>CAJQUW010004489.1:0-600000 GCA_907163375.1 Prostheceraeus crozeri | reverse complement strand
AATACTAAACAATAAAATACATTGAATTTGCACTAAAGAAAGAATGCAGAAACAGTGCACGTTTAGACAACGTGACTATCCCCGGGAAAGTGATGCATTTAAGAATTAATGGAAATTTGAACATGAATTGAATTAAATGACAGCATGAAATTGAACATTAGTCCATGAAGCTGAAATAATTTAGAATAAGTTTGTGGTACAATAAATCTATCTTCATTGTTCTACAATAATGTTTTGCAGTTCATCTGCTCAGTTGTTCGCAAGGAAAACGCATTTTCCCGCTTCTACTCCGAGACTCCTCCGCAATATTTCATGCATCAAACTCATTGTACTAACTTGACGTTCGAGAGCAGTGTGCCACATCACTTGGATGAGGAATAATATGTCAGCAATGCTAGATGATTCCGCCTCATTTTTTATTCTCAGTGGCTTCCTCTGCCACGTTCAGGATGAACGTTGCCTTAGAAGTCGTAGGAGATGCCTTCCCAACTCATTAGGTAAGTGGTCTAGAGGCAGCAGGCTCAGCACCAACGATGCCAACGATTCCGACCAAGTTTTGTTTGCTCGGCGGTCATCGTCAACTTTGTCTATGTAGATTCGCAGCAAGCAGGCCTAGCCTATCGGTGGAGGAATTCATGCCATGGTGGAATGAGGTACGATACAGTGTTTTGAATTATCAAAATCTGTTGATCTCCTCCTAGACAAAGAATTGCGACTGCAGTCACAATGAAGACTCATTTAAATACGTCTACAATAGACGGCGGTATCAAACTAAGAAGAGATATTTTTTGATACAATTTTTATACAATGCAATAATTTTTAGAAGACACAATTTGTTTAAACAGTACCCTCCCTGGTTGCATTATGATATGCATAGAAGTCACTGTAAAGAGGCGTAAAGAACTGACACGTTTTTAAGATGGCAATATATTTTAAGTCAGAAGATAATTACCAGCCATGATGGTAGCAGACATTGTCAAATGTTACTTCAATTGAATGACAGTCAATGAGCTCGAGTAGTTGATTTAGCTGCGTTCCTTTGATCGCAATTGCTCATAACTTAAAACAAAGGGAACTTCAAAAGCTGCTTTTATGTGTGAAATAAAGCGTGTCTGATATAGCAATCGTCCAATAGAGTAAATATTAAAGACCATACCATGCTATTTGTAAGTTTGGTCGCATGCTAACTTACTGCGCATGTATGTAGCTTATATTTGTCACTGTCAACTGTATATCTCGGTAGCATTCTAAGCATTCGCATTGGCCTGTCTATAGCAAGTCAAGGTTAGGCAGTGGAATTATTACTCGCTTCTTTTAACTTGCTTTTGCTGTTAATTTAATGTCAAAGTGACGGGTGTACCTGGCCCAAGGAATTAGGCAATTAATTATCATGTGAATTGACCGATTTGTTCGGAAGTCTAGCACCTAACATAATGTTTCTTTCTCTTCTCCGTGAGTATTTGAGGTCAGATAAGATAATGAATGAAATAATTGCTGCGTCACCATATAGTACTGCGTCACTAGTGCACGAGTGTAAATTGAACCTTTTTATTGAGCCTTGGAAGAAATAGCCTATTAAAAAGCTACCTGAAGAAGAAGCTCGGTCAGTTACACACTGTAATTTCGATGGAGATGGGAGCATTATTCCAGTTCATCAATTTTGCACAAATACATGTAAATAACAAATATTCAAAAATAATCTGCTATAAAAGTTTCAATGCACCGTGTATCCTATTTATTGCAATTATTAGTTGCGAGCCGAGGGGACCGAACATAAAGTGAACTCGGACATGGCCTTGCATTTTATCAACGGACATGACTGCAATATTCATGCTGCAAGTCTGTTCAAGCATCGACGTTATTGACGTAATCTGGATTAAAGTAGCCTATTAACCACATAATTAGATATTTTGTTTATCTGCTTCGGTTTGCTAGAAGTGTAATTAATATGAAATCGCCGGCACATCGAGGAACCTATTAAGTGGGCAAAAAGGAATTCCTAATAACTTACAGAGATAGGAAGAAAAGTCGTGCGTCGCTTGCGGATTAATGTGAGTTCCAGCAAAGTGCTTCGATTGCCAAAATTCCTTCAGATTCGATGAATTCAGATCATTGCGCGCAAGTTATGTTGGCTCTAATGTTGGCCTATAATGTTGGCCCTTCCGATCATTA
Organism: Prostheceraeus crozeri; assembly: GCA_907163375.1. Taxonomy (NCBI): domain Eukaryota; kingdom Metazoa; phylum Platyhelminthes; order Polycladida; family Euryleptidae; genus Prostheceraeus; species Prostheceraeus crozeri. Next base: position 597,828 of record CAJQUW010004489.1, on the reverse strand, counting down.
TTAAAAAAGTAGCAGGCGTACGAAAATTAGTTCACTTGATGATTTCACCATCGTCTTCTCAGCATTCCTTAATACATTGTACATACACTGAATCGAATGTTAGCTAGACGATGTGTGTTTTGGTGTGTGCGAAGTGATATCACAGCACGCACGCATCTCTCACTGGCTCTGGTGTCCTCTGCTGACAGTTTATTGTTTGCCATTTCCAATAGCAAGCGATACACGAATTATCCATTCGAGAAGGAGCAAGTTGTCTGATTCTGTGATGTGTCATTTCGATATTAAGGATACATCACAGATAAAGCTACATTATAAAGCTACATCACTTCATAAGCCGATTATAATTTAAAAAACTTAAAAAAATAGAGAGAAATTTCTTGAGCAACAATTCGCTTTGACCCATGCCTGTTTCCAACACTTTCAATTTCATATTGCATTGTCAGTCCGTGCAAGTGTGAGTGTAATCATCATATACTTATTCTTCCTTCATGCTTTCATTCTCGGTAATCAAGTATGATCACCAGACACAATATTGGATTAATATTTATTTTTTGGAATGGAGACAAGGTAAGCGGATATTTCTTGCTGCGAATCGTATTGAAGATCATTTTCTATTCAGACAGATTTATAGTCATCCTCGACGATGTTTACTCACTCATGACTCTGATAGATGCTTTTTCACTTGGGAAATGAAAATTGTAAGCAGTGTTCAACCTAGAAATGTAACAATTAATGGTAGCGAAGAAGTTCATCTGAGGCAGAATATTTTGTACATGGATATGGTTGCCTATTCACATCGTGAAGCTATATTTGCAAGAAAAACACGACCTGATAGATCTTGGAAATTACGCACTCACGACAAATCGCTGTGAAGAAAAATTCTTTGACGTAAAGCTAGATGATTTCTTAGCATTTTTTAGATTTTTTAGCATCATGATGATTTCTGTCAACAAATAATAGATAAGATACTTAAAAGTAAATAACTTACAACTGGAAAGTGCGGATACTATAGATGCATGTTAAAACATAGTTTATATACAGGTAAAGATGCATCCCCCTTTAATTTTTGCGAAAGTTAAAAACAAGATTTACAAGAAGTTTACGTCTCGGACGTTTCGGGTCACAACCCTTTATCAACGAGAAAGGTTGAAGTAAGAATGTCTCTTATTGTCCGGGAGCTACTGACACTTTCTTCCTAAATTCGGGCACAAAGGGCTTAATCGCATGGATTTGTAGACTTTGAAACGCTGAATACAAAAATCAATTCTTAAGTGTCACAGCCAGTCGCTTTCGGCTATAGGTAAGGTTGAAGGATTCCCATTGGAATCCAATGGTAAAATTCAAGAAATATCTATGGATTGTGAAACACTTGGCAATTTTCGTTTTCTTCTGCAGAAAAGAAACTATTTATCAGAATGCCGTGAAATTTGAAACATGATTGAGTTCAGAACATCAACTTCGATATAAAAGTTGAAATGAGTCACATGATTCAGTATTTGACGTTTGAGAGCCTCTGCGAAATGAGTAAAATCGCCAAAATCAAGTCAAAACACGAAATTTACTCATTTTGCAGAGGCTTTCAAACATCAAATACTGAATCATGTGACTCATTTCAACTTTTATATCGAAGTTGATGTTCTGAACTCAATCATGTTTCAAATTTCATGGCATTCTGATAAGTAGTTTCTTTTCTGCAGAAGAAAACGAAAATTACCAAGTGTTTCACAACCCATAGATATTTCTTGAATCTAATCTTGTAAAATGACCAATATTACATTAGTCAATTGCTTGACAGCAATTGTAAATCAGGCGTCAAACATATTTAACAGAAATAATTGCATCAGTTGTGTCTGAATAAAGAAAATGTTAGAAAACATTCAAATCATGACAAGGATGATTATTGACGACTATGTTCATCTGCTACAAATTCCCATTTCGTATGTATATACTTTCCTCATTAGGTCCCAGCTTCATTCGTCACATCTGCCGCTGCAAAAATGAGCTTTGAATATATTGAAAGTCGGAAGGGCTCGAAACTTGTCATTTTTGATGAAAAGAAGGGTGTAAGATGCTAGCATAGAAGCTTGGGACTACTGTGGTAGCTGAAGTGTGGCATCCATTTCCCAAAAACTTTTTTCATTGGTCTGAGTCGAATCTCAGCATACTGCATTACTTGAATTAATTACTGATCTACTTGAATTGTTTTGATGCTAATTTTCTATGTAAAACTCAGTACTGATTCTTTGTCAGCGTTAACCAGCGGGATCTGTCAGCACGAAACAGTGGGAAGTACCATTAATAGATGCGGAAATACGCGGCCCAATGATACACTGAATTCATTACGCGGCTCAGTTAGATGTCACCTGCAAATTACAGGTGTTACGGCAGATGTCTTGAGCCAACGCTTGCAAAAAGAAGCCCAGAGACGCCAAAGGCCTCTGCCACACAGAATAAGGCTTCTACCATCTTCCATTTGGGATTTCCCTTTAATTTTATGTAGAAAAGAATGCAACCTATCACATAAAAAAAGTAATCAGCGACAAGTCATCTTCCATCTTCTATCGTCCATCACGTTGTCACACAGGAAAAGTCATAAGGCGTCGTCCATCGGACATAAGGCATGAAATTATACGGCTGGTGAAGTTCAGTTCCATAAGCCGTCAGGCGTCAGCTACGAGTCTGTTCTGAAATTAGAACAACGTGAAGTAACGTTTGAGGGAAGATATATGCAGCGATTAGCGAAGAGAACAGAGAAATCAGCTCTTTGCTCACCACGCCGGACAAGGATGAGGACGAGGACGAAGATCAAGACAGTAGTCATAGCAACGTTTAATAGTGAAAAATGGAGACGACTGTGTCGGAAATGGATTTCCCTAGTGTGACTGCGGTTCGTGGAAGGCGGAAGACGGCAGATGAAAATCGTCTCATCACGCCTTCTGGAAGACGCCTTTTGAAGAATGTGCAAAGAGGCGAGTGACATGGTAAATGGAAGCCCTACATTCTTTATGACTATTTCTTCCATAATGAAGTGAATGTCCTACAAAGTGAACATAAATTTCAACGTGTGTAATAATCACTCATTATTGCATTATTTAATTTTTAAACCGAATGGAAATAAAAGAATTAATGCATAAATTAATCAGATAATAGACTAATGCATAGATTCTTTATGTCAATTAGCAGCCATGCTGGTCGCAGAGATAGGAGATTTAGGGTCAAATATAAGTAACATCTGTAAAATGTGCTGCACATTCAACCCAAAAGGATAATCGGTCTACACTGACTTATAAATTTTATTTCTTTTCTTTTTCATTCATTTCAATTTCCTTCAATATTATCCAATTTGAGACTTTCACGTTATGTTCTTGCTGACCATGTTCTAAGCAATGAATTGACACCACTTAATTTTATTTACATTTTTATTATTTACCACTATTTTATTTTACTATATTTTCGTCATTGTGTCTAATATCAAAGCAATGTCCAGTTATCCTCTCCCAGAGAGACTTACCTGCTTCCCCAAGATATAGAAAAGAGCAATTTTCAAATTGAAGAGCGGAGACACTGTTGGTAGTGTTGCATGTAGTGTTAGTTGCTTTGATAGGAAAGACCTGTGACTGGTGATATTATTGTTGCTTGGTTAGAAATTATTTTGCATGTTTTGCAACGCGCTGAGCCACAAGGTGTAACACTTCAGGTTCGCGTAGTGGCTAAATTTCGTAGGATATCATGTCATTGCGTAGAAACGTATCTTAGCGCATTTTTAAGTGAAATACATTTACACATAGAACGCTTTCATCATCTAAAACCGCAAATTCCAGACTTTCATATGCCGCTGATATCTTGAATTCCGTAGCAAGATGACACAGATCTTTAATAACTTTGAAATAAAATTCAAGCAAGTGTTTCCCTGCAAAAATTACCCAAAGCGATTACATTATCTTTCAATAGTACTGAAGTTTATATGTCTTATATATAGAATCAATAGATATTTGGATGCGACAATTAACTTTTTTGTGGGATAATTATTTATGTATTTGACACTGATGTTGCTTGAGAGAAATCATTTAACCCATGATATGTTCGATACTGAAGTGCTACCTGCTCAGAAAATATGTTGCATAATCCGATGTATGATTACGTAATCTTATGTTTGGTCTATGGATCGCTTGGCCAATAGATTTCCTTAAAATGCTTGCTCAGCAAAATTTCCTTAAAATGTGATTTGTCGAGAAAGTCTCTCGGGTCTAGTTATAGGCCTTGATTGATAGTCCTTTCATTTGATAGGGCTCCGACTCCGACTGTGCATTTCTGATTCGAACTAATGTCGAAATACTTCCGAGTTATGAACACATGCAAATACAATGATATCGGTCGATGATACAGCAAGATGGCACCTAAAGTATCAGGCAAAGCTGCGAAAAAGTCTAGTAAGGCTGAGACCCCAAAGACCGACAAGAAACGCAAGCGCAAGCGTAAGGAGAGCTATGCCATCTACATCTACAAAGTGCTCCGACAGGTGCACCCCGATACTGGCATCTCCAGCAAGGCCATGTCCATCATGAACAGCTTCGTGAACGACATCTTCGAGCGAATTGCCAACGAGAGCAGCCGACTTGCTCACTACAACAAGAAGTCGACTGTCTCCAGTCGGGAAATTCAAACCGCTGTTCGCCTTTTGTTGCCTGTTGAACTGGCCAAGCACGCCGTCAGTGAAGGTACCAAGGCCGTCATCAAGTACACTGGCTCCAAGTAAACACCGTTGCTTCTGTGAACGCTCAAACAGCAACTCGATTCGCGATTGTAACTGCAGCAATCCGACGAGGTTGTGTAACTACAACTTTGAAGTCTTTGGAGCCATTGGTCCATCCAGCTTCGTAAAGATATTGTGGTATTTGTGTTGATTTACCGCTACCGGTTTCACCTATTACAATAGTTGTACTATTGCTCTCCACCGAATATAATATGTGTGAGCGTGAACGAAATACAGGCAACTTTTTGCGTTGCTGCTCAAGTGACAGGTGAGAATCACAATTGTATGTAATTGTCACTCCTCGTCCATCATCGATGTATGGACTTTTTTCCGTCAGTAGCGATTTCAATGCATTATAATCCTCGTCGGGATTAAGGAAATTTGAACGTGTCATGCAATTATTGCAATAAACACCAAATTTTTGAGACCGTCAAATACGGTCTAAAACAATCTAACTGAAGCATAGAAATTAACAATACCGTAGTACTATTATCTACTTCTATGAACTGAAGGGTACATGCACATAAATTTCTACAAAAGATATAGCTTTTTCCGATCAAATGTAGAAATTAGATCTATCAAAAGTAACATAGACCAAACAAATGTGGCAAGCCCAATCAAATATAGATATTGAGCGTAACCAAATGCGGCAAGGTCAAACAAATGCGGCAATAGGCAATCAAATATACAAATCAATTTGAGAACATCAAATAATCCACATGCTATTTTTCAAATGATATGCCATAGTGATTACCTACATGATATGATCAATGTTTTCCGAGATAATTTTACATGTAGAGTAATTCTTGTGCTTTCATCAATTATTTTGTCTCAAACTTTAAATGAATATAGAACTGATCGAACTCTGGATACTATAAAACTGCATTAAGTTGTATTTTTCACTGACAGGTGCTTACGAAAAAATAGATTATCAATGAATTAATGATAAATACATCTAATTACACGAATTAATTAAACAAGCAGTTAAACGATTTTGTTAAAAGTGAGACCTACAACTTTTTTGAAGTGTTATAAATCTATTTAAAATATTGTTTGATTCTGAATCTTTGAAATTCAATTATTGAAATTTCTAATGCATTAATTAATTTTTATTGACTTTTCAAATCCGTGCCATTTACAGTGCTTGATATGCCATCATGGGGAATGTTGAAAGAAAACTTTTCATATCTGCAACATTTATATTTGAACATATAAGAAATTCAGCAAGTCAAACAATTTTACATAAAAATGTCTTGAAACATCACACACCTTGGTAAGTAACGAAAAAGATGGTTAAAATAGCCTGTTACATCAGCAACAGTTACTGCAGAAACTGACTGCTCAGCAATTTGAGCAAGCATGGCCAGCCGCTCCGCATGATTGATGGTCAAAGTCTGTTGACTAACTTCAGCTAGCTGTCGTTTGATGGATGCCTTCCACTGGCTGAAACAGTTTTCGACAATGTTCAAAAACGGACTGTATGGTGGTTGCCAATGTAGAGACACATTTGGTGGCAATCTTGCTTCTCCAGCTCTAGCGTGAGCACTTGCGTTGTCAAAGATGAGACACACTGATGGAGCATCAGGAGGAAATGGGATGAGTTCAATGAAATCAATGAATCGCTCACTAGTCATGCCTCCTTCTGGAAGTCTATGTGAGAGAATTCCTCTGGTATGGCTTACAGCAAAAGTCATTGTTAAATTCTTTGAGCGCCTGCCATTTACGACACGATATGCTCGCTCTCCAACATGTGAACGACCTCGAGAACGCTTTAACCAAAGGTTGATACCTGCCTCATCGATCAATATGAGCTCTTTGTTGACACCGTCCTCCATCATCCAATGGGCAAATTCTCTTCTCTCTTTCGTAGTTTGAGAATTTCTCTCTACTGAAGAGTCTTCCAACTTTTTCATTGAGATCAACTGCCCATTCAAAATTCTTGACAGTGTCGTTCGTGACAACCTTGGTTGGTCAGGTAAACTAACATGCAGCTCATATGTGATCTGATCAAGTGTGAACTCTGGGTGATTGTTCACAATGCTCACCGCTCTCTCGGTAAGAATTTGGTTTACCTTTATTCTATTTGCTCTGACACCTCCTCTCTGAACTGCAACCTCACCGTCTCTTTTGAGAGCTCTACTTACTATTGCCCATGCGGATGAACGCTTTATGCCCAATTGTCGAGCAAGCTCCACGTAGTCTTCACCGCGATTGTAGGCATCAAACAATCTTTGCTTGTCAGTTGCAGATATTTTCGCATAAGGCATGACTGCTATCTTGATAGTGTGACAAAAGTTTCAATCTTTTGAATGTCAGCTAGGTGTTAAAAATTTGAATTCATTCAAGCAAGTCAAAGATAGAAATTTGTGACAGCATGAATGAATCATAGAAAGCAGTAGTAGCATAGAGTTCCAGACATAGGATCTTATTTTCTACATTTGATAGCATTATATCACATTTGATATTTCTATGTCAACAGTTGATTGGAAAAAGCTATATTCAAAATTATCAAGCTATAGAGTGCTATAAAACCTAGATAAATCTATGGTCAGCAAAGACTATGTTCAAAACACCAAAGAAATGATATAACTACTGAAGGCAAAAAAAAAGAAGAGACATCAGAAAACCGAAAGATAAATTGAAGAGCCTGAATGAGAAAGTTGACTGTTTAAAATTGGGGACCTCTTCTTTATGAAGATGGCCTCGGAAATACGATAACTTTAGTAGTTATATCATTTCTTTGGTGTTTTGAACATAGTCTTTGCTGACCATAGATTTATCTAGGTTTTATAGCACTCTATAGCTTGATAATTTTGAATATCTTTTGTAGAAATTTATGTGCATGTACCCTTCAGTTAGATTGTTTCCCTGATGACGGTAGGTTGTTCCTACAGAAAGGCCTTGGTTTGCATTCAAAATTATTTAAGTACAATTTGCGATGAAAAGTGGTCATTTTGCTATTTTATTTGCTAGGAAAAATCACTTTAGAAAAAGGGTAAAATATTTTTGTACGAGGACTTTTTTTGAGTAGTGTATTTTGAAGATGAATATACATGTGCATCTGAATTAAGCAGGAATCATCTCATTTATTTGCCCATTGAATGTCCAATATTCCTATCTTTAAAACATGTGTTACAAGCAGTCTTTAAAGCATCTCTCATTGCAAATGAAGTGATGACAAACAGGCATCAGTGGTACTTGATTCCATCAGTTAGTCAAAGCTATCTGCATCTACTGACTACTCGTGAAGCTGCATTGACGTTTCAAGGATCTCTCCGCATGCATAGTGTACGCAAATTCATGATACTGCTTGACTAGTTGTTGGCAACGTTCACTGGGGCGCAAAGATTTGCTATCTCAATCAATCATCCATTCTGGTGTTGTGAATGACACGTGAACGTGAAAAACAAAATATCATTCCTCAATATGTTCTTCATGAACTGTGAAGAACAACGAATGCTTATTAACAATAGCCCTCGTAAGTGCTTATTGATAAATTTAGATCAAGTTACGCCTTCATTGAATGACTGCGAAAATTATTTTTTGCGCGAATTCTGTTCAATTCGCATGCTGAACGTTTGCAGAAATAGATCATTTTCTACCTGTGGTTTAGAAGAAATAAAATAGATTGCATCTGTCCATGTCATTTTTGTTTAAAATGTTATGTTTTGCACTTTCAAATCACAACTTGCATCAATCACTTGCATGTGCTTGAAAGTCATCATCTCACACTGTGCATGAATGAGAAAGTCATGCCAAAGAATGGACTGAACATAATGTTATGTTAGAAAAATTGGACTATTTCAATTTAATCATCTAGTGCAATGTGGATCCTATTCGATACAAATTCAGATGAACGACTAGAGAAAGAGTGGGACTATCTCTAGTTTCTTTGAGCAGTGACTACTAAGAAGATTAGATCGCCAATTAGAGCATCAACGTTGGATAAGCCTACATATTAGCATGTACATAGTACACATACATGCATCTACATTTCAAACACCTCTTGCTGTCCTTTATTCATTCATGTCCGACAAAATATTTTCTATGAATTTTCTCTGCAAATTTAACATATTTATTTCTGCATCAACCTTTTTTGTAGCGAACCTTTGTATCAGCAATAAAAAGAAAATAAATGTTCCTTATCAATATTTGGAAGCTTATTATGGGGACATGTTTCTTTTCCACGCTGCCGTGTTCCATATACTTCACTATCATTCCTTCGTGCTGGAAGTTTATCTGCACTTAGGATTGAATTGATCTGTGTGAACCCAAATCTCATGGACGCAGAGAGAACACAGCAGTATACATATGCATGTACTAATACATCAGCTGAAAGAGCTGAATGAATTCTAGAGATTGATATTCACCTGAGACACAATCAAACAGATTGTTCCTAGGACCAGATCAAGGGAAGAAGCAAAATAACAAATCTCGTTCGCAAAAGTTCTCAATGTACTTATGTCAGCTTGGTCGGGATGGCAATATGAAAATATCCGTATTTTTTCTTCGACCGTTTTACTGAAGATAAAGATAAAAAGAAAAATTATTTGTAAATAACAGATCCCAAATTTTCGGTGTAGCCTTCTGCAGGGGTGTCAAGCAATTGTTGACTCCGAAAATTTGTGGTCTGTTATTTACATGTAATTTTTCTTTTTATCTTCATCTTAAGTAAAACGTTCGAAGAAAAAATTCGGATATTTTCTTTATGTCAGCTGTTTAACCTTCTTCAAATTCTGCTATTGTTTAGTCAATCAGGTCATAGTAAATACACGTATCAAACTCAGAACTTCATCTCAATGTCATTAGTTTTTGATAGTTGTCAATTTCATCTTATCATCATTTGTACATCAGCGACCAATCTGAGTAAGGACAGTGCATAAAAGCGTGTAATGAGGGCGCGGCGTTTATTTACAAGCGCCTACTTTTAAGTGCGGTGTTTATTACAGAGAGGAGTTTATTAAATTTCGAAATTTTCCACTTATGCGGTTTTTTCTAATTGAAGAGTGCCACTCTGTTATTAGATGACTTCTTTTACCATAATCTGAACTATAGACAGTGTAGTTTCATTAAATATTCCACTAACGTTTGATACCCATCACTGCACACAGTCATTATTTTCTAATTTTCTTGATATCAGAGGGCGGTGTTTATTAAAAAGTTGACCTCTCAAATGCGGTGCTTATTACAGGGTGTCGTTTATTAGAAGAAATGCAGTATAACAATAAAATGCAAATTAGAATTTTTCCAAATGGAATGAAACATGCGCTTCTGGATCCTTTAAACAACACCAGTGTCAATCATCGATAGGGATTGCATTCCTGGGATTCCGTGGGTTTCCAAACTCTAAGTATACTGTAGAGCGAGCCGGGATACCGGGATGGTGTTCTTGATAACCCCAGTATCCCGGGATTTGAAAAAGTATCAGGGATTGAAAATCCTTGATCGTCATGTAATTGAAGAAACAGATGGCATTGATGATAACAACTCGACGGGCGATGCTAATCACAAATAAAATTCTATGTGGAGATGAAAGACCACACTACTAACACAATACTAAGAGCAAGATAAAAGTAAATCTCAAATAATGCAAGACGAAAATCAAAGTTGCAAACTCAAACAATGCATAACCAGAAGCCAAGTAATACTAGGTTAATGATGCCGATGTCTCTCTTCGCTTACCTCTGAGGCTGGAAGAAAGTGTTGTTCGAAGGGTGCTGCGGTATTGAAGCAACATTATCTGAGGCTGAAAGAAAGTGCTGTTCGAAGGGTCCTGCGGTATTGAAGCAACATTATCGAAGCAAACATTCTGTTTTGACGGAATTCCTCAATGGATAATAAATCATCTATCCCGTTGTTTGAAACAATATTTCTAGATCAGATTCTCCTAGGTTTCCTAAAAGGTCTGGGAAATACCTGGTAGGAAACCTGGGAAGGTATGATGCATTGGTTTCCTTTGAAGCTGACTTACGAATCCAGGTTTCTTAATAGGGAGAAATATAGGAAGGAAATAGAGAATTCCAACCAAAAAACTTCCTGAGAATAAATGTTGTCGATACTTACTTTTCGGTTACTTTTCGGATGGAGTGTTGCTTTCAATGTGGCACTCCAGTATCAATTCTCTTCCTTACTTAATATTCACTTGTGTCCCCCATCATCCTCTGTTGTAAACAATTCCGAGATCTATCTAAGCGATTCACAAATTCCTTGCCATCACTTCCAAAAATAACTTCTTCATCCTCCATCCATGTTAAATCTTCTCCTTAATTCTTCATACTTTCGGCATTCCTCTATTATGTGCTCCAAATCTTTTTCTATTCCGCATATTTCGCATTTCCTCTCTTCTATTGTTCTGTCTCTTTTACTTCTGGTCATCACCGCGCCGCTTTCGTATATTCTCATAGTTCTGCTCTTCCTTTTATTCCAGTTTTTGTCCTTCCCCATTATCTTCTTATTTCTCCAATAGTATTTAAGCTTGACTTTTTCTCCATTTCTATCCTCAATTCCTTTTCATTTATTGGTCTTGCAAATATTCCTCAGATTTTTCAGTCGATTACTGCCACGAAATGCTCCAAGAACTAAAACAAAAACAGTAAATAATTATATGAAGCTTGTCTACCAGTACAGATGCATTCGGAGGTAGTGAAGCGAGGCGCATTCATGAAACGCTATTGTCAAATATACTACTTTCCAGTAATACAATCAGTGATGTGAACTTTATTACTGTTGCGTGATATGACAGGTGATATCATCAAGCTTTTCTATGCACAAATCTTAATGAAATGTTAAAACGACAAATTAATTCATATTGTCTGACAAAGCATATCAGAACTACTCCTCTGAAAGGGAAAATGAATCCGTGATAATGTTTCATTTAGTGTCATGCAGGGCAAATGAATAATTAATGCAAAAGTTTAATAAATTGGTTCATTCTTGAAACAGAAAGGATTTAAGTGACTTTCGTCCTATGAAATATTAGCGAATTTCGAAAATGATTTTGGTATTACGACTATTCAATGAAAAATAATTCAGTAATTGTCAAATAGCTAACATACATGTGACAGATCTTCGGAAATATGACACGATGGAATCTAATATACAAATAATTATGTCCGTCTACATCTGGTGTATAGTAAATAATACATACAAATTCGCTCTCAGCATTAAATCCTTATCTATCAGCGACAATTGCTAAAATTAGATATTTAATTGAGAAATACAATTGAAAGCGCATAAGTAAAATACGACAGTGTCTAATTCACTATTTTTTGGTGCAATGTGATCCACGGAAATAGCCGGATTTAAAATTGATTACAACCAGACCAATTCTCACTATTAGTCTTTTGTCTTCAAATCAACTATTGTGTGAGGACTTGTCTCATGAACCCAATGCTCCTGATTGCTCCCCACAGGAAAGAATCACAATGACGTAGGTCTGGACTTCTGGATGGCCACGGCTCGGAGTCTGATCCGCAGCATATTCAACCACGGGGAATGTTCTTTTAAGGAATTATCTCATCTCTTTGCTCCAAAGCGGCAGCGCTCCATCTTACTGAAAGCGAACTTAAAACCCATTTAAGGCCACCTATGTAAATATCGGCAAATCTTCTACAAAAACGGTGGCAAGTATTTCAGAATGTTATAATTAAGAATAATATATGATGACCAGTTCATTACAATAGCCCTATCTTAGAAATTAAAGCCGTAACGATTTCGTTGCGATGGCGTCATATGATGTCAAAATATACAAAAGCATATTTATTTTTCAAATGCAGCTTATGAATTGCTCCAAGCAATTCCTGCCAAAGCAATGAGTTATAGTTTCAGCATGAAAGCTCTCCATCATATTTCAGAGGTATTTGTCGAAACTGTGAATTAGCAATTTAATCAAAGGCCTGCTTTATGCTACTTGTCGTTGCTGTTTGCTGTGAAGTCATTATCGTTGAAATGAGAACAAGTTTTCATATTTCGAAAGTCATGTCGAGAAATTGATTCTCTTTCTGCATCGACTCCAAATTCATGGTAGAGTTGGAGACGCCTCGGCCATTCGCAATGTCCACATAAACAAAGAACATCAAGAAATGAACGCATTTGAGATTGTTTAGTATTATGTAGGCCTAAACAATTCGTTTGTCCCGGGTAGTCACTGGTTTCTGCCACTGAGGTCGATAAGACCATCAGCATGCGTATCAAGCATCTCACAAAGATTCTTGCCTTGAAATGCATCCAGAGAATGTTTGTCCTATCTGCGAAGATGGAAATTACCGATATTTGCCATTATGTTGACTGTTTTTTCTGTTTACTGAACTGATCATTCAAATCATCTTTCGTTGCAATCTCACACTGCCTTACGATGTCACTAACCTCTGAGATATCGTTTGAGAGACTTACCTCTGAGACACATAAACTCATCATCGTTTCAAAACTCTGATGAAGCATTTACTTATGGAGGTTTTGTGGCAACATTCATATACCGTGATCGTCGGCATTAGGCCTATTGCATATTTCAGTAACTTCTTTATCCATAGTTAGCAACAACTTATTGTCTTCAGATAGCTACACAGGTTGATATAATCAAGCTAAGCCTTTATAGATATTTTAAACCAGTTTGGGCCATCTCGAGCCTCTGGCGTGCCCTTGTAAGGAGAGACGCATCGTCTACAGCCAAAGAAGTTTTGGATTGAAATTGCTCGAGACGGAGGAAATCTTTGTATTCTATGCCCAGGCGAACTGGCACCCTACAATGTTTATGATTAAGCTATAAGAGAAAATGCTTGAGATTTGATCTCTCTTTGACTTGCTTCTGTAGTCTGTACATGAGCTAACAAGTCTAATATTGAGGAAATTACTACGGCAATTGACTTCGGTTGGTTTTGTGACGGGAAAGCCATAGACTATAAATAGCAACAAGCACTACAGCCTCATAGAATACACTAAGAATGCAATATTTCAATGAAATTGTTCCTTTCCGGTATTCAACAAACATTAGTTTTAAAGAAAATTGATAGTATTCACCACCATTTACTTCATTTATATTGTTGCTGTATTTAACATTTGTATATCATATTACGCCAGTGTAACTAAAACGTTACGGTTCAAAAAAATTACGTGCCATGTCATGAATGAATATCCGAGCAAGTATTGATTGCTATTTTCGGTATTTGATGGATAATGAGAGCACGCAAATGACATTGACAATAAATTACATGTGGACGTTCATACACTGAGCCTTTCAGTATATTAGCAGATTTTAAGCCCATTTTTTGTCTAATTTCGTGATAAAATATAAGCACTAAAAAGTGATAAATTTTGAATTGGCGATTGTTTACCTGAAAATATGTGATAAATAATGTATGGTAATCAAAATATTGCATCATATGTCGCAAACTGGAGAAGACAGCAGATTCCGAAAAGTGCTGTAACGAAAACGTTACACTGGCGCTAAATGGGTTAAGATAAAAATCGCTTTCGTTGGAGATGTGATCACTCATTCAGTGATCAAATTGTTCATCACAGAAACTTTCGTCGTCAGAAAACTTTCATTACATTGGAACTTAGAATTTGTTGACCGCTTAAAGCTTTCTTGTGATGGCGAGATAGAGATATAGGCTGTTATATATATTGCATCAATGTTATCATAATATCAATGACCGTTTGGGTCATTATTTTGATTATCTGCTTTCAATTTGCTTGTGTTTATGTGATTTTGAAAAAGTAGTTGACATTATCATGAATTATAAATGCGGTTTTGAATGCGCCAGCCCCCGCCCCGGCCACCAAAACCCCGGTCGTGTCCAACCATGATGTCTTTACACCATGTGGGTCGATTGTCTGACCGGTAACGACAGTTGTGGCGATTCTCTAGATCATGGAGATAGAGCATGAACCATGTTCTCTTCATTCAATTCATATGCCGCATGTAGGCCTACATCGTTCACTCACCAAATTTTTTATCATTATTAAGTAGACAAAAAGTCAGAGAAAAGACATCTCATCAACTACACAACGACTTCACCTTTTTTTTACTTTCATCTTGCAAGCGTTATGCGATTGTCAATTTGTAGTAAAGTTTATTGCTTCTATCATAATATTATTAAATTGCTTCTAATATGTTCGTATAAAGGTATTGCTTCTACTATTACTATTTGGCAATCTTTCAAATACTTCTCTGAACAGTGATTAAATACGCAGAATAAACAACGTGAATAATCAGATTATCATCAGCCACTTCAGCACATAAAAGATGACAGAGTGAACAATATCTTTGATTCTTGATAATTCTGTTTGAAAATTTTGAAGAATCTCTTTCACGACAGGTTATTTGTACAGATTTATGAAGTTGATGAAGCCAAATTTTAATATATAATAAATGAGACAATGGGCCTGTTCTACGAATCGTCATTTGTCAAACCTTCATTTCAGCAAATATAACGGATAAATGAAAGCGAATTAAGACGGTTTAATGAACCATCTTAACTGCGTTCTACCAAGTCTTCATTTATCAGTCATCTTTGTCTCTTTCATCTAACTGTCATTTATCTGTGATTAGTTAAAAGGGCGTCATTTATCTGTCATGATAGCTTCGCAGATCTCTGTAATTAATGCTCATGAACAGTTTGACCGAAATTACTATAAGAAGCCTGCACGTGTGTCTGTAGAATCATAAGTCTAATATCATGCCGATGCGCTCTGCACGTTGGCAGACGGACGAACTTAATATTCTGGTGGACTTCTACTCTGAGCACTATGCTGTGCTCTCATGCCAGAGCACAGATCTTCTGTCACTCCAGAGAAAGAAGGTTGCATATGGAAAATTGGTTGATGCAATCAACGCCATCAGCTCCAACGGAAGAGATGTGTCAAATGTGAAGACCAAGTGGTCGAATGAGACTTCTAGAATTAAGAAGATCCTGGGAGACAAATGGAAAGATCTGCAGGTGTAAATGGGCACAATTGGAGGTGGTCAGGTGGAGACACGAAACCAATAAGACAATAAGACACGAAATCGGCCTTTCAAAAATCCGTTGCATCGCTCAATGACGGATCGGTATTTGGAATGCCTTGCTTGATACACTCTTTCTTTCTCCGTGTTGGGATCAGCTAATGGAGTCATGAGCCATCGTCTTAGAGGATATCCAGCATCGCCCAACAGCCAGCCAGTCGGGGGTCCAAAGTAAAGCGTCTACATAGCTCAGAATTGTTCAAAATGAATGAATCATGAGCTCCCCCAGGAAATTTGACCAGACAATAGTAAATCTGCAAATTCACACCACAGACTAGTAACACATTGAGTGATGACACTCCTTTGCGATTGATATATAGAAACGGATTTATGCCTTAATACGGATTACGGATCAATATCCTTTCACGTCGCATAGAGCGTCGTGAGCGTCGTCGTAATAGTAGTAGATACATTGCTAGAGTCCTTCTTCTTGTTTCAGATAAATGACGGATAAATGTTGGTGCAGACCTTCATTTATATCTTGTCTCTGATCAAACTGAACTGTTCTTAATGACAATGGAATGAAAGATTGATAGAACGCTTATTGATGACAGATTAATGACACTTAAATGCCGGCTTCAAATATGACGATTGCAAGAACAGAACAAATGAAATGACAGTCTAAAGAACTGTCATATTTCTAAATGACGATTCGTAGAACAGGCCCAATGTATATTTTATTTTGTTTTATATTTTTCAAAACAGCCGTAAATTATGGAGGTAGAGGGAAACGCCCGCGTGAATACAATTTTAGAATAAACTCAACTGAATTGCGCAGGGAGATACTTTTACAATTTACATAAGACATTCAGATTAATTAGTTCCCTCTTGAACTTTCGACAACAATTGTCGTGGGCACCATAGGTAATATAAAATTCGTATCAATCAAAATTGAAGGAAAAGCACCGCAAACATGAAGATGAGTAATGGTATCTGATACTGTTTACTTTAATTCGTTAGGGCCGTACAGATAGGACGTCTGCAGCGTGGGGTTGGCAAACTCAGACATATGCGGACGTGTATGGGGAGGGTCAGGGAAAATGCAGACGCGTCCACCAAATTAAGCACTCACATCCTGGGAAGACGATCTTATCAAATATTACTGAGTTAGCTATGATCCGGAGTAAAAACTACATAATTGAAATAAAACAGGTGTGTCAATGAGACAAGACACGAAGAGGTTTGCTCATGCGCTATCCTACATTTATCAATTTATGCTGCCCTTCATTCTCCCTACATAGACAATGATCGATCAGATAAGTAGTTGCATACATTGTGTATGTTACATATTGTAATTACATAAACATGTATATTTATCAAAAATATTAATTTCACATGTGAGGTTAATATTAATAGATAAGTGGTCATTTTCACATAAGAAATGAAAGCAAAACATAAGCAATAAAGGCAAAAAAATAGTAAAAGCAAATCATAGAATTTGTGAATTATAGCAAATCATAATTGTTGCATAGGCCCTTAATAATTCAAAATGCTTTTCTTTTCACAAAGACGTGGTTTTTATTTACTGAATAGAGGCCTATTGTAAACTTGAGTGAACATACATTACATATAACCATACATCCTTTCAAATATTGATATGTGTGTTTTTATTGTCTGAATATTGAAACCTACATTGGAAATTTCTGTGAAAATGCGGACGTCCTGAAGGAAGGGGTTAGAAAGATTTGGACACATGCAGACAAGAAGCGGTGGGGTCGTCGAAAAATTCTATTATTTTGCGGTCGTCCTCTATGGATGGCCCTTAGTAGAATGAGTTCGCACTTGATATCATAGGCAAAGACAGGGTCACAGCTATTGTTTACAGTGGTTGATAGTTGCAATTTTCGAGTCAGTGAAGTATTATGCACAATTTTGCACACATTGACTCATTTCTAATGGTGAAACTTGCTAGTTTGCCATTCAGAAACTCATGTCAAAAGTAATGAAAAATGTATACTATTACTCACTTACTATCTATTGTTCTCTTGCACAGGCGCGGTGCGTCGAGTTAACTCGGAACTCGATTTTACTTCTGTATAATGCTTGCGGTTGCATATTACTTTTATAATCTCTATAACTAAGACCGTGTGAACTACTCATTTCAAGGAGATGCGCCCGACGACATCGACAACATCCTGGTGTAGGCTACCTCTTGTGTTTATTTTGTCCGACAGCACCAGCTTCTCCAGGTAGAGAGGCCGAAAATGAAATTTTAATACAATGTTGACCTTCACCATGCAGTTTCTACGAATCGACGCATCTGCTGAGTTCTGCCCGGTTCACCTTTTTGTCAAAAAGTATCAAAGAAAGGACATGTGAATGCGATGAAAAGCGGACTGCAGTTTTGACTGAAATGACATTTGTCTGTGTTTTGTCTGATGAAGTGAAAAATCCTCGTCCTAAGTCTAAGAGTTTTCTTCTTGGCATATAATGTCTTCAGGTCACACTTTAGGAAGCATGGGTACATGTGCACTTGGTTTATGAAGCTAAACGCATTTAGCTTTCGCAAGCATCTCAGTTTCGGCAGGCTCAGCATTTTGATCAATTTTGTTCTAAAAATTAATGCTTTTAAACACATTCTCGCAAGCATCACCGATAAGCAGCATGATAATATCATGCACATGATAAAATGTGAGCTGCAGATATTCCAATCAAAAATTGACCCCCGAAATAGTACTTCTCACCTAGTCAGGCAGCAACAAACAAATCTCACGTACATTTATGCAATAGGGCTGAGTCCCCAATAGTGTGCACATTAACGCAAGGCACGACTACCGCATGTTGCATTTTACATGATGCTATCATGTTTTTTTATCGATTAAATAACAACGTTGTCAAAGGGACAAAGTAGCAATTCTAACTCAATGTGCTATTGAAAACAACTTTTTTACATTTGTACTCTTAACGCCCTGCTCTATCCATTGTTTTCAAAGATGGTTTTATAACCACATTTTTGAAAATTAATTTTAAATTCTTTTTTATCCATCCATGGCGGTAAACCATTGTTTTCAAACATATTTTTCAATACAATTCAGACCCCACTTATTGATGAGTGACGTTAGACTATTTGATAGACACTTTGATAGACAGCTTTCCATGATGCAGCTTGCTAAGGAGGCGAGTGCCAAGGCGTAGAATTCTGTTAAGAAATTGAGCAAGCTGCTGTCAACAAATGCATGCAACCATGGCGATCAGATGTCTATGCTGTTGTCCTCTCTTGTCTGGAGAGGACAATAGATGACTAAGATGGCACCAGTTTGGACTCTGACATCGGGTCTAGTTCAGGTCTTCTCTGCCTTTTTTTTAAAGATAACTTCTCACATAAATGCCGTGTAACCTACACTTTTCACGCAGAATAAAATCCAAATGAGATATCACTTATTTGAATATGAATGAAATTGGACTGTTAACAAAGCTTGTAGACGACATGAAAGAAAATAACAATAATTCATTTTGTACCCACAGACGAATGATTCATTCTTCCATTTTTTGCATGATTGATCTTCATAATCCATTGCAAACATAGAAATTGACAACAATAAAACCTCTAGAATGGAAATTAAACTTCATGCAATGCACAATAACGGCACATAAATCGCACGCATTTTCACTTAGATGCACCTGCCAACGTCTGTATCATTGGGTTAGAATCAGTCACATGAGTAAATCGAAGCTTTTAATTGGTTCTTCATGCCCCAACTTAGTTCCCTCGGATGTGCTGCGACCTTGAGTCAATTTCCATTCTAGCGAACTTCAGATAAACAGTTTATTTCTGTGATTGCAAACGATCCGGATCAGACTGATATTCCAGCATGCTTCCAGACGATTCTACAGGCGATTTTGTGATTTCATCTTTATTTGTCAGCCATGTCATTGATCTTCATAAATTGATAAGCGTTTCGAATGAATTATCTTTCATGTTATCAAGACATCAGTCTCATTCTATTAAGCATCTACTTGTTTACCAGTTCAGCAAGAACTTTCTCATCTATTCGGTAGACATGGCAGACATTTCGTAACTTATCATCCACATTTATCACTGCGGTTACAATAATTTCAGGTACAATTGAATGATGCGATGATATAACGTCAATGAGAGTTGCATGTTGTCGTTGCATACGTCCGATGTAAGTAATTGTTAAGTATAGAAAGTCTTCCTTCTGATGGATCCACAGGCAGAATTGCGAACTATAAACACTGAATGATACATTCACAAGTGACTCTGCTTTCAATTCATTTTGTCTCCGTTATGAATGCATGTTGGAGATATTTCATGTCCGCTCTAGATAACATAGATACCAAATAATTCGACCTCTATGCATGTAGCATAAGTAACATGGAAGTATAAAACATGTAACCATGTAAGCTTACGAATAGCAACTTAGTGGACGATGTGACAAGTGCTCCACAGGTTTTCCCGAGCTAGTTTAATTCTAATGTATGCAAGCTCAAGATAAATCATGTAATCTCAAAATCATAGATAGCGGAACTGCTTTCAATTTCTGAGCGTCAATGCAAAGGATCACAAGTTTGTGTCAAGACATTCAAGTTCAAGGTGAGGCAACCAATTTCAATAACATCAAAGCTCTATAAAATGATTGATAATTGGACTTGCTTTGAGAGAGAGGAGCCATAGAGTAAGTATATTCGGTAGAGTGGTAACTCCACATTTATTAAATCCCAAATGTTTGTACACTTTCGATTTTATCAAATGAACTCAAATTCCGGTCAACAAATGAACTCAAAATACAGTCGGAATTGTTTCCAAATGTGAGATATACGCATTTATGTAGTTTTGAAGAAATTACAACGGTATTGACTGATCATGATAGCATAAAGGAGAAGGGAATGATATTATTTTATAGATAGTCCGTGTCATAACAGCCTTGGATAGGTAATGTTTGTTAAATTGGCAACTCGATGGCCTGCGCTATTGCTTTCATGCTGAACCTCAAGAGAATCTTTTTAAGCGTGATCAAGCAACAGCTGCCACTGGCATGGCAAAATCACAGATTCAAAGACAATGATTTCAATTAACTTTGAAGGATATAAATGGGTCCACATCACTATTCAGATTCAAGAAATGAAACATGAATTTAGTGAATCATGAAATCAAGCTGGTAAAAATTGAATTAAAAACTTGACATTTCAGCCAAGAAAGCACGAATAATATCGCGACTTTTTCATGAAGACTTCCATTATAATACTGCTCATGAAATTCCCTTGCAAATTAGCTTCATTTCCGCTTAGTTAAAATGATTATTAGCAAACATTCATTCCTTTTGAGATCCAACTTGCTTTATACTACTTACAACGGGGAGTCATCTCGGTAGTATCTAAATTTGCAAAATTTTGAATTTTTCAAAACTACTCAAATAATTTTTTGGACCACGGGAACGTAATCTCCGCAAAAAACTGAATCTCTTCATATTAAAATTTTCACTGTATACAGATGCTTTTTTGAGTCACCTATACATCCCTACTATATGAGAGGAGCCGTAAATTTTGAACAGAATTTATTCGCGAATATGTTTCAGCGGGCCTCGATGGCCACCATCATCAGTGCATAGAGATAAAAGAAAATAATAGGGTCAATTTTTATACAAATTTACAATCACTGAAAAATTAATATAGTAGAAATGTCTTTGATTGGGTGTTGTTCTTCAGTAGTTGATTCTTGTTGGTGAAAGATTTAGTGCACAGTAATTCGGCAATTTTCGTATATGGTGGTTTATCATTGTTTTGAAATGTTCATGTATTGAAATCTCGGATGCTGGTTTTTCTTTTAGGTGTTCGTTGATTCGTCTGTCCAAATGCCGACAAGTCTCTTGGAAGTAGCTTTTACTACATGGCTCATAAGTATATTTGTAGACGAGGGAAGAGTATTCGTCAAAAGGAATTTCATCTTCATTTTTTATAAAGTTTTGACTTTTCAAGGTGGCAATGCCAAATACACACGTCTACTAATATACCTGTGAGCTATGCAGTAAAGGCTACTTCGGAGACGCGTCGGCATTTGCACAAACGAATCAACAAACACCTAAAAGGAAGATCACCATCCGAGATTTCAATGCATGAACATGTATCGAAGAAAGGAAATTTCCAAATAATGATAAAAGCGCCATACACGAAAATTGCTGAATTACTGTACATCAAATATTTCACCGACAAGAATGAACTACTGAACAACGACTACTGACCCTTTAATGCCTTTTATCTCTATGCACTGATGATTGTGGACATCGACGCCGCTGAAGCATGTTTGCGAATAAATTCAGTTCAAAATCGAACTTGCCTTCCTATTCACTAATTTTCATGCCTTATTGCGAGAACATATGCGAATTAACATTGAAATCTACGACGTCTCTTTGAAGTAGACTGACTATCTTTGAAATAGCATGCCTTATCTTGAAGATAAATTACATAGATATGAATCTGTTCGGGAAAACCTGCACATATATCAAACATCAAACTTGCGTTTTAGGGTGCCGACACATCTAATGAGTTGTTACAAAATATTGCAAGACAGCATGCAAAAATAGTATAAAGAAGATGACAACATTTCTTCTTATCTATCTATATGTATATTACAACACTACTGATAAGTAGTGACCACAAGTAGTGGAGATGTCAAACTAATCATAGATCGTAACACAACGCTATAACCGCTAGGGTGGATTTGAAGTTCCAGATGGTATGATAAGTAGTTTCTTGTAGTTATTGTATATAATATGTATTTCTTGAAGTAATGAAAATCAGATTAAATACAGGTTTATACGCGGTACAATTTTGAAAAAACGAATAATTCAAAATACAGGAAAATAAGTCAATGAATGAGCAAGTTCACATTCACAGTCGGATGTTCGAAAAGACAGAGGTAGAGAGCAAATAAGTCTAAATACACATTTCTGAAATTGCTCAAGCTGACATTCGAGAGAAGCAGGAAGAGTCACAAAAACACAAGATGCGTACTCGAAAATGCTTCTTATAAGCGATTGACAAACAATAGTCAGTTCTTGCGAGGAAATGAGATGTTTCAGTAACCTAATGCCATGCATTCTCTGGTTCGCCGTTTTTTAGAAGTGCATTTATACTAGTGTCCTAACTGAGCCTGTTATTCAAATGCACACCCAAAATTTTCAGTGAATCAACATCTTCAATGCCACCAATAGCTGTAGTGCTACATTCATGAACCTTTTGAATGAACAATCGCTTCGATTTTGAATCATTTAGCTCAAGCCCATTTGTGTCAGGTGTCAGGTTTTTGTACGCATTTTACAGTTTACTGACGGAAGATGGGAACAGAGTATACAATGTCGTCCCTGTATTTAATGATGGCTGGTTAATGGTGCTTAATTAGATGGTGTTTAATGATGCAGCCACAACACAATGCAAATAAGGGCCAAGTAATGAGCCTTGTGGCACTCCTGATGGAACGTCGATTGTAGACCTCAGATAATCACCGATTCTCACAGATTGAGTACGGTCACTCAAATAATTTTGGATGAACTTGACAAATCCGTTAGGTAAATCAATTTCTTTCAGCTTATGAATAATGATGACATGTCTATGTTTCTCGAAGGCTTTCGTAAAATCGATAAGAACGATAAGTAGAAAATTTGTTTTGGAGATGATAGACATATTTTTATGGAAGCTGCCTGTCACTCTGTGTTTAACACCTCTACTTTCAGTAGTAATCGCACATATGAAATTTGGAATTCCACTTAACAATTCTACTTAACAATTTTTTGGGTCTAGTTGACAGCAATCTCAAAGTAATGACCTGTTGCTTTCACGAAAGAAGCATTGTCAGGAGATAATAGATGAAGTTAATTTTGTAAATAATATACTCGCTTATCCGCTTACTCGTCCTATAAGAAGTTCTGAGGACTTTTACTCGTATTTTGAATTGAAAATTGTAAAGTGTAGAAAAGAACCCCAATTCAAAGACAGATTTTAAAACAACCTCTCATCTTCCGTAGAACTAGCTTTTTGATAAATCCATTCCGAATTAGTGTGTATCTTCCATTTCATTAAATAGATTAAGATTTAAACAAATTAGTTTAAGATTAAGTAAATAGATAAATCTGTCCTCTTAAACATTTGCCAAGTCCCATTTCGCTGCCAAATGTGTGTGACTGATTGTATACTCAGATTTATTAAATCAGGATCGTTTTAATTGGAAGAACTGCGTCGTTCGCTGTGTATTTGCTTTTGACAGATTAATTCGCTCAGTTAATTGTGACCACCATGGCACGAAACATCTTTCAGCAATCATTTTCTTTTCATCAATTATTTCTATTAAGACAAGTAACCTGGATAACTTTATCAAATCTCAACAGATACAACCACCACGAGACATGTTTCGGCCTGTTGGGCCTCATCAGTCGTGGGCAGGTTTGAACCAACGACGTTGTAGCTGGATGACGTGCAAGCATACCCTGTAACCGTGAAGCGTCTCAATCTCGGATGCGGCATTAAGTGATTGCAGAATGCAGTCCGCCCTCCACGTGCCTACGTTAAAGCAGTGCCTTCCTGACTAATTCACGATCTCAACAGATGATCCGCTAGCCTTGTGGTTAGAGATGCTTGCACGTCCTCTAGCTCCAGCGTCGCTGGTTCAAACCTACCCATGACTGATAAGGCCCAACGGGCCGAAACATTTCTCGTGGTGGTTACATCTGTTGATATTTGACGAATCATTTCTATTATCGATCATGAATTATGAAGTAAAATAAGATCTCTGATAATATGCCGAATAAAACCTAAGTAAAAAAAGAATTCAGGAAATATACTGTATTTGCCACTGCAATGCAATAATTATTAGATGTTACGATGACAAGTCAATCCTACGAAATTGATTCCAACTTGTCCACGTCTGGTGAGGCCCACTAGAATGAAGTGGTTTCATATTGGAGCCAAAGACCACAGATGCCAAGTTTCTGCTGCGTGAGAATATGAATTCTGTCTGCTCAGACCTAAATTTCTGCGTTTTTCTGCTGAGAAAAAATACATCAATCAAAAGCTTAAAATTAAACATGTCTGATATGTAGGCCATCGTAGCCCTAATTTGTGCAATATGTGCCATTGACAATTTTGAGTGGCATACTGGCATTTGATTGTTCGTTCACATCCCATGTTGAATAAAAACAGAAGAGAAGGACGCCAAACAGCATTTTACTCATTAAAAATGAATAAAATGTACACGAACAAATGATGCTACTTTTCGATGTAAATGATGTCACTATTGCGCCATGCGTTCAATAAGGCACACTCAGTAAATTAAATAAAAAGTACAGCCGAAAATGAGCGTTAATTTTATCAACCCCCATCGAATTGAACTGGCTTACCCAAAGTGGGTTTACCAAGCAGGGAGTGGGATTAATTTACTTTGATATGTTATGCATGCGACCATTAGCACAAGCTGAAACAGAGAATACCAGATCTACATGTAGACAAGAATTATGAAAAACCTGTAGCTACATTGATGAATATTATCGTACGATAACAAATTGTCATAAGCAAATGTGAAACATCGTATACAAGACACAATTCATTAATTCATTACAGGAGTAACATTCACGAAATAAGACCACTAAGCAATAAAGACCATTAATAAAAAGCCTAATAAATAAGACCAGTAAATAATAATGTTGAATAAATTACCGAATTCATTGAATTTTTCATAATGAAAATTCAAATTTTCAAATTCAAAATTTAAAAATTGAACAGACTAATCAAGACTATTGACAAAATCAAAACGATCAGCCATTTTCAATTATCTAAGATATCTTATTTAGGTGCAATTTCGACATGTCAGCCGAATTAACTTCGACTGCTTAATACACGTATACAGGATGTGTATGTATTTCCCCAATTTCAGCTTCATCACCTCGCCATGACCCTTAGACATCTTGGTCTGCACCCATTGACCCTATGATAAAACTTTTGGCACCAATAGATTTGTCTCGTTATGCAAATTCGAATTAGACCCCATTTTTTGATTTTCAATTCCAAAAATCGATGCAAATTCAGTTTCGCAAGAGAAGATCTAGGGCAGACATCCTAAAATCGGTGTATCTAGGCCCAACCAGCAAGAAAACACGACAAACAAAAGTGCTTCCTGACCTGAGTACCTCAAATTCCGAACACGAGCTCCGGCACACGGACTATTGCCTTCATTTTCAAGTAACCTCTTTTTTAGCGCACTTCCATGAACAGCCACTTAGTAGATGAGGCTCAGAGTTGGACATGGGCCGAAATTTTCAGCCCAGGCCCAGCCCATGAACGTTCGGCCCAGGCTCAGCCCGGCCCATGAACGTTCGGCCCAGGCCCATGTCCCATGCTCATTCGGCACATACCTGCCTAAGTTGCTCGATTTTACCATCGCAATAAATATTGCCAAGCGGAGGCCTACAGGCCGCTGTTTTTATAGTAAACCCCTTCATTAGAATACGTATTGTTCAACTAAAAAGTGCATGTCTGCTTACCCTGTTTGTTTACGTAATCGTAGGTCTACGAGTTTCTAAAGATAAATGTAAATACACGTAATTCTCATTTACATTTCATGTTCATCTTCATTTGTTTACAGTTTATGACAATGTTCCTCAAATCAACCTATAGATCATATCGCTATACAAATTATGTATTCATTAATAGCCAAATAAATAAATTCGCGCTTATTATAGGTTGATCAACATGTATGGAAAACATGGGTCTCAACTTCTATAGAGGGATGTGTTGCTTATAGGCGTAGGTAGGAAATATGAATATAAAGTTTCTCGAAAAATGAATGTGATGTTTAATTATCTAGATTGCTTAGATGGATTTGAAAAGATAATATTCCAAATTATGTTGTTATCATATTTATTGATAACCAAACTGAAAATGTTTATCTTGATATACATGGTATTTCAAGATGGAGATATAACAAAACACGGTCTACGAATGTTCGCAATAAACAAACTAGAATTTCAAAAGCTGCAGTCTAAATGCTTCACTTATCAGTTCAGTTGCAGACACGATTTCAGGTTTGAGGCGACATCTAGGGACAACCAAAGACCTTCCAGTTTGGGAAAAGTCTCGCTCACTTTGTGCAGATGTTGCTGGTCGTAGAAAAACTGAGAGAGGAACTGAATTTAGAAGAGGGAATCGATCTTTTTGAATCTTCCAGTAGTCCAAAGGATTTTCGGACAAATCCACATCTGTATCAACTGTGGAATTGACATAGATATTGTATTCTTGTTCAAAGCCTAAGGAAATGTCAGAGCATTTTTGCCAGCTGGATCTCACATCAACTGATCTTGAATCAGCAAAGATATCATCTTTTCAAATTTTTTTGCTGGGTGGCTTGATATTCATGGAGTCTGAAGCTATTTCAACCATTACAGAGGTCCATGTTTTTAAATCATTCATGGTACGAATTTTGAAATCTATATCATCTTGCGTGTCGGATGGCATGAAATCAAATGCTTTAAAAGCTCGGGTCCAAGAAGGTGGCGATCCAGTTATCAGCCTTGTTGATCGAAGGCCAATACTTTGCATCAAGTACTGTCATCATTTTCGATTTTAGCATCGCAATAGCCTGATGATCACTTGCACCCGGCGAACACAGTGCAGATACTTTGTAATATGATGGAATACAGGACTGTGTTGTTGGCCTCTTGCTTGATTGAACCATCTCGAAGAGTCTCGACAAAGATGAAAACAACTCAAGGACAGCTTTATTCAAGTTTCTATCAATCGATGCGATAAGAATGAGCCTCCTTCGAAGTCAGAACGTTGACTAGCACATCGTAGCTACGGTCAATAGCATCAGCTCTTGAGGAAATACTGGTCCATAGGCGAGTATTACCACCGTGCTTCAGAGAAATGGGTAACTGTTCCTGAATAGAAGCACTTTGCTTAACAAATTTGCACAGCTTGGCAACTGCGTCTTCATACGACTTCACCTCATCCGATATTACTAAAGTTTCATTCCAAGAATCCTTCACCATTGTGTGAAGCCGATGAGCAACGCAATCAAATCTTGATGTCTCTTGCAAAGCGAGGACCAGATTCGAACCTTTATCTGTAGTAAAGGTGACATTACCTGAGAGCTCAATATCATAAATTGCACACATTTCGCTCAACTTATGTAGAATATTTGATCCAGTATGCGATTCAGTTCCAAAGTGATCGACACCAAGCAGTGTATGTTGAAGTTCATATCTTTCGTCAATCCAAAATAATGTAAGTCAATGAAGGAAATTTTCCTAAAAGAGTCAGTCCACATGTCTGTCGTAAGACTGAAATGGCGGTTATTGACACTATCGGATATATGATGTTTGATTGATACCTGTGCTTCATCAGCTAGTTTCAGAGTTTCTCGGGATATAGTCTTGCTACCAAATAGAGAGCCATCATCAGTGGAAACTTGAAATCTTCCCTTTTTTGAAGCAATCTCGACGTACGTGTTTAATAGGTAGTTCAACTCAGCATTTTCAATTGAGTTGAAGCTTTGATGACCTAATGCACAATATAAAACCTCAGCTCGCTTTATTTGTTCTCTATCGGTATCAGACAACAACGTAGAGGACTTCTTTAGCAAGAAGGGTCGAATGGAAGTCTGTGACGATGAGATCGGTCGGTAAGAATCTAGATGGCGAGTAAGATGCGATGTACTAGTGCCTTGAACAAATACTTTCCTGCAGGTGCAGCAATAACAGAATCCATCCATTGGTTTATCGGCGTTCGTCTTCTGAATAAGTCGAAAGGTCTTCCATACAATCGACTTCCCTCGCTCATTTTGAACAAATTTGTAATCATCAGGATTTCTTCCGATAAGAGTCTGCAATTTCGCAGTAGTCATTAGAGTTGATGATGAAGATAATTCGGACGACGACATTTGACTCGATGACGTGAGAGACCAAGGCAATCAGTAAGCGGGTGATCTCTATATGTGAATCAGAATCAGGCAGATACTCGTGTGACACTAATTCAATCTATTGCTCGCGTCCGATCTGTGTGTATTAGACTGACGTCATGACATTTCCATCACTGTTTGCCATTACCGAAAGCTGATAGAAAGGATACTAGGGAAACATGGACAATTGGAGGGGGAATGACTCATTGCAGAATGATTCGGAGCGTCATATATGTCATTTGTAGCCCATGCAAACGCAGCATGTCAGACGGGAGAGAATGGAAGTTTTGCACATGAATGCCTTTAACTTTTGAACCACTAACCCAATTGACTTCATATTTGAAATACTGATAATTCAGGGCGTGACTATCTTTTCATTCATTCATGTCACATAAACATTCTTAATACGAAAAAGTTAGTCAGCGTGCGAAAATTAGTAGGCCTAAGACGATAAAAAATCAAGGAATTTTGTCAATTTTTATCGTCTTATTCATTTTCGCACGCTGACTAACTTTTTTCGTATTGAGAATATTTAGTTGACATGAATATATGAAATGATGCTCACGCCCTGAATCATTAGTATTTCAAATATGAAGTCAATTGGATTAGTGGTTCAAAAGTTAGAGGCATTCACGTGCAAATCTTACATTTTCTCCCGTTGAGATAATGCTTTTGCATGGCTAGCAAAAGGCAGATCTGCCACTGACAGATTCAGTCATGACTGATGAATCCTTCTTCCTCTAGTTGTCCATAGGTTGAATAAGTTAGGCCGGTTTTTTATTGTACGTATTTCTTGTATGCATAGTGTGTGATAATGTTTCAGAACCGACAATACAACTAAGAAAAAGTAGGCTATGTGTCATAGTATAAACGTTCTCTGCTACTAATTTTCAAGATTTAACGCCTCTCCTGCTCAAATGAGGATTAAGGCTTACGCTACTTTCATACAGTGCATACAAATGTAACCTCAATAAAAGTATTTGAAGTGGGGAAATTTAAAAGTGAGTGTAATTACAGAGGACGCGTTTGGTTATTGCATGTTTGGTATTTATCACGCATCGTTGAATGATCATTTTCATTCAAGTGAAATAATTTCAAAATTTGATTCAAAGTCTACTATCTATCCGAGTGTCGGCCCATATCTATAACAATTATCGGCCCAAGCCCAGCCCAGCCCATGTCCAACTCTGAGCCAGACCAACCAGACGGTACCAAATTCCAGGCTGAACAACACACCAAAGGCCTCAAATGGAACCAGACGCAGGAGGCAGACGAAGACACGACCGCACGCCACAATACGAACATCCTTTTTTGTATCTACAAATCAATTTATTGAATATCAGTCAAATATGTATTCAGCATCATATCAAGTTTTAATCGTAAAATAGTAAGTCACACTAATCAGCCGAAATGTAAGTAAATTCATAAAATTATTATTATCGGGTATTTAGTAAAGCATTCAGTTATTTGAAAGTTTTATAGATGTAACACAAGCATAAACACAATTTTTATTAAAGTGCTATTTCTTAATACTTTTAGACATGATGAGAACAGTAGAGACATTAGAGATGTCTCTACTTATGTTGTCCAAGATCGACGATAAGAGTAGGATTATATCAGGACACAAAGTGATGGATCCTTTCTCGGAAGCCAATGGATCTACATAAACAAATGGATTTTTGCAATGCTTGACCCTTTCCATCTTGCAAGACGACTGGAGTTAAAGAAAGAAAGAAATTTGTATATTTCAAGTAATGGAAATCAAAAAAATAATTACAAATCAATTACAATGTTGACAGCAAAGAAATACTGGTTGAGAGCACTAGCAGATGATGAAGTTCAATAGCACAGCACAATAATGTCAAAACATGTGTAAGTTATTCAAATAGATAGATACTAAGATCTGAAATTTTGAAGATCTGAAGCTATTATAGAATCTACGCCTCCTTCTGCTCTGTCACACCACTGCAGTGCAGCCTAATCGGTCAGTCTCATTCCTCAAGGCCTCCCATCAGTCAAACGCACGTAAAATTGACTCTCATCGTTAATATGTCGCCATTGACACACAGACCATGGAAGATGTAGCCGAGTAAATTCTAGTCGATTGATGTTGGGCCTTTCGGTTAACAGCGGAAACTTATATGGACGATGAGTCCACGAGTACGGAGGTGCCGGCAAATAGTTAATTGTGAGAATGTCACAAGATTGCTGTGGACATAGAGTAAGTATATTAAGTAGAGTGGTAACTCCGCATTTATTAAATCTCCAATGTGTATACTCTTTCGATTTTATTGAATGAACTCGTGGAAGATTCAGGTGGTATGTGAGATATGCAAATTTTTTGCAGTTTTGCAGAAATTACAACGGAATTGACTGATCATGCAGTAATGCAGAAGGAAATGATAATATTTTACAGATCGTCCGTGCCATAACAGCCTTGGATAGGTAATGTTTGTTAAATTAGCAACTTGATGACCTGGTGTTACTTCCATGCTGAACCTCAAGATAATCTTCTTAAGCGAGATCATATCACAGACAACCTGCCACTTGCAGAGCAAAATTACATAATCAAAGACAATGATTTCAATTAACTTTGAAGGATGTAAATGCGTCCACATCACTATTCAGATTCAATAAATGAAACATGAATTTAGTGAATCATAAAATCTTATGCCAGTGAAAACTCTATTGAAAACTTGAAATTTCAGCCAAGAAAGTACGAATAATAGCGCGACTTTTTCATGAAGACTTTCATTATAATACAATTCATGAAATTCCCTTGATAATCAGCTTGATTTCCGCTTTGTTGGGATGCTTATTCGCACATATTCATTCCTTTTGCTATCCAACATGTTTCATACTACTTATATAGGAGAGTCATCTCGGTAGTATTTAAATTGGCAACTTTTCACTATTTTCAAAAGTGCTCAAGTAATTTTTTGGACCACGGGAACGTAATCTCCGCAAAAATTGAATCTTCTCATATAGAAATCTTCACTGTATACAGATACTTTTTGGAGTCGACACTCTACCTATATATCCCTACTCTATGGCTGTGGAGTTCTTTTAGAAGCTCGGCAGGGTGGCGAGTGGACTGCTTTCACATAAAGAGATTTTCAAGATTTGCTTGGACTCTGCAGTTCTGACAATATTTCATAATTACGGAATTATCTTGCATCTGAATCAGCCGTCAACTGTGCTTGAAAAAAGTTTGACACTTTACAGCATTTGAAAGGAAAAACAACGCGAAGTGCATAGGAGGCCTTTCAACCGGTTCTCTTTCAGGCATTACACTGGTGTGAAACAGATACACTAGTATTTGAAGTATTGTACACAACGGAAATGATAAATCACTGATATGTTCAAACAAAGGTAAGAAATCATGGAAAACAAAATTAATTAAAGTAAATGATCAAGCAAAGCTAAAGACAAAACGTTTTCCACAAATTCGGCCGGAGGCGCTTGATATACAATGCCTCGCCAATATCCAGACGTAACAGATTGCTGCGCCCCACATGAAATAACACACTAAAAGCCGTTTCTGCAAGTTGACACTTTTGCTCAAATACAAAAACACTTTTGCTCGTCATGTATTTCAGCAAAAGTGTCAGCCTGCAGAAGCGGCTTTTAGTGTGTTATTTCATGTGGATCGCAGTAATGAGTTATGTCTGCGCTGCGTATTGGCGAGGCATTGTATATCAAACGCGTCCGGCCGACTTTGTGCGTTCAAAAAAAAGAAAATGTTTTGCCTTTAGCTTAACCTTGGTCATTTACTTTAATCAATTTTGTTTTTAATGATTTCTTATCTTTGTTCAAACATATCAATGATTTATCACTTCCATGGTGTACAATACTTCAAATGCTAGTGTATCTGTTCCACGCCGGTGTAATGCCTGAAAGATAGCCGGTCGAAGGGCCTCCGATGAACATGTGCTTGATTAAAAGTCGACATCAGCTTCTGACTCATGAAATCAATCAGCTCTATCATACTTTTTGACCAAAGCCATATCGACGGATATCCGTGGAATTTTATCTTGTCATTATTAGATTGATATTTCTCTGCTGATTTTGCTAAGGTTTTAGCAATCGCTTAATTCTTAGTTGTTACATTATGTAATTCCTTCAGTATTACACAACCAACTTGCTCAACTGTGTTTCTACTTGTTGATACAACGAATGACTGATTGACTGTTGACCTGCTACACTCGCATAGGGAAAGAAAGTATCAACTGTGACAGAAATTAAGGTGTCTCATCCAATTCTCGCTTAAATAATTTCATCGAATTTTATATCGATGTGACGAAGATTTGAGCAGCTTCAGTGCGAGCAAAACCAAACAACTGAACAATTAGCAGGCAAAATTGGCTTGAGGGGATCATCACACGTCCCATGGGTATTAAAATATGTGAAAGATGTCTTTGATCTTTACTGTTGATCTGAGTTCAAAATTTCAATTTGAGAAACTGCATGATACTTTCTAAGGATTTTTATCAGAACCTTTAATTCAGCTCGATCTGTTAAATAATTTGATTGATTTCAACTTATAGGTCTTCTTTCTTAATTAACTATTACCATCAGTTGACTATTTGCTCAACATGTGCTTAGCGAGAGAAAAGTCAAGAATTAAGACATGCAGAACCTACCAGGAAATCTTGATAGATGATTGCATTTTTTATTGATGTTCCGAAGTTTTAAAGAACAATGCTTGATAATGTGAACGCATTATTTTCGATTTATTTCGCAACCCTTGACTGATTATAACCTGAAAACTTTGAGGCCACCAAAAATACTCATGTGTAATATATCATTTCCAACTGTAACTTTAAAACATATTGTATTTTTGACAAAGAATAATGGGATTGAAATTAAATTATTCATCTATTCGATCTTAATGCACTAGTTGACATACTGCGCGAAAACCATTGTTAGTTTCCCTGGTTTTTCATGCTTCCGATCCGACCGCATCAACCGTAGAGGTGGCGGCATGGCTGTTTATGTGCGAAACTGTCTTTCGTGTTACGATATTACTCCACATCATTCGAAAGAACTCTTAAATATAAATGTTATCAATATCGTTACTCACAAAATTCTCCTTATCTGCGCGTATGTGCCTCCTCAATTATCTGTAAATCATTTGATGGATATCGAAAACAAGTTAACTGATATTGTCGACTCATTTTTGATTACCAACTCAAATTATGATGTTGTTATTGCAGGAGACATGAACTCCTTGAATGTTGCATCCGTTTCTGAAGAACCATCTTTGACTGATATTTGAAATTTCCCACCCGCAAAGACAATATTCTTGACATATATTTTAGTTTCAAATGATATTGTATGTTTTTTCGCGCCAAAAAAATGTATTCTACGATGCTCTTCTAGGTGGTAGTGATCATGTCGTACTAACAGCTTTGCCAATAGCTGAAGCGAAAGCAGGTGATGCTCGTCAAATTCTAAGTCACCATAGACTATATGATTATCGACGCTCTAACCTTCAAAGACTCAATTCTGCCTTACAATCTGTTGACTAGTGCCTTGAGCTATCCATGATGGACAATGTTGATGATCAGTGGTGTTTCATCCAAGATACAATAATGAGTGCCATAAATCAAACTGTTCCTGTAAATGTAGTTACATTGACAACATCAGATAAAAGATGGATGACTCCTCTTACGAAAAGTCTCATCAATCAACGTTGGAAAGCCTATAGATAAAAGAATTGGGTATTGTATAGTCATTTGAAAGAGAAAACTAAAGTAGAAATCGCAAGGGCTAAGGTATTGTGGGCAAACAAGTTGAAAACAAGCAAAAAAGGTATTTGGGAAGTCGTTAAACAAGAGACAATGTGCAAAGATCAAAAAATGTCGAAGCTGATTGATCAACACGGTTCAGAAAGAGAAGTTCTTTTAAAAATTGCTGACGATCTTGAGTCATTTTTTACTGTCGATCACTCAAGCAATGATTGCATCGAACTGGATTGTAATGACTGGTCTCTACAAAAAGTGGAGGAGAATGAAGTCATTCAACATCTGTCTAATGTGAATGCAAAGAAATCTAGTTCCGACATCATACCGCCCAGAATATACAAAGAGATGTGTGATGTATTGGGCTATCCATTAACGATTTTATATAACAATATTATAAAAACTGGATTGCATCCTCAATTATCTCCAAGGCAGATATATGCAAGTAAAGATTGGTGCCGAATATTCAAAGGAGATTGCCTTCTCACGAGGCCTTCCTCAGGGATCAGTTATTTCTCCCACATTGTTCTGTGCTTTCTTTGGTGACATCGTTTCAAGCGACCTATTAATTCCTTCCATCAAATATGCAGATGATCTAAATCTAGTTATCCCACTTCAAACGGCAAATCCTACTGAAATAAATACTAAAGTTCAAGAAGTGACCGACAAAATGACTGATGAATGCTCGCGTAACAGTCTGATGCTAAATCGTGAAAAATCGAAGATGATGTTGCTCACTCGCAGTAAAGTTACTTTCACATTTCAAACTGTTCTTCCCGTTGTAGACGAAATGAAACTTTTGGGGATAATTATTGACAACAAGCAAAATTGAAATGTTCATGTAAAGATGATATATACGAAATCAGTGCAACGACTAAATATCATCCACAGACTGAAGAAGACGCTAAATTTGAATGACATTCATCAAGTGTATACTTCAAAGGCAAGGTCGCTATTAGAATACGTGTATGGTTGTTCAGTATTTGTCGGCTTAAATGTGACTCAAACACGAAAATTACAACGTCTTGATAACAGAGCTCATCGTCTGATATATAACATCTTCTACGGCAATAATAACTCAAGAAAGTGTGCGTGTACAAATAATGAGATACAAACCCGTCGAGAAAAACTCAGCAAGCATTTGTTCAGCGAAATTGCAAAAAACTCTGCACACGTATTACATAATCGTATCCCATCAAAACACCGAAGACTATATCAAATCCCTATGTGCAAAAACTAGGACTATCAAATCACTACGACGCAAAGAAAGTTTCTTTCCTTTCATGACTGCCCTTACGAATTCTGAAATTTTGAGCAAATGTGACACTACTTAACTGTCATTCTATTATATTTTGGTTTAGACTATAATCTATGATTTTCTATGAAAGTTTCTTGTATATGTAACGATTATCATTTCATGAATATAAATGCTTTATTATTATTGTTATTAAAACCTCGCCCTATTCCACAAAATATCGCCGTCATTGCGAGATCGCGAAACAAAAGTTTAAATGCAATCAGGCATGAAATTTTGCTCAGCGAGTCCGGCAGCCAGAACGAGTTTCTGCAGGGAACAAGTCCGAAAATGAGACTTTCACAGAATGATGCACGCCCTATGCCTACTGTGAAACTGCGCGTCTGCCGAGTTCTAATCAGTTCCTCTTCTTGTCAGACACGATCATGGAAAATCACATGTTAATACAATGAAACACAGATTGCAGTATTTGGCAAAAATGAAATTTTCTATGTTTTCTCTCATAATTTGGAAAGTATTATGCCCATCATAGATTTTGACATGGAAAGTCTTCAAGTCATTTCCTATCATGTCCATGAACATTTATCTATAAAGCGACACTCATTCAGATTCGGCAAGCTTTCTAATGTCGGTAAACACCAACATACTAGCCCACTTTGCCCATATTGAGCCACGCTCTCGCATACATGGCCGATCAGAAGCATGATAATGTCACATACACATGATAGGAAATTACCTGAAGACAAATCATGCCGAAAATTATGACTCTAGACTTATAGTCCGGGAGCTAGCGCGAACTTGTGCAGGGAACGAGGTAGTACATAAAACTTTCACATAGCATAGTACACCTCTAACCTACTGCAAAACTTCGCGTCTGCCGGATCAGATCATTTGCTTTTCAGAAATAGAGAGGATAACAAAATCCTATGTATTTCCAATGGTAAAATTGTGACACTTAAGGTGTTGACTCCATTTTTTCGAATTTTTGCTTATAAAAGTTACACAAATTGGTATTTTGTTGAACTGGTTATTATAGAAATCATCTACAGATCATGATCTTTCAAATGAGTGATCATTCAGTGACAGAGGATGAAGTAAAGTGTACAAACAGACACTTTTCGTTGGTGTAACTGCAAATTTTAACATAGAAATTTCAGGAAAATTGTTGATATACTTTAACGAAAAGTGTCTGTTTGTACACTTTCCTTCATCCTCTGTCAATGAATGATAACTCATTTGAAAGATCATGATCTGTAGATGATTTCTATAATAACCAGTTCAACAAAATACCAATTTGTGTAACTTTTATGAGCAAAAATTCGAAAAAATGGAGCCAACACCTTAAGTGTCACAATTTTACCATTGGAAATACATAGGATTGTGTTATCCTCTCTATTTCTGAAAAGCAAATGATCTGATCCGGCAGACGCGAAGTTTTGCAGTAGGTTAGAGGTGAACTATGCTATGTGAAAGTTTTATGTACTACCTCGTTCCCTGCACAACTTCACGCTGGCTCCCGGACTATTAATACTGTTCAGTTGATAAGAGAAAACATAGAAAATTTCATTTTTGTCAAAAACTGCAATCTTTAAATAATATGAGGTAACGTCGGACATTTTACAGTGGTTTTGCTTAATCTGAGTCTGGGTTCAATGCTTAGAAATGCACGACCATAAGGAAAATGACAAATAAACGTCAGGTCATGACTTAAACGCAGTATGAATACTAAAAGCTGTACTGCGGATCTTGCATGAGGGTGGATTCATACCTCAGATTCAATCGCGATTCGGGCTTACCTTTTCACTCTAGATGCAAAAGCAATCTAGTACAAACTAGGATTGAAGCCGGCTTCAATCTTCCTTGTATCTAGCTTCAAAACTTACGCTACTATAAGGCGTAGGTTTTCAATCTAGCGTGAAAACTTGCTCTCAAGCGAGAATAGATTTTTTGAGCGTGAAGCTACGCTACTAGTGATTGGATGAATGAATACGCAAATAGGCAGTGCACATTTGACATCATCACGATGTGGTATGGAAGTGTAGAGCAGACAATAGAGCTCTATGCATCGATTACTGGCGATTAGCCGTTCGTTAAGTAAATCAATGTTACTTGTCATCAGGCCCGCTGCCACGGTGGGCCTGGGGGGAATAGCCCACCCCCTGTTAATTTTTGTGCCCTCTCTGCTAAAAATAGTTATCTATATGATCAATATACAATCAATAAAACGAATCAATCAAATCGTCGGAAATGAGAACAAACTGGGGGTGAATTGATTGATGGCTGGCGAGAACGGACTTCTTTGTCGGCACAGATCAATTGTAGGAGAGAAACAACTATCTAGCGAGTGTTGAACGTTTACATCGCAGTGCGTCTCATCTTTGCTGTTTATGTCTGTGTTGTTTCTTCTTGCATTTGAAAAGAGGAAAACTGAGAACATTAATTTGGACACATTTTTGACTAGCTTTCGTCGAAAACATCCACGCTTCGAACCAAGTTCACACTGAAGTTATTCAATATCATATTTCAATGACCAGATAGAATTTTTTCAAGAGACGAGGCTGAAGCTGACACATTCACAGTCTACTTTAAATGTAGTGCATTGTACATGTATACTTAAGTGACTATCCGCAGAAATCTATCGATTTCTTCATCATCCTATACTGTGGCA
This sequence comes from Prostheceraeus crozeri, assembly GCA_907163375.1. Classification (NCBI taxonomy): domain Eukaryota; kingdom Metazoa; phylum Platyhelminthes; order Polycladida; family Euryleptidae; genus Prostheceraeus; species Prostheceraeus crozeri. Next base: position 559,502 of record CAJQUW010004489.1, on the reverse strand, counting down.
GTGTCAGGATTACTTTGATGTCAGGTTTACATGATTAATTTGCATTTGGAAACGACAATTCATATGAAATGTTTGAATCCTAAAATGTCTGTGAAAGAATTTAAAAAGAATTCTTCACCCTCTCACGTATCTTTCTTTTTGTTGAACCCTCTCGATGCAGTACCAATAGAAAAATTATTGAATTTTCTAAATTGAAGTTCTCTTTGTGAAGTGATCATGTGCTGCAAGATCATATAGTGATTTAATACTCAAACTTATTATCATAGAAGAAGGCTCCATGCAGTCTTAAATCGTCTAATATACATATAATACTAATATAATATACAACAAAATTAGGCTACATCATATTCAAAATGCTTTTTCTAATAATCAATGCAACTTGTAATTCCATTATAAGCATATGCAGTTGATCATTGTAAGAAAAGATTAACACAATATGTACTGGAGTTTGCATTATCATGTATTAGAGTCCTTCATTACATAATTAATGAACTAAAATAACAACAATCACTAAAACTACAAATGCAGATTTTATTAACTCAAGATTGTAGTCTTCTCTTGGTTGATTATGTCCACATCAACTTTCTCTCCTTCGGGGCCATGCCCCCCTGTAGATCTGATCTGGCTACGGGCCTGCTTGTCATTCGATAGAAAATTGCCCCTCCGAAGCAATGCCCGTGTGAGGTAGAATAGTTTGTTAACGAAATTAAAAATATGAGCATCTGTACGATTAAGGATGCCAACATACCGGACAGTCCAGTATTTTGCATTTTGTTCGCTATGCAGTACGAAGCAGGATTTGTCCGGCATTTTCAGGGATGATCTACTATGCATGAATTATGAAAGGCCTAAATGTATGATGATCAAAGCCGATTTAATTCAACTGTTGCAATTTCCTCTCCTCGTAGTAATCCAATAATTTGAAGCAAAACTTTTTCTCGGGAAGTGCTTAGGTTCGTGGGTCGACACCAAAAGAAAGGACAAATCTTTGTTATGATCCCCGAATTTGCTAAGCGATGAAATTACACGCACCTCACAGTGAGGCATCGAAGATGAATGATCACTTTCTGGACAAATACTTTCCGGAGGACAAACAAGATTAATATTTAAATTGCTTTCATTCTAGAGATTGTTCTAAGTATTTTTATGAAATCATTGTTGAGAAAATTTTCATTTATTCAGATTTTTACACCATTCTGAGTTTTATGAGTCAAGTTGTTGTTAACATGAAATAAAGGCATCACGTCGATTTTTTCTCGTATGAAGGCACATTGCATATGCGTCGAATGTATGTTGCCAGCAAGTCTCCTTCTTGGCCTAATTGAAATGAGATCGTGATATATTATATTAAGCGTACGGCATTTTCATCAGATGGAGATGGCAAGCCTGTGTACAATGCATCCTCGCAGTTTCATATGAACCGGGAGATGACCAATGCTGCCTATGAAAGTGGCCCAAGCTTTGAATTTGACCGAACCTCAGAAACGCAAGTTTAATCATAATTTGTCCGAGTACCTCCTGGGAATATCAATCATTAATGAAGTAGTTGTATATTAAAGGTGTATGCTAGTCGAGGTGCCACTAAACCCAGATATTTAAACATCACTGGAGACATTCGTGTGAGGCTGAAAAATTTGTCACGATCTGTTTGGAGATATTCGGGCATTAGGCGTTGGGTATTCACCGGGTATCAATCATTCAATGAAGTCTCTCTCTGACATAAGTGACATGCTCGCGCTAGTTCAAGGCATAAATGAATGAAGTATGAACTCCAATTGAAATAGCGTCAAAACATAGTCTAGATGAAATTCGATTACATCTAGATTAAATTTCAATCTAGATTAGAAATGACGCTCAAGCATGAATCCAGCTTAATGTAGGACGCGCTGAATTGCTTACCTTGATTCGGCTAAAGTCTGAAGATTTAGTTGGACAGCTAGAAAATTCTATTCGGTTGATGTTGGACAAAATCTGTAGTGCAAGATGCATCACTTTTAAGGTAAAATATTATGTAGCCTGTAGGCCTACACAGAATTGTTGAGGTTACGGGTTGGTGTGCTTGTTTTCTGCTGTTGATTATGATCTTCTTTGTTATTACTCTTATATGAATATCAGTGGTATCGACTCCGACTCTCAACCAGCAATGGTAACGGACTAATCTTAATTTCTATCGCAATGTGACCTTTCGATGAACATGACTTTATTTTCCTGATGTCATCCATTGTGCATGTGCTATTTGTCTGACTATAATTCAGGTGCCATATAAATGTATTGTGACCGACGAATAAAGCAAGTTGTTTTGACTTCACAAGCTATCACGGCCATTGAATATGAACCCTCTGAAGTTGATTGACGTCGTGAAGAAGTTCCGAGGGGAACCTGATGAAAATGTGGATCAGTGGACGAAGCGATGCGAGTCTGCAGTATCCCTAATAGGTGATCCCAAGGACGCACGTGCTAAGATGACAAGAATGATGCCCTTGTTTCTGGATGGGTCGACTTTCAGCACTTGGGATCAGCTAAGCTCAACTGACAAGGCAGATTTTGATCAGGTAATCAAAGCCTTGAAGCGTGTCTTTGGATTGAGCAAGGCGAGTGCTTGGCAGAAATTGAAGTCACTACATTTGTTTCCTGGTGAACAAATTGATACGGTTACCGACGAGGCGAAGTCCCTTTTACGAGTTATTACCGGAAAGGCTCCTGAGGAAGAGCTTATTTCTCTGGCTGTTCTCGATTCACTACCAATTGAGATCAAGGAGAAGGTTTACATCCAGCATGGTGAAATAATGAAATTTGATGATGTTCTTTCATGTGCAAAGGCGTTTTTGGCGGCCAGTAATACCTTACCTGCAAGTGTGGCTTTGGTTACAAAGGGAACGCCAAGTCAACAGAAATATCACAATTCAAGATGGAGGGGCACTCGATGTCAAGGCTGCAGACGATTTGGCCATGACAAATCTGAATGTGCAATTGTTTGCTTCAACTGCAATGAGAAGGGCCATCTTCAACGCTTCTTCCCGCATCGTGGATCAACTAAAGTGAACCGGAACCTGGAATCGTAGCGGCTGAGCCGAACTCAAACGGGCGCTAAACGTTGATGGACAAAGGATGAATGCTTTGATAGACTGTGGAGGTGTGCACATTGGTAAGAAATTGGTTGGGAGTCGGAGTCGCTATAGGTCAAATTCTCAATTCCAGGTCATAGGTCGTAGGATTATTGGTACTTATATTTCAGTAATATTAAACGATGTTATGACTATGAATGGGGAACAATTAGGTCATATTGAGGCACGAGTAATTGATGACAGTGAGTTGCCAATAGGCATAGATTTGATTTTGGGTATGAATGTTTTTGCAAGGACTGGTTTAGAGATTATAGCAGCTGAGGGATTACCTGTAAGGTTCCCACAGTGTACTCCTTCGACGGTAGCTTCGGTATCGTCTGTCGATAAACCTATTAATTTACAGGACACAGATTTTGTAGCGAGGTTTCGTGAGAATAAGTGGACGGTTAAGTGGCAGTGGAAGGATACGATTTCAGAAACCGCGTAATATCGTTAAAGATTGTGATGAGATAGCATGCAATAACGAAATAGAGGAATGGATTAGGCAGGTTCTCGACTATAGAGTTAAATACGCTTGTAGTCTCATCCGGCTGGAGTTGCACCCACTTGTGCTGACACGCTCAGACAATGGCGTCAACTAGGGTCTAACTGTTCAATAGTCGACCTTAAACGAGCATATTTACAAATCCAGATTGACCAAAGTCTGTGGGTTCATCAGGCAATAAGATGGCGAGGTCTTGACTTCTTTTTGACTAGACTAGGATTTGGGTTAGCGTCTGCCCCTAAAATTATGACTGTAATTGTTAACTACGTTTTGAAGACTGATCCCGTCATTCGCGAAGGAACATCTAGCTATATAGATGATATTTATATTTCAGAAACCAAAGTGTCTTCTGAAAAAGTGAGGACTCATTTGAGTAAGTGGGGTCTGGTTTCAAAAGCTCCTGAGAAAGTCGGTAAGGGAGATGTTAGAGTTTTGGGACTTTTGGTGGGACCATCTATGGTTTGGCGTAGAGATGGTGATCTCCCCATCATAGAGGATGACCCAATCCGTAGACAAGTACATAAGTATATTGGATCATGTCTCGGGCATTTGTTGCATGTGCATATGTGCAACGATGTACATCCGCAGATGGGACTGGTTGGGATGAAACCGTTTCCATCAAGGTTATGAATATGATTCGAGAAATAGACCAGAGGTTAAGAGTTTCCGATCCCGTTAAGGGAGTGTGGGAGGTTGACCCAGAGGCTCCGATAACAGTTTGGACAGATTCTAGTTCCCTAGCTTATGGGGTTGCATTAGAAAGTCGGGGGCAGGTGATTGAGGATGCAGCTTGGCTGCGCCCCGAAAACGATTCAGTACACATCAATCGTAGTGAACTAGATGCAGCCATAAAAGGTCTGAATTTAGCATTAAAGTGCGGCAAAAGAAGTATTGCTATAAAGACAGAATCTTTCAGTCTACAGATGGCTTCAGTCAGTCATCAACAAAACTCATAATGTCAAAACTCGCGCTTTGGCTGAAGTGCTGATTAAACGCCGGCTCGATATCATAAAAGAAATTATTTCTGAAGAGAAGCTATTCCTAAGAGTAGAGTGGGTCAGATCGAGTGGTAACAAAGCAGACAATCTGACTAGGGTTCCTCGTTCTTGGACATACAAGAACTCTGAATACGTTACGTATGAACAAATTAAGCATATTCATGAAATCAGTCACTTTGGCGTTGATCCGACTGTGTTTTGTAGAGAAAAATACGGAGATAAGACGGTATCGCTATCAGACGTAAAGAATGTAGTGCAGAACTGTGACACATGTGCTGGAGTTGACCCATCACATCATTTCAGATGGGATAGTGGATCGATATCTGATAACGAAATTTGGAAAAAATAGCTATTGATATTACGCATGTCAGCTGCAAACCGCATTTGTCAGTTATAGATACCGCGTCAAAATTTACTATCTGGCGACCACTCAAAAATGAATCAGCGAAAGATATTACTACTCACATTGAGCAAATTTTTGCGGAGTATGGTCCGCCAGAGATAGTATATGAGTGATAACGGAACAGTTTTTCGGAGCAGGGAATTTTTGGGGCTGTTGGAGAGATGGGAAGTTTGACAGATACTTACCTCTGCTTACAGGCCGCAAGGAAACTCTGTAGTTGAGCGCATTCATAGGACAATGCGAACTGTAAAACGATCAGGCAAATCCGTTTCTGAGGCTGTATTTTGGGTGAATAACACCAAAGGCAAACATGATTTTTCACCGTATGAAATGATTTTCTGTGCGACGTCTAGGAGGCCTGGTGTAAACACGAATCGAATAGAAATAGAGCGACCACCGTTAGAAAATTGCAGTCCTAATACTGAAGGAGATACTTACCTTGATGCAGATAGAAATCCCTTCTCCGTCGGAGAAAGTGTATTTGAAGCCGCCTACCTCTCGTTGTGATGAAATTTGGGGTGGACCTCATACAGTAACGAGACTATTATCATCTGTGTCTGTTGAGTTAAATGACGATAATGTTTCGCGTCATGTGTCTCACTTACGTCTTGTACCTTGTAGATCAGAATCAGAAGAGTGAATAAATAATGTTCAAAGTGAGGATGAATCAGGAGGGGAAATAGAGGTGGTGAGACGGAGTGGTCGCGTGACTAAAAGACCTGCCTGGCATTCTGATTACGTTGTGGACTATAGGTGATAGAGGCCTACTGATAGTTTAGTTAGTTTCTCCGGAAACTAGGGGGCGTGTTGTGGTTACGGGTTGGTGTGCTTGTTTTCTGCTGTTGATTATGATCTTCTTTTTTTTATTACTCTTACATGAATATCAGTGGTATCGACTCCGACTCTCAACCAGCAATGGTAACGGACTAATCTGAATTTCTATCGCAATGTGACCTTTCGATGAACATGACTTTATTTTCCTGATGTCATCCATTGTGCATGTGCTATTTGTCTGACTATAATTCAGGTGCCATATAAATGTATTGTGACCGACGAATAAAGTACGTTTTCGTCCTGCAGCAAGTTGTTTTTACTTCACAAGAATGCTATATTATTTTCATCTTAGGCTAATACATGGGAAAATTACATCATTTTTTGCATGTCATAGCTTAAATTAACCACTCCACAAAAAATATTTAGACTGCCTAAGGACAGTCTGCCATCATAGAACAGCCTACTAATTCACTTGTAATGTTTTGGTTCTGCTCATTTCAATTATAAGCACAGATAACCAACAGATGCATTTATAGAGAAGTAGGTACAGCTCCATTCAATGGAAGATGAGGGTGCAGGTCTTGATACTTGTCTTGAGATCTTTTTGTAATAATTTTTTAAACAGGCATTAAGTGTATGCATGCAGGGTACATGCCTTCCTTTCTTGAAAATATATTCTACAAAGCTCCGCGGGGTCAACTTATTGCTGATAATGCAGCAAACTTTCAAAACATTTACAAATTTCTTAAAATTCAAGACATGAAAGTTTAAATCGCTGAATTACTCGTAGATTGCGCCTACTTTCATGTAATTTTTAAACAATACTTTGGAACTTCCGAGCGACCGAGTCCCGCAAGATCTCAATGCGTTTTCGTGTAACTCATGATAAATGATGCAACACTATGCCCCCTCGTACTTTGTGTTGTAATTTCTTTATACTCGACTACTTTCGCAGAGTAAATTGTCAGACGTCTTCATGAATACTTAATCCAAATTTTAAGAATCTTGATGCACAATAGATGAAATTCGTAATTTTTTATACTTTTAAGTTCTCACTTCACTGTTCGAGCACAAAAGCACTGACTGTCTGTCATTTGACACAGATGCACTTGCGCATAACTTGGAAAGAGGCTTTTAAGTGATTTTTTATGACAGCAGCACTTCATCCGTGCGAGATTGAGATCGTTTCAGGTTGCAAAGCATCGTGCACTATTGTGTTTAAAGCAAATGAACTATGAAATCAGTGAATCAAATATACATTTGTTATTTTTGTGATAAGAGCTGAATAACCTTTCACAAAATCTGAAAACTATTACTTTTCCTGAACATAATCGGCTTTCGTGATTGACACTCAGTATCAAAAAAATAATCTTCAGATTAATTTTCGACTTCCGCTTTAAAGATAATTACTAGGCGTTCAATTGCGCATTTTGACTTTTGAGATAACGTGTTTTCTGTGGTGAAAAATTATTTGGTTAGCTCAACGTGTCAGCGCGTCTAACAATATATAAGTTCTCATAATTTACTGAGTATTACAAAGAAAATTTTTAATTGTAGCAAATCAATGAATTATTTGCAATTGTTCAAAGACAGCAGTAAATTTACTGCAGTCATCTGATGTCAAAAATCATAATTGATTAGGCTGAATTTTTGAATAGTCAATTTTACGAGTGGTTGAGGAATGAAGACAGTTTTGCGAGTTCATAAAAGAGGTGAATATGGATGAAGTGGTGATAATGTGGTCAATTTTTTTGGATCACTTCCAGCGGAAGAGGCGACTGAGTGACTGCGGCATTGCACAACATGATCTCTTCACACTTAGAGCTCGCTGCTGCGTTTTTGCGTGGAATATTATTTCTTCATATGCAACTGAGAGTTCTGTAGAGCAACTACATGCCCAAGTGGCTCAACCGCTAGTTGCGATTTTGGAAGAAAGTTAAGCAGAACGAAGTTGGCCAACCTGATGAACTGGATGAAGAAGAGACAGGGATGTGGAGGACTTAAAGAGGACTTTCGAGACATCAATTTGAGATCTGCGATTTCTATTCATGTGCACGCAAGAGGACATTACCCGGATTACAGCTTTTGTGTTACTGACCACTGGTTTAGAAAAGTGATCAAGGACAGCATCCACATTGCAAAGAATAACACAACCGTAATGATGGCATACGGCTAAGTAAGCAGTGGAAATATGTGCTCAGTGACCGATCCCACTGTCATCGTTGTGACTCTGGAAGTGACAGAAATTCGATAGGTCTTGTAAACTTTAGATTCTCTTGTGCAGTGTCTTGACTGCTGGCATGACGATTGATGATTCCGAAAGCTTGCCAAATTTGAAATAGAGCTATCACTTTACTTTCTTATTTTATGACTAGAGCATCGAATAAAGAAAATGCTTTCATTAAATATCAGATATGAAAAAATTATTATCACATTATGAAAGCTATAACTATGGCTTTAAGTATGACTATAACTTTAATTAATGTATACCAAAATTGCATAGAGTTTATTGTCATACGCGTTTCAGCACACATGACGTGCCATCCTCAGTGACAACTGAAAGTGACAGAACAATAAAGGTTTATATACAAGGGAGAGTACAATCAACAAATTTTATTTACAATTTATACAATATAACAAAATGTGTATTATGGAAATAAATGTAGATGTTCTGATTGCATTTACATCTACATTTGCATTCTACATTTATTTCCATAATACACATTTTGTTATATTGTATAAATTGTAAATAAAATTTGTTGATTGTACTCTCCCTTGTATATAGGTAAACCTTTATTGTTCTGTCACTTTCAGTTGTCACTGAGGATGGCACGTCATGTGTGCTGAAACGCGTATGACAATAAACTCTATGCAATCACTTCGGTGTATTTCTATTTCATATACCAAAATTATTTGGAAATGCTGACCAGTAATTTTCCAATGAATAGATGCAGCAAAAGTCAGAAATTACAAATTGTCTAATTATATTGTCTTGAGAAGTTTATCGATCAACCGAACATGATTCGGAACGTCAAAGGTTCCATCTTCAGCGGGCTCGGCAAATTATAAACAATACAATGAAGATATTTATATACAAAATTATTCTCGATTTGCTTGAATCTTTCAAGAATTTCAAACGCATCAAGTCCCTCAAACAACTACAAGAAAAAAAAGAAGAAGACTTGAAGTTCCTGATCAAGTCGACAATTAGATTCTTGCTGAAGAAGCAAGGAAAAGGACCTTTACAGCACAAAACCGGACAAAGGCAATTGTGTGGTCCTTATGGACAAATACCAGTACATTAAGAAGATGTAGAAGCTGCTTCTACATCAAAATTCACCAAAGTTCTCCCAAATTCCAACCAATAAGAAGAATGTTTCTATCGCAAAGGAAATTCAAGTGAACAACAAGCTACTTAAGAACTACAAGCAACTTAAGAACTGTGCCGTATTTCCTTCCCTGAGTTTATTTCATTTAAGCTAACCTCCAATTAGCTTATTTGTTTATATGTGCATGAATTTGAATACATAACTAAATGCGCACGATTTGAGTTTTCACTTATGCTCTCATGTAACTGCTCTATTAATTCACAAATACATGACATTAATTGGCGACGTTGAGCATTGAATCTCACGCAATACGTATCCAAGAGTTGCTTTCCCATAATAATTCAACTTATTTACCATATTAACCATTAAGTGAAAGCAATTTCTGAACTTTGTCTCAGTACAACGTGGTGCTTCTACGTTTTTTTGGATAATGTCGGTTACATACCAGTTTAGTGAGTTCTTGATTGAAAAAGAAAATTGGGAGCAGTATTCTGAGCGATTTATTCAATACATATTGGCTAGCGGTATCACGGATGAATCTATTAAGAGAGCCGTCTTTCTTAGTTGTGTTGGACCGAAGACTTACGGGTTGTTGAGAAGTCTTCTGACCCCTAATAAGCCTGCTGATGTTGCTTTGGCTGATATTCTTGTTGCTTTGTCCAAGCATTTTTCTCCGAAACCGTCACCCATTGTACAAAGGTGGAAATTCAATACTTGTGTTAGGCAACCTAACCAAACAGTGTCTGAATACGTTGCTCTTTTGAGGGAAATAAGTGAGCATTGCGAGTATGGTAGTACTTTGGATTCTATGCTGAGAGATCGTTTGGTATCAGGCATAAATAATGAGCACATGCAGAGAAGGTTGTTGACCACTGAATATACAACTTTGGATTTTAATAAGGCTCTTGAGATTTGTTTAGCGATTGAAACTGCTACTCGAGATGCTGAGATTTTGAAGTCAGGTGCCACTGGAACCAGTGTCAATAAAGTTCACAACTCCAAATTCTACAAAAAGGACAAATCTAACAACAATTTTCAGAAGAAGCAGCCTCAGGATACGAAGTGGAGTCCGTGTTACAGGTGCGGAAAAAAGCATAACTGTAAGACATGTCCAGCCATTAACAGTACGTGTTTCAAGTGCAATAAGAAGGGTCATATCAGTTCAGTCTGCAAAAGTTCTCAAAATACAAATTCCAAGAATTCTGTTAATGCAAATTCCAAGAGTTCTGTTAATGCAGTTGACAGTGTTAACACAGATTCACCTGACCAGTCCACTAGTCAGTCTGACCCATTTTTCTATGATTTATACTCAGTTACTCCAGTAGATCAAGTGAATCACGTTGCACCTTATGAGGCTACTATCTTACTGAATGAAGTTCCTATCAAGTTTGAGATAGACACTGGTACTCCGGCCACCATTTTGACTGAGAAAACGTTCCGTGAAAAATTCGAGGGAGTTAAGTTGGAAACTTCCAATTCAGGATTGAGAGCTTACACGGGTCATAGTTTGCATGTAGTCGGGGTATTTAAGTCCACAGTTTTCTACAACTCTCAAAAGTTGTATTTACAGTGTGCAGTTGTCAAGAATGAAGGACCTAATCTTTGTGGTAGAGATTGGATCAAGGCTTTCGGATTGACCCCAGACTTTCCTGTTTCTCACATAGATTCCATTGATTCCATTTTGACCAAGTACACTTCCGTTTTCAATGATGATATTGGTGCTGTCAAGGCAACTTGTAGGATCGATCTGAAAGAAAATGCAGTTCCCAAGTTTTGTAGACCTCGACCTATTCCATATTCACTTCGTGAGAAAGTTGATGGCGAGATTCAACGACTGTTGAAATTAGGTGTTCTGGAACGGATCACTACTTCCGACTGGGCAGCGCCTATAGTTCCGATTGAAAAAAATGATGGAAAGATCACGCTTTGTGGTGATTACAAAGTCACCATAAATCAGTGTCTTGTTCCTGATCGTTACCCGCTTCCTAATATAGATGATTTGTATGCTACGCTGGCTGGAGGTGAAAGGTTTTCGAAACTCGATTTGCGTACTGCTTACTTGCAGATTCCTTTAGAGGAGTCGTGCAGAGATTTCACTGCTATCAATACACCCACTGGTCTGTACAGGTTCACACGATTGCCATTTGGAGTTTCATCTTCTCCTTCAGTGTTCCAACGCATAATTGATGATCTCTTGCGTGATATGAAGTACGTTTGTGCATATCAGGATGACATTTTGGTCACAGGTAGAGATGATGCAGAACATTTGATGAATTTGCAAGAAGTTCTTAGGAGACTTTGTGATACAGGCTTACGTTTGAATCGTGGCAAGTGCAAGTACATGTTGACTGAAGTTGAATACTTAGGACATCTCATTGACTCGAAAGGTATTCACCCAAGTCCATCCAAGGTCACAGCTATTAAGGATGCTCCTCCTCCTACAAATGTCACAGAATTGAAGGCTTTTTTGGGGTTGGTGAATTACTATGGAAAATTCTTGAAGAATTTGTCAACTGTTTTGAATCCACTTTATGAATTGTTGAAGAAAGAAGTTGCGTTTGTTTGGCGTAAGAAACAGCAGATTGCTTTTGAGAAAGCTAAATCTTTGATTTGTTCTTCAGCAGTTCTGATGCATTTTGATCCTTCCAAGCCTTTATCGATATGTTGTGATTCTTCAGCCTATGGGATAGGAGCCATTCTCTCACATACTGTTGATGGACGTGAGCATCCGATTGCTTGTGTTTCGCGCACTTTATCTGAATCTGAAAAAAAATACTCACAACTAGAGAAGGAGTCGTTGTCTGTCATCTTTGCAGTGAAAAGATTTCACCAATACATTTATGGACGTCATTTTACTATAATTAATGATCATAAGCCTTTGGAATCTCTTTTGAGCGAGAAGAAGGCCATTCCTACTACTGTTTCTGGCCGAGTGAAGCGCTGGGCGCTCATCTTGGGTGCGTATGATTATACTTTCAAGTTCAAGTCTGGATCTTCCATTCCTCATGCTGATGCCTTAAGTAGATTACCCCTTAAGATCACCGAACCATCCTTTCCAGTACCTGTTGAGAATGTTCACTCATTGAATTTTGTTTCCTTGATTGATTCGTCAGAAGTTCAAGCTCATACAGAAAGGGATCAAATTTTGAGTTTGGTCATATCTTACGTTTTACATGGAAGCTGGCCACGTAATTTGTCAAAAGAGTTGGTTCCATATTTTCATCGCAGAAATGAACTAAGTATTGAGTCTGGAGTTGTCATGTGGGGATCACGTGTGATTATTCCTACAGAATTGAGACCTAGGATGCTGGAAGTCTTGCACAACAACCACCCTGGTATTGTCAAGATGAAACAGCTTGCTCGCAGTTTCGTTTATTGGCCTAAAATTGATCATGATATTGAACGTTCTGTTCATGAGTGCGATGCTTGTCAAGAATCCCGATCTTCGCCACCTAAGTCTGAGTTGTCTCCTTGGCCATATCCGGAGAGGGCGTGGAGTAGAATTCATATAGATTTCGCAGGTCCCTTAAAAGAAAATTCATACATACTGGTAATGATCGATGCCCACAGCAAGTACATTGAAGCATTTCCTTGTTCTTCTTGTAATGCTAAGACTGTTATTGAGAAGTTGATGGTGAGTTTTTCCGCTCATGGTTTGTGCGACACAATTGTCTCTGACAACGGACCTTGTTTTGTGAGTAATGAATTTGCTGAGTTTGTCAACCGATTACAGATCCACCACGTTAAGGTTTCACCTCACCATCCATCTTCGAATGGTTTAGCTGAGAAGGCTGTCGGTTTGGTGAAGTTGGGTATCTCTCGTGTTTCGGAAGGATCTTTGAGTGTAAAAATTTCGAGATTTCTTTTCCGCTACAGAAATGCACCACAATCTACTACCGGTCGTACCCCATCTAGTTTACTCTTCAATCGTGATGTTAAAACACCTTTGAGCTTAGTAAAACCAGAACTATATTCTCATGTTCAGAAGGCAATGAATAACCAGAAATATTTCCATGATCGACACGCTGTCCGTCGCAAGTTCAGTTTGGGTGACAAGGTTTTCGTTAGAAACTACGGAGCAGGCAATGTTTGGATTCATGGTTCGATAGTCCAAGTTTTGAGTTCTAACGTGTTCTTGGTTGAAGTCCCTAGTGGGTATGTCAGAAGACATATTGATCAATTGCGTAAGCGTTTTGAGTCTGAAGTTCACACTCCTGTGCCTTTGAGTAGCGTTTCTTCAACCGCGGAATCACCTAGGCCACTTCATGTGGATAGCTCAGGAATAGGGGCACATGGTGCCAATTCAACTAGCTCTGTCGCAGTGGAGAAGACTCCGCTCTCTCGTACCATTGGTGTGGAGTTTCAAGTTCCTGGTACCGTGGAAATGGAGAACAGGCCGTTACCTCGTCCTATCGATCTCGAAAAGACGGAATCCCCTGGATCGGAGAAGTCGGATTTCCCTGGAGCGGTCGCCGCAAGGAATACGAACTTTGAAAATTTGCGTCGGTCTTCTCGTGTGAAAAAGCCGCGACAAATCATGAACTTATGAAGTTGGTGGGGAGATGTGCCGTATTTCCTTCCCTGAGTTTATTTCATTTAAGCTAACCTCCAATTAGCTTATTTGTTTATATGTGCATGAATTTGAATACATAACTAAATGCGCACGGTTTGAGTTTTCACTTATGCTCTCATGTAACTGCTCTATTAATTCACAAATACATGACAAGAACAATAAACAGCTCACCGATGCTCAATACAAACAGCTACGAAGTACTGGTTGCCAACCAAGCAGACTCTATGGTTTTCCTCAACTGCACAAGAATTTCAATGATCCTCCAAAGAGACCGATCTTGTCAATGACTGACTCCTTCTGCAAAAACATTTGCGACTGCACTGTAAACCGTTGACTGACAATTGACAGACATTTATCCTACAAAATCTATTTTGTCGGTCATTGTTAGTTCTTGTGGGATGATTGCCACTGAGCACCTACAATGTCTGACAAAAAGCGACAAAATGAATATCAATGAATTATAGCTTAAATTTTGTCAAAAATGTAGGCAATTAATCAAATTATGTCAAAATAAATCATGGTTTTGTCACACAATAATACAGATTGCCCAAAAGTCAAGCAATCACTAAACGAAAAAATCAATCAATATTCATTTTTTATTAGTTAATTTGCATACAATGCATCTGTTTCGATGTCGGTGGAGAACCTACAAATTCGTCGGATATGGCAGGATATTGGAGGTGACAATCGTCGGCTGATTTTGTCAGTAATTTGGTAGGATAATTGTCGGTCTACGGTTTACAGTGTGGCTTCTTGTTCCCCTAAACCCTTTCTTGCCAGACCCTTTTTCAACTAATGATACCTTTGAATATCTAAAGAGAATGACAACTACGATGATACAACTACAACGTCGATGAGGTCTTCGATCGACGTTCCATCTGTAGTACCACAAGGCTCATTACTTGGCCCTTATTTATATTGTGTTGTGGCTGCATCATTGACACCATCTAATCCTGATACAACCATGATTAAATATGCGGTAGGTTGACAACAAAGGTCTGTCGAAGCATATTGAATATCTAAAGAAAATGACAGTTATTAAGTCAATACAAGACACCAACACCCTTGATTCCCCGATCGCACTCGCCTGACCCAGGAATCGAACCGAAGTCCGCGGTAGAGGATAGTGAAGCCGAAGCCTCACTTTTTTTAGAAAAGCTTAATGCTGTAAATTCATCACTTCAATTTACTATAGAAGAACCGATAGATAACAAAATAAATTTTCTAGATTGAATATTCTCATAAAAAATGGCAAATTTGAAACCAGAAAAATAAAAGAAACCAATACTTTACTGTATAATCATAGCGACTCCTACAGTCCTGATTCTTAAAAGAACAACCCGAAAACCTTGTACAATATATCTCAAAAACTGAGCAGTTTCCCTGCCGACCACGATTATAACAAAAATAAAGTTAGGAGCATTTTTATCCAAAGCGGTTATCATCCAGATAGAATAGCAAAGTCTTTCAACGATGTGATCGTCCTAAGCCAACAATAAAATCTAGCGAAAAAACTGAAATATTTTGAAAACTCATTTTTCAACTCATTTTTTTGGAAATGTTTCAACACTTCTCTCTCATATAAAACACAATGTTCGCAACAAATAGTGTTTTAGAAAATAGTATTTTAAGAATAGCCTTAAGCACTTACAAAACACTAAATATGATAAGCAATAGAGATCCTATACCTTTTATTGAATTATCCTCCGTATAGTGTATAAATATACTTGTGAGCATTGCAGTCAATGCTTCCTCGGTGAAACCGGTCGCCATATCTCTGCTAGGATAAACGAACACGTAATTACCCCATCTGAAATATCGCTTCATGCTCATATTCAAGATAAAAATAATTTAAAGGAATATTGTATTTAAACTCATTTCTTCATTCGCATTATCTCATGAATAATCAAAACCAATCGCAGCCGTTTTTCCGGTATTGATTTTTCATTTCATTACATCCTGTATGTATTGCGTCATTATTTATTGATCGTTGTCACTGATGATGGTAACTTGTCTACTGAAACATGTTAGCGAATAAATCTGTTAAAAGCTTACGGCATCTAACTGTAAAAAGTTTTGTATCTAATGTAGATCCTTTATCTTAGTAGAGGCATCTTTTAAACAGATTGGGTAATTAAGGATTACCAATCTACATGCAGCACAATGTTGCTTTTCGACTCTATATGTTGCAAATATGTTTTTTTCAAATTGAAGTGTGTCAACCATATCACGTGGAGTTGATGACAAAAACAGCAAGCGACATTTCTCCGAAATTTCGGTCAAAAGAGTCGATTGAATAATAAGTTCAACTTTTGACTTAATGACTTCACATTTTCAAAGATGCTACATGTCTTCAGTGCCTTCGTTTTCCGTATTCTTTTTGAACCTAAATATAATTTACGAGAATAGGCAGCTATCGGTACATCAAATAAGGTCTAATTTATTTGTGATAGACAAATGCGCTAAACATGCACAACGTTTTAAATAAATGAAAATTTACTGTGTATGAAATGCTTCAAGATTCACCTTACTACTCAACAGCCACCGATTTATCTACAGTTGGTAAATAGACCATACAGCATGCGATCATGTAATCAATAATTGACTTTGTATGATGATTCTCACAACGAGCACACTCAATTAACGTAATTGATATTTACAGCAAGGATGGTGAAGTGCGCAAAACGATGCATTTTGCCACCTGGAACCCGATACAAAATTCATCCGGGTCGGGCCGGGCCGGGCCTAATATTTTGGAGTCAATGCGGGCCCGGGCCGGGCACGGGCCGAAAAATGCGGAATTCCAGATCTGTTTGTCACGACGGTTGGGAATATAGCGATTGATGACCTAATCTGAAGTTAATACAGAAATCTTCTGTAAAGTCTTCTTTAATCTAATAGTCTCTTGCTATGACTTTTTTAATTCTTTATTGATAAACACGTGCTTGATGATGATGACATAGAGTTAACATGACATCTCAAGTTATTAATGCAGTACGAAGTTTCGCGGTTTCCTTCACTGAGTTTTCGTTTTCGATTAGGCATTCATTTTTTTACTGACAAATTTAGCCGAAAGACGGCTTTTGTAAAGAGTTTCATAACCTTGTCGATCGCAAGTGACTCAGGTCTCATCGAGTTTGTCGAGTGTGCAAGAAAAGCCGCGAACTTGCGCTCTGCAATCATAATTTGAGATGGTGCCGGTATGTCAGCTCAAATTTAAAATGCTCTAGCATTATCGCAAAAAGCTATTCAATAAAAGGAATACATTATACACTATTCGATGATCTCTGCATTAATTTGAAATTAGTGCGCCATTTCGAATTATGAAATATCGTTTGGTTTTCATTTTTATTTATGTATACCGAGATATTTGGATTTTGAATTAGCAAGCTTTATTCGTATTAGTTATTGACTTTTATGTCTGTATCCAAATGAAATGCCTTTCTCTGAAGATTCTGTCCAGATGCGTTGACAACCTCATAAAAATAACTACAGTTGCATCTTCGCTCAGGAAAAAAGAATATTTCAATCTCACTTGAGCAACATCCAGGAAAATTTGAACGCCTTGCAAGTCATGTTGTGTAACAGGAGCTTGTTCCTACTTAGCGGTCTACTCCATTGCCTCAGAGAATGCAAAGAAAATATTTTACTCGTTCCCACGTGCTCGGAGAGTTATTGAGTACAAGTCAAATTTCACCTTTCAACATCTTTTTGTCGCTCGTTGAAATAATATATTCTAAGGGTTCTGACGGCTTTTTCCGTGCGCTTCGTAACCACGCGTGATTACACATGATCCTAAACATCTGTGTCTATGCGGGATATTGCTGCAACATCTGTTATGTAAGTTAGTATAGTTGTCAGTCCTGTTATATAGACTTTGCGTCTCATGTGTCTGCATGTATCAGAGGCTAAACAATGTGATAGGATCTCAATTTCATGCTCAGGGAAGACAGAACATGCTTAGCGGTTCATCCGTGGTTCAAGCGGCATCGCAGACAACCGTAGACGACGCGCAAACTACGTATAAACACTCGCCCGCGCGTATTCATAAACACTCCCCATGTTTTAACAGCATCAGATCAAGTGATTTCTGACTCTTAGTGCAGCGCGTATGTACGCGGGTAGTAGAAGAATAGAATGTCCTTAACCACGGATGTTTGGGGTGTTCCGTAATTACGCGTGAATTACGCGTGACATGTCACCTAGTGCGCTTATATACAGTACATCGAAGTTTCATTCATAACCCAGCCGAGTATAGCTAAATTCATTTTCGATATAAGATGACTTTATCGATGCAATAGTATGCAAAAAAGTTATGCAAGGCAAGTTGTCTAACTAATTAAATTAGAATCTATTTGCGACGAAGGAGTACTTCCATCACATTTCATGATCTTTAGCAATTCATTAAGATTCATAGTACTTCGAAGAAATTGGTGTCATTTTTTCTTATTTTCTGAGTTCGACTTCAATATGGCAGAGGACTAATAATCTCTAACCGACATTTTACACAGCTGAATATTCTACTTTGGACATATTAGCGCACTTTTGTCATGCTTAGCTGTGTTGCTTGTCAGATTGAGCTTCAGGTCTTCCTCCGAAAAGATTTTTTCATGTAGATTTGAGCTGTTGACATTTTGGCCTGAGCCGACTCTGCATCCGACTGTGTAGTTTTCATAATTCCAAAACTAATCGTCTCCATGCAAATTGTTATGTTTTGGTTAGGTTCATTATCTTGAAGTAGGATAGCTTATAGCATACAAAATATCATGCACAAAAGATATGATAAAAGATTGGCATAGATTGGTATGGACAGAAAATGGTCGCCTTGGCATAAAATAAAAAGACATACAAATATCCTCGATGTCAAGACAAACTGACACTTTTTAATCTTGATGTTAATTTTCATGACATTGTCATCTGTTGCAATCTGTCATATAATTCTTTCTCTACATTATTTAGTTGTATCATCCTACGAGGGTTAGTCAATAAGTCTTGCACATTTGAAATTTAAAGCAAAGCAATTTACTATGACTTTTTTATTCAAAGAAAAACAATGACAAGTGAACGTCTACAAGCCCTCTATGTAATCGCCTTTACTGCGGATCACACTTTCCCACCTTTGAGGCAGTTTTTCTATGCCGTCCAACCCTTCGCTGTTCAAAGACCGAATCTGGACCTTCACTGCCACCGACAAGTCTTCCAGCGTCGCGTATCGTTTGCCTCTCATGGGTTCCTTCAGTTTAGGAAACAGGTTGAAGTCTGGCGGACTTAGATCCGGACTGTAAGCGGGATGCGGCAAAACTTCCCAACCCATAGAGTCCAGGGTTTCAGTCACATGCTGTGCTGTATGGCATCGGGCATTGTCGTGGAGAATGAGAGGCTGCAGAGAAGGTCTTTTCCTCCGTAGGGCATTCTTCAGTTTTTTGGAGATGAAATCGGTGTAGTATTCCTTGTTAACGGTCTGTCCAATGGGGATGGCATCGACAAGAATGATTCCAATGTGGTCATAAGCAAAGATCATCATTTGCTTCACCTTGCTCTGCTCACGTCGAAACTTTTGAGGGCGTGGGGAATCCGAACTTCGCCATTCACTTGACTGTCGCTTCAATTCTGGTTCGCACGATCAAATCCATGTTTCATCAATCGCAACAATCCTTTCCAGGAAATCTTCGACTTCTCTCCGATATCTTCGACGCAACTGCATAGCGATTCTGTAGCGGGAAAGCTTTTCTTCGTCCTCTAGGCGGTGTGAACCATCGATCCGTAACTTCACGGTTACGAAGATTGAGGGTGAGAATCTTGTAAGCAGATCCGTGACTTATCCCAAGTTCTGTGGCTACTTCATCGCAAGTTATCAGTCTGTCTTCGTCCAACAACTTCTGAACGCACTCCTCGTGTGCCTCATCAGTTGCGGATAATGGACGGCCGCTGCGGTCTTTGTCTTCGATCGACCGATCACCGTCTCTCAGCCTCTGCATCCATCGAGTGACAGTCGAGCGGTCAACAGCCTCTTCCTTGCATGCTTCTTCCAATGCTGCATGGATTTCACACGGGCGCTTGTTTCTTGCGAACTCGATCTTCACGTAAGCGTGCTGCTCTTGACGCGGAAACATTTTTAGTGAATGACCACTTGCAGACAGACTCGTGAGTAAGATTCATGACAGCTGCAGTCGAGAGTGATAGAGAGCTAAATGAGATTTCTCTTGTGCTTTATGAAGCAGATGTTAGCCTGTTCAAAATTTAGTATTGTGATCGCTGAAAGTGCTTTTAAACGAATTTTGCAAACAAATGTGCAAGACTTATTGACTAGCCCTCGCATTTGCATTTCCTTTTCCAGTAGTTACTGTTTACATGTTCATTTTCATTGTTTTCCTTATTTGTTATGTCGTGATGATACGCATGACATGTATTGATTTTGTGTTCATTCAGACCTATAAGCTTTTCCTGTAAATGAAGATCCATAATTCATTTGACAAGTGGTCTATCTTGCACCGTGGTATTATGGCTACATCAGTAGCACGGCAAAGTTTGGACTAACAGACGTAGAAAAGAGTCTGCCTTACTGTCCTACAACGCGCTCAGCCATTCGAGATGTGTGCACTGATCACAGACATTCGAGAGCTGTACTGATGTTTTTTAGCAAAGGGCATGACACAAAAAGGGGTTCTTCTATTCTTTCCCACATTTTTGTTGTTGACACCCGGAAGTGTTGCATCGTCAACGATCTTCTCTTGCTCACGGGCAGTCTCACTGATGTCGCACAGCGTTGAGTGTACAAAACTCCTCTAATCTGACTTGTAGAACATTTACAGCCTCAGAAATAGACAACTGCTCGTCATTTGTCTGTAGACAACAATCACACGAAGTTCATGATCACAGCTGTACCTTGCATTCTAACTGAGTATCCAAGGGATCAATCCCTGATCCCAGGGTTCAAGTAAGACTTCTCAGTCGTGCTGTAGTGTCACTGAGTGACAGATCAAGTCTATTCTAAACCCAATGTGACTAACTGTGGAAAAATTTGATGATTTTGGAAAACTTGAAAAATGTGGGGGAAAGAATAGAAGTACCCAAAAAGGCATGGAATGTAATTTATCTTATAATGAAAATGCTTGTTTGCATGTTAACCGCTTCAGATGGCAATTCATGCGCCGGTTAACAATGTCGCCCCACTTAATGACTTTCTTTCTGAAACCGTAAACAGGAGCACAGCTGCATATTTTGGCAAGCAGTGAACAATTGATCTAGCATCATAATTTAAATCTTTTATTTAATTTTTCAAATATATAAGTAGTAACCCAATCCCAAATTCAAGCCCGGTGCGGTGCAGTGATGAGTCATCGATGAGTCATCATGCTGACTCAGCCCCCCCCCTCTGGAAGGAAGGGAGGCGCCAAGGATGTGTTGGGAGGAATGGGTCCGTGAGGAGAAAACTGTTCCCTACCCCCCCCCTGGAAGGAAGGAAGGAAGGAGGAGTGATGAGGCAAGGGGTGGAATATCTGAAAACGACAGAGTTGGAAAAAGGCGGGTTTTGGATGTTTTGGGATGAGAAAGGCTGGAATTCGACATGAAGGAGGCCTAGGATGAGAAAACGGAGGCCAGATTCGGAATTTTTGGCCAATTTTGGGTTAGGAAGGATGTTTCCAGCGACATTGGAGAGAAAAAGTTTTGAGGACGTCCCCCCCTCCCCCCCGGCAGCGATCTACCAACTTTGGTTGTAGAGATCGTAGAAAGTCGTGCAATAGCTCATTTGAAAGCTAAAAGTGAGAAAAATGCAGTGGAAAGCTCAGTTTGGACCACTTTTCCTGGCTTTAGGGAGGAAAATGGCAGGAAAACGTCAGAGTTGAGAAAGTCAGGTTTTGGATGTTTTGGGATGAGAAAGTCCCTTTTTCGTCATGAAGGAGTGCTCGGATGGGAAAATG
This sequence comes from Prostheceraeus crozeri, assembly GCA_907163375.1. Taxonomy (NCBI): domain Eukaryota; kingdom Metazoa; phylum Platyhelminthes; order Polycladida; family Euryleptidae; genus Prostheceraeus; species Prostheceraeus crozeri. The sequence continues at coordinate 537,894 of CAJQUW010004489.1, read as the reverse complement.
GAGTGCAAATTCGGATGTTTTGGTCAATGTTGGGTCTAGGAACTTCTTCCCAACTCAATCGGAGAGAAAAAGTTCTGACCCCCCCCCCCTCGGCAGCGATCTTCCAACTTTGGTTGTAGACATCGTAGAAAGTCGTGCAATAGCTCGTTTGAAAGCTAAGAGTTAGACAAATTCAGTGGAAAACATGGCTTGTTAGTATCTGCCTTTCGTTTAGAGGTGAGACTTTATTGAAATTTTGGACATTGACGAAAAAACGACAGAGTTAGAATTTTTATGAAAATCGCTCTAGCCGGTGAAGCAAGCCTCGGACGGGAAAACAGAGACCAGATTTGGAATCAGCGTCAAATTCTGCTTTGGCATGGTAAATTTGGAAGCCATCGGAAAGAAATAATTTTTCATCATTTTTCCGAAAAACGACAGTTGGAATTTTTGCGATGGCTGTGGGCTGTTGAGCCAAAACGAAGCATCGGATGGGAAAATGGAGGGCAGATTCGGATTCAGCGTCAAATTCTACATGGAAATGGCTTATTTCCAGCTCCATCGGAGCACTAGAACCGGAGATAGACGGGTTTTTAGTGTTTGAATGATGGGTATTACGTCATCAGCTGATCGCCACACACTATATAAGCAGGGAACCGACAGAGACTTTTCATTTAGAGGAGAGCGATTGACAAAGGTAGGTCGTCTCTCTGAGCTCCGATGATAGCTTCGGACATTCCAAATTCCGGGTGTCTGTAAGAAACCGACTTAAAAAATTTCATTGCTGAAGTCAGCTAAGACGTCAGACTTAGAGGCTCGCCAGGAGATGGCCTTCGTCTCCAGGCCATAAAAGACTCCAAAACTTTAAAGGCTTGTAACTTTGCTTCTACAAGTCCGTTTGACTTGATTCAAAAAAGGTTCGGTTGCTATTGACCTGCCCTAAGTGATTGACTACTTATAAAATTTCATAAGTAGTGCTAAAAAGTTGAACAATTTAAATTCACTAGTTTTGGAGGTTTTCTGGGGTGTTCGACCCTGCTGAAGTCAACTAGATGATTTTTAGTGATGACTGAGCCAGTCTTCTCATGATACAAGCAGCTTTTCACTGAAAGCGAGCAAGACACGGAGAGTTTTGCTGTAATATTCCACTGACAGGGTGTTCCTTCGGGACGGCGGACGATGCCGTAGTGATAAGTGTGGCAAGGGAATGTGTCATAGTTTAGACCGAAACCGCTGGGGCAACTCATGTCTCATGTTGGGCATTTGACACAGTTTTCAACGTAGCACTTTGAACGCCAATCGGTTGAGTCTTAGCTATCTTGTCATGGGTGGCCTCTAAACATCTCCATTGCAAAACGCTGGTGAATCAAGCTCTCTACGGCTTGCTATCAAGCTGATCAAAGCATCGACTTGGGATGTTTCCTCTTGTAAATAACTCCACCGGTTTTTATGTCAAAATCGGGGCCCGGATACCAACACAGTGACATGACGCACGCTCTGTCCGCTCGAGGTTGGATTTGTGGGTCGAGGCCTTGGAGCTGGGATAAGATCCCCTCTGAGTAATACCTGTAACGGATTCAAGAGCTTTACACCCAAACGGTTGCTGGCTTGCTATCAGGCCTTTTTCGTCTAGCCTCAGTAACTCAGGGTTGGCAACGTCTATCGTTTGTCATTGTAACTTGGTAAAAATGGGGCGGTTACTGCAAGCATTGACGTCAAACCTTTTCGCGTCATAGAGGAATCCGTCTTTGTGTTATGAGTTGGTAAGGGAAAGCACGTTGACTGCCGATGCCCATACATGGTAAAACTGCTGTTGTCAAGTCAAAAGCACGGTCAAATAAGGTAGGTCTGAATCATGGCTTTGTGCTCGCTGGGTATATAAACCGTGACTTTTCTCTAGTCTTCACTCCTGTTTCAAGTTGCAAGACGAACGGTGAGTGCTCTGACAAAGTTTGTCAAGAAGCTTTAGAGTTTCATAAACTAGGAATCAATCGCTTGCTATCAAACGAATGCGAACAATCTTTAGAGTTTCATAAATTAGGAATTTTATAAACTAGGAATCAATCGTTTGCTATCAAGCGTTTACGAACTTATAATCATTGTTTTTCCCATTTCACTTCAGAAAAATGCCTAAAGCCGCAAATGTGCGAACAACGTACAAGTTGTGCTCCTGCTCAAAAGTATTTAAGAGTGACGGATTTAAAAAGCACAAGTGTGCGAATAAGAAGCAGGTGGGTGGGCTGCGCTACTTTTGCAGCAAACACCAAGTTTCACGTCTATTAGAGACACCGACGGAATGGCACTCCACACACAGCGAATGTGAGCAGGAAGAGCTCACAGAGGCAGAGAAAGAAAGATTATTTGCCTGAAGACAACTGAAGATGAACTGAAGACGCTTGAAAATCAGCAGGCAGTCGCTGCAATTGTACCACCAGAAGCTACTCAAGCCCTGGGCGAGTCAGCACCACAGTCGACCTCTGATCTCAGTGAGACCAGTAGCGAGAGTGAAGGGGAGGCTGAGGAAGGAGCCAACAAAGTTGATCTCGATAACGAGACAGAGTCAGCGAGAAGTAGCGGAATTGTAACTCAATGTCGCACATTTCAAGATCGTCCACCACTGCTTGCTAAGCATGAGAAGCTGGAAAAAGATCTTGCTAAGTGGAAGGAAGATACTTTCTACTATAAGCAGAAATCAGAGAATTTTTCGCGAATGACACAGGAGCTGAAGAAGGTGACGGAGGCGTTAAATGAAAAAGAAGGCGATTTGGAGCGTGAAAGGTTCAAGAACCTGTCGCGCAATGCGAGAGAAGAAGGCTTGCTAGTTGAGAAGGAGAAAAGAGAGAAGGAGATGAGGCGGATGGGAGAGGAGATCGAAGGGTTGTGGAGTCAGTAGGGGAAGGTGATTGAGAGCAATCAGGAGCTACATTGCAAGGTACAAGGCAGTGATAAGAAGCGACAGAGATCAAGTCGTCTACACATCCCAATCAAGAGGGGAGAGGTGATAGCGGAGCCACTTCTCTACGAGCGAGGAAGAGGTGAGCGGTGTTACTCCAGGCTGAAGAAGGGTGTTGACTGTCTTCACTTTACATTCAACCACTCGGAAGACATCACAAGATTCCTATATGAACCACGTCCGGAGAAGCTTTGTAAGTTAAAACAAGTAACTTAGAAGTCAAAATGATAACTAACAACTTCTTTCTTTACAGATATCAATGAGAAGCGCCCACCTGCTTCCGTCAACGAGCCGGAGACGAAGCGGCAAGCTTGAGTCCCATATTCCTCGAATCATCCCGAGAACGACCCATTGACTCTTTTAAGGGCCAACCTTCTAATGCAGCTAAAGCGGTCCCAAGCCCGCCACATATCTTCGGATATGGAATGCAGTGGGGAAGAAAAATGATGAATGGAATGAAATGGGAGGCCACCCTTGCACCACATGCAACACATTATCTCTTTAGTAGTGAACAAGCTCTTGTGAACGTCGTCAGAAAGTGTATCAAGTTGTACAAAAGTTTTTACTGCTACACAGGTTGATGTATAGTTAGAAAAGCTTGGTCATGATGTTCTATGAAACACACATATCATAAAACGTAAGTGTCAGTGTAGTCCACTAGTTTTACCGCGACGCACGTTTGTGAAAATAAAGTTTGATCATTGAAGTTGTATGACTGACCGAACTCACAGCAGCATTAGAAAGTTTTATCGAAAAGGTTTTACTGCACAGTGTAGATTGTCTTGTAACTTACTTTCACAGTGTTAGAAAGTTTTATTGGAGACAGTTAACAAATGTTTCCCTATTAGAAAATTTTAACTTCATGACTGTTAGATTAGCTTCATCAGGTTTACTAAAAGCAGTTTTCTACTGCAGTTAGACTGCGAGTTTAGAATGTTATATAAAAACAGTGTTCACAACAGCATTAGAAAGTTTAGCACAACACAAGTGTTATGAAAAAATACTTTATTTGGTCTTTGATTTAACATCATTGAAACCCACTTTACTAATAGCAATGACAATATTGTTTATTTTATTCAGAAGCAAATGATTGCCGTAACCATGAAAGTTGTCTATCCGAGAAATAATCTTCCGCAGATGTCGTGTATAAAACTCAGAAGCATCAGCAACATATTCTTGTCCGTAGGAACGAAATTGAAAATCAACACTTTCCGCTACTTCACCTTGTGGAAAATGAATGTAATTGACATTTGCAATTAAGTGAGCCTTGATGAGACTGTCTTTGAAATAAGATACCGCAAATATTTTTCGTGTGTAGTCTAAACAAGCCTCCGAAGCTCTCTTCATGAGAACGAATCGAGCAATCATCATGTTTCAATGTATTGACTTCAGGTGCCATGGTTGAGTCTATTGCTAAACAACATTTTTGCCTAACACGATTTCAATAACGCGTTACAATTGTGGGTGCGCACATCGGGAACTCTAGCTCGTCTGTGATTGGACGAGAGGTCTCATCCATTCACCGCTTAGGAAAATCTTATAAAAGGCAGTGCACCAGCTCTGCTCTTCACATTTATGTTTCACAAGGTGAGTGTCGGTGAGCTCCTGCTATCAGGTTGTTTTGACTTGCTATCAAGCTGAATAGTCTCTTGCTATCACATCTTCTGCTCATAAAACATATCATCGCTGTAATACCTCCTTTGCTCGAGCGTTCCTTCGGGACGGCGGGTACTGCCGTAGAGGGATTGTGTTGCACGGGTTGTTCATCGTTTGTTAGACCGAAACCTCTGAGCCGTTGCTCATGTTGGGCGTTCGACTTCATACTCAACGTGACGCTTTCTCTCGCCAGGTCAGAGTACTTTAGCCATTCGACAAAGGTTAGTCTTTATGATATGGAGTAGAGTGAAATGTAACTCATTAGATGTCACTTCAATGATTGTTCCCATGATAAACGTTGACTAGGCAAATGGAACGATTCTCATCTTTCCTTTTCAGTGATTGAAGTCTTACTATTCAGTATCTATTATCAACTATCCGACATGGAGTTTACGAAAATTGAGAACTATCGAATTGCTGCTGAGATGGAAAAGGCTACCATCGAGCAATGTAAGTATTTGTAGCAAGGTTGACTCTATTACTAACATCATTAGAGTAGACATCCTCATTAAAATCAAGAGCCCCTCCCTTATTTTGTTCATGTTTAAACCGAATCCAAATTTACCTCTGCTCATCTTTGCCGTCATTCTTTTTCAATGCATGAATGTATTCGTAGTGGGGAACCCGTCCCCCAAGGAGCAATCGGGTAAGCCTATGAGCGGCTTGGCAAGTGTAAGTATCTTTAACATTTCATGTTTATAATGTTTCAGATCCTCTGCATCATCCTTGTCTCATTATCTAATCTCTCTTTTCTCTCTACAGATATGGCGAAGAAGAAGAAGTGGGAGGAAGCCGCGAGGCGGAAATATCACGAGGAATTTCCGGCCCTACCTTCCCACCCATCTACCTCCGCCAAAGGTGCGACCCCTTTCTCGGGCACTGTCATCGCCCCACCTCCACCACCAGCTCCGGTAACTGCACCTGTCCCTGCGCCAGTCCCTGCTCCTCGTCATCACGTCCCTCCGACACCGAAGCCCAGGACCCTTCCACCCTCGGCTCGTGTCCCACTCCTACCTCCTCCTCGTCCATCGGTGTTGCCGGAGATTAATTCATTAGATGGAAAGTAACCGTGATTGGGAAATAGGGAGCTAAGACTTCAACCTTGAAAAGTTGATCATGTTACTAATCTCTTTTCTCTTTTTCTCAACAGATCTGGCGGTCTACCTCCTGGACGGCGACGTTCCCTCCCGTCCCATCATCATCCCTGCATCACCACCGCCACCTGCAGCGGCCGACCTCCCTCTCCTCTCCCTCAAGTCGGTGGAGAGACTGTTGGAGCAGGAGGAGCTAGAGATAGTGGGAGAGGAGATTGCAATCGAGGAGGAAGGTGTGAGGGAGAGAGAAGGACCTACAGCTCGACATCTCAGCTGTACGGACTGCGGGTAGGTTTTCGCGAGGCCATTCTTCCTTCGGCGACACCGGCATTCTCGCTGTCCAAAAGCGAAAGGAGAACTGGAGAAGACTCGCCGACCGATCCCTCAACGGCCCAAGTGTGAAGGTTGTGGACGTACGTTCTACAACAGCACCAACTTGCGAGTCCACATCAAAGGCGGTTCCTGTGGCAGTGAGGCAACCACCAACGTCATCAGGTAGGAAGCATCATTCATCGCACGTTGGCTTTTCCTGTTGTTCGTGTCAGAAGACCTTTCGTACAGAGTTTGTTCTTTCTTCGCACACACTCTGTCACACTCATCCCACTGAGCTTTACACTGACAACAACGTCACTCTAAGGCTGAGCAAGTTTTCCCTTGAGAGGCTCGTTCGCGACTATAAGTTAGAAAGCTCTGAAGCTGTGCAGGACATTCATCCTTTCTTGATGAATAATATAGGCTTAATTCATCAAATATTGGCGAGTTTAGATAGATTTTTACTTAAGGGCATGTTCTATCTCACTGCTCGTTTCAATAAGGTAGACAGTAGCACGGGAGAAGTAGAGTCCACTGCAACCATTAGGATAGCCTCCTGTGCTGCTGATCTCATAGGTGATGTAAACGAGTGGATAGAGAGACATGCGACCTATCTCGTCAGCAACTTAAATAAATTTAATGAAAGATACAGCGGTCTGGTCTTTGATGGGATAGAGAATGTAGACATTAAAATAAATCTTTTAGAAAATTTGCAAGGGAGCGGTTGTTTCACCCTCCCCAAAGCACTGGCTGACAAAAAGGCTGTCGTCAATGTAGAATGTCAGTCCGAGTGTTTAAAGTATGCCGTCTTCTCCATTCTTCAATATAATGATGTAGGTAAACATCGTCAAAGAGTCACCAAGTATTGTGAATGGGAGGATGAGCTTAAGTTTGATGGGTTAGATGTCAACACATTAGATTTTAAAGGCATCGCCCAATTTGAAAAATTGAATAGCATTAACATCGTCGTCCATCTCTGGGAAAAAGGTATGAAGGGCGTTAGGTATAATAATCGCCAAAGTAACTTCGACCGGGTTGTCAATCTCCTCCTAGTCCATAGCGACAACCACCCAGAATGGCATTATTGCGGCATTCCCAAAATTTCTAGATTGTATCACCACCAACAAAGTTATGATGACAAACATTATTGCTATGATCGCTGCATACGACGTTTCACATCTAAACCATTTTTTGAAGAGCATTACGAGTGGTGCTCTCAGGGTAAACTTCAAATGGAAGTCATGCCCAAGGATAAATTTTATAGGTATGAAGAAAACGGCAATGAGCTCAGTCCCATATGTGCCATCTATGCGGACATTGAATGTTATATTGAACAAGAAGACCAAAGTCATGAGCCAGCAGCCATTGCCTGTTATGAAGTCTGGCATCCATATTATAGGAACCAAAATAAAATGCATGTGTGGCAAGGCGAGGAGTGCGTTGAAAACTTCCTCAACTTTTTAGATAGGAAAGCCCGTTTTCATCAACGCTATGAAACGGAGCTGACTAGGAAACCCATGTGCTTCACAGACGCCGATAAAATCAAGTTTGATAAGACAACGGAATGTTCCCGCTGCTGTTCATCCTTTGATGATCAGCAACATAAGAAAGTGAGGGACCATTGCCATCTCAGTGGTAAATTTAGGTCTGCCTTATGCAGTAAATGGAATATGAAACCTAGGCTCAAACGGCAAGCGCTCCCCGTCATCTTTCATAACTTTAAATGTTATGATGCTCACATCATCATTCGCCATGGATTCGGTAAAATGAAATCCTGGTCATCTAAAGTGATTGCACAAAGTAAGGAAAAATTTATGTGCATCACTGCTAAAGTCCAAGTCGATAAGACGAAGGAGGGGAAGCTTGTCTTCTATAACATAAAGTTTCTAGACAGTTTCCAGTTAATGTCTTCTTCCTTAGCCGCGTTGGCTAATAATTTAGAAACACTTCCCTTCACTCAACATTTAAAGAAAGACTATCCCAACATAAGTGACAGTCTGATACGACGGAAAGGGGTGTTTCCTTACAGTTATTTTAGTTCAATGGATACATTGAAAGAAACATCCCTTCCGTCCATCGATAAATTTAAAAATGATTTGACGGGTGAGGACTGTTCGCTGGATGATTATAGGCATGCAGAGCAAGCATGGTTAGAATTTAGGTGTCGCACTTTTGGTGACTACATGCTTGCCTACTTAAAATTAGACGTCTATCTGTTGGCTGACGTGTTTGACACTTTTAGGAAAGTCACATTAGAACAGGACGCCCTAGACCCCATCCATTTTGTTAGTCTACCGGGTCTGTCCTATCAGTCAGCCTTCAAGATGACGAAAGAGAGAATACATTTACTGCAAGATGCAGAAATGTACACGTTATTTGAACGTGGTATTAGGGGAGGCTTAACATTTGTGAACAAACATGTTGTCAACAGCACCCAAGACATAGGATCGACTACGCATTTAATGTACATAGACCAAAATAATTTGTATGGGAGTGCACTCTCCAAGCCTTTGCCACAGTCTGACTTCCAATGGGTAGAGCCCAAAGACATTGAACACTTCTCCAATCCAGCACACATCATGGCACTGGGAGATGAGGCCGACATAGGTTATTTATTTGAAGTCGACCTCATCTCTCCAGACTGTATTAAGAATAGGACCGTTGATTTTCCTCTTGCACCCGAATCCGGCATTGTCAGTCCAGATATGTTCTCTCCCTTTATGGAAGAACACAATAAGCAGTATGAGGCGGAAAATGAATTAAAGTATAAAGCCACTAGGAAGTTGTTGCTCACCCAATTGAACAAGCAGCATTACATCGTGCACTATTCCATCCTCAAATTCTATCTACGTATGGGGATGCAACTTGATAAAGTCCATCGCGCTATCCAGTTTTGGTGGAAGCCCTTTCTAAAACCGTATATAGAATTTAATAGCAACAAACGGGCTGAATCCAAGAATCCTTTCGAAAAGGACTTCTTTAAATTTAAGAATAATGCCCTCTTTGGTAAAACCATGGAGGATGTAAGAAAGCGCATGGACTATCGTATCGTAACTGATCCGGAAATGAGCATCAAGTTATGTCGTTCGCCGTTGTTTTGCCACCATGATCTTATTTCCGAAGACATCACTGGTTTTAAAATGCTAAAATCTAAAGTAGAACTTTGTAAGCCCATCTATGTCGGTCAAGCTGTCTTGGATCACTCCAAGTTAGAAATGTATAAGCTATTTTACCACACTTTTAAGACATGTCCACTTCTCCAACGTGTGGAATTAGTAGGAGGTGATACAGACAGCTTCTTCCTAGCTTTGACAACCACGAGCCAAGTCAAGCAGGAAGACATTTTAAAATATTTAGCACCCACGTTTGATAGTTCCAACTATCCCAATGACCATCCGCTTTACTCTACCTCAAATAAAGCGAAGATTGGCTGCTTCAAGGATGAGTGTGCCGGCAAACAGATAGAGGAGATGATCTTGCTTCGCCCCAAGATGGACTCCATGAAGCTAAAATCCTCAGAGCTTTCTATAAAACGGGCGAAAGGCATCTCGAAGTCAATCGTTTGAAAAATGACACATAGGGACTATCAAGATGCCTTAGATTCTCTTAAAATTAAAAAAGTAGAAATGACCATTTTAAAATCACAGTCGCATCAAGTCAGAACAACGACGTTTAGGAAACGAGGTCTCTCAGCTTGGGAAGACAAGCGATGCTGAATGAGTCCTAACCACTCATTACTGTACGGCCATCCAGACACTCATCTACCTCCACCCAAGAGACAGAAACTTTCTCCTCCTCCGTCCGGCGATGTCTGATAATGAATGCTTCCTCTCTGTTGTGGTTGATGTTTTGCTTTTTCACTCCATGGCGTTTTCTATGGGGTGTTGTGAGTGAGTGCCTTGTGACATGCGTCAAACTCCTGATCACTTCATATCATGACTTACATATCAACTGGTTTTCCTAACTTTGTTTTCTCCCTGCACATGAGTGACTTTGTTTTCTCCTTGTACATGAGTGACTTTGTTTTCTCCGGTGATGTGAGCCATAAAAGCTTTGTTTTCTGCTACCATCAGTATTAACTGCATGTGGCTGTGATGAAAATCGGTTGTGTTGATGAATAACATATCATGTACATACTGTGTTGTTTTCCTTTTAACATAAAGATGGGATTCTCACTCATAAGACAGAAGTAAAAGTTTTAATCATTTTGTAAGATGGGTAGGGTTAGAAATAAAGTTGTTGATTGTAAGTTAGAAATAAAGTTATCACCATGTCGCTGTTTGTAAGATAGGTGTAATATAAATGAAGTCATTACCATGTTAGAGTTTGTAAAGTTAGAAGTAAAGTTGACATTGTAAAGTTAGAAACAAAGTTGATGATTGTAAAGTTAGAAATAAAGTTATCACCATATCACTGTTTGTGAGACAGGTGAAATATAAATGAAGTCATAACCATGTTAGAGTTTGCAAGTCAACATCCTCACCAACGAATGTAGCATCATGACAATTTCTTCGGCTTAGGAAACATCAACCACTTTGCTGACTCATGTCTATAAATAGCTCTGACTCATGAAGGGGTAAGGCGCCAGTCATACGAATCTAATCAGTCTTGTTCAACCTTTTCACCGACACGTGTGTGGGCGTGTCTTTCAACATCGATGGCGCCTCACGTCAGACAGCGTGACCTTTTCACCGACATGTGTGTGTGGGTGTTATTTATCAGACATAGCGATGGCGCCTCACGTCAGACAGCGTGACCTTTTCACCGACAAGTGTGTGGACATCATTTCATGTCTATAAATAGCGCTGACTCATCATAAAGCGAAGAACCTTGTTGGTGACCTTTTCACCGACAAGAGTGTGGGCGATAGTTCATTGCGATGACTCATTCAAAACGCAACATGTGATTAACACGATTCTATTAACTGTGACTCATACAGATAACGCATTAAAGATTTAACAATGTCAGCTACTATACTGATATCACGTAAACCAGTCATGATACAATGTCCGTTGTGAAACACTGCAATACGTACAGGATGCCACTTCCGAATCAGAGCAGCAGGAAAGAGTTCAGTTTCATAAAATATACAATGATTACTGGTTTTAATGTTGGCTAGATTCACTAACATCTTCAATTGAACAGACACTACTATATTCTTCAATGTCAGGGGCCTGAGGCGGAGATGAGGCATGAGTGTTCGCATTTTTTTTGACGACTTCGTAACACATGGACTGCATCACGAAATGAGAAAGGTTTCCTAGGACTTGGATTTTGCCGAAGCGAAAGATTTGAAGATTTCGACCGTTGCTCATGCGAATGACCAACATTTGCGGACGACCGCGATGATAGACTGAATCGGGAAGATGGGTATGCAACTGTTCTAAATCGATGTCTCTTCTGAGATTCATTTCGCGCATGGCGTTGATGATGCGGATGGGGAGCATGACTCACAAATGACATGAGGGTTGAGTGAACTTCCCTTTTATACTTTTCCCATGAGGGTTTTGGAATCACATCGTAGCAGTGATCATTATGTAGAATCATCTCTTGAATGCGAATAAATACAATGCCGTCTCCTACGTTAATGACACGGCAAGAGTGGGATAGGATTTCGCGATGCAACCTTCGTAGATGAAAGCGTTCTAGAGTTATCTGAAGTTGACGTTTCGTATCATGAAATGTAACACACTGACTTTTCCATGATACATGGAGCCATGTTGATAAGTTCCACATGATTAAAACCTGAGTGAAGAAGGGTATGCCTAAGAAAGAAGGAGAGAGAGTCATGTTCATGTGTGGCATGGTGAGTGTACATTTCTTTTCTTGATACGGTGGCCGTTAGGCCGTGGTCTCGTAAAGACCGATGGTGCGTTCTCAGTGTGTGGAGAGTGTTACTGTAGTTGATCATCATCAACATGGACATCATTTTTAAAGGTGATGGAGACAAGATAGGGATTCAACGTAAACAACCTTCCGTCCCTGCGCGGACCCATGTAAATGGTTTGAATTTTAATTTCGAAGGAGTAGAATCCTTTTCCCAAATTGGGGAGTGGTTTGCAATTGAGTAAGTCGAATTCGCTGCCCTCCTTTTTATGGATGATGAGACAGTGTCTATCCATATGCACATACATGTATCGTCTTTCCATGATGGGAACTTGTGGCCGCTTCCCATTGTGTCGAACAATTTCTTTGGGAATGGTGAGATTTTCTTTTAGGAATGTTTCAAGAGTATTGAATTGTAACCGTGTCCAATAGTCTAACGGCACACATACGGCAAGTCCATACTTTGTTGAAATAACCTTTAGACAATCTATCCGATGACTTGGAGTTTTTATGGTCACGGCTTCTCCATGATGAGATATCTTTTGATTGAAAGCATTTTTACCCGATGCTAAAGCAAGGGAGGTCAGTGTACCCAGTGCGAGAGCAGTGGAGTTGATGGCTTCGAGCAACTGCATGGTTAGCGCAAGGACGGAAATGATTTCCATGAGCTCAGTCGTTCGTTTTATAAGCAGACCTAGCCCCAATCACATACGTTTCCCTTTTCACGTTTTCCCTGTCTTTGTTATGTGACAAAGAGTTATCGCACGTGAACTTTTGACTGCGTGGGTGGAAACCTTCCCTCTTACAAAGTCGTTCTTGTCCTCAAAAAGACTTGAGTGACACGCCCCTTCTAGCGAACAAAGACGCATTCATTTATCCAACAAAGAGCCTGATAGTAATGCACAAAGCGCAATGACTCATGTTGCTCTATACACCATTACAAAATACTCAGTGAAAAGAAATCTTTATTGCATCTACACAAGGTGTCGAGCATCAAACAAAGTCGTGGATGTACACACACTCAGTTGAATCATGATATGCTTAACAACTTATACATTTCCTTCCAACGTCTCTTCTATTCTCTCCATAATTTTTTCCATTTGACGACCATAAAATTGATCACTGAGAGTAATCCATTCTGTGCAATAAGATCCAAAACGAAGTGGCTTTTGTAAATCTTTCAACTCTATATAAGCAACGAGTCTACCCTTTACATCTTGAGGTTGTAAACTCTCCATCAATCTTTTGAAGAGAGGAAGGCTTTCAGTGAGCACTACTTTCATATCATTCATCTTCATTTTAAATGTAAGTTTCCAATCTTGTAAAAATCCATCGAATCCTTGTTGATCAAGTGTCAAATGACACATGTGGTTACTTAAGGTACGATGCGCCATCATAAACTTTGTAACTATAGATTTTACATTGCTTCAATGACTTCCACTATGAATAAAACAGAAATAACAATCATGTTCCACTGTAAGTTTATTCAACACCAGACAAAATTCACAAGTACAGAATACACTTCATAAAATGATCATCATTCATTCACAAGGAGTAAAAACATGTTTTACATAGACCCATGCTGTTGACAATAATATAGATACAGTTCATAAACGTCATAGAGACTACAATGCCAGCGTGAAGAGAGTTTTGCAATGTAGGTAGCTTTATTTCTAGTATTACAATGGGATGGTGGTCTGTACAGGTGATATCTCTCACCGAAACATATTGCCATGTCAAAAATCATTTCATCTCTAAACATCTTTTGATCACAATGCATATGATAGTCTTGTCTTACACGATCTACCCAACATGGTAAATATAAACTATCAATGTGCAACTGAAGTGTTGTTGCTTCTCGTTCAGAATCATTTCCTAATATTTTAACAATATGAAAACATGACAACCACCGTTTGAAATCACTTATGAAATACGTTTCATTTACAAATCAAATATGAATCAAAATAGAAGGATCAAGTCCATGCACATGACGTCGTGACCATTCGTCTTTGTGTGGAGGATAGTAGGCAAATCTATGATATACACTAACAACAGTTTGATCACTTTCTCTCATTGCAATAGCACTAAATTCCTGCATGGGTGTTCCCTCACTGTCTATGAAGATGACAACCTACAATATTAAAAAGACTTCATTACAAAATAATACATTGAGCAGAAACTTTACAAGGATGTCTGTCCTTTACAAAACAAAAGATACATACAACATGATGACAATGTTTTATTTGAACATAACGCGCAAGGCCGCGTTTTCCACATTCACTACATACTAACTGATTACAATACTTAAGATTTCTCTTTGGTTGTAAAACCATCTTTCTTTGATGTGCGACGACGTTTAGGTTTAGTGACAGGTTCTTGACACTCTTTGACACAAGAATCAATGACTTTCTCAATGTGATCAAGTCCTGTTAACTCAAGTTGATGATGAATTTGAGTAATGCGCAAATTGAGAGAAATCAAATTACCGTCAGATTGATGAGGTCCCACATAAACAGCAGGTACCTCAATATGAAAGGAATAAAAGCCTGCACCTAACGATGACAATTCTGTTTCAACTGATTGTTCAACTGTCACTCCTGAAGTGACTTTACAATACTTGCTTTTCAAAATATAGCAGCGAGTGCCGCGATACAAAGGTTTATAATAAGAAGGTTTCTTTTCTGGCCACAACTGTAATAGTTCAGTAGGAATAAGAGCCTTTTGCCTCACAACGTCTTCTAAAATGTCAAGCTGCTGACGCAACCATTTATCAGTAGGGATACTCAGGTTTTGACCGCAACGATTTACTTGTGTATCCACTTTTGGTAAGTATACCGCCGGCGTTTGAAGATAGAGTCGAACACCGTTGTAGCGCACTTGTTGTTTGTAGGTAGGATAGCCGTGAATTACCTTTTCAATTTTCGGATTCCACAGCTCGAGATGATGAGGATTCAGTGATGCAGCAGTTGGAGTAGGATTCATGGCCATGGCAGTCTGTAACGAAAGAATACCACTAAGTACATTCATGATCATCAGAGAAAAGAAAATTGTTAGCTTAGCAGTGACATATGAGGTGGCCCTTAAGAGGACCTTTTGGAGCGTTCACAGGATTTAAAGCTTATCACCAAAGTCTAAGTCTTCGTCATCGTCCAGTAAATTAAATGTCTTGGGCTTAGGACCCGAATTGAGTTTCAATTCCCTAAAGGACTTAAACGTAAAGCGTCTAGGTGGTGGAGGCGGTGATGGCGATGGTTCAACAAAAAAAGCTTGCACAATCATCGGCCACACACTCTCCTGCGTCTTTCTTCTAAAATGCTGGTAAGGTTTAGGCCAGACAGTCATGACACCCACTTGTAAATTTTCAAACAGGATTGATCAGACAAAGTTGAGAGGGGAGAATGGCTTCAGCAAGTCACACACACTTTCCAAGTCAAGAGAATGAAATGAAGAGAAAATGGGGAGACGTCTGCTTTTATAGTCTCCCGCGAATCCACATTTGACACTATGTGAGCCAATCAGAGACCTCCGTTTCTCCCCTGACTTCGTTGCGGCAGGGAAAAGGAGGCATGCGGACGACTGACTCATGAATGCTTTTCCCAAATCCTGTAGTCAAATCTAGTTTAGCACATTGAGTTGAATATGAATGTGTTTTATGCGACATAAGAGCAAGTTGGATCCATGCTCATGAAATGAATCTAGTCGAGATGCAATTTTCGCCATGTGTCGCTGATAGAAATCTTTGGGATCATGTATCGTCTCTGCAGAATAGGATGCAAAATGAAACACTACACGTTCACCTGCATGTTCATCAGTCACTTTCACAAATTCAATCTCTGCAACTAATCGTCCTTTCACATCTTTATTCATCAAACTGTCCATGAGCTGCTGGAAAACGAAGTAACCTTTAGCGATAGCAAATTCTAAGTCTGCCTTTTCATGATGAAAGGAGATGATGTAGTCCCTAATCACACCACGAAGACTTTGTCGATGAAAACGTAGTGAACAAAATTCATTCGTAAACTTTACTTCTTCTGTCATCCTTCTTCCTTTCACTTCGGAGACATAGCATGAATGACATTTAGTTGTAACATGGCACGCTGATTCCAAATCTGGTCTCTGTTTTCCCGTCCGAGGCTTGCTTCACCCGCTAGAGCGATTTTCATAAACATTCTAACTCTGTCGTTTTTTCGTCAATGTCCCAAATTTTCAATAAAGTCTCACCTCTAAACGAAAGGCAGATACTAACAAGCCATGTTTTCCACTGAATTTGTCTAACTCTTAGCTTTCAAACGAGCTATTGCACGACTTTCTACGATGTCTACAACCAAAGTTGGAAGATCGCTGCCGAGGGGGGGGGTCAGAACTTTTTCTCTCCGATTGAGTTGGGAAGAAGTTCCTAGACCCAACATTGACCAAAACATCCGAATTTGCACTCCATTTTCCCATCCGAGCACTCCTTCATGACGAAAAAGGGACTTTCTCATCCCAAAACAGCCAAAACCTGACTTTCTCAACTCTGACGTTTTCCTGCCATTTTCCTCCCTAAAGCCAGGAAAAGTGGTCCAAACTGAGCTTTCCACTGCATTTTTCTCACTTTTAGCTTTCAAATGAGCTATTGCACGACTTTCTACGATCTCTACAACCAAAGTTGGTAGATCGCTGCCGGGGGGGGGGGGACGTCCTCAAAACTTTTTCTCTCCAATGTCGCTGGAAACATCCTTCCTAACCCAAAATTGGCCAAAAATTCCGAATCTGGCCTCCGTTTTCTCATCCTAGGCCTCCTTCATGTCGAATTCCAGCCTTTCTCATCCCAAAACATCCAAAACCCGCCTTTTTCCAACTCTGTCGTTTTCAGATATTCCACCCCTTGCCTCATCACTCCTCCTTCCTTCCTTCCTTCCAGAGGGGGGGGGGGGTAGGGAACAGTTTTCTCCTCATGGACCCATTCCTCCCAACACATCCTTGGCGCCTCCCTTACTTCCAGAGGGGGGGGCTGAGTCAGCATGATGACTCATCGATGACTCATCACTGCACCCCACCGGGCTTGAATTTGGGATGGGGTTACTACTTATATATATTTTGAATTATTTTTATGACTTTCTGAAAAAAGTATTTAAAATGATACTTGGAAGTTTGACTCCATGCAATATATTCCAACGCATCTTTATTTGCATTTTATCATTTCATAATGCCGATTAGCATATTTATTAGCCCTCAGGAACACATTTCGCCTTAGGTACGGTTATGCCCGTTGCCAAGTGAGGAAGGTGCGTCCATCTCTACCGTGGAAATCGGATCCATTCTGGGTCAGCCGAGTGCCGTCGGGGGAATCAAGGGTGTGGGTGTCTTTTATTGACGTAACAGTTGCTACTCTCTTTAGATGTACGATAAACAATATGAGAGACCTTTGTTGTCAGTTTAATTTTATAAATTTTCGCTTGAATTTGCAATTTTGAATTTCTGGAAAAGTATATCTGAATTTGTATGTCAAGCACATACTAGCAAAGCAGCGACCTTGATTAGACTAATTCATTTGGTACTCGCACAAAATGGTCTCACAATGATTATGATAAAGCTATCCAAGGGACAGTCTTTAAATAAAATTCAAATAACAGAAACGTCATCAGCAGCATCTAGTGCCTTTGTTTCTGTTCAAATTTTAGCCGAAAAATCAATCGCCTCTAACAGCTTTAAGGCAAGCATATTTTGGCCTATCTTCTCTAAGTGTCAGAGTCCATTCAATTTTCGGCAAGTTTTAGCAGAAACACATGTTACTTAGAACGTTTTTGTTTTCTTATATTTGATCTGAGGATTCAGACCATTTTATAAAAGTCCCTTTTCGACATGGAAAATTTTACTAACTCTACGTTAACAGCATAACACATTATGATTGATTTTAAATTGAGGATTAATATATCCTCCGGGGGTTGAAATGGGTTTTATCCATGAAATAATGTAAGGACAAACTCATTAGCCATGAATTCTCTGACATTTGCGCTCCATTAATAATTGCCCCAGAAAATTCCATGGTTAATTGTTCATAGACATTCTTTCGGTGATTATTTTTGAAAATTTCAAATTCTGTTAGCTTGTCGTGATGATGCTTAGCATATCTACACCACTTTTGTAAAACTAATTGTTTCAATTAAATGATGGCAATTCTTTCGGCATTACAGATTTTACATTTGATTAAGCAAGTTGTAACTTTGTTAAGCAAACCCATGTGAAGAAAAGAATTTGTTGAATTATTCTTATTCCACTTTCATCGATGTCACCAAGATTAACACACCAATGAGCATTTTTCTGAATAATTATCAGGATGACAAATATTTTGCATGATTTCATCTATTCACCATTTTGTGATCATTATCAATAAAAATCAAAATGCCGATCTTTCATAATTGCAGCGAGATTATTTTTACAGAAAAAGGGTGCAGAGTAGGCCTACATTTTAATTAATGAAGCTTAATTACGAAATTGAGATAATTCAACTAGCATCTGTGTGTTTCCCTTTGAACATCAGAATAGTTCAGCAATGAGATCATTGCACCTCACGAAGTTTATGTAAAACCATTCTTCTACAGTTAGTCATCGATAGATTCCAGAATAAAATGATGCCATGACTCAATGGATTATGGTCAAATCGATATTTCCCGAATATGCTGTTAACAGGCCTAATCATTGAGATTGCTTGAACTTATTAGTTAGTCAAAAATTGACACATAGCTATATACTTTTAATAATGAATATCAATCAGGTTAACATAAGCTTCGAATTTCACCCTTGGTTGTAAAGGAATATCAACTTCAAGGAGATACCAAAATTCCAAGTTACAATTGCACTAACAAAAATATTATTGAATATCTTGAAACTTCTATTAATAGCATTTTGAAGTTATGCTAGAAAGAAATAATATCGAGAAAGTATTCATTTTTTCAATATATAGTACAAACGCTTCGTTCGTCATACAGACATTAGACAGATACTGCATGTATACTCGTAGTAGAGAATGCAACATTGTGCATGAGATGCTTGTTTTTATATTTTAGAAATATCAGCAGCGAAATTAGATTTTTTGATGGCGAAGATTCAGTGAAATTGTTTGTCATCAAAACCAAGGGAAAATGCCACATTGCACACAGGTCAACTTATTGATTTAGGATATCTATTATATTTGTGAGAACACTGAAGAAGAGCAATTACAAGTTAAAAAAGCCACATTACAGGACACATAAAACATCCTAGTTAGAAAACCTACGAAATAAACTATAAAACAGATCACTCTCAAAATGTCCTGAAAGAAAATGTTGGCCTAAATCCGATCTAGAAATCAAAGCTCGGATATTAGCTCTCATGAGCGCAATGCCGACTCGAGTCAAAATGGCTGACTTCATATGGTCTTGAATATGATATTATTACTATCCAATTATTAACTTGTAATTTTGTATGATGCAAAATTGTACAAATGTTATGACGTGCGATCGTAAACAGCAAACAAACTAAATTTCATTAATGTTAGACCTCGCACTATTTGCATACATACAAGAGCTCATTAATCAATCAGTAAATTTAATCGAGGAATATTGAAAATTGTAAATTAGATTACGGATTGCAGGCTAGATCGGTCCCTTAGGGTTTCAAATGGTATATCAGTCTAATTACACAATCTAATTTTCTGTTTAAATTGTCTAACTAAACTGAGAGTTGTTTAGATGTTCACTTAAGCTTCTAATTTTCATGAGAATGTAGCTGGTCCTGAAATAACGAAGTAAACTCGACTTTGAGAAATTGGTTGGACTTTCCGGCGCCAAATATCTTCAAGGTAGAGACTATGGATTGACTGTTCAATCGTATTATCAATGCACGATTTAATTCCCTTTTTGAAGTATCCCGATAATCCGTTTTGAAATATTTCTCTCTGAGGGAAGACAATCTGTCATTTCGTGGATATTACGATGGAATGTATTCATGAGAAATAATAGAGGGAACAGTAGTTATTTGTGAATAGAAGCTATCGGCTCCCTTTTATGAGTGAAGTCTTCCAAAGTTTCTCTCAGATCCATTGCAATATATGCCTCAAAATGATTGTAAAGATTTAAATTTATTGCTTCAAACCGCAGCAGAAAAATCTGTGTTATTTCAAAGGTCATCTAGGCAAAGTAAATTTCATGTAGAATGAAGATGAAACATCCGCAGCAATTTTATATTGATTTACGGAAATTGCTTTCAATGTACTTTACTTTCAAGTATATACAGATAATCACCAGGATTATGGACAGCGTCGAGAGTGGTATTAAAATATTGAAAGACTGTGCATAGGCTATTTAAAAAGCCATCAAGTATCAGGAAAAAGATGGATCCAACAAGACAGTGGCTGCGGTTATCGCTTGCCTCAATCGAGAGTCAAGAAAAACGAGACAATCGAGAGTTTGGAGTAGCGGTTTCGTGGCATGTTTATACTTTATCAACTCCGAAAAGTAAAAGCAAAAATCAGTTTTACATCGAAGTCAATCTGGTTGAGCCACAAAATTAAATATTTTGTTTATCTGCTTCGGTTTGCTGGAAGTGTGATTAATAAGAAATTGACGGCACATCGAGGAACATATTAAGTGGGCAAAAAGGAATTCCTAATACCTTACAGAGATAGAGAAAAGTCGTGCGTCGCTTGCGGATTAATGTGAGTTCCAGCAAAGTGCTTCGATTGCCAAAATTCCTTCAGATTCGAAGAATTCAGATCCTTGCGCACAAGTTTTCTCCATAATGTTGGCACTTCCGATTATTATTAAAAAAAGTAGCAGGCGTACGAAAATTAGTTCACTTGATGTTTTAACATCCTCTCTTCGGCATTGTTCACTGTATAGGGCATACACTGAATCGAAGCCAGGCATCGATGTGTGTTTTGGTGTGTGCGAAGTGACATCACAGCACGTACGCACGCATCTCTCACTGGCTCTGGCGTCCTCTGCTGACAGCTTATTGATTGCCATTTCCAATAGCAAGCAATACACGAATTATCCATTCGAGAAGGATCAAATTCGCGATGTCGCTTGATTTTCGGGAAACGCTCGCCAGTTGGTCAATAGCGTGCTTCGGCTTTCAGGTGTAAACATGAGAATCAACAGTGACTCGCGTCCCCATCGGTCCCAGAGAAATAACCAAGTTAACATTCTGCAGAGCATCAGTCATGGGAAAAATTTGCCCTGCCTGCGGTTGTACGAACGGCTACTCAGCTGCCAAAATCGATGGAGATATATCATTGCATTAATTTCCTTTGAATAACCCAGCTTTAATTTTCCTAGATGCAAGAAATAAAATAAAATAAAACTCTCCCTCAATTTATAAACGATTTTTATTCAACAAAATAAAGATCCCCAACGCGCTCCGTCACGGTGGACAGTCTCAAGGGTCCAAATTACAGGCAGCATCATGACTTTTCTGATCTGTGGAATATTGGATCCATCGGTATTACAAATAGTCCAATTCCATCTGATGATGATACAGCGTTTGATAATTTTCAAGATATTGTTAATCTCCTTAATTCATTTCGATATTAAGGCTACATACAACCCCTCCTTTCTAGGAAACCGAAGCGCGCGCAGATGAATCTAATTCTGTGGGTCGAGCTGATCTTATGAACGATCGAAGATTCATGTCAGTCTTGCACGCAGCTCTGGTACTTATGCCGTTTAGCATATTCTGAAAGTGACTGACCACTCGCCTCCTACAGTCGGTTTATGGAGTCACCAGGTTTAGTGGGCGTTCTTTTAGCTTACACATTGAGGCCGTTCGGTAGTTTTGTTGTCAAGCGTAGTATCGATATAATTTCTTTTGAGTGTCTTTCTTTGTCATCACAATGCTCCATTCACAGAATTAGATTTTTAAATCGTGTCACTCTAATAGAAGTTCAAAGTGATTCAAAACGGTGGCACATAAAGAAACTGCTGCTCTGAAGTGTTGCATCGATAGAAGACTGCGATCTTTCACTCCTGCACAAGAATTTTGTAATATGTGATCGTCTGACTTTGAATCTGCCTTGAAACTCATTTGCAATTTTAAGCATTACTGTCTGAGCCTGTATGTAATGTTCGATTTCTGATCATAGTACTTCATATTATATCAATGTCATTATTATATCATACCAATTGAGCAAATTACGTATAGGAATTTTTCAATAATGACGAAGCTGTACAGTACAAAGGACATACATTTAAATGACTAGCGGGACATCATTGCATAGAGAAGTTGTTTCACTCTTCATACTGTACTCAGAAACCTTGAAAAATTTAGCTTGAAGGTGACAATAATTGTAACAAATTGCATGAAAGAAACTTCGGAGCAAAAGTGTTACACAGGTTATTATGCACTTCGAAAAGCGAGAAATTTGCGATTTCATTTTGGCAGCTTACCTTTGAACGGTTACAGTGACAGTCCACGAATGAATCGACGAATATTGTCGCAATTATCTCAATGCAAAGTCTGGGATCTTGCGTTTGAAATCATCATTATAACCGTTTCGTTTAAAATTCTTCTAGTTTTCACAAAAGATTTTTCAAAATTCTCAATTGTAGAATTGTCTCGGCTAAAGATCAAATGATATTTTTTTGTAACTACTTGGAGCGTGTGCGTGGTTAGAATTCTACCGACTTATGTCGCTTAACTTTCATTTACATTGAAGATCAATAATTTTAATAGAGTCGGCAACAATTGCTTCATGAGAATCGAGCTTGTTGCGGTTCATCAACGGTGATGAACTGAATGATGCCAAAAAAGGAATATACAACTTCAAAAAATGAAACACTTTTGTTCCTATTGTTATAGACTATTCTAAAAAGAGGAGCGGTATGCAATATTCCTGTTTTATTGGACAGTAGCTGTTGTACTCACATGCAAGACTACAATTGTAGCCATCAGTTACTCTACTAAACATGAACACGTCGCTAAAGAATTGCTTAAAGTTCAAATATCAAGGTCAGTAAACACATAGCAAATAAACAGATATCAAACATCTTCTAGGAGTTTTTGACGTAGGCTAGATACGTTAAATCAATCACACCAATAGTTGGACCAATTACAGGATAATTTTAATCATTTTCTGATATTATGAGAAAATCATTACTCTATCTGTTCGCTCAATTTTTCATTGAGTCGTGATAGTTAAGCGCTTCACATTGGATTCTCAAAGAGACTACATCAACACTACATCAGACATTGTCAAATGGACTAATTAATTGGTGTGCATTAGCATGTCTGCCTTCGACGCAGACCAAAGTCTTCAGCTGCTTCGCTTGACTAGAGAACATAAAGGTATATGCTGTTCTATACACATGCCTTAATTATGTTATCATATTATCATTATCTTAAAATATTGGCTTTTATTAACCATGGACGCTACGAATCACTCCACTCCTATCCTAAAAATCATGGATGCAAGAGAAGCTTAATGAAATTTTCTTGAAAATGCATCAACACCTCATAAAAGATTCAGAAAAACATGCAAATTCGTATCACAATTTATGTCTGAATAGTCGGAGGAAGTTGTCTGAATAGCATTTCGATTCTACATGCTCTTCCAATGACCTTTTATGTCTCTGAATGTGATCAATAGTTGCGTAACACATTTCGCACCAAAACTTTTAAGGCATCCGGTGTGCATAATAACTTGAAATTTTAAAATTTTTGCTGCTCTGCATGGGCATACAGGACAACTTTTGCACACTTCAAACGCATGCCCTTCTCCTGGCTCCTCCCCCAACTGGCTTGTGGCCACAGGTCTAGAAGATTCCCAAATCCAGCATGATAAAAGGTACTCCTTTATACTATCTCTCGTTAAGTAAAGTTAAATCTTATTATCATGCCATCGCATTCCATGCTGCCGCACATTTGGTATACTATCTGTACTTGGGCTCTGGGAATGAAGGGCGTTCCATCCGTCTTAATAGTCTAATGCGACTATCTCGGAATGTGAAACTGGAAGAACCCTGTCACACATGCATATAAGGGTGTGATGGTCGTCAATAAATTCGCTCAAAAGTCAGAGCCAGTGTGATGGTTCACAAAACTTTACAAGACATGGTCCTAGTGCATTTTAAAGAACTACCATCGATTCATCGTCCGTCACACATTCTTCGGTCATTCTAAGACCACAACTTTTTTGTCTGATAGTAAAAAGTAGGACATTTCTTTACATTTTTATAATCATCTATTCATGAAAGCGTAGGGTCCCTTTTTCAACAATGTCAATTCTGAACAAGATGAATATGTTGGTGCAGACGCGTCCTCTTCCGATTCGTTATGGAAAGCTTCTCGAAAATCATCTCATCCGTGGTTGAAAAATGCCCTTGTATTGCTTCATTAATGTCAATGACACTGCCATCTCATTTGGAGTCTACCCATAAGGTATACGTACCTCTAAGGACACAACTATCCGATCAACTAAAAGGCAGTCGAAACAAACCAATGCTTGCGTTCATCGGTTGGTGAGGAATGTCATGATGAAGTTGACAGATCTCCCGATTAACCAGAAAACAATATACAGTAAATGTAATTACAGTCCATGTTACATTCCAGTAATTAAATACAGTCCATGTAATTATTTTTACTTTTATTAGATTTAAATTATCGAATTCTTTGCCATTGTTATTATTTATCAAACCGATGATGAGTCGACAATTTCTGGTCTCAAAGTGGGGAGAAAATCTTCTCGAATAATGCTCCGATTGACAACTTGATTGATTGATGTCTTTGTGTGTGGTAGAAAGATCTCTTAGGTTAGTTGTCTCTCTTAATGAGCCAACCATTACTGTCAACCCTTCTGAAAATAGGGATTTGGGCACCGATTCATTAGGATCTTCTATGCTCCAAATGTGATAGATTAAAATATAAGCTTAGCCAGAAAAATGCTCTCTTGAAAGAATTTTAAAAGATTTTAAAAGATGAATTTTTGAATAATTTTGCTTGCGTCATATCCCCCAAGCAAGTTGGTCATGAGGATAGAGTTTACGGTCTATTGCTACCGCGTTCAACTTTATCATGCGCTTCAGCCCACGCTCAACGTGTCTCGTTCTGTGAGTGGATTCGGTATAAAGTATAGACTGACGAAGACTGTCTGTCAAAGGTATATTTCAGTGACGAAGCACATTTCTGGCTAAACTGACACGTTAATAGCCAAAACTATCGTATTTCGGGTACAGAAAATCTTGATGAATCGATGTTCAAATCCTTATTTTCAGAACGGCTGACCAGAATGGTTGGCTCATTAGGAAGGACATCTGATTCGACCTAGCTACCGCACACGAAAACATCAATCAAGTTAACAATCGGAGCATTATTCGAGAAGATTTTCTCCCCACTTTGAGACAGACATTGTCGACTTATCATCGGTTTAATAAATAATAACAATGGCAAAGAATTCGATAATTTAAATCTAATAAAAATAAAAAAATACATGGATCAAAGTTGGCCTTTTAGTTAAAAACTTTTGAACATGAGTTTTTGAATTCATTGTTTAAATAAATAATAATGTGTACATTGTGGAATGAATGAAAACATTGCAAAATGAGAAAGTGATACAATAAGAAGTCAAAATTCACTGCGTGGTTGGTAGTATGAGCAATTAAAGAAATAGTCAGTCCTTGTGATTGAGTTTTTGGGTCGGCTTATTCTGATTTATTTGCAAATTCTGTAGGAGCAGTTTTTGACTTCATAGCCGCTGTCTCTCGTTGTACAGGATGGAGCATCTGGAATGAAAGAGGAAAGGCGACGGGAAGATGAACACATTTGAATTTGAACATGTCCACTGCGTGATAAGATAGGAGGCGATACCTTGTGAATTATGTCGATTGGATTTCTAATTTTTGCAATTAACTTCAGTGCTCGATTTTTGTGTCGTTGTGCCAAATATGCAAATGCATGACAGGAACAATTTAGACCACATTTGATCTTATGACACCTTCTTTGAATCCTCTCTATCATGTTGGAATGCGTCGTCGTCATACCAATGAGCAATGGAGAATTGTATTCGAGCACGTTCATTATCTGGGCCTTGTACACAAAAACGAGATCTTTCTTTGTGATTGAAGAGAAACTTTCAAGTTTCTTCAGTAGATAGATTTGTCGACTCGCAGTTTTACAGAGACATGGTATCTGTTAGTCCCACTTTAGGTAGCTCTGGAAGATGATGTCCAGAAATTTCATTGAACTAACCAGGGTAATAGGAACGTTGACTGATGAACAGTTGCTGGATTTCTTACTAATCAACATCAATTTTGATTTCTTGTGATTGAGAGTGAGATCATTAAGATAGCACCATTTTGAGACATGCTCCAGTTCAAAATGCATGTCTTCTTCCAGTGTTTTCTAGTCTTGGTATGGAATCGAAGCAGACTTCTTCTAACCGCGACTGCACATTTCGAGAGACACTGTGCAGAGGTCTGTAACCAGATGACTAAATGCGTTGATTTAACTGCTTCTTATTGCGAAGATCCAGACATTCTTCTGCATGACGTCACCGATGTTGACTGCTTCCTGTCTGTTTCCAGAACGATTAACGCACACACAAAGTGTACGTGACGGAAAAAAATGCTCCTCCGGCGAAGAAACGAAGTATTGTTGTCCAAAACAAAGACAGCAGTCACTTCAGGTGTGAAGCGCCGAATCCGAGGATACCAAGAATATAGTTGAATGGTGCTAGAATCACGAGTAAATTCCGAAAAGAATGCTGATGAGACGAGCCACTGAGAGACAGCTTCACGCACTTACGACTGTAGTTACGGCACTGTAGCACATGATTGTTTTAAACAAATGATTGTTGCATCAAGAAATTCTTAACTTGAAAACAGAATCGGACATTCCAAAGTATCTAAAAAGTCATGTTAGCACGAATTCTATTCAAACCGTTGAGATTGAGAACAAAATGCAATCGTCAGGTTTCTTTATGAACACCCTGTACTTCAAATTCAAGGTTTCTAAAATCAAATGAATAATCATATTGCTACTTTCCATTCTCAGCACATCAAGGAAAATCGAAGTAGATCATGAATTGATCTGCAAAAGACATTAAAATCTAATGGCCCTTAATTTCATTGTTTTTAGATAATGACTAACTTATCTGCAAAGATTTGAAATTCAGCTTTCAATCTCAACGAATCCAGATTGCCGTGAGATAAATTCTATTACAAATGTACTTCAGTAATTACAGACTCTGTACATGAACGATTACTTTACTGACTGCCGTAATGGCAATCTATCCTCCAGTTATCCAATGATCAGAAATTTTACTTCTACGAACTCAGAAGAAGTGCAGATGGCTTTGTCTCTTGAGAGTCTGAAGATACATAAATAATATTTTAAAGAAAAGCATTACCATGAGGAACACGAGCAATTTGAAATGTTCAACGATTGATATTTCATTTACCAAATTATGCGCAGTACATTTAAAAAGACGATAACTATTGGGAATGTTCTTTTACTAAACCAGACGACTCGGATTTTCAGAGAAAGTTTGCTTCTGAAAAAAATTCAATCGAATGTCTTTAATCATAAATGCAAAATAAAGTTCAGGCGCCTTTTTTGCGAGATTTAGACAAAATGCACTGATGGAACTCTCATGAAGATGATCTCATTTGCACTTTTATGCAACTCTGATCTATTTTTTAACTCCAATTGTTCAAGCAAGTTTTGGAGGTTTGATGAATTGGAGAGGCTACGGAATGAATCAATTTCAGTTTCACTTACTGTACAACTTTAATGCTAATGAGGTCTCCTGATAGACCTCATCGTACTGCATAGAAATAACGCGAATAATATCCGAACAATTCTAGCACTAATGCGGCAATACTTAGCGGTATGCTTAACCATAAAACAATTGCGGTCTGTTCTTCAAACTCATTCTTGAGTGGCGGTCTTTTCCAGGTGGCGTTCTATTAAGGTCCATTCACACCGGACGCGGCGCGCGTCCTCCCGCGTAAGAATTTTTGTTCAGAACCTAAGTAAACCTGGTTCTATATGAAAACATCGTAACATGAGAAACATCGTATTTAAAAACATCGTAAACAGATAATATCGTATATGAAAACATCGTAACATTAAAAACATCGTAATTTAAAAACATGGTAAATGAAAAATATAGAAAATAGAGTATGATAATATTACACTTGAAAAAACATAGTATCCGTCACCCTTAAACTTCGACTCTTAATTAATTTATTTAAGTATCATTTTTAATTATACAATCATTTTAATACGCGAAATATAATTCACGCTATAATTTTATTGCAGTAAATTATATGTATATTATATGTATGTATGTATATTATATGTATGCAGTAAAACATATTAGAACATGAAGGAGACTATGCCTTTGTAAGACCAATACGATTGCTTTCAAGTACATTTACGATATTTTTCATCTACGATGTTTTTCATTTACGATGTTTTCATATACGATGTTTTCATTTACGATAATTTTCATGTTACGATGTTTTTAATGAATACCAGTAAACCTATGGGACTGTTCACAGAGACGCGCGGGACCACACAGCGTCCGGTATGAATGGACCTTTAGAAGGTGGCGGTCTATTTTTCAACATCCTCGAGTCTAAAAGTATTAAGAAATAGCACTTTAATAAAAATTGTGTTTATGCTTGTGTTACATCTATAAAACTTTCAAATAACTGAATGCTTTACTAAATACCCGATAATAATAATTTTTGAATTTACTTACATTTCGGCTGATTAGTGTGACTTACTATTTTACGATTAAAACTTAATATGATGCTGAATACATATTTGACTGATATTCAATAAATTGATTTGTAAATGCAAAAAAGGATGTTCGTGTTGTGGCGTGCGGTCGTGTCTTCGTCTGCCTCCTGCGTCTGGTTCCATTTGAGGCCTTTGGTGTGTTGTTCAGCCTGGAATTTGGTACCGTCTGGTTGGTCTGGCTGTCCTGTGGAGTTTGGTTTTGGTCTGAGTTCTGTCAGTTCCCTGGTTTTTGAGCGAATGGGTCTTTTCGTATTGTGCTGGTTTGGCATTGATCATTATTCACTTCTCGATCTTTTATTGTTCTATCTCTCGGAATTGGATTTCCCCAGTGTCCGTCGCTTGTCCATTGTGTATTTGCAGTGCAGTGACCGTTCTCTTCTGTGGATCTATATTTAGACGCCTGGCATTGTTGGTTTCTGATCTGTCTCTGTAATCAGCTGATTTTTTGCAGTTGTTCAGAAAACCCTCTCGTCCATAGAAATTGACAATAGTAAAACCTCTAGAATGGAAATTAGGCTCCATGCAATGCACAATAACGGCACATAAATCGCACGCATTTTCACTTAGATGCACCTGCCAACGTCTGTATGATTGGGTTAGAATCAGTCACATGTGTAAATCGAAGCTTTTCATTGGTGGTTCATGCCCCAACTTAGTTCCCCCGGATGTGCCGCGACCTTGAGTCAATTTCCATTCTAGTCAACTTCAGATAAACAGTTTATTTCTATGCCCTCGTCCGAATTTCATTGAATTATTGATTTTTCTCGTAACGTCACATCATTGCCTAGCAGCGACACAACGTTGTCACATTCTTTGACTGTTGGGTATTCCATTACTCAATTATGACAGATCTTTCGTCATTATCCGATCGAGAGCTTTTAGAACGGAAAGGCACTTTCAACAAGCAAGACTTGGTTTTGGCTGCTATACAGATGAGAGCACAGCAATCCAAGCCTATGGTTGACACTGATAAGATCACATCCGTCATTGAATCAAAGTTTAACGACCTAATAATCCCTCTTCAGAAAAGAATGCATGATATGGCCTCTGAAATACCCTCTTTAAAAGATCGAATTAATTCTTTACAACATGACAATATGAATCGGAATGAATATTGTAATAACAGTTCTTTACCTCATGAAGAGCAATTGAATTTCATTTTGAATGAAATTGAAGAAAAGAGAATAAGAAAAAACGATCTAGTTGTAAGTGGTTTAGAAGAGTTGTCTGAAGGGCCTTTGATCAATAGAAAGAATCATGATGAAAGTCAAATCCGCAAAATTGTGCAGTTTCTTGAAATTCAACCTGATCTCATTTCTTCTGTTTCCGGCATTGGCCGTCCATCCAATGAGAAAACAAGATTGACAAAAATAGTTTGTAAAGATAAATCTGCAAAGTTTAAAATCCTCTCCCTTGCCAAACAATTGCGGAAATCCCCTCTTTTCAGGGGAGTATACATCAACCCGGACTACACAAGGTATGAACAAAGGTGTCAGAAGAAGCTCAGAGATCAATTGAAAATCGTGCGAGAAAACGATGAAGATGTTATTATTCATAGAGGGCGAATTATCAATCGTGACGATAAGACTGCTTCGGATTTTTAGAGTCTGCTTTTACTCAGAAATTCTCTAATGCTGATATGTCAGGTTGCCCACGTTTGCCCAAAATCATGCTGGCCAACGCACGTTCTGCAGTTCAAAAGCTAGAACTTATTTCTGCAATTATTGACAAGTTAAATGTTGACTGTTTTGCTGCTGTTGAAACCTGGTTTTCAGATCAGCATTCTTCAGATTTCACCTCAATCCCAGGCTTTGTAGCCTTCCGTGATGACCGAGAACATCGCATTGGTGGAGGTGTAGCCATCTGGGCGCGCAACTCTCTTTTTCCAAGACAAATGAGTATTCCAAATAATCCGCAAAATATTGAGATGGTGATCATTAATATCAGGACAAACATAACCCTTGCTGGCATTTATATTCCTCCAGTGGTAACAGTTCGAATGAGAGATGTATTACAAAGTTTCATTATTGACTATTTTGACAATATCTCTGATCGCTTTTCAAACAATCAAATTGTGTTTTGCGGAGACCTGAATCACTTTCCCATCAACGAGATTTGCTCCCATCTAAATTTAGTAAATCTTTATCATGGTGTTACTTGTGGTAATTCTCAGTTGGATTATATATTGATTTCTGATGAACTTGCTTCTGACTATCGCATCACTACAGAACTCCCTATAGACACCTCAAAAGTCTATCATTCTTTGCTTGCCGTTCCTGCGAATCAATCAACCAATAACAAAATGACTTTTCAAAGACAAGTATATGACCTCCGACATTCCAAAATAGATCTTGAGAGAAAATGTGACTATTTTCACTACGCCTTACAACTTGCGTTCGAGTTGGCAATACCAGGTCATTCGGTTAATTTTACCCAAAATGATAAACCGTGGATGACTCCGGTTGTCAAGGTTCTGGTCGATAAAAGATGGAAAGCATTTCGAGACCGTGACTTCCAAAAGTACAATCATTTCAAAGGAAAGGTCAAATTGAAGATAATAAAAGCAAAGTCAAATTGGTTTAAGAAGAACAAGCCCTCAAACTTGTGGAAATTAGTACAGTCATCCAGAGGAAAACATTGTAATTACTTGTCTAACATTTTCCATAACTTCTCTTCTACGAAGACAGCCGCTGATAATTTCAATGACGTGTTCGTCAGTAATTGCCGAGCTAGTGACTTCTCTCGTTGCTTCATGACTGACGAATCTTTCGTTAATCCGTTAACAGTGGATGAAATTCAGGTATATGAGCATCATTGTAAACTGAAGACGTCGAAAGCCTCTCCTGATATTCCAGCCAGTCTGTATAAACCTGTTGCTCACCTTATTAGCGAGCCACTGTCCTATGTCTTCAATTTATCGCTAAGCAATGGACATGTCCCAAAAGTGTGGAAGCGAGCTGTTATCATTCTTGTTCCAAAGGCAAATGCAGTAAGAGACCTCAATGATTTCAGACCTACAATTCTTCTCCCAATCCCGGTTAAGATACCTGAAAAGTTTATACTGACCTCAGTAAAGGAAGATCTAATTCGTGGTTACGGTATGGAGCAATTTGGGTTTCGCCCACATTCGTCCACAAGCTGTGCACTTATCTCACTCCATGATTACATTACTAAATGTTTTGAAAACTCAGATGTTTCCGGCGCGCAGATTATTGCATACGACTTTACAAAGGCATTCGATAAGCTAAAATTCGAAGTCATCATAAATCGCCTGACTGAATATTCTATCCCTGTTCCAATAATCAAACGGATGCGAAGTTTTTATGAAGACCGAACTCAATGCGTGCGTATCGGATGTGACCTGAGCAATTTTTCAAATGTTTCTTCTGGCATTCCACAAGGCTCCGTCCTTTCGCCATACCTTTCTTCCCTTGTGACTGGCTCATTTCAATCTCCGAACTTTCCATCCCACGTTATAAAGTATGCAGATGACTTTTCAATTTGTGTACCCATATTTAGAAACTCTGATAATCAGCATGTGCATGAAGTCCATAATTGCCTAACAAAATGGAGTGAGGATATCTGTCTACCTTTGAATGTCTGTAAATGCAAATACTTACCTATTTCTCGGACCAACGATTTTTCTCCGATACAATTGCCCTACATGCGATGTGCTGATAGTTGGAAACTTCTTGGGGTAACATTCGACTCTAACTTGAATTGGTCATCGCACATTGACTGCGTTATTCGCTCCGTTTCGCGCAACTTGTTTCTAATTCGCCAACTTAAAGAATTTCTCACGTACGACTTCTTACTGACAGTATACAATGCCATCGTAAGATCCGTCCCAGAGTATTGTTCGCCATTATTCGTTGGGATATCAAAGGAGAATTCGTCAAAACTTGAAAGAGTTCAGAAAAGGTTTCATAGAATAGTGT
Organism: Prostheceraeus crozeri; assembly: GCA_907163375.1. Classification (NCBI taxonomy): domain Eukaryota; kingdom Metazoa; phylum Platyhelminthes; order Polycladida; family Euryleptidae; genus Prostheceraeus; species Prostheceraeus crozeri. The sequence goes on along the minus strand of CAJQUW010004489.1, from coordinate 505,375 downwards.
GCGGCGAAAACTGTGATGCTCATGAACTAGAACCGCTATCAAGCCGACGTGAAGCTGCGGCCATCAAGCTATTTTATCAAGCTGCTTCGAATGACCAGCATGTCTTGATTGTGTGAAAAAAACAATCGCTCCCTTTGTTTGACGTAAATCTATTTTAAAAAATTTTTCAAAAATCACCCGACGCGTTTCGTCAATCCGACAGTCTCAAGGGCTTCAGGTGCAAAAGCATGAAGTGGGTGACATGGGCTCTCGCAGTTACGCAAAAAGTTTAACACACTGCAAAAACTTACATGATAGATCGTCGAACCTAATGCATGCACAATTTGGATCACAAATTAAACGATGCGCTCTCTTTTGAAATCGGCTTAATTTTTTTAACAAACCATGCGACAAATTTCCATATACTGGCGACGCATAAATAAACAAAACTGTAATGATGGCATGATAAACAGATATCAAATCATTTTTACATGATGAATCTCGTATGCACCGAATAAGGTACAATCTACGAGAAGCCTTCTTCAAAACATCCTTGATTTGCACCTCCCAACTAAGAGTTGTTGTGAGAGAAAAACCAAGAATACGGAGAATGTCAACTCTTTCGAAACCAACAGAAAAAGGAGCAGAATAAAAAATAGAACGAGGTAGAATCATTTCTTTGCATTTGTGTATGTTCAAGGAAAGCCCTGTTCTCAAGAATAGCACTTCAATATCTGACATGCACAATAAAGTTTGGGTAGTACGTTCTATAGTTTCGACAATCGTTACATCGTCCGCATGCTTGACACATTCTATGAGAGGCCAACAATGAGTATTTAGGCTTAATTCACCCGTACAATAGCAATAATGGCTTGCTTAATACTGAACAGGGTGGTAAACTACATCTATATCTAGTATATTAGGCGCGCATAATTGCCACGAATAAAGAAAACAATTAACATGGCCAACAACACAGATCATGATTAACATTACGGACACAGTGATCAATTGAAGCAATTTTTAATAATGAAGAAGTCAAAGACACATTCAGAAGTCATGAAGAAGTCACATCGAATATGCCTCACATCGAAATGTCTTGGTACTCATCACTCATTCTGCCGAAATATGGGAAGTAGCGATCTATTCCAGGTTTTACCGTATATATTATTTGCACGAATGGATCTGTTGAGCTAACTAATTCAGATATTTAGTAGAAGCCTCTAAACAATTTAATTTTATATATTTATGTACATGTATGTCAGTTATAGCTGTAAAACAATTTACCTTAACTTAATTTATCCAATAAATTGCCGGTACTCGGTGAGCTACGATAATCTGTTTTTATCAAGTAGGTAATTTATCTACAGAAGTCTTCCATTTTCATGTAATTGATGTCTTTCAGTCCATGGTTATTGTATTTGATAAATTAGAATTTCTTTGGCTACTGCTAGCCGTTATAACATTCATGGATTTTTACCTTGTAGTTTTTATATACTGTATGCGCGCTCATATACTAAATTTAGTCGTGACTGCGTGTTGAGATTTGTTTTCAGGCAATCGTGTCAGAATCATTGCCTACATTTTAGTAAATGATTTCTCTTTCGCCCATGATGCCATTTCTATAACCTCGATATTTCTAATTAAAGTCATTATATATTAATTACACATTAATCTCTTGTAAATTTACTAATTCCTTTTGTTTCGTTGAAGACAACTGTCGAATAGGCTGCTTGTTTAATGCTGCTGTTGAATGTTTAAAAGCTAATCTAAGTAACATGATAGCCACGTTTGCTGCAGTATTACGATAACAGTTACACAGTCTCTCAAAAAATGCATTTAGAATGTTTTAGATGTAAAAATCCTTTACATTTTTTGTATGTTTAAGCATGTTCAAGCAGCGATGGCTTACAGAAGTCTCCAGGTGATTTTTCATGAGCTAATTATGATAGATACAGGACATGCATTCATTCCTGGAATGTGTAGTGGTAAAATAAATGTATGTGCAAATTACACTCACACTACTTATTAAAAGTATGAGCAGTGATGACAGCCGTGTCTTCGGAAAATCACATTCAAGCTATTTAACACATTTATATATAAATGCAGACGACTTTTTGTAAGGAGACGACTTAAGCTGAACGTATTATGATTTTTGCTGGATTCACTCAGATATTACGAAAAATGTTTTCCTCTATATAAGCTATCATTAAATAATCTACATGCAGCAAATTTGAAATTTGAAATTTAGGACGACATGATTAACTCATAATACAAAATAAATATCTCCACGAGAAACAGCATGCGCAAAAGCTGCGATCCTTTATAATTTCATGAGATTTACTCCCTTGCTTGGGCAATTACCATGAAATTCAGCAAAGACGCAATTCTGAATTGTAAAGCGTTAATTCTATTCATAAAAAGTCCTATTCAAATACAAATGTCCCTATCGGGGAAGCATGCACGAATTCTACATGCCCTACTGGATCATGGAATTTTCTCACATTCTACTTTCTCCTACTTTCATCTTATTTTTGTCCCACTTGAAGATGCTTGGTTTTTATTAGTTTGAGAATTTAAAATGGGATCATCCGTTCGATAATATTCTCAAGTGTACATCAAGGCGATTATGCGCAATTTGAATCTTAGAGTCCGTTCTTCCACAATCAGAATTGCTAAAAGCTTGCTTCACATTAACAGCACCTTTGAATTTGCATGAATCTCCTCTGCTATGTTATTTTCCTTTCAAAATCGTGTATACGGGACTATTTGTGGACTTTTGACAAAACAACTAACTCAAGCTCATCAAGTTTGCAGATTCAAAGATCACATTTTCAGAAAAATCAGCCATGACTGTGGGCCTACAAATGTAGTCTACCGCCATCAAATGTACAAAAGGGCGTTTGTTAAACACGAACCGAACGGTTTTAAATGATCAGGGCGAGAAAGGATCATGTCTGCCGATAGCGTGTGTGAAGTTAGCGGAGCCATTATTTATTACAGCGAGATTCTATTCGAAGCAACTTCTACTATATCAATTTCATCCTCTCGATCACGAATCTGGGCTCAGATTCCACAAAGTCGCAATCGTGTATGAGGAATTCAAGTTTACAGATAAAAGTAGTTTCGTTGTGATGTTAGCGGAACCAACTTCTTAGTTTCGCTGATAGGCGCAGTAAATCAATTTTTTCTTGTCACTACCTGATCCCACTTGCTGCGCTGATCACAAATATCCTTAGAACTGCGAAATGGGTCAATTGAACCAATGTTGATATTTGAATAGATATCTTTCATTTAATTTTGTATCTTAGATGGTGACGTTTATTGACCATAATTATTTTGTCATTTTCTCTAAAACTTCATGCAACCAGTGACTCCTGAGTCTTGACCAATAGCTTTGGTTTCACAGCATGTTATACCAAGAACTACTGAATGGATTAATTGACCCATGCATGGAGAAGCACATAAAGAGTATTATTTACGATGAAAATATGTATGTTTTTCATCACCTAAGCAAATGCTATCCAGCGTTTGAATTTAATGCTCTTTAAAATCATTTCATTTCATTGATTTTGTAAGTGATAAGACAAAAGCATTTCATAAGTAGCATGCATAACTATTAAAGTCTTAGACAAATGTTAAAGATTATACCGATAAAACCATCAAAAAATGAATAGTGCTGTATTTGATGCTATAAGGAATTGTAGAAATCTCGAAAGAAATAAAGGCTTAACTTACAAGTCAGAAATGTCATCAGTTATCAGAAATATTGGAATATACAGACAAATGTTATAGATATAATAGTAAAATACGAACATTTAAAAATCTAGTAAAATTTAGCTATCTAGATATATAAGAAAAATTAAATCCGGTTTCCATTTGTATGCCTCCTTAACCAAATAAACCGTAATAGATTTAAATCAAAATTCCAGATTTATCTTTTTGATATTGACCATCAAACAGTAGAAAACAGAATTAGTGTGCAATGGAGAGGCGCAGGCCCATTACAATAATAAATAGCAGCAATACTTTCGATATCAAAATGATTGCAATCATAACTGTAAAACCTCGTTCGTATCAAGCATCTACAAAAACAACATAAGGGTATTTGTCTGAATGTTCATGTCGGAATTCAAATCAATTGTATTCTCCAAATGAGAAAACATGTTCATGGGTCAATTGACCTATTCCTTAGTTCTAGGTAGAACAATAATTCAGTAGTTCCAGGACTAAATGCTTCATTTTTCACAGCAATGCAGTTATAAATCGGAACAACATCGGTACATATTGATGTACGTGTGTGAAGTTAGCGGAACTATACCCATAGGAACCATTTTTTATTACAGCGTGATTGTATGAAGTATTTGAAACAATATCAACTATATCAATTTCAACATCCTGATCATGAATCTCGGCTCAGATTCCACAAATTAGCAGTCACTATTGAGAAATTCAAGTTTAAAGATAAAAGTGGTCCCGCTATCTTCACACACATCTGCCGATAAGTCCTCATAAATGAAGGTCTCACATTTTCTAGCGAGCATCAATCGAATCTGAACGGAAAAGTTTACAAATTTACACTTTACTGACCTATCTTCAATTCACATATGGGCAATCGAACCCAGTGATTGGACACTTTCATGTGGATGAGCCCTCAATGCAGCTGTTTGCTCACACATGGACCAATTGATTCCTAGTCTAATTTTTTTAATTGATTGATATTTAACTGTTTCTTTGCAAAATCTCTCTTGATCATAATTCTTTGTGACTATGCTTTTCACTTCAATCTGTTCTATTCTTGGTAATTCATGATCTTGATAAAATTAATTAATGAAACTCAGAAATGTCTTGTTTACGACACAGAAGTCAGAAGGGTTACATTATACTCCATTGTTATTTCAGTTTGACTTATGTACATCTCAAAACTGCTAATGAACATGCGAAACTATTTTCTGCTACAGCATTCTTACAAACTGAGTGAATGAAATTCCGATGAGAAATTCCTAGAATGCATAACTTTTGTCTACTTGTTCGCGTCTTCTCTAAGGAATAAACATATGGGAATCCGATAGCTACTTTCTTTGTTAATGGCTTAAAATATCTTTCCCTGATTTCTACCTGCAGTATCCTTTACAAAAAAGGATCTCTTACATGAAATTCATCCAGAAAAATGTGTTTGTGACTTGCTTTAACCAATAATTTCAAAAAGTTCAGCATTTTGCATCTGTTGTTCAATGTTCATACTTGAAGATTAAGATAGGCAACTAAATTATTGTATGCCAAAAATGCCTTTAAAATTTTGACATCCAATTTTCAAGAGATATTTTGAATACGAGGACAGTGGTTTAGAGAATTATGAAGTCGGTCGAACTAATTTTAATATTTCAATCATTTTACGTTCTATTGTCTAACAGCTGATACAAGAGCTTTAGCTTTGATAAACATGACAACAATAATTTGTCTGATGGGCACTACACAAATATTCCTTGCAATTCCGTTAACGTAATTTCTTCACGATTTTCTCTGTGTTTCAAGAATGTAACTTGAAGAAACAAATTCCTGAATTCCTATTTTGTTTTCTGTTTTGAGGGGAGTGTAGCATAACAGTAGTTCTAATATCGTCGCAAATGTCTCAATTGATAGGATTCAATTTTCTGTATATCATGATCGTTTAAGCTAAAACCATTCAGACAAAACTAACTCCCAGCTCATGAAGTAGAAGAAGGGTTAAAGAATCGATTTCATCAAAAGTGGTGTAATGATTAAGACTGTATATGAAGAGATTAAAATTTAATGCGAAAAAAGCATTTCTTTATTTCTCATGGGTGTAAGATATACGCTTATCAATTTTGCTCCTCAATATATTTGTTTGAATGTATCAGCATGAACTTGATTTCAACACTCAGACGATTACAAATTTTTACTCTTTGAATATCATCTGATTGCGTGCAAGCGAATGCTGAGCGAACACAACACCTCATGACCGTGCACTGCACGTCACGGAGATGCGCATTCTGCGATTCTCAATGTGACTGACGCTCCTGGACCACGTGAAACAGCTCGATGAATGATTTTATCAATGTCATATTCGGAATCAGCATGCAAAACTACATCAGAAAATGCTAGCCGTTTTCATGCACATTTTTCAATGCCAAAAGGTTGTAGTAGACGAGGAGGTGAGGACATATCTTGTTGTGGCGGCCGTCACCGAGAAACTACGCGAGAAGGCTCCGCTGGTTTGGGCACGTCACCCGTATTCCGGCCAGATACATCCGAGACCGGCGGCGGCGGTGTGGTTGCTTGGCTCTTGTTAATCGGCGGCGGTGTTAGCGTCGCAGTTAATACTTTTATAAACAATAAGCGTACCAAAACATGCACTTATTGTTGGCCACCATTTTTTGCGATTTAACTATGTTCTTGTGTGCGATTAGTGCGGTAGGCCTATGCAAGAAAGAAAATTATAAATGACGTCTTAAACATCTATACTTTGAATAATTTTCAAGCGTTGATGCTATTCGCCGGTATAAAATCCAAGGCCTGCTGTCATCAATTCTTTGATACAGACATTTTCATGTGCAAGTTACGTGTGTGAAGTTAGCACCGCCACTCAGCACCGCCATCTTGAAAATGGAATGTGCCACTCAATTAAACCTAACAGATCCATGCATTTGGTGTGTGCCAGCATGTGCCACCCATTATTTTTAAAGAATTCATCCTAGTTTAGGAGAAATCGCTGGTTCAAAGTTCGACATGGCGGTGATGTGAAGTTAGCACCGCCACTAAAATTTTTTTCCAAAATACACAATCAAAACATACGAAACACGCACAACAGATAGAAGACCATCAAAAACATTGTGCCAGCAAGTTTCAGCACCTAAATCCCCGTACTTCCGGAGAAATCAGTCCCCGAAACCAGAAAATGGCGGTGATGTGAAGTTAGCACCGCCACTGAAGTCTTTTTTAAAATACGCAAATAAAACACGCGAGACAAGTACAACTGAGAGATGATCATCAAAAATATTGTGCCAGCAAGTTTCTTCTCCTAAGACGCCGTACTTGTGGAGAAATTAGCCCCCGAAAGCTCAATGCGCTGGCGGTGATGTGAAGTTGGCACCGCCATCTTGAAAAATGCATGTGCCAGTCAAACCAACGATCAGAATCGATCTAGATGGAGTGTGCCAGCATGTGCCACTCACTATTTTTAAAGAATTCATCCTAGTTTAGGAGAAATCGCTGGTTCAAAGTTCGACATGGCGGTGATGTGAAGTTAGCACCGCCACTAAAATTTTTTTCCAAAATACACAATCAAAACATACGAAACACGCACAACAGATAGAAGACCATCAAAAACATTGTGCCAGCAAGTTTCAGCACCTAAATCCCCGTACTTCCGGAGAAATCAGTCCCCGAAACCAGAAAATGGCGGTGGTGTGAAGTTAGCACCGCCACTAAAATTTTTTTCCAAAATACACAATCAAAACATACGAAACACGCACAACAGATAGAAGACCATCAAAAACATTGTGCCAGCAAGTTTCAGCACCTAAATCCCCGTACTTCCGGAGAAATCAGTCCCCGAAACCAGAAAATGGCGGTGATGTGAAGTTAGCACCGCCACTGAAGTCTTTTTTAAAATACGCAAATAAAACACGCGAGACAAGTACAACTGAGAGATGATCATCAAAAACATTGTGCCAGCAAGTTTCTTCTCCTAAGACGCCGTACTTGTGGAGAAATTAGCCCCCGAAAGCTCAATGCGCTGGCGGTGATGTGAAGTTGGCACCGACATCTTGAAAAATGCATGTGCCAGTCAAACCAACGATCAGAATCGATCTAGATGGAGTGTGCCAGCATGTGCCACTCACTATTTTTAAAGAATTCATCCTAGTTTAGGAGAAATCGCTGGTTCAAAGTTCGACATGGCGGTGATGTGAAGTTAGCACCGCCACTAAAATTTTTTTCCAAAATACACAATCAAAACATACGAAACACGCACAACAGATGGAAGACCATCAAAAACATTGTGCCAGCAAGTTTCAGCACCTAAATCCCCGTACTTCCGGAGAAATCAGTCCCCGAAACCACAAAATGGCGGTGGTGTGAAGTTAGCACCGCCACTGAAGTCTTTTTTAAAATACGCAAATAAAACACGCGAGACAAGTACAACTGAGAGATGATCATCAAAAACATTGTGCCAGCAAGTTTCTTCTCCTAAGACGCCGTACTTGTGGAGAAATTAGCCCCCGAAAGCTCAATGCGCTGGCGGTGATGTGAAGTTGGCACCGCCATCTTGAAAAATGCATGTGCCAGTCAAACCAACGATCAGAATCGATCTAGATGGAGTGTGCCAGCATGTGCCACTCACTATTTTTAAAGAATTCATCCTAGTTTAGGAGAAATCGCTGGTTCAAAGTTCGACATGGCGGTGATGTGAAGTTAGCACCGCCACTAAAATTTTTTTCCAAAATACACAATCAAAACATACGAAACACGCACAACAGATGGAAGACCATCAAAAACATTGTGCCAGCAAGTTTCAGCACCTAAATCCCCGTACTTCCGGAGAAATCAGTCCCCGAAACCAGAAAATGGCGGTGGTGTGAAGTTAGCACCGCCACTGAAGTCTTTTTTAAAATACGCAAATAAAACACGCGAGACAAGTACAACTGAGAGATGATCATCAAAAATATTGTGCCATCAAGTTTCTGCTCCCAAGACGCCGTGCTTGGTGAAACCAAAATGACCGTGCTGCAGTCACCGAAATCACTATTTTGCGGTGATGTGAAGTTGGCACCGCCATCTTGAAAAATGCATGTGTCAGTCAAACCGAGATTTAGTGTGCCAGCATGATTTCAGAAAAATCCCACCTCAGTCGGTGGAAAACCAACACGAAAGCTCAATGGCGGTGATGTGAAGTTGGCATCGCCACTGAATGTTTTTTCCAAAATTGGGACCACTCAATGGAGGTATTGTAAAATTTTCCTCTTGAACATTAAACCGTTTGCTTACTGGCTATACAGATGTCAATGCGAATACGAATATCGAATATATATAATACGAATAAGAATAGATTCTTATAAAATTGAGGAAATCCCAGTATTCTTGAGGATGGATGCCCATCGAGGTTTTGAAAAACATCAGTCGAAGGGCTGGTTATATAACACAGTTAATTGTCTGGAAAAATTTTATCTTTTCTCTCAATCTTTCAAAATAGTGAGTGGCACATGCTGACACACTCCATCTAGATCGATTCTGATCGTTGGTTTGACTGGCACATGCATTTTTCAAGATGGCGGTGCCAACTTCACATCACCGCCATTGAGCTTTCGGGTTGGTTTTCCACCGGATCTGGTGGGATTTTCGTGAAAGAAATGAGTGGCACATGCTGGCACACTCCATCTAGATCGATTCTGATCGTTGGTTTGACTGGCACATGCATTTTTCAAGATGGCGGTGCCAACTTCACATCACCGCCAGCGCATTGAGCTTTCGGGGGCTAATTTCTCCACAAGTACGGCGTCTTAGGAGAAGAAACTTGCTGGCACAATGTTTTTGATGATCATCTCTCAGTTGTACTTGTCTTGCGTGTTTTATTTGCGTATTTTAAAAAAAGACTTCAGTGGCGGTGCTAACTTCACATCACCGCCATTTTGTGGTTTCGGGGACTGATTTCTCCGGAAGTACGGGGATTTAGGTGCTGAAACTTGCTGGCACAATGTTTTTGATGGTCTTCTATCTGTTGTGCGTGTTTCGTATGTTTTGATTGTGTATTTTGGAAAAAAAATTTTAGTGGCGGTGCTAACTTCACATCACCGCCATGTCGAACTTTGAACCAGCGATTTCTCCTAAACTAGGATGAATTCTTTAAAAATAATGGGTGGCACATGCTGGCACACACCAAATGCATGGATCTGTTAGGTTTATTTGAGTGGCACATTCCATTTTCAAGATGGCGGTGCTGAGTGGCGGTGCTAACTTCACACACGTGTGCAAGTTGACATTCTGCACGATTTTTACGAGATACTGAGGGTGCGACTGTGTCGCAAAACGTCTGTCTCCTGTATATATTTCTAGCAATAAACTTTTATGGATGAAACACATGGAGTGCAATTTACTTCTTTCACAGGGGGTGCAACCTATGACTCTACTTTCATCTTCTTTATTACCTGAGCATCAATGCATATGCCATTATTTATATTTATTAAAAAAGTCAATTACCGAATGATATTTCTGTTTATCTAAAAAACAATCCTTGACCCACAAGTGGCGCGTGAAATTGATTGCAGAAACAAAATGTTTCACTTTTTCATACCGGTGAAAAATGAGATCGTGATTTTCGCAAATACATGTATAAATGAGATGATTGACTGTTTTAGGGTGGAAGATGGATCGCTTTGCAATAACAATCAGGGGAACACAGAAACACTGTTAGGCTACCAAATCTCTGACAGCATTGAAATTACATTGTCACTTACAACTCACTATCTAAAACCGTTTCTGTGCGGTCACCCCTGACGGGAAATTGAGATAAGACGCTCTATTTAAATTGTCGCAGGAACTGATAGCACACATTGGGCTAATTCGCTCAAAATCGGTACCTCAGCTTTCTATGATCGCTAGAAAGCAAGTAGCAATATATCCCTTCATATTAACCCATAAAGGATGGAATTTATTTTTTCTTCATTTTTGACTAAAATGTGATTGCAATGATAACTAAAGGGCATTCGGTCTTTGGACAAAATAATATATTTTAAATTGCAAAAATGCGCACAAGTTGAAACCAAGTTTAAAACGAGTCATAAATGTTTGTTCTGAAGCAAAACAGAAGACGCAAAGCAATGGCCGCATGGGGACTTACGAGCAAGCGTTGATTACACGTAACACAAAATATGCAAACGCAAAGTTTGCCATCATATACAAAATGCATGTGACATATACACTTACAAACTTAAGGAGTCATCACGACATTGTCAAAATTCACTGGCTGAGAGTCTTCACAACGGAAAAAAGGAACGTAAATGCTTGCCCTTTAACATAAAAATAAACGTGACATAATTATCTATACAAAATTTACACTTTAATGCTCACAATATAGACAGATTCACACGGATCGATGGAATAACGTCTCTTCTTGATGACGAGAGTCTTCATCATGGAACAAAGGCACCTATGTACATGTAAACAAATATTCACTATCAAGTATAACATTCATCTCACACAATTTTATACGAAAGTCCATATTAATGGCCACAGTATGAGCAAAATTCACTGAGATCAACAGATTTGAGTTTGTTCTTGAATTTCGCGAAGGTTGGAGCTTTCACAATTGAATCGTTCAATGTTTCACTTACGAGTAACATTCTCTGTCCACTAATCTACTACACTAAGGTCTGATCAGTGGCGTCGCGTGCTTCCCAGACCATAGGCCTTCACTCGGTATTGGAATACTATTTCTATACCAACCACTTTTATGTTACAACATTAATTTTCATGAATTTAAATGAATTTTTGATAACAACATCCCGAACATCATTTAAGGCCAAGTGAATGTGCACATGAGAAGTGATTACTCATGTCGCTTAACCGCCTTACTCAAGGAGCTGAGAACACATTATCTCGAGAAAAAAGGATGCAAGGCCAACAGTTTCCTGTGTTTCTCACGGCCGGTCAGCCACTCACATGTTTGAAATTTTGATACATTAAAATGTCTTGTGTAGTGCTTCTTATTTCTTTCTCAGTGACTACTTTCATTTTATATCAGGTGTTGACCTACCTTGCTTGACGACTGTCATCTTTTCAGTATATTCCCTTCGGACGAAAGGCGTGGTTATGATCTCATCTGCAGTACTCAACATAGCGTCACATCAATCACGTAAAAACAAATTATGGAATTCTACCGAATCTGGGTTTTCGAGTCAGATGCATTACTCTGCATTCATTGGAGAACACTCATCATCTGATCACAGTCTTGTCTGAACGTCAGCCATCTGCTACTGTCGACGTAGTGCCTCTCTGACATTAAGCGAATCCGGGAACAATTGGGTTGCACTTCCCTTACTATATTTAGATACCGCGCCTCGATCAAGAATCGTGTAGAATTTCATTGCAAAAATTGGAGAATGTCTATCGGGAAAGCCAATATTGTCGCGGGCGCGTGCGCTTACTGCCTCACACACACACACAACTCTCTTTCGCTGTCTGAACATCAGTGCTCCGTCTGGACACACGACTAGCTTGTGTGTCTAATTGTTCGAAGAAAATAGCTGTGATTCAAGCATGTGCTGCAAAACTGTTAGCTCTGAGATTAAGCGTCTGATTTTGAGATTTTAATCAGTCGATGAAACTGCAAACCATCAAATGCCTTTGCTAAATCTATACAAATTACTCGAACTGCCAGAGTTTCCTTGTCATCAAGCATTCTCGTGATGCCGTCATGCATTTGAACCAACGCACTGGTCGTTGACCCACCTGGTCTGTATGCATGCTGACTGTTGCTATAACATTTTATCAGATCGCCCCATACAGAATCCAAGACCAGACGCTCAAATACTTTGGCCATAGCTGGTAACACAGATATCGGTCTGAAGTCATGAATACTTGGCCTTGAAGATTTAGGGATTGGACATACAAAGGCAGATTTGAAAGACCTTGGAAACTTCTTCTCCTGCAATGATCGATTGAAAATGGCAGTTAACGGCTTGCAGATCAAATGCGCACCAATCTTCAAGAGCGTGGTGGGAATCAAATCCGATCCAACTGCTTTGCCCATTTTCAGGGACATGAGGTTTTGTCGAACGTCCGACTCCGCTATGTAGAAATTCAAATCTTGGTTTTCAAGTGGATAGAGATCAAAATCATCTTCAGAGTTAAAGTTTTCAAAGAAAATGCTGGTTATCTCCTCAATCATTTCATCACAGCATGAAAACTCCGACAGTAATTCATTGAATGGATCTCTTGTAGTTTTCCCCACTCGTCTTTTTCACAACATTCCATACTCCCTTTGTAGAGGCAAGTTGCTTATTTGCCCATAGGCGCTTAGATTTTGGAATTTCCTCTTTGACTTTGGCTTTGTAATGACGAAAGAGTTGCCAATTCTTTGATCTAAAGGCCATCCATCTTTTATCTATCAACAGCTTCAGAACTGGTGTCATCCATGACTTGTCATTATCAGCCACATAAATGAAATTGCATGGAATTACAGACATGCAATCTCTAAGATGAAAATAAAATTCACCTAACATTTCATCCACCGACATTAAGTCACTGAGTGAGTCAAGGTTGACCATGCTCAACCGATTCAAAACTTCAGATAAAGAAGATTCGCGAAAATCCCTAGAACTTGTGAGTAGGCTCTCTATAATTGGTATCTCTTGCCATTAAGTCCCAAAGTTTAGGGTTGGAAATAATACTCAAATCACCACTTACCAAGTGTGAAGCGGTCTGGTAGCAGAGGAATTAGCGGTTCCTTCTTACTATTAAATTGGAACAAAGACATGGTTTGTCAATAAATTCTTTGATCATGATTAATGATGTTATGTGATAAACATGTTTAATCAGTATACAAATTCATCATGCTGCTTAAATTTCATCACTACAGATGCAATTGTTGAAGGCAGACTGACAACATTGCTTCTAAAAATATTTTGCTGAATATTTTGCTGAATCCCGTAGTCAAACAGAATGATTCGAAATGCTGCCTTTATAAACATAAAACTGCTAGCAGTAGCGCCTGGCAGTTCGGCCGCCAGCACAAGCTTCTACCGGTAACGAGTCCGAAAACAAGACTTCCATACAAATTTCCATTCCTTCTGTCTACTGCGAATCTCACAGAATTAGATTGTTTAATCGTATCACTTTGCTAGAAGTGCAAACTGATTCAAAGAGATGGCACATGGAAGAACTTAATAAGTGGGCAAAAAGAAATTTTTAATACCTTACAGAGATAGGAAAAATAGTCGTGCGTCGCTTGCGGATTGCTCTGAATTCCTTCAAAATGCTCCGATCGCCACGATTCCTTCAGATTCGAAGAATTCAGATCATTGCGCAAAAGTTTTCTCGATAATGTTGGGCCCTTTGATCATTTTAAAAAAAGTTAGCAGGCGCATGAAAAAACGTTCACAAACTTCTCTGTAGAACTTGACATCGTCTGTGTCTCTTGGCTGTGTGATCCGGTTGATAACAGTCACTGAAACTTTGCACGCACAATTTGGCGTGTTTAATGTTGAACTGGCTGCTCATTGTTCGATTGCTATGGTATTTAGTCAGCAGATTGTGCCATTTCATTAACGTTACATGTTCCAATGCTTCCCTTCTAGTCAAACCATAGAAATAGATTGTTTATCTGAAGTTGACTAGAATGGAAATTGACTCAAGGTCGCGGCACATCCGGGGGAACTAAGTTGGGGCATGAACCACCAATGAAAAGCTTCGATTTACACATGTAACTGATTCTAACCCAATCATACAGACGTTGGCAGGTGCATCTAAGTGAAAATGCGTGCGAGTCTTGTGCCACCATTGTGTATCGCATGAAGCTTTTCTTCCATTCTAGAGGTTTTATTGTTATCAATTTCTATGAGTCAAACAGAAGAAGAGACGACCTGTCTAATTCTGTGGCGAATCTGCTTGTCTTCCGAATTCCACTCGCTTCCTCTTATTGTCAGATGAGATCACAGAAACCACATGTACATGCAAATACAATGGAAAGCAGACTGAGTTTTCTGAAAAATGGCATTTCTGTTTTTGCTCAGATAAAATGATACATGAAGTCTAGCATCATAATTTTTGCATGAAATGTCTTCAGCTCATCTTCTATCCTGTGCATGTTTTGCTATTATGCCTCTGATCGTTGCTGCCTGCGAGAAAGTGATTACACGCATAAAGTTTCAAAAAAATTAATAAAATACGCGTGTTTGCCTAAATTTAAATGTAGCAGTTTTCGTGATCGTCGATAAATCCGACTCTATGTCTTCTTATTTTAATTATTCAATTATTTATATGTGAATCCCAATGTGCTACTCTTCATGAACAGCGGCACATGAACCTGTGACTTCACTACGTGACGGCATTTCATGCAAAAAATTGTGGCTCTAGGCTTGATGCTTCTCACCGTAATAGAGGAAAGCATGGACAAATGTCACTTTTTCCAAAACCTGAGACCGCTATCCATTGAACTTTAGTTCTATATCATTGAACCAGCTTATTGGAATAAACCAATCTTTGAAAACTACTTGTACTCTCTTAGCAAGACAATGGTCACCAATCAACAAAAGATTTTCGAGCTTACAAAATGCTTGAATGAATGTCATGCATCTATTTAGGAAATCTTACTTTCGACGGCTGACAAATTTTCAGTCTGAAAATATGAAAATTGTGAAAAGAAATCCTTCAATATACCTGTAATCAACGTGTGCATCTTAAGCAAAATAGGTATCATTGTTTCTGATGGCATCGGCTGCTACATTGATGCCTATAATTAGTTAAATTGCATTATCTATTAATCCTTTTATACTACTATTTAATTCAGTTCAATTTAATCAATGTTCCATCGATATTAAGTATAGTGGACAGCTGCTACTAATCACAATTGATGCCACATTTGATGCAAATTCTATGATGATAGATGAATGAATACATTTTGGCTGTGGCTATTGCCACGGCTGAGCCGGCACTACTCTTTTCTCATTACTGTTGCCACGGCTCATGTTTCTCAGCTATTAAAGACTGACTCTAATCGCTCAATATAGCAAGAAATGTGCATAAGAATATGTATTGAATTGTTGAACTATTTTGCTTTGTCTTCCAAGTTTTGAGAATTTTTGTGAATTAGTAAAACAGCAAACCTGTTTTCTTAGCTACAAACGACTCCTAAAGCATTCATTAGAACAAGAAATATGTTGTCAAAGGTGGAATTGCACTTCAGTGTTTTCTTTGTTGAAGGAAATTTCTATCTTCTACTTTGCATTTATGAAGCTATCACCATTACCGGCTGAGCTGTGGTAATAGCTGAGAGTCCAAAATTAGTCAAATAATTGCGTGATGTACCAGCTGTACCGTGGCAGCATGCAGTCAATTTTTTGTATAGTTTTCCTTCGACCGAACTTTGAGTCCTATAGTGGGAGTAAAACAAACTTTAAAGGACAAACGAAGACTTTGTTTCAGCTAAGAGGACTTTCCATTTCATGGAAGAATAAACAGTCAGAATCTGCCATAGATAAATAACAAGAAGGATCTCCAAAAAAGGGTGTAATACATTTCAATAATGACAAGGAATTATACATTTATTCTGTTTTGTGTCAAATAAGATAAAATAAAGACATCTTCATAATTTCAATTTGTCTTTCTTGGAAAAAGGCTTAGTCAAAGGTATTTTACTCCTACATAATGGAGAGCTTCAGCTATACACATGCGAATAATATCTTTGAAATCATTTTTGCTCATATATTTTCGATGTTAAGATAGCACAGCACGTTGCCAAAATTCGGAGATACACGTATGTCTCATCTTCAACTAAAGTTAAAATTCTAGGACAGATTGGCTTGCGTCTTTATTGACTCTCTATCTTGTGATAAAAGATCGTGCTCTGAACTCTGCTTTTAATACTGGTTAGAAGAGGATGAATCACGAACGAAGGGTTATTGAAATGAAATATAGTTTCAATTATTTCATTTGTTCTTTACATTGAGATGCACACCACGAATATTTGCAATATCAATTATAGTACAATTTATATAGAGCAACACTTTTTTGTGAAAATGGCTCAATCAAGATAAATTAATATATTTATTCACAAATTTTCATGATTGCAACTGCCATACGTCATCAGGCAATAAGATGATTGAAGGATTTCAAAACATTATTTTGAAATTTATATGAAAATAAAGAAACTATGCTAATATAGTCCTGTGTGCCTTATGTGCTGATAAAAGATTATAAAAATGTAGCTATCCTAATTACACTAACTGTTGACGAAGGTTAAAGTTTTAGGATAGCTACATTTTTATGTTCTTTTATCAGCACATAAGGTGCACAGGACTATATTAGCATAGCTTCTTTATTTTCATATAAATTTCAAAACAATGTTTTGAAATCCTTCAATCATCTTATTGCCTGATGACGTATGGCAGTTATGATCACGAAAATTTGTGAATAAATATATTAATTTATCTTGATTGAGCCATATTCACAAAAAATATATTTCTCAAGATGCCGATTTTCAAAAACATAAGGAAATACGCATTTTTTGGCATCGGTCTTTAGGAAAGAGTTTAGCTGATTCATAAAGATAAGCTTACTTGAGCGAAGTGAAATACTGTGGCTTATTTTACTGACGTTTTAAGCATCCACATACGTGTTAAACAATATTTTTTATTAATATCACTGAATGTGTCGGAGGATATTTTCTAATTTTTTGGTAGCAAACTATGTAAAATTCATCCAGCTTCCAATAGATTTGAAAGTCATATTTCTACTATTTTGTGTAGTTGCCGAAACTTTTTTCTGGCGGATTTGTCCTCTACTTAAGGCCAAAATTTGCTGAGTATGAATTTGTACGTTCATTAAATAGTGCCGTCATAAAAACACCTGAAATTACGTGAATATTCCATCGTTGAATCCTTACATCACACATTGACAATGTGTTTATATTACTTCGAACATCTGAAGACTGTCAACACTAACCCTCAGGGACCGGAAGAGGAGACCAGTGTACCACGGAACCATGTTTTTCTATTTTACTTTCTTTCGATTGATGGCATATCAACAGTATTATCACATGAAAAAAATGTATTGTACAAATCTACATGTATAATTGTCCATCATCTGTGAAATTCACTCATTTATTTATTGGCGTCATTGTCGTGTAGTGCACTGTTGCATTGGCACATAATTGAGCGTGATTAGTTGGCCTAACCGAGACACTCACCAGCAACAATACAAAATGTTAAACGTTTACTCTTGACCAGTCGGATGGAATATCTTATCCGTCAATGTAGGTATATAAGACATACTGCAAGAAGATTGCAGCACCTGAAGATGACACCAAGACGGGTATTAGATGCAGTGAATTATTTTTCATGCTTGTATTTTAATTTTGCTTGCACCAAAGAAGTGTGCGCAGCGAAAAAAGAAAATTCTGCTAATCCTACAATTTGAGCATTATTCCTCAACCATGCAATTATTCACTATTCATTGACCGAATCAATAAGAGGGTGGGGGTGGAGGCGGTTTTTTCTTGTACAAATCATTCATAAGTCTTGCGCATTTTGAATGCGGTGGGTGGATTTTTGATACCAAGCTGATATAATGATCTAAGCTCTAAAATTAGAAGTTAACTTCAGTGAAATGAAAGTTCCCTGATGCATTATTTTTAGTTTAAAATTAGATTAAAACATGAATTTGCGAGTAACATTTATTATGGTTTGACAGATATTTCTAAAAATGATCTGTTTTCACTTTCGATTAATTTAGCCTATCTTCATATTATTCCAAATAATATTGCGGTTATACTATTTTATACTTTTCAAAATGAAACAATTGAAAAAATTTCATTTTCCAGCTTGAATCATCTTTTCATCATGTTAGGATGACAATGCTCAATACTACCTGGTTTTTGCATATATGAATGTCAATCAGACCCTATTTCAATATATCATGAACAATTGAATCTCAGCATTATGACAAAAGTTCCGACTTCTCCATGATTTGATGGCGTCTAATTGTAACAATCTTTAAGAGTTCTAATACAGGATATCAGGATAAGGAATAAAGTTCATCTCACTCAATGCTTCCGTTGCATCTATTTCCGTGTTTCCTGTCACAACGCATCAGCCAAAGAAGATATAATCTGTCTTTATCTTGCCTTTCAAGAAGGTATAATATTAAAATCCGCGGTATTGAATGATTAAAGAGCACTACTTTAGGCCATTTTCATATTTTTCAAAAAGAAAGATAGTGAAAGGACACAGTTCAACATGACAAGGAAAATTTGATATCTACGAACAAAGTGAATAGAGATGTGAGCGTCGATTTCTTCATTTACATTCATTTGTATTACAATACAAACCATGTGATAGAATTCGATTCATGTGGGAAATAACGTTAAGAAAACCTTGCACTTTGGCAATTCAAAATTGGATTAATTGTGTTTTAAAGAAGGTTGAATGAGGCTAACAATTTCTATTGAGCAAGAAGTTGCTTATACAGATAAAAACTGAAGGTATAATGGACATAGGATAAAAGGACGAAATGTAGCGTTCACAATTTTGGTGTATTTGAATAAAGTGTGCTAATTTCAGCACTTTTCAGCAATCACTCAATCCGGTGAGGCGATGATAATAGTTACTTACCCAACTAATAAATGATTGCTTCTTTATAGCATTCCACGAGTTCAATATCTTAAATGCCGGTGTAGCAGTCTAAAGCTACTCCCTGACAAAAGTTACTCCCTTTTAATGACGCTGTTTTCTTTGTTCATTTCGATTTTTCTACTATAAATCAGGGCTACTTTGTCAATCTAAGCCGGCCGGTTGCGAATCTCGAATTAGATTTCAGGAATAAGAAGTTACTAAGTCGGAATGCGAATTTAACAAAGTATAGCAGCTTCAATTCCTAAGCTAGTGGAACCTAAGGCTGCTTAAACACAATTTTTAGCAGCCTAACTTACTGACAAAAGTAGCTTCTCCGACACATAAAGCTATATTTTAACAAGTTTTGTGTGGAAATCATACAGTATTGATGGAAATCTTTACAAAGAAAGCAAAATATATTTTTAACAAAATATAAATACCGAAAAAAAATTGAGAATTTCAAACCATTGAAATAGTGAAATCGAAATAGTAAAGTTCCGCTTAAACAGCATTATAAACAATGAATTGAAAGTAGCCGATGCTGTTATTATTGTTTTATTAATAAAATTATTATAAATAAAACAATAATAACAGCATCGGCTACTTTCAATTCAATTTAGTGAAATCGAATTATCGCTTTTCGCTTTACACAAACAATCAAGGTAGACAATCGACAGTCACTGTAAGAGAACAAAGGCATGCCATAACTTATTGTTTTGTTTTGAACCTTTTGTTCACTTTACATTGTGTTTGCGCACTCTAGCGGAAATGAGAAAAAATATTGAAGAAATTTGAGAAAGAACTATTGAACATATTCGAATAAAAGTTAAATATTCGCACTCCTTACATCGCAAGGATTCTGAAGATACCAAGCATGAACAGTTTTTATAAAATTGTGAGAATACAACACTTTCAGTCATACAACATTTTGTGACAACTTTACTACGGTATATCACTGACTTTCTCCTAGTTGACCGACTTTGATGACCAGTATATCAAAAGAGAGCTCAGAAAGTGCTCGTTCTCCCCGTGCCTGATTCATTCTCATTCTGACATGTCTTTTTGCTAAAAAATTGCGATTTTTAAATTGAGCGATTTTCATACATTGAGCACTGCTCAGAAAATGCAGCAACTGATAGGAGAAAAAACGAATAAATGTAGATAGACCGGCTGCTGTTGTACATTACAATTCAACAATAGGAGTGGATCAGATGGATGCTAATGTGTCCCAATGTCGAACTTCTGTGAGAGGCAAAAAGTAGTACTTTTTCTTTACCTTATAGATGTGGCTATTGTCAATAGTTGGATTCTGTTCAAGCTACATGGCAATAAAACCACCCTTCACAATTTCAGAGCAGCAGTCGCCGAAAAGCTGCTTCTTTAAAATGGGAGGATGAAGATGACCTGCTGCAAAGGGCAGCTGAAAGCAAAGGCAGAACACATTGTGAGAATTGTTGAGAAACAGCAACGGTGCAAGAAGTGCCAATGAAAAACATCATTTATATGCGTCACATGCAATTCTAGCCTTTATCCGAAAGACTGCTTCGAACAATTTCACCAATACAAGACTTTGATGAATAGATATTACTTTCATAAAGCGGGTATTTCGTTCACACCAACGCATGATGTGTATTGTAACACACATGCTGTTTTGAAGCTGCTAAACATTATAGTGATGCTTAAATTGGTATACAAAAAAAATAAATGGTATATGACATACTTAGTGGTCTTAGATTACATAATCAAAAGGAAAAATAATTTATTTATACTTTTTCTGCTATCATGCGTTAATGGGTTACAGAAGCTTATTTGTGATGCAATAGTTCTCGCCTTGAAGTTCACTTTCTTTTAGTACACCTTCACAGACGTGTCTCGTAATGGCTGACTGGGGTGGTTGCTCTGATTTTTGACGGATGTTGGAATGTATTAGCCATTTTGGAATGTGCTCATTGATACGAGTGGACAGAAAGCGCTTGCTTTTCCCGGTGCACCTCGCTCCGCAAGGACAAGAAAATTGATAAGTGATCATTGGCTTCTTGGGAAGATGAATACTGTCTTTCACTGTGTTGGGACAAAGAGTTCTTGTTTTAAATGTTGGAATGACTTTGGGATGGAAGAAGACTATCTCTATGTCTCTTCGAATGTTGCTGGCAATTGTCCCACTTTTTCTACCATAACAGGGATTGCAAATAGCCGGGTTTTTGCAACCACCGGAATCCCGGTTCCCGATCCGGATCCTAGATCCGGATACCCGGGCGGATCCCGGAACCTATGATCAAAAGTGATAATACTGCATGAAATTCGCTTTCATTATCATGAAACATTGAATAGTCTGGTTCCTGAGATTAAGTTTAAATTATGCGTTTCATAATACACAAAAACATACATATCAAGTGATATTGAAATCCTAGGATTTTGCTATCGCCAATTGCAGTTGTCACAGTACTGTGACAACTGCAATTGGCGATAGCAAAATCCTAGGAAACACGTGTTTCCCAGTTGTTGTTACCTTTTCACAAAAAATCATTACTAGGTATCAATGGACAATTACAAGTATCTAAAATATCGGTAATACAATCTGACTGGGCATAGAGAAATGTGTACTCTTTCTTAAGAAATGATAACTGTAACTGAATTTCTGAATTAAAAAAAATCAAATAAACAATTTCAACAACGATAAACAAGTGTATTTAATTGAAAGAAAGGAAAGACAGCAAACTTGATTTTATCTGTGTTTATTTAACTAATATGCGCATGTCCAACTATTATAGACTTATTAATAATTGCAGCTATTGCTCATTGTAAGTGTAAGGTAGTCGGATCAATATCATATTTTTGGAGAAGCACAATGGATCATTTTTATGTTATTAGCTTTGAAAGTCATGGATGTCCATTCATTGGTTGGTGTGGATTAGTAAAGCTGCTGCAGTGGTTACAAGTCTACACCAGTGACATGACAATTAGAATGAACAAAGCATGGAAAAGTTTTGAATGAACAAAGCATGAAAAAATTACTTCTTCGTTTTTGCACATGAACAGATGGTCATTCAATACCGAGCTACAGATATTCCTGGATAAAACATTTCTATTCAGATTTATATTCGCATTCTTGGTTGCCACTCCCAACTCTAAGTGAATAACGAGAAAAACAAGTTTGAAGTTCTATAACTTTATAACTTCTATCGTAAAATAGGATTTTTACACAGGATCAATGACCATCAGCATCTCATCATAAGCGCTCTTCGCTGGATCCGGGATCCGGGCGGATCTCATACCGAATCCCTGAACCGGATATTTACAACAGGATCCCCCGGTTCTTGACCCGGTGCAATCCCTGTACCAAACTGCTGGATGTTGAAGGATAATTGTTTCTTAGGTACCGTTGTGATCTTCATTTTGACTCTCGAGTGCTTCTCAATGAACCATTGTGGATAGCCGTTGGACTTCAGAATGTCAGTCAAATGATATTATTTCATCTCATTTTCCAGATGCTACGGTGAGTATAGATGTCTTGCTCTGAAAAATAGGATTGATACCAGGTTACACTTGTACCTGTTGGGAGAGAATGCTGCAAAATCATTACAGACCAGTAAATGTTTTCTTTCTGGGTATCGCAGTTGAAATATAACTTCTATCAGAATCACAATGAATTTCTACATCGAGTAAATTATCTGCTATCTCTCGAGCATAAATGGACGCTGGCGATTGAAGACATTGAGAAGGCCATCACTATTTTCCTGATTGGTTATGATGAATGCATAGTCTACATAGCGTTTGTAAAATCTGAGGTTATCCAAAGTTGACTTCAGCTTCTTTTCGTGATGTCTCATAAAGATATCAAAAACGATCCACTTAGCGGTGAACCCATTGCCAATACATCGCCTTGGAGGTATTGTGTTTTGTCGAAGACAAATCGCACATCCTTGGAAAAGATTGACAGGAGAGCGCGGCAATTAGATTCTGAGAGAGGACTGTCAGTGAATTTTGTAGGAGCAGTGCCACTTTTGTACAGTTTATTTTTTTGTTTGTGATGACCTGTAAATTGTTTGAGAGAGAGAGAGAGAGAGAGAGAGAGAGAGAGAGAGAGAGAGAGAGATAGCTTTATTACCCATATAACAAACAAGTATATGTGGTTTACAATCGTAATGACATCATCGTACAATTCAAGACAGTCATCGCCAGACATTTTAATACTAAACATCGTCGAACATACTCAGAAGCGATCATACTCTCCGTGTCATGCTGTCTGCATTTCTGCCATCGAGTTGAGTTCCTTTGAGACTGTCACAATAAAACACTTGCTTCGAAGAGCACTGCGGTGTTGTGGTGCACGTAAGTGATGACCTGTGCGAGTTTTTCTTCCTGAAGTGTCTTCATTTTTTTACTGGGATGAGATGGTGGAGAGGGTGACAGCTTTTTCGCATGCCCAGGAAATACCTCTGTCCAAGGCCTTCTAGGTGGGTCAGGATAGGGGGCATGCCACATTTCTTGAGGGCTTCATTATACGATAGGTCTGCGAAGATGACCTTGAGGGCGCATTTCTCCACTCGTTCGATGATTGATCGAAGTGACTTTGATGTGTGACTGTACCAGGCCGGTGAGGCGTATTCAAATAGACTACGAATGTTTGACTGGTATAATTGGATCAGTCCGGTGTCCCTGCCTCCGTGTTTCTTTAATGTCCTCAACCAGAATATTCGTTGGTTTCCCTTTCTGCGACAGTTCTCAACGTGCTTGGTGAATGTGAGATGCCTGTCAGTTGTTACGCCAAGGAGCTTGATTTCATTCACCTGTTTGATTATAGCGTTTTCGTTGATTGATAGGGGCTGGACTTTTTTATATGATCTTGCGGTGATGATCATCTCGACCGTTTTATTACTGTTCAGGGACATGTGGTTTTGGATACACCATTGAGTGATGTTGTTGATGGAGTTTTGGGCAGATTCCCTGATGACAGTTTCGTTCCTTTCTAGGATGGATATCGTTACATCATCAGCATAAAGGTCATAGTTAGTGCAAGGTTTAAGGTCGGAGATGTACGTGATCCACAACCACGGACCCAGCACAGATCCCTGAGGCACACCTCCATGCACTTCCTTGATGTTCGAGTAGCTGCCTTTGAAAAATACTGTTATTCGTCGATTAGTCAGGAAGCTTCGAGTTAAGGAGATGAGAGCGGGGCTGATTCCATACTCTTTCTGCTTCGCCAGTAGCCGGTCAAGATGCATTTTATCGAAAGCCTTTGACATGTCTGCCATGATGGCGCTGACATATGGAGCTCCTTCGTCAAGTGCTTTGGTCCATTTGTCGAAGATCGATATCAGGGCGCATGTAGTGCCACCTCCAGCGATGTAAGCATGCTGGTTGGAAAGGTGATTTGTCAGTTCACGACGGTAACGATTACAGATTAGTTTTTCAGTGATCTTCGACAGTGGTTCGAGAAGGGATATCGGGCGGTAGTCGGTCGCTTTGGAAGGACAAGTCTTTTTCGGGATTGGACGCACTTTAGCAATTTTCCATGTATTAGGGAAGTTGCAGGTTCAGAAGATGTTATTGACTATGGACATGAAAGGAAGTATGATTGCGTACCTCCCTCGCTTGAGTAGCCAAGATGGAATGTTGGTTAGGCCTGGCGATTTGTTATTATCAAGGGTTTCTAGTAATTTGAGCACTTCAAATTCAGATGGAGGGTGTAGGTGAGAGTTGAAAGGACACTCCAGATCGCTGCCCAGTTGTGGGCAGTCCGTGGTGGACGCGAAGTGGGAACTGAGTAGGGCTGAGCCATTCTTCGTCGAGGAGGATGGCTTTAGGAATTTGGTTTTGCTCGGTTTGACGTTTGTTGAGCAGGAGGTTAATGTTTCTCCACCACTGCCTCGGTTTGATCTCTCCGCTCACCTTCGAGTTGACGAATTTTTTCTTTTTTGTTGTTATTTACTCATTGATGAGGTTATTAAAGAAGGCAACTTTGTTCATGTTTCTCTGCCGGAATGCTGCTGTCTTGGCCCGTCTCCATTTTAGAATGGTCTCATCTATCCATGGAGATTGTTGCACTGATGAAATTGTCACGTAGTGGCGTGACTGATTAAATACTTGGCCAATGGTGCTGTTTAATAACAATACTTGCTTGTCTACGTCGTTTTCAGTCATGATGTCACCCCAGTCCTGTTCGGCCAGCAAACGCAATGCCTTTTCCTTGTCTTCTTTCACAGTGGTCTTGGTGAGGTGGAGATTGATCTGTCGCTGAAGATTTCTGGTCACTGAAATGCATACGTGGTCTCCACGACTTATGGGACTCAGTTTCGAAATTCTCCATGTTGAAGTGGGAAGGTCGCAGAAGATAAGGTCTATGTGAGCCTCTTTCCTCGTCGGAAAGTTCACAATTTGGTTGAGGTTATGGGTCTA
Organism: Prostheceraeus crozeri; assembly: GCA_907163375.1. NCBI lineage: Eukaryota > Metazoa > Platyhelminthes > Polycladida > Euryleptidae > Prostheceraeus > Prostheceraeus crozeri. The sequence continues at coordinate 479,651 of CAJQUW010004489.1, read as the reverse complement.
CATGACAGTTCAATTTAAGTATTAGAAGCTATATTTTTCAGAATGGGAAATCTGCATCAATGGGCACAAAAATTAGAAAGAAATATCACTAGGCAAATAGATGAAAGGCAGCACAAATTTTTTAAAAAAACAAATGTTGGCAATCACTGAGTTCATATTAACAATTAATAGTCAATCTTAGAGATCTGATTGCCATAGTTTGTCAGAAACGCAGGTTATTGACATCGGAGTGATTATCAATTATTTCTATTGGCATATTTTACTTGCACGTTTCGAGATTTATGTTTCAGATGCTCTGATATTTTGATGTGTAGCTGTTTTACTGTGCTTCCTACGTTAATTGTTTAAATTTCATGGATGACATTTTTCACTGGAATATGTTTTTAGTATAATTTTGACAAGATTTCCATTGGCATTGTTATTTTAATATTGTTTTATTTAAGGTCATTCCTGCTATGGTAGACATGTCTGCCACTGTGACTGAGAACTAGATAACAGAAAAATCATGTTATTCTATTGTTGACTTCATCCGAAAAACAGTAATTTGAAAAAGTAGTTTGAATAAGAATTCTGTTCCTTTTTGGCATTTGATACCGGCGACATTATTTGGAGGAAAATTTCAATTTACACATGGAGATCAATACAGCACATCCTCATACAAACAAAACACCACAAACACTTTAAGAAGGCGTGTGCGAAATTGGCGGAACCAATATCTTAGTCTTGTTGATAGGTGCAATTTCATTTTGTTTCTAACCAATCCAACTTGCTGGGCACAATGTATGATTTCTTTTGGTAACAATGCAGTTTTTGACCGGAAATCTGCGAGATCCTAAGAAGCTTAAAAGTTCTTAATGTTAAAAAATGGTTTCGCTAACTTCACAATCAGATTGTGGAAAAATAGAAAAATTAAAGTTCGAATGTCCGGTTAAAAACTGCATTCTTATGAAAAATGAACAATATATTTGTGATCAGCGCAATAAAATGGATCAGGTAGAGACAAAATGAAATTGCGCCTATTAGCGAGACCAAGATATTGATTCCGCTTGACGATTCCGCTAACTTCTCAGCGGAACCACTTTTATCTCTAATCTAAGTTTCTCAAAAGCGACGGCAAATTTCTGGAATCTGAGCCCAGATTCGTGATCAGAAGTGTGAAATAGAAAAAGTAGAAGTCGTTTCGAATAGAATCACGCTGCATTAAAAAAACTGATTCCGCTGGGTCGTTCGGTAACTTCACACACGCTTCAAGAAGACCAATAAATGAATGATTATCCAAATAACTTTCTATATCCTCTTCCAAACAGCGCAACCGAATTCAAATGGACATAGAGAACAGAATTCTAGTATTTTAAAATGCCGTTTATTTCGGATAAAGTCAGCAATAGAATAACACAAATTTTCTACATTTGTACAATCTATAGTTCCCAATCATGGTATTCACATGTCGAGCACATTATATGAATGGTCTTAAACAAGAAAGTAATAAATGAATAATACCAAAACCCATCTTGTCATCTATAAAATTCAGCGCAATGTAATGCAAAACTATTTACGTTTGAAGTGCAGTAAGTTATGCATCAGCACACCATGGCATATCACCAGACAGTCATCTCGAATCATGCAACTGAAATAGGCATCAATAAAACTGGTAATTTTCCCAATAGCCTTCGCTTCAGTGGTAGCCTAATAAGATCTCTATGACCTAGTCTTAGCAACGCTGACGAAGTGATTGCCAACATTTTGCTTTTTAGAAATTTACTTTGTCGACTCAAAGAAGTATATGTATACAGTGAAATTTTTTCAGTGTACTTTTTCTTGAAAAAATTGTATCTTTTTCAATGAAAAGATTCAGTGTTTTGCGGAGATTACGATCTCGTGGTCCAAAAACTTATTTGAGCAGTTTTAAGAAAGGCAAAACTTTGCAAATTTATATACTACCGAGATGACGTCCCTATGTAAGAAGTATGAAAGAAGTTGGATATCAAAAGGAATGAATATTTGCTAATAAGCATCCTAACTAAGCGGAAATTAGGCTGATTTTCAAGGGAATTTCATGATCCGTTTTACAATGGAGGTCTTCAGGAAAAGTAGCGATATTATTCGTGTTTTCTTGGCTGAAATTTCAAGTTTTCAATTCAATTTTCACCGGCTTAATTTTATGATTCGATCACTAAATTCATGTTTCATATCTTGAATCTGATGATGTCGACCCAATTACACCTTTCAAGGTTGATTGAAATCATTGTCTTTGACCTTGTGATTTTGCTCTGCCAGTGGCAGGTTGCCTGTGATATGATCACGCTTAAGAAAATGCTCTTGAGGTTGAGCATGAAAGTAATAGGAGCCCATCGAATTGCTAATTTAAAGGACATTAAATCTTCAAGGCTGTCATGACACTGAGAGCCTTCTGCATTACAATCATGATCACTCAATTCCGTGGCAATTTCTTCAAACTGCATATCTCACATTTGGCAACAATTACCAACTGTGTCCCCCTCGAGTTCATTTAATAAATTCGAAAGTGTATACTCATTGGGGATTTAATAAATACGGAGTTGCCATTCTACCTAATATACTTACTCTATGGCACTTTCTTTCATCTTTTAGCCTAAAGTGATATTTCTTCTTTCTACTTTTTTGTGTCCATTGATGCAAAATTCCCGGTCTGAGAAATATTGCTTCCAATGCTTTATTGAAATAATTGTTTAGCTGTCAACATCTTGTTATTGAGGGAGAACTATCGGACTCTATCGCTGGTTGGATTTCCTGCTGACGAACCTAAACTGTGACTCACTCGTGTCGAGATTTATGTTTGACAATTGGTAATTGTCGTTCTCCCATAGTTTTATGATCGCTGTCAATTTGTGTGTTTTGATTGAAAAGTTTGACTTTGACTGGCTTGCCTGTGGGAACGCTCGTCAGTCCTCCTAAGGACTACCTATACTTCAATAATTACTATATAGACTTATAAAATATTTGTATATGTTTTGCAATGTTGCACATCATTTGAAATTACAAATTGTGATCGTAATAATTGTGATCTTGATAACTTTTTGTGATCAATAAAGTTATTTGTGACCTTCAATAGATGACCATGTTGAATTGAAGACACCATCAACCGATCGTCGCAGGGTCGTAAAACGATTGGGGTGAGACTTAGGTATGGGAAACACAGGCGACGAGGAGCAAGTTTGTGTCGTAAATAGGCATTAAGCTCTGACGAGTTGCTTTCTATTCATTTCGACAGCAGAACAGCGTCGTGACGGGATTATCTAAATACCCTTTTTCTCCATCCTCGATTATATACGCTGCCTACGACCCCGCGCAATCGAACTAAACAAAACTGAAGAATTTTTTTAAGTCATTTGTCAAAATATGTTCAGTGAGCTGCCCCTTTAAGCACTGGGAAGTAAATAAAATTTGCATGGAATATTGAATTGAATGGAATAAAATAAAATTTAAAATTTAGAGACCTTGAGAAGATTTGTGTCGCAAATGATCATTGCACTCAGACGAGGTGCTTTCTCTTCACTTCGATGGCTTCCGCACACCGGCGTGACGTCATCAGCGAAATGCAATATTCGATTTCTCCTTCCTCGAGTAGGTATGTTTTCTGCGCCCATGCCACAGATCTAGAAAGGGATAGATGGACTGCTTTCCGCGTTTCCCTATTTCAGCCGTGAAGCCTGAAAACTTCCCATCGCCGCCACGCCTGCTCCCGGTATGTAGGCAAGAAATGACGGCCGCTGAGCTGATCGCAATTGACACCTGTGGTGTTGTTTTCAATTGATGATGATTTATTTGATAAGGGTGACAAAATTTGTGTACTTAACGAAGCTGGGATGAGTGTCATAACACAGTGTGGCGATGTCGCAATACTTCAACAAGATAAAATTGAATTTGACATGCATTCTACCGACGCTAAATGGCGATTTTATCATTAAATAAAATCCTCACGCCCTAGGCAATTGCTATCAATTCTCCTACTCTTGATCCGAAACATGTGTTCAAAAGGCATAAGAAAGATAAAATTTTCGAACAGGTTTGCAAAACTGTTTACAGAAATTTCATTTCTTGAGAAATGGTTACCTCATGTTGTGTTCCGCGATGCCAGAACTGTGCTTCGAAAAATTCTAACATTTCTTTTCACGCCTTTCCGTTCTCAAACCCCGAATTGTTGAAGAATGGGCTTCATAACATTCGACGTAAGAACTTTACTCCCTCTAAGAATTCATCACGCGTATGCAGTGTTCATTTCACCGATGATGACTATAATATTTAAAAAATAATATATAATAAATATAATAAATATAATATTTAAATCAAAATACACTTATGAAATTTTCGTGAATGCTGATACAATTATTCTATAATTGCAGCTAACTAACACTCTGGGCTCGGCCCTCACCCGTCCCCCTGGCCAAATTTCGCGATCTTTGTGAACATCTGATTCAAGAGCGTGGCCACTCTTTTTTTCTGACGTACAAAACATCGCAGGATCATCTCGAGATCTTATTCAGCAAGATACGGCAGCGTGGTGGCTTCAACAATAATCCATCCGTGCAACAATTCAAAACCGCGTTCAAGTCCCTCTTGATAAATAACTTAATAAAACCTTCGAGAAATGCTAATGTTATGGCTGATGACACCAACAGCATCACGGACTTTCACCTCGACTTCAGGTCCTCGAAGCGGCAGAGTGGAATCCCTGAGTTGAAGTTGAGCTCAGATGATGAGGTGGATGATGACACTGAGTTCCGCTATTCTTGTTGGATGTCGAGTTTCCAGAACTGTGATTCTGACTGGAGACTAAATATCTTATTTTACGTTTCAGGTTATGTGGCGAAACGATGCCAGCGCTTCCTAGATTGCTCTCAATGCAATGGTGCGTTGTTTGAGAGCGATGAAGACAGTATGAAGGATGTATCTTTCACCCGTTTGTTTTCAGCAAAGCAGAGAGGAGGCCTATCCACTTCTAGTTTCGCTGTATATAGTATCGTAAAAATTGCTGAAGTAGCTTTCCGCTCTCTTTTTCCGGGTGTTCACGATGTGACCCTCCTCCCCACAGTATCGAACATTGATTTGAAAATTGAACATTTTGTCCTGCAGAAAGTTGATGTAAAAACTTTATTTCCTACCCTTTTTGCAGACCACTTTTATGACCATGACTTTCATCAAGACTCTGATCATCTAACAAAACTTATCAGGCTGATCACGTCGAATTATGTCAAAATTCGCCTCTTTCGGTACGGTAAGATATATTTTGAACGTAATATCTTTAATTCAAAAGTCCTATCACGTCAGCAGGCAATTAAGCTGATTCTCTTTAGAGGCAAATAAATTTTGATTTACCGAGTTTTCTTTTGAATAAAACGTTACTTCGCATGCACCTAATTTTCTATTTAAGCTACATTTATGTAAGCAATCATGATGAGTGAGAAAGTATGACATTGCAGGTCATCAGGAATTGTCAACATTCCTATGATTCGTTATCAATTATTATCGTCGTTGAAAGTTAATGTGCTTGTTATCATTACATTCTCACAGACACGTGCATGCCGACATTTGTTTCTTGCCTACATACCGGGATTGTGCGCGCGCGCGTGGCAGGGAAAGCAGGCTTCACGCAAATCGGGGAGTAGTCCATCTATCCCTTTCTAGATCTGTGGCCCATGCATACTCGATCTAAACATTGCTGAAGATATTTTAATGCCATATGTGAAAATAAGTATTAGTGCTCCTTTAATAAGAGAATATCAATCATCTGTTCAGTTGTCAGAAATGATCTTAACAACAACGGAAGCATAAATGCAATTCACACATAAACACCTTCACTCTAATGGTGATAATAATTTAGGAAAGAAAATATGAAATTCTATGGAAGAATGAGGAACTCTCTATCAGTCCACTCGAATGGTGATAGCAATTATAGGAAAGAAAATATGAAATTCTATGGAAGAATTGAGAAATCCATCTATCAATCAAAATGCCATTTGAAAATAGGAAGTCTATTCAGCTATCTCCCAACAGACATATATCCTGTAACATACAAAGCGCAATGCGGACGGAAAATTTTGAATATCAATCATATACGTTTCTGATCATGTGGCCTCGTGATGCAAAATAAACCATATCTTGTGAGCCTTGCGATTGCTTTTGTATGAACTCTTGAACTAGAGTTTCATGACTGATTGATCACGGCGATGAAATGGTCATATTTTATTTATGTGAGATAATAAGTAGACATCATAAAAATCATAAATGCCGTAATAATGACACTATCACGCTCTAAAATGAATAGCAAAGCAATGATTTACAAGATACCTAGTATGAAAGCCGATGAGCGGAGCATGCTCAAAATCCTTTCATCTACCAATCCGGAGTGTTATGAACACAGAAAGAAAGCGTATCACTTTGATGGAAGTGCAAACTGATTCAAAACGATGGCACATATGGGAACTTAGTAAGTGGGCAAAAAGAAATTACTAATACCTTGCAGAGATGGAAAAATAGTCGTGCGCCGCTTGCGGATTGCTGTGAATTCCTTCAAAATGCCCTGATCACCACGATTCTTTCGATGAATTTATTTATTTATTTATGTAAAGAATTTCACAAAAGTGTGGCGTTTTGTCCATGAAGGACTTCAAGGCCATATCACAAATAGAAAAATGTACAGCAAAGATTCGTACACTAGTTGCCAAACAGCATGTCAACAGATATTTATGTAGTACTAGTAGATTACAAACACATTCCAAAAAGATTACAAGTATTTATTTATGAGATAGGATTTAAGCATGCGTTTGAAGCAAGAAAAAGACATGGGGGAGGTTAGAGAAGTGGGAAAGGAGTTCCACACGCTTGGGGAGGTGGAGGAGAAAGAACGACCGCCTAGGGTCGGGTGTCGAGTAAATGGGGTAAGAAGTTTACCAGTGCTTGAAGAGCGAAGGCGCGAGCGACTTGGAAGAGAGGTATTCTGGGGCGGAGAGGTTAAGACACTGAAAAGTAAGAACAGTAATTTTATATTCAATTTTGCCTTTGATGGGGAGCCATCGGAGTTGCGACAACAGGGGTGAAATAGGGTCATAGCGAGAGGACATAAAAATAATTAGAGCGGCAGCATGTATTACACGCTGAAGACGATGAAGAGAAGACGCAGGTAAGCTAGCGTGAATGGAAAGGCAATAGTCAAGCCGAGATAACACTAACGAAGTGACAAGAACTTTGGTGAGCAAGGGGTTAATAGAGGAGCGGATACTGCGAATGAGACGAAGGGAGGAAAAGCAACACGACACTGTTCTCGAGATATTGGGTTTGAAAGTTAATTCAGAATTCTGAAGGAATTCAGATCATTGCGCAGAAGTTTTCTCGATAATATTCGGCCCTCCGATCATTATTAAGAAAGTTATCAGGCGCACGGAAAAACTTTCACAAACTTCTCTGTAGAACTTGACATCGACTGTGTCTCTTTGCTGTGTCATACGGTTGATAACAGTCACTGAAACATTGCACAATTTGGCGTATGTTCGGTTGCTATGGTATTATGTCAACAGATTGTGCTATTTCATTTTCTTTACATGTTCCAATGTTTCCTTTCTACGCCTTTTCCAGTTTTACTGCAGAATTTGCCACATATGTAATTGAATATATTATCTATATTTCACATTCTACTATTCTCTGACGGAATTCAGGTACGTATGGTTCATATTGTCGATGCTCTACGATTTCTGTATCTTCAATGGTCTCTCGACACCAGGGGCGGATTTAATTGGGGGCGAAGGGTGCGGCCGGCCGCCCACCCTATGAATCTAAGTAGCAGCAAAATTGTTTTTTTTAGTTCCGCTGGCAAACAAGCCTCGTCAAATGAGATGGAATACTTCACGAAAAATTTATTTATTCATTTATTGGATAATTTGTTGACCGATATGAAATCAAGGAGTAGTCCAATGGAAAAATGATTTTCATCATTGTCAAGTCTGGTTCCTCATACATTACCAGAGGTAAGCCTATATCTCACAGAAACCTTCCTCACCAAGAAACTAAGTAGCATTTTATTCCACATTTTTTGTATATTTTCAGATCCAACAAATGATTTTGTCGAGGAGTGTGCCGCAGATCTATTGGGAGTTTTTGACCGAGCTAGGTCCTGGGACTACCGAAAAGTTGCTGTTGGTAGAAGCGAAATTGTGGAAGCGTCGGTGGAATGGAATACCCAACCTGCCTAAGACAGGTATTGACAGTTTGAGGGAGTGCTCCAAGATAATTTTCCGAATATAAGGAAATTGTTGCGAATTTTAGTGACTTGCCCTGTTTCAGTAGCGTCTGCTGAGCGTTCCTTCACTTGTCTTAGACGTTTGAAAACGTGGTTGCGTTCCCGAATGGGTGAGGAAGACTTTCCGGACTTGCATTGATGCACATAGATCCGAACATTTCAATTTCTGTTGAAGAAGTAATTGACACTTTTGCCTTTTCAAAACGTCGATTGAACTCTACATTTGAAATATAATAAAAGAAATTAAATTCACGTTATTTCTACTGTTGTAGTATTTAGCGACATGGTAAGAGACTTTCAACAAAGGTCAATTTTCCGCCATCCTAATAGGTATTGTGTGACCGCCCCCCCCCCTGTGATTTATTCCTAGATCCGTCACTGAGTAGTAACCCCGTGCCAAAATCAAGTGCAGTGCGGTGCAGTGATGAGTCATCGATGAGTCATCAAGCTGACTCAGCCCCCCCCTCTGGAAGGAAGTGTGAGGGAGAGCCTCAAGGATGTGCTGGGAGGAATGGGTCCGAGAGGAGGAAACTGGTCCCTCCCCCCCCCTCTGGAAGGAAGGAAGGAGTGTTCGGGTAAGGGATGGGAAGGAAGGTGATAGGAATGTGCGAGGAATAGAGTGTGGAAAGGGTGGATGTTGGTGGTGTTGGGATGAGAAAGGCTGGAATTCGGCATGAAGGAGGTCTCGGATGGGAAAACGGAATGCAGATTCGGACTCTACGTGAAATTCTACATCTGTGGTGTGATTTCCAGCTCAATCGGAGAGAAAAAATTTCGAGGACGTCCCCCCCCCTCCTGCCAAACTTCCAACTTTGGTTGTAGACATCGTACAAAGTCGTGCAATAGCTCATTTGAAAGCTAAGAGTGAGAAAAAGGCAGTGGAAAGATCAGTTTGGACTCATTTTCTTGGGTTTAGGGAGGAAAATGGCGAGAAACCGTCAGACTTGGAAAAGTCAGGTTTTGAAGGTTTTGGGATGAGAAAGTCCATTTTTCGACATGAAGGAGTGCTCGTATGGGAAAACGGAAGCCAGATTCGGACGTTTTGGTCAATTTTGGGTAGGAAGGATGTTTCCAGCTCAATCGGAGAGAAAAAGTTCTGACCCCCCCCCCTCCTACCTAACTTCCAACTTTGGTGTGAGAGATGGTAGAAAGTCGTGCAATAGCTCATTTGAAAGCTAAAAGTGAGAAAAATGCAGTGAAAAGCTCAGCTTGGACTCATTTTCTTGGGTTTATGGAGGAAAATGGCAGGAAACCGTCAGACTTGGAAAAGTCAGGTTTTGGTGGTTTTGGGATGAGAAAGGCTGGAATTCGGCATGAAGGAGGCCTCGGATGGGAAAACGGAGTGCAAATTCGGACGTTTTGGTCAAAGTTGGGTTTAGGAACTTCTTCCCAACTCAATCGAAAAGAAAAAGTTCTGACCTCCCCCCGCTCGGCACCGATCTTCTAACTTTGGTTGTAGACATCGTACAAAGTCGTGCCATAGCTCGTTTGAAAGCTGGGAGTGAGACAAATTCACTGAAAGAAACGGCTTGTTCATATCTACCTTCGTTTAGATGTGAGACGTTATTGAAAATTTGGGAGATTGGCGAAAAAACGACAGACTTAGAATGTTTATGAAAATCGCTCTAGCCGGTGAAGCAAGCCTCGGACGGGAAATCAGAGACCAGATTTGGCATCAGCGTCACATTCTGCTTCGACATGCTAAATTTGAAAGCCATCGGAGAGAAAAATTTTTTCATCATTTTTTCCGAAAAACGACTAAGTTAGAATTTTTGCGATGGCTGTGGGCTGTAAAACCAAACCAAAGCATCGGATGGGAAAATGGAGGGCAGATTCGGATTCAGCGTCAAATTCTACATGGAAATGGCTTATTTCCAGCTCCATCGGAGCACTAGAACCGGAGATAGACGGGTTTTTAGTGTTTGAATGATGGGTATTACGTCATCAGCTGATCGCCACACACTATATAAGTGGAAACTCGGCTTGTGGAAATCAGTTCTCCTCCCGACTGGGTTGGGGTAGGTGAACTCTGGAGCTCCGATGATAGCATTGGAAATCTGAAAAACCGGGTTTCTGTAAGAAACCGACTTAGAAAATTTCATTGCTGACATCAGCTAAGGCGTCAGACTTAGAGGTTCGCCAGGAGATGGCCTTCGTCTCCAGGCCATAAAAGACTCCAAAACTTTAAAGGCTTGTAACTTTGCTTCTACAAGTCCGTTTGACTTGATTCAAAAAAGGTTCGGTTGCTATTGACCTGCCCTAAGTGATAGACTACTTATAAAATTTCATAAGTAGTGCTAAAAAGTTGAAAACTTTAAATTCACTAGCTTTGGAGGTTTTCTGGGGTGTTCGACCCTGCTGAAGTCAACTAGATGATTTTTAGTGAGCCAGTCTTCTCATGGTCTAAGCAGCTTTTCACTGAAACGAGCAAGACACGGAGAGTTTTGCTGTAATATTCCACTGACAGGGTGTTCCTTCGGGACGGCGGACGATGCCGTAGTGATAAGTGTGGCAAGGGAGTGTGTCATAGTTTAGACCGAAACCGCTGGGGCAACTCGTCTCATGTTGGGCATTTGACACAGTTCTCAACGTAGCACTTTGAACGCCATTCGGTTGAGTCTTAGCTATCTTGTCATGGGTGGCCTCTAAACATCTCCATTGCAAAACGCTGGTGAATCAAGCTCTCTACGGCTTGCTATCAGGCCATTTCTCAAACTCACTGAAAGGTGTATGGTAAGCAGATTTTCGGTGTGATACTTCCTGTGGGTGATTTCGAGACAGCGGTGAAGTCCGTAGCTGCACGGGACGTGGGCAATGGTAATCCTTGTGAAATCTCTCTGCGTCATGTTTGCAATTTTTCGTCTCAACGTTGTACTCTGACCGCCAGGTTGACATTTAGCTATCTGCCACAGGTTACCTGATAAAATCTCCATTGCACTTGTCTCCCGACAGTTGGCCAAGCATGCGAGAATGAACCATCAGTTCTTCTTGTCTCTATCACGATGACGAAATGATGAAGGAATGAAGGGAGGACATTCATGCGCCACACGCAACACATCACAGACTTCTCTTTTCGCTAGTGAACAAGCTCTTGTAAGTGTCGTACAAAAGTTTTACTGCAGCACAGGTTGATGTATAGTTAGAAAGTTTGATCATTGACGTTTATTCGTAAGTCTAGTCAGAAACTTTATCATGTTGTACAAAGGTTTTATTGCAACACAGGCTGATGTATAGTTAGAAAAGTTTGATCATGATGTTTTATGAAACACAAGTGCTATGAAATGCAAGCGTAAGTTTGATCATCAACTAGTTTTACAGCAACGCACGTTTGTGAAAATAAAGTTGTATGACTGACCGAACTCATCACAGCACTAGAAAGTTTTAGAAGGTTTTACTGCACAGTGTAGATTGTCTTGTAACTTACTTTCACAGTGTTAGAAAGTTTTATTGGAGACAGTTGGCAAATGTTTCCGTATTAGAAAATTCAAACTTCATGACTGTTAGATTCGCTTCATCAGGTTTACTAAAAGCAGTGTTCTACTGCAATGAGAGTTTAGAATGTTATATGAAAACAGTGTTCGCCACAGCACTAGAAAGTTTTTATCCTTAGTTGAGATCCGGACTGCAGTGTGTAAAATGTTTTATGTGACAGTCTTTTCACAAACGGTGAAGTGTAAATTCAGAGTGAATACATCTGTTAGGTAGTCATTAACTTTGGACGTGAAGTAAAGCGAATCTGTGTACAGAGTGAATTGAATATTAGACAACGCATGCAAGTTTTTGATGACTTGAGTGGTTGAAACCAAGTCTAAGTTTAACATGTTGGATATAAAAGTGAGATGGATAGGAATAAGTGTTGAATGTTTTATAAAACCAGATGTTGTCACACACGTTGAGTGTGATTCCATGACATTGAATCGCCTGGGTTGTAAAGTCCATCATCCAAGGCTAGGCTCCTCTACGGTCGGATTTAGGGTTTTATATGACATGTGTTAACCGTTCGTGTAGAATACGTGTAGCACATGTTCGCTTAAATGCAAATGTTGAAATAAGTTGTAAGAAGTCTTTGACAGGTTGTTGTGAAACGTAGCGAACGTTGAAAAAAGTTTTATGAAATGTTTCTTCAGTCACACTCGTTAGCGTACCAGCTTTACTAAATGTGTTGTTTGCCTTTATCAAATTGAATGTGTGTGTTTTGTAAATAAAGACAGCGTGTTTGCACTCTGCATCGACAGCATACAAGTATAGACATAACAACTTGTTGTTAGTCGAATGCATATGAGATAGGAAACATTATGTGTGAGATAAAAATCAACCTGCTAGATGAAGTGAAACACAAAAGTGTCACAACTAGTTTACGGGAAATAAAGGAGAACTGTAACAACGTTTACACTCATCATAGACAGATGAACATACAAATCTGACATTCAAATGAAAGTCGTAAACATGAACTGCGGTGTAAGAAACTTTATGTCAACAACTTTATGTTGGTAAAACTTTCATAGATTGCAGGCGTGTTGAAAGCTGATATAAAGACCTGTAGAAACGCGTAAGTCTTAGTTCAACGACTCGACCCTTGAACTCACACAATGAATATGTCTGTGTAGAAAACTCATTTGTAGGAAACAGCATTTTCTGTGCGAATGTAGACGATGTAAACATGACATTTAACATGGCTTGCAATAGTCAACATGCTGCCATTCAAAATGTTTATCATAAAACCTATCAGTGAAAAAAACCCTCCTGTGCCAACAAAGAATCATAAGTGCTCTCTGACGCCTGTCTGTCTCGCTAGCCCCTCAGCAGATGGAGTAGAACACAAAGATGTACGCGCTTTCTCTCTGGCGCCCGTCTGTCACATGAAACAGAGAGCTATCACATCTGTCCCAGGATGTAGGAACGTATCGTAGCACCTGGCTGATTCCCACACAGCTCATTGCTATCGCGTCGATGAGATCATCGTGGGCGGCTGAAAGGATTCTCACGTTGACAATTCGTTACTGTACACTCCGCGCGCGTGCAAGTCACCATTTGCTGTTAAAGCATGGACACTGTTGATTTGTTCAATTCTTCAATGTCTTGCTAGCCAGTCACAAAAATGTGTGAGAAATATAAGGGAGACGTTCACACTCATTCATCAATTACAAGTCGTTTGAAGCAATGTCCTTCGATATCGCTTTCTTTGACATGAGTCGAACCCTTGAGCTCCGCTGTGGATGCAGGGTGAAGATGGGGAAAGTCTTTGTCCTGGCTGCTTTGCAGGCAGAGAAAGGCGAAGCAATTCGCTGCCCCGTCCATCTTATTCCATATGAGCTTGTGGAGAACTCTTTATTTAGGGATATGGCGCTAGAATATCTGGCGTTGCTGAGAATTCAGCGTCCGGAATACTTCGAGTAATCGAAGTATTCCATCGGTCCTTCCGAGGGCCCCTTCACCAATTCGTTGGAGGCCACCCTATTAACAAAGAAAAGTTACAGACTGTGACACACACAAACACTAGATTCAAGGATCTCTATCTTTCTTAGAAAATGAAGAAGCTCTTATTAAATTCATCTGATGAGAACTCAACTTCATGACAAGGTGTCCAACACACATCTTCAAAGGTCTAACTGTCATGAAATCATCATGTTTAGAGTTTTAAAGCCCCTATGATAAGTAGCAAGGATCTTTTACATGGTGTGAAATATAAACGTGTGTAGAGAGAGGTTTTGACCTGAAGTCATGAATTTATTTTTTCACTACCCCTCAAATGGAAAGAGTAAGGGTGGTGAAAGAATCATCAGAGCAACATGTTGTATAGTAATGCAGGCAATGACAGCCACGGTTGGACTGAGAGAGTTAGCGTTTTATATAACATACATCAATGATAACTGTTGTTGTAGAGTGTATACATGCATTTACTAACTTAGCCATTGGTGAACGACACAGCTAAATTGCTAAAGTCCATCATCTAAGGGGTAGGGTTACCTACCGTTGGATTTAGGGACTTAGGGATTTGGATAATACAAATGAACGATCTCTTTTAGTGTAGAATGCGTGATGGATATGTTCGCTTTATAAAATGACTTTGAAGGCAAGACTTAATTTTCATGGTGAAAAGACAGTTTTGATATCGTTGATGAGAGATAGTCACATACTCATTATGTTATACACTTTACATTTGATGTGGTCAGCTGAAAGGTGATTGATGCATGTTCAATAGAAGCGTTGTATGTAACTTAGTGATTGGAATCATAAGTGTGTAAAGAGTTGATGAGGAAAATATATAATAGTCAACGCAGGAAAGTTTCTTGTTATCCAAGCTAGGAGTATATGAACATCATTCATCAGTCAGTGTTGTATTTTAAAAGTTGTATGCTGACAGAGACATAAGTTTACTAAATTATACAGCAAAACTCCTAAATCCATAGGATAGGTGTCCCTGTGTTGAAATTTAAGGATTTAGCGTTTTAAAAGTGTAAGTTACATAGATAAATCACTAAGACCATAGCATAGTCAAGCCTATCACAAGACTTGGCGTTTTATATCATCCATGTTAGTAATATCTGTTTGTGTAGAATGTGACACAATCAGTTTAGTCAGATAATGCATCATCATTGTCAATCACTTGGTTAGATGATGAAGAAAGTGTGAGATAGAAGTGAAAGCGAACTCATAAAGTTTAGAACACATAGTAGTAACATTGTAGGAATAAGTAAAGTGAAAGTTACGTCGTATGAAATGACTGATACAAGACTAGCTCACATTGAACTGAATTATTAGTGTAACAAAAAGCTGCATGGGTTTCAATAACATATCATGGTCATACTGTGTCGTTTTCTTTTCACATAAAGTTGGGCTTCAAACAGAGTGGATTGGCTTAGTAATAAAGTTACAGCCATTTTACTGTTTGTAAAGTTTGGAATAATATCAGAATCATTTCAGTGTTTGCAAGATAGGTAAAGTATAAAATAGTGTCACAAGCATTTCACTGTTTGTAACGTTAGAAATAAAGTTGATGTTTGTTAGGTTTGAAATCATGCTAGAATCCTTTCAGTATGTGTAAGATAGGGGGCGCATAAAATAATGTTAGAATCCTTTCAGTATTTGTAACGTTAGAAATAAAGTTGATGTGTGAGAACTGTATTCCAGTCATGGTTTAAGTGACAATGTGTGTGCGTGTGTGAGAGATTGAGTTCAACGTCATTGAGAGATATAACCTCGTGCGCTGCGTAAACGAACACTTTATGAGACGATGCGAGTCCAGTGAAAGCATATACACTTGTACAAACACAAAATTGAAATGTCATGGGAATGCAGTATTGAACTTTACAAGCATCCTTCGAATTAACCATTGAATCAAACCTCTTCGAAAGTGAGCATGATATAAGAAAACATTCAAATGGTATGAATCCCCTAAATATCATTCCATGTATTATATCACACACTAGGAACTATTCAATCTTTTCATCTTGGGATACATTCAGTTCACTTGAGAGTCATACAAACTTGCCACTGAGGATAAATAAATCGCTGTCACAAAGCGTGAGCCGAGCGCCATTCCCCTTCGGTCACAACGAAGCGAGAATGTCCATTTATGGCAATCTTGACTCCCTGCGTCAGTCAGGAAAATTAGCGGTTGAGATTCCAAATATGGCGAGATGAAATCGTTTGAAGGAGACATGACCAAATTTGGACATTGGCATATTCTGTCTTTGTGAGAGAGAAGTATGTAAGGCGCTTCTCCCTATCCAATGTCACTCCTGTTTCCTTCTTTCAATGGTGAGTCGTCTGACGTTTGCTATCAGACGTTCTAAGTTAGAGATTTAAAGTCAGATCTTACAGGCATCACTGATACACTTTCTAACACTAGGGTCTTAAGGTTAGGACCATCATTGTCTGTCCTATGCCATTTATTACAAACATGTTTCTGATAAACAGTGCTTTCTTGTGAGAACTGTAGTAAATAACTAACTTTTATCTTGCAGTTTGAACATGGTTTTATCAAAGTCTTCGCGCTACAGCGTCACAAGATGTTCATGCGATAAAGTATACAGGGGGACCGAATACAAAAAGCACTTGAGACAGGTGGAACACATTGGGGAGCATAAGAAGGTCTTTGAAATAAAGACCTGTGTCCATCATGCTGTGGAAGCAGACTCTGACTTTGTCGAATTTAGGAAAAGACATGACCAGTGTCCTAGTGCGTCTATTTCTAACTGCCACTTCAAAAAGTGGTTTGATGACTTGTATAGACGAAGGCAGGAGGAGAGGGCGGCTGTAAGACACATTGTCGACTTGGATGATGATGGGAGCAATCATTTCCTCAGCGATACAAGCAGCGGTGAGGAGGAAGGAGAAGTACAGGAGGTGAGAGCCGTTTTCATGAGTGGTAAACAGGAATCTGAACATGTATCTGAGCGCGCATCTGAACATGTAGAGGAGCCACTTAACACTTCTACGCCAAAGAAAGGCGGTATACGCGAACAAACAAGAGCTCTAGATAGACATGAGTTGAAGGCGAAGGCATCACAGCAAGCTCATCACATGCTACTCAAAGATCGCTATGAGGCCCTAAATAGACAAAATAAAGAGATGGTGCAGGACATAGCCAAACTAGAAATTAAAGTGGGAACGGTGAAAGTCTTACAGGAGGAAGTATTACAGCTGCAGAAGAGAGAGGAAACATTAATGAAAGAGAGGCGGGAATGGAAGGAGAAGGAGATGGCTTATGAGGAGGTAGTATCCGAGTTGAATCATCAGAGGCAGGAGGTTACCAGACTTGGTGTGATAGAGAGGAACTGTCAAGGGATGAGAGAAGAAAATCATGAGCTGAAGAGAAGATTTAGTCAGGCTGAAGACATCAACAAGGAAATGAAGAGAAGACACGTAGAGGTACACCTGCCAATCTACAGAAACGAAGTATGTGACGTGCCTACTGTTACAGATGATTTAAACACCACACAGGAGTGCTACGAGGGAGGTGGGGTCACCAGCATTCATATCAGTATGGAGGTAGACGGTCGACTGTGTGATATTTCAGTGAGAAAAGTGAAGAGGAAAATTCCTAGTAAGTTACTCGAACGTCATTGCCTCTCAATCAACTCTAATACTATTTTTCTTTCTTACAGAGATCTTCGAGCAAAAGTAGAGATGAGTCGGAGAACGCCACAAACAGCCTTCATGAGGCTAGTGAATGTCCCAAACAGCCTTCATGAGGCTACCCATAATGAGGCCAGAAAATGTTTTTCTGACGGTTCCAAGCCCGTTGAACTCAGAGGATGGGTTGAAAATTGATGAAAGGGATGAAAGGATGGCCGCTCACACGCCAAACGTATACAGATATCAAATTTCTATCTTCATTAGTTTGCAATCTCTCTTCACAGTGTGATACAAACACTCATCTTCAGCGAGCTAAGAATGAATAATTAAAGTCTCCATTAAACTAGAGTGATGAAGTAACTCATACATGTTACTAGACATGAAGACATCAAATGTTACTCGTGTAAATTGAAATAACAACTGAAGCATCTTAGGTTCTCATAACCTTCTCACACCTGAGTAACAGGAATTTACAAGCCTGGGTCATGCACGTGAATGCGATACAATTCACAACAGTCATTGCACAGTGATTACAGTGTTAGAATACATGGTAGGGATTGTGTTGAGACCACTGCAGTAACATTCTGGCTATAATTAAAGTGAAAAGTTGTGTTACATGAAATGAGTGATACAAGATTAGCCCACATTGAAATGAATTGGTAGTGTAACAAACAAGCTGTGCGGGATTCAGCATATGTTTGAAGACAAGCGCTGTTAAAGGGTTTTGAGATGATGTGAATTTTATCACATCATGTTCATGGATGTAACAGAATGAATGTCTCTACTGGTTGAGTGTATAAGATAGAACACATATCATAGTTGTTGTATGTAAATTAGAGGTTCATATTCGATGAAAGCAAAGATTGAGATTGCAAAGTTTAATGAATAGGTAGTGTAATTAACTGTTTGAATCAGTGCCATAGTTAAAAGAAACAAAAATAGCATATCGAGACAGTATCATATAGCATCAGGGCATTTGGTTTATTCATGTAAAAGTTAGATAGAAGCAACTTGTTGATGCAGCATGACACCATGAGTGCGAAAGCAGGAATAACATGCTATGACTGGAGCATCCGTTGAAATTAATTGTATGTCAACTGTACATAAAAAGTTATTTCCAAAAGCTTGACATGGACACATTAAGAGTTAAGTCACTGCAAGCCTTTCATATTGATGAGCATGTAGTCACACATTATAGAAAAATTACTAATGTCATAAATGTGGGAATCAGTGCATGTTTAGAGTCAGGTACTGCTAGTTGTTTCATGATAGTATTTGATATCGAAGATTTAATGTAATGTATCACATGTCAATAGATTTCAGGTGTAATAGAATAAATGTCGTTGCAGGTTTTGAGTGTATAGGATAGAGGACATGAAATGAATTGGTAGTATAAGAAAAAAGCTGTGTGGGTTTCAATAACATATCGTGGTCATACTGTGTCGTTTTCTTGTCGTTTCAATAGAGTGGATTGACTTAGTAATAAAGTTACAACCATTTTACTGTTTGTAAAGTTAGAAATAAAGTTGATGATTGTAAAGTTAGAAATAAAGTTATCACCATGTCGCTGTTTGTAAGATAGGTGAAATATAAATGAAGTCAGATTCACATCACTGTTTGCAACGTTAAAAATAAAGTTGATCTTTGTAAAGTTTGAAATCATGTTAGAATCCTTTCAGTGTTTGTAAGATAGGTAAAATGTAAATGAAGTTATAATCACTTCACTGTTTGCAACGTTGAAAATATAGTTGACGTTTGTAAAGTTAGAAATAAAGTTGATGAATGTAAAGTTAGGAATAATATCAGAATCATTTCAGTGTTTGTAAGATAGGTAAAGTATAAAATAGTATCACAAGCATTTCACTGTTTGTAACGTTAGAAATAAAGTTGATGATTGTAAAG
This sequence comes from Prostheceraeus crozeri, assembly GCA_907163375.1. Lineage (NCBI taxonomy): Eukaryota > Metazoa > Platyhelminthes > Polycladida > Euryleptidae > Prostheceraeus > Prostheceraeus crozeri. Next base: position 460,396 of record CAJQUW010004489.1, on the reverse strand, counting down.
TTTGAATTAATGTTAAAATCATTTCACTGTTTGTACAGTTTGTAAGATAGGTGAAATATAAAATGAAGTCATAACCATGTTAGAGCTTGCAAATTTAGAAATAAAGTTGACGCTTGTAAAGTTAGAAATCATGTTAGAATCCTTTCAGTGTTTGTAAGATAGGTAAAATGTAAATGAAGTTATAATCACTTCACTGTTTGCAACGTTAAAAATAAAGTTAGCGTTTGCAAAGTTAGAAATAAAGTTGACGTTTGTAGAGTTAGAAATCATGTTAGAATCCTTTCAGTGTTTGTAATTTAGGTAAAATGTAAATGAAGTTATAATCACTTCACTGTTTGCAACGTTAAAAATAAAGTTGGCGTTTGTAAAGTTAGAAATAAAGTTGATGAATGTAAAGTTAGGAATAATATCAGAATCATTTCAGTGTTTGCAAGATATGTAAAGTATAAAATAGTGTCACAAGCATTTCACTGTTTGTAACGTTAGAAATAAAGTTGATGTTTGTTAAGTTTGAAATCATGTTAGAATCCTTTCAGTGTTTGTAAAGTTAGAGATAATAGGTTTAATAAGTACGTTAGAGAGTTGACTGTACTGAGATCTAAGGATTAGGTCAAATTAGAATTCAAGTGATTGAATGTCATCTTAATGAAGATAGAAATGTGTTTGTGGCTGCATGTGGTGCAAGAGTGTCCTCCCACTTCATTCCATTCATCATATATCCTTCCCCTCTGCATTCCATATCCGTAGATATGTGGCGGGCTTGGGACCGCTTTAGCTGCATTAAAAGGAAGTTCTTATAAGAACTCATGATGCATTCACGAGGAAATGTGGTGAAACAGTGTGCTGTATGTGTGCATGATGATTTTATGAACTAAAGAACGCCCATCACTCACTCCATCACTGAAAGAAAACATGAACGAGTTGAGATGACAGCCATTCGCATGCATGTGTAAAACTCTTACTTCATCATCCGATATCACAATGACATCCACACTTTCCATGTTCTCACTTTCCATGTTATCACTTTCGACCGTCTCGCTCTCACTGGTTGCCATCTCGGACTCGCTCCCCACCGTCTCGGCGTCACTTGCCACCGTCTCGGCCTCACTTGCCTCCATCTCAGCCTCTTCTCGCACTCGTCGATTCAAATCTTCCTGTAGGGTGAAGTAAGAATAGTACTTCACGAATTCCACAGTGATATCCTCACCATAGACATCACTGTGGAATTCTTTACCGCGGTGTATGATACGAAAAGGTGTCACGCACGCTGTTGACGTCTCAGACATGATTATGATAGTAAAATGCAAGAGACTCTGCTTTATAAGAGAATGATACAGTCTTTCAAATGTCTGATTCGTGCAATCATATTGCTCTAAACTTATGGTTGGAGGAAGAAAGGGGAAGACATATTTTCATTGACTGCTACCCTCAAACACTCAACAAACTTAGATGCATTTATCGCGTGAATCTCCCTTCCGGTACGAGTGCAATGAGCTGTGTGGGAGGTCTGAGATGATGATGCGTTCCTACATCCTGGGACAGATGTGATAGCTCTCTGTTTCATTTGACAGACGGGCGCCAGAGAGAGAGACCGCGTACATCTCTGTGTTCTACTCCATCTGCTGAGGGGCTAGCGAGACAGACAGGCGTCAGAGAGCACTTATGATTCTTTGTTGGCACAGGAGGGTTTTTTTCACTGATAGGTTTTATGATAAACATTTTGAATGGCAGCATGTTGACTATTGCAAGCCATGTTAAATGTCATGTTTACATCGTCTACATTCGCACAGAAAATGCTGTTTCCTACAAATGAGTTTTCTACACAGACATATTCATTGTGTGAGTTCAAGGGTCGAGTCGTTGAACTAAGACTTACGCGTTTCTACAGGTCTTTATATCAGCTTTCAACACGCCTGCAATCTATGAAAGTTTTACCAACATAAAGTTGTTGACATAAAGTTTCTTACACCGCAGTTCATGTTTACGACTTTCATTTGAATGTCAGATTTGTATGTTCATCTGTCTATGATGAGTGTAAACGTTGTTACAGTTCTCCTTTATTTCCCGTAAACTAGTTGTGACACTTTTGTGTTTCACTTCATCTAGCAGGTTGATTTTTATCTCACACATAATGTTTCCTATCTCATATGCATTCGACTAACAACAAGTTGTTATGTCTATACTTGTATGCTGTCGATGCAGAGTGCAAACACGCTGTCTTTATTTACAAAACACACACATTCAATTTGATAAAGGCAAACAACACATTTAGTAAAGCTGGTACGCTAACGAGTGTGACTGAAGAAACATTTCATAAAACTTTTTTCAACGTTCGCTACGTTTCACAACAACCTGTCAAAGACTTCTTACAAACTTATTTCAACATTTGCATTTAAGCGAACATGTGCTACACGTATTCTACACGAACGGTTAACACATGTCATATAAAACCCTAAATCCGACCGTAGAGGAGCCTAGCCTTGGATGATGGACTTTACAACCCAGGCGATTCAATGTCATGGAATCACACTCAACGTGTGTGACAACATCTGGTTTTATAAAACATTCAACACTTATTCCTATCCATCTCACTTTTATATCCAACATGTTAAACTTAGACTTGGTTTCAACCACTCAAGTCGTCAAAAACTTGCATGCGTTGTCTAATATTCAATTCACTCTGTACACAGATTCGCTTTACTTCACGTCCAAAGTTAATGACTACCTAACAGATGTATTCACTCTGAATTTACACTTCACCATTTGTGAAAAGACTGTCACATAAAACATTTTACACACTGCAGTCCGGATCTCAACTAAGGATAAAAACTTTCTAGTGCTGTGGCGAACACTGTTTTCATACAACATTCTAAACTCTCATTGCAGTAGAACACTGCTTTTAGTAAACTTGATGAAGCGAATCTAACAGTCATGAAGTTTGAATTTTCTAATACGGAAACATTTGCCAACTGTCTCCAATAAAACTTTCTAACACTGTGAAAGTAAGTTACGAGACAATCTACACTGTGCAGTAAAACCTTCTAAAACTTTCTAGTGCTGTGATGAGTTCGGTCAGTCATACAACTTTATTTTCACAAACGTGCGTTGCTGTAAAACTAGTTGATGATCAAACTTACGCTTGCATTTCATAGCACTTGTGTTTCATAAAACATCATGATCAAACTTTTCTAACTATACATCAACCTGTGTTGCAATAAAAACTTTTACAAACCATAATAAAGTTTCTGACTAGACTTACGAATAAACGTCAATGATCAAACTTTACTTTTACAAACATGTGTCACAGTAAAACTACTTGACTACACTAACTTTGCAAACCATGATACACTTTCTGATTAGACTTACGAATGCAACTTCAATGATCAAATTTTCTAACTATACATCAACCTGTGCTGCAGTAAAACCTTTATACAACATGATAAAGTTTCTGACGACACTCAAGAATAAACTTCATGATCAAACTTTCTAACTATACATCAACCTGTGTTACAGTAAAAATATTTGACTATACTAAACTTTGCTTTTACAAGCCATGATACACTTTCTGATGACACTCACGAATAAACGTCATGATCAAACTTTCTAACTATACATCAACCTGTGTTACAGTAAAAATATTTGACTATACTAAACTTTGCTTTTACAAGCCATGATACACTTTCTGATGACACTCACGAATAAAGTTCGATGATCAAACTTTACTTTCACAAACGTACGTCACAGTAAAACTACTTGACTACACTAGCGCTTACACTTTATGACATGTGTTTCATAAAACATCATGATCAAAATTTTCTAACTATAAATCAACATGTGTTGCAATAAAACTTTTGTACAACATGATAAAGTTTCTGACTAGACTTACAAATAAAACGTTGATGATCTAACTTTTCTAACTATACATCAACCTGTGCTGCAGTAAAACCTTTATACAACATGATAAAGTTTCTGACTAGACTTACGAATAAACGTCATGATCAAACTTTTCTAACTATACATCAACCTGTGCTGCAGTAAAACCTTTATACAACATGATAAAGTTTCTGACGACACTCAAGAATAAACGTCATGATCAAACTTTCTAACTATACATCAACCTGTGTTACAGTAAAAATATTTGACTATACTAAACTTTGCTTTTACAAACCATGATACACTTTCTGATGACACTCACGAATAAACGTCATGATCAAACTTTCTAACTATACATCAACCTGTGTTACAGTAAAAATATTTGACTATACTAAACTTTGCTTTTACAAGCCATGATACACTTTCTGATGACACTCACGAATAAAGTTCGATGATCAAACTTTACTTTCACAAACGTACGTCACAGTAAAACTACTTGACTACACTAGCGCTTACACTTTATGACATGTGTTTCATAAAACATCATGATCAAACTTTTCTAACTATAAATCAACATGTGTTGCAATAAAACTTTTGTACAACATGATAAAGTTTCTGACTAGACTTACAAATAAAACGTTGATGATCTAACTTTTCTAACTATGCATCAACCTGTGCTGCAGTAAAACCTTTATACAACATGATAAAGTTTCTGACTAGACTTACGAATAAACGTCATGATCAAACTTTTCTAACTATACATCAACCTGTGTTGCAATAAAACCTTTGTACAACATGATAAAGTTTCTAACTAGACTTACGAATAAACCTTCAATGATCAAACTTTCTAACTATACATCAACCTGTGCTGCAGTAAAACTTTTGTACGACACTGACAAGAGCTTGTTCACTAGCGAAGAGAGAAGTCTGTGATGTGTTGCGTGTGGCGCATGAATGTCCTCCCTTCATTCCTTCATCATTTCGTCATCGTGATAGAGACAAGAAGAACTGATGGTTCATTCTCGCATGCTTGGCCAACTATCGGGAGACAAGTGCAATGGAGATTTTATCAGGTAACCTGTGGCAGATAGCTAAATGTCGCCCTGACGGTCAGAGTACAACGTTGAGACGAAAAATTGCAAACATGACGCAGAGAGATTTCATAAGGATTACCATTGCCCACGTCCCGTGCAGCTACGGACTTCACCGCTGTCTCGAAATCACCCACAGGAAGTATCACACCGAAAATCGTGCACCGTCCATGACTTGATCGCCAGACATGAAAACCGGTGGAGTTGGTAAGAGAATGGCAGACTTTGATCAGCTTGATAGCAAGCCGTAGAGAGCTTGATTCACCAGCGTTTTGCAATGGAGATGTTTAGAGGCTACCCATGACAAGATAGCTAAGACTCAACCGATTGACGTTCAAAATGCTACGTTGAGAACTGTGTCAAATGCCCAACATGAGACGAGTTGCCCCAGCGGTTTCGGTCTAAACTATGACACACTCCCTTGCCACACTTATCACTACGGCATCGTCCGCCGTCCCGAAGGAACACCCTGTCAGTGGAATATTACAGCAAAACTCTCCGTGTCTTGCTCGTTTCAGTGAAAAGCTGCAGTGAGAAGACTGGCTCACTAAAAATCATCTAGTTGACTTCAGCAGGGTCGAACACCCCAGAAAACCTCCAAAGCTAGTGAATTTAAAGTTTTCAACTTTTTAGCACTACTTATGAAATTTTATAAGAAGTTTATCACTTAGGGCAGGTCAATAGCAACCGAACCTTTTTTGAATCAAGTCAAACGGACTTGTAGAAGCAAAGTTACAAGCCTTTAAAGTTTTGGAGTCTTTTATGGCCTGGAGACGAAGGCCATCTCCTGGCGAACCTCTAAGTCTGACGCCTTAGCTGATGTCAGCAATGAAATTTTCTAAGTCGGTTTCTTACAGAAACCCGGTTTTTCAGATTTCCAATGCTATCATCGGAGCTCCAGAGTTCACCTACCCCAACCCAGTCGGGAGGAGAACTGATTTCCACAAGCCGAGTTTCCACTTATATAGTGTGTGGCGATCAGCTGATGACGTAATACCCATCATTCAAACACTAAAAACCCGTCTATCTCCGGTTCTAGTGCTCCGATGGAGCTGGAAATAAGCCATTTCCATGTAGAATTTGACGCTGAATCCGAATCTGCCCTCCATTTTCCCATCCGATGCTTTGGTTTGGTTTTACAGCCCACAGCCATCGCAAAAATTCTAACTTAGTCGTTTTTCGGAAAAAATGATGAAAAAATTTTTCTCTCCGATGGCTTTCAAATTTAGCATGTCGAAGCAGAATGTGACGCTGATGCCAAATCTGGTCTCTGATTTCCCGTCCGAGGCTTGCTTCACCGGCTAGAGCGATTTTCATAAACATTCTAAGTCTGTCGTTTTTTCGTCAATGTCCCAAATTTTCAATAACGTCTCACATCTAAACGGAGGTAGATATGAACAAACCGTTTCTTTCAGTGAATTTGTCTCACTTAGCTCTCAAACGACCTATGGCACGACAAAATCCGTCCACTGGAAGCCAAGATCGAAGCTAGCTCTCCCGAGGGGGGGAGGTCTTCAAAACTTTTTCTCTCCGATTGCTTTCAAATTCACCATACAGATGCAGAATTTGACGCTGATTACAAATCTGAAATCCGTTTTACCATCCGATGCTTCGTTTTGAAGCTACAGCCCAAAACGTCCAAAATTCTAACTCTGTCGTTTTTCGCCAATCTCCCAAAATCTTAAATGACGTCTCACATCTAAACGAAGGTAGATATGAACAAGCCGTTTCTTTCAGTGAATTTGTCTCACTCCCAGCTTTCAAACGAGCTATGGCACGACAAAATCTATCCACTAGAAGCAAAGTTGGAAGATCGGTGCCGAGGGGGGGAGGTCAGAACTTTTTCTCTCCGATTGAGTTGGGAAGAAGTACGTAGACCCAACTTTGGCCAAAACGTCCGAATTTGCACTCCATTTTCCCATCCGAGGCCTCCTTCATGCCGAATTCCAGCCTTTCTCATCCCAAAACCACCAAAACCTGACTTTTCCAGGTCTGACGGTTTCTTGCCATTTTCCTCCCTAAACCCAAGAAAATGAGTCCAAACTGAGCTTTTCACTGCATTTTTCTCACTTTTAGCTTTCAAACGAGCTATTGCACGACAAAATCCGTCCACTGGAAGCCAAGATCGAAGCTAGCTCTCCCGAAGAGGGGGAGGTCAGAACTTTTTCTCTCCGATTGAGTTGGGAAGAAGTTCCTAGACCCAACATTGACCAAAACGTCCGAATTTGCACTCCGTTTTCCCATCCGAGCACTCCTTCATGTCGAAAAATGGACTTTTCTCATCCCAAAACCACCAACACCTGCCTTTTCCAAGTCTGACGGTTTCCTGCCATTTTCCTCCATAAACCCAGGAAAATGAGTCCAAACTGAGCTTTCCACTGCTTGTTTCTCACTTTTAGCTTTCAAATGAGCTATTGCACGACTTTCTACGATGTCTACAACCAAAGTTGGAAGTTAGGTAGGAGGGGGGGGAGGTCAGAACTTTTTCTCTCCAATGTCACTGGAAACATCCTTCCTAACCCAAAATTTGACGTAGAGTCCGAATCTGGCCTCCATTTTCTCATCCGACGCCTCCTTCTGCTCCAAAATTCGACTTTTCTCATCCCAACACCACCAACACCCGCCCTTTCCTCACTCATTCCTACCGCCTTCCTTCCCACCCCTTGCCTTATCACTCCTCCTTCCTTCCTTCCTTCCAGAGGGGGGAGGGAACAGTTTCTTCCTCTCGGACCCATTCCTCCCAACGCATCCTTGGCGAACTCCCTTCCTTCCAGAGGGGGGGGGCTGAGTCAGCATGATGACTCATCGATGACTCATCACTGCACCGCACTGCGCTTGCGTCTGCCACGGGGTTACTACTTCACTGCTCGTCACAATGGACACAAAGGATTATTTACTCCCAAGAGCAGCACAGTCTTCGCGTAAAAAATGGAAACAAGGTTATATTCTTGTTAAGGTACCCAAAATCATAGTACGAAGGCAAAATGCACAGTTATCCGACATTTACATGATTGACCAATCTGTCTGAAACTTGATTGCCAAGTATCAATAAGGCGCCTCTGATATTCGTCTTTCAATGGTAAGTGTGCACTTCATTTCTCAAATAGAATTGATTTCTTCTCAACATGAAAGTGAATAAATGGAATTTATCTGTCACATTCGGAAATTCATGTGACACTTTCTGAAATATAAATGTTGTTTTCTGAAATTTTACTCAATTCTGAGATGTAACTGATCTAATCAAAAATTGAAGTTACATATTCTGATATATAAATTTGCCGACTTGAATATAAGTGATCATTGCAGAGATGCAAATGTTCATTTCTTAATAATTGAAATATATGTGATTGATTCTCGAAAAATAATGATCTAATCTCATTGACAATGTTCATACTGGAATATAAATATCTCATTGTAAAGTAGAACTGTTGAATTTTGAAATTAAAATGAATATTTCATAGATGATTGAATACAGATGATAAATTCTTAAATTGTAATGACTACGCACAGAATTAGATTGTTTAATCGTATCACTTTGCTAGAAGTGCGAACTGATTCAAACAGATGGCACATGCAGGAACTTAATAAGTGGTCAAAAAGAAATTTTTAATACCTTGCAGAGATAGGAAAAATAGTCGTGCGTCGCTTGCGGATTGCTCTGAATTCCTTCAAAATGCTCCGATTGCCACGACTCCTTCAGATTCGAAGAATTCAGATCTTTGCGCAAAAGTTTTCTCGATAATGTTGGGCCCTCCGATCATTTTAAAAAAAGTCAGCAGGCGCACGAAAAAACGTTCACAAACTTCTCTGTAGAACTTGACATTGTCTGTGTCTCGGCTGTGTGATCCGGTTGATAACAGTCACTGAAACTTCGTACAATTTGGCGTGTATAATGTTGAACTGGCTGCTCATTGTTCAATTTCTATGGTATTTAGTCAGCAGATTGTGCCATTTCATTCACGTTACATGTTCCAATGTTTCCCTTCTAGTCAAACGGAAGAAGAGACGACCTGTCATAATTTTGTGTGACTACGTCTTAAATTAAAGTTGAAATTTTGAAATATAGATGTTAGGATCAAAAATATAAATGTTCTGCAATAAACATGGAAAAGGTGTAGTCAAACAGAAGAAGAGACGACCTGTCATAATTCTGTGGTTATTAAGGTATATTGGATAATCTTGACGTATAGAATTATTGGCTGTCCTAGTAGCACGGCACGTTGAAAACTGGTACTTTATTCCGTAAACAATAACCGAGCAATGTAAATTGTCACTATATTCTCTAATACGATGCATGCGGTATTTTTCTTCGAAGTATAATTTATTTGCTGACATGATATTTAAATGCAAGCAACGGTTAATTTTGAAAATTTATGACGCAATACCCCACCGCAGCAAGTGTCTGAATGTCACTTGATTCAGAACAACGAATAAGTTTCGAGAATCATTGAAAATGAATGTTCGAATGTTCGCTATCACAATAAATGAACTGTCATCCGGTGCATTCCAAAGCAGTCCAAAAGTTTGCAACAGCAGTCCAAAAATAGATTTTATTTAGTTCTGTTGATTATACATGTATTATAGACCACACTGAGTTCCTACAAGCTATTTCTCTAGTTATTTCATTTGGTACATTTTGGTACATTTTTGTATATGTTTCCAACAAAATGTACGAAAGCAAATATTTAACTACGAAAGCGGATACAATATCGCTTTGTTATATACGTTTCGTAGCGTACGATTTACAGTGCACTAAGCTGTTACCAGCTTTTGTCACAGGAAAATAGCGAAAAGCACAAACGATATTGCGCAATTCGTTGGCTTACTAGAGCATGGCATACATCCATCCACGTACATCCACGCCTCAGTTGACAAAGGAATATTCCATATTAGTCCATTTAAAAAGGACAAATATTCAATTACCTCTGTCGATTACAATCTGTTATCTCTTCATGAAGATTGCTGAGGCTTTCATGTAGTGACGTTGGAAAGTTTTTGCATTTTAATGACATTTAATTTATGGCGCCCGCAATAATTTTAATTTGGCAACGAATCTTCAAGCAAAGTATAGAAAGTATTGCTTCGCATTATATTTCACTCTTGTTCAACAACTCTTTTTCGTGAATCGTGATAAAGGCTAGGGTGTGAAAAGCCGAAATAATCGAAGATCGTTTTCACATCGTTTTCATTATTATCAACAAATACTTGACTTTTCCGAACATTTATTCAATTATAGACAGTCAAAGGCAAATTCCTTCAATTTCAAAATGTACAGAGGCTCATAAAAAAATCATGTCCTCATTAAGTGCTTCACATCCATGATTTTTTGATGACATGATTTGAAAAGATAATACGATAATTTAGCCAACTATTCTACATAATTTCATGTTTTCATGACTTCAAAGTTTTAAAATTTATGGGAAAGTTAAATGCTACTGAGCAAAATCTGTCCTGAAAAGATCTTGAAATTGAACCTGGCAGTTATCAAATTATTTTGCACCGATGTTTATTAAATGATATTCATCAAAGCAGAGCTAATAAATCCCTAGAGCTGAGTAGACAAACTGATGATTAAAAAATACAGACAAATTTATTGCTCTGGTTCCATCCATGATAGATTCATCTGTTTTGTAATATTGTCGTACATCACTTCACGTCAACATTTAATGAATAGTGCATCACCTAAAAGCTCTCATTCCAAACGAATTGCTGATAGTAGGCCTGACAAATATGAAATCCATTAACAACTGCGAACATGTCTTTGTCAATTCAAAGAGAGAAAATTGATGGATTGAATCCGTAGAAGCACTGAGTTGCAACCACGAAACTGTGGCGCACAGCTCGATAAATGACATTCGTTGATAAATTGAAAGTGCCCTCTCTCAACCTTACAAGAGTGAGCACTGTGTGCCTATATGTACAGTGTGCACCCTCTGATTTTAATGCTCAATCTTCTTGAAAATAAGTATGCTAGTCCAATGATTTTGATGCGTTCGACTCCGTCCGCGACACCGGATAGTAAGCAATAGGACTAAGTTTCAGTAGAAATTTAAAAAAGGATCGAATAATGCTTTTTGGTTTACAACCTGCATTATTCGGGCGACATCTGTAGAGAGTATTCATATTCTCTCTTCTCAGTCTATGACTTATGATAAAAAAGAATAAAGACGAACGAATATATGTTGTGCGCGTATCGAAAAAATTGGAGAAAATCATTCACACGACATGTTTCAAAGACTTCCCCAGGTGTTCCAAGAGGGTAGGGATGGAATCACTTAAATACATTGATGAACAACGTTCAGAAAATAAAGAAATATTTGAGTAACAGGGGACACATCAAGTCATTTGGATATATAGCAAAGAGATATCGAAAGAGTTTTTCAGCATGGCTATTCTTGCGTCGAGTTGTTTTCATTTTCAACTTCATTGGTAAATTCATTGTTGCAATTCACAGGTTTGAGAAAGTAAAAAAGTGATTGATATGTTCATTATGAATAATGGTGAATGCATCATCCATGTAGCGCTGATAAAAAATGAGAGTTATAATTTCAATTTCTCAGAACTTCGACTCTATCAAATTTATGGCGAATTCTGTCATAGTGGTGACAGGGCACCAGCCCATAGATGAGTATTAAAGCTTTGTGTATTAAAGCTCATCGTTGAAAGTGAAGAGGAAGCCAGTATGCAAATAAGTTTCAGAAGCTCACAAAGCCCTTTTGCTGGTTGGTACTTCATAATTTTTCATCGTCAGAATGTATGTAATTTATTGTCTCTTCAACGGGAATATTAGTAGAAGGGTTGACGAATGTCATATCTCTGTTGATCCTCACTTTGAGGAACTCTTCGACTGAGTCAAACATGTCTTTGATTCGAAAGTACTTGTAGGGAATCAATGGTTTCAGAGTCGAATCAAGCGATACTCAAATTTATTAGGAAACATGCTGAAAATTTGTCGGCACTGCATATTGTATATATATGAAAGCTTATATCAACCATGCGCAATTCCATATCAACGGTATCTGAAGAAGATATTATAGTTTGTTTAAAAAGAACGAATAGAAACCTTGTGTTCATATCACATTGACAACAGAAACACAAGTCAGCCCAGCAATCCATTACTCAGTCTTAAAAAACATGATGGAATCGACAACATCAGCGAAGTCACACCATGTGATAGATCTCCGATTCCAACTCTAGGCAAGATGATAGGACTCCGAGATATCCCTGTCTGAAACGCAATCATACACACTTGGCATCATGTTCTTTTCAGTGTTGGTATCGGCTTTTTATCAGCTCGTTCATCTTGTTGCAAATAGCAATTTTAGGGCACTTTGAACATATTATGAACTTACATTAATGACATAGCCAAATATACTACTTCCAAGTGGGATATATTTTTTGAACAAACACCACTTGCTATTATAAAACAAGATTGGCGCGAGCTTTCGACTGCATTTTCGTTGATCCAATGATATTCCTCGTAACTCTGTTTAAGGAAGTTGAAATGACTCTCTGCTATGCATTCATCTTCAATTTTATTGTTGCATTGCAGCATTTAAAAAATTGCGAATTCTTCTTTCTGAAACGGTAGGACCTTTTATTACATTTTTGCAAACATCGGTGTACTGTACTGTATATTTCCGTTTCAAATAACAATGCGTTTTAGCATCAATTTCGTTTAGTGATGAAAGGGTCTAGAATAGATGGAGAAAGCCGAAGTAGTAAGCAAAACTCCACTTCTGGACCGCGCAAGATGGCCGCCATCGCTGAGTCCCCCCCCCTTCTGGCACGACAGAGTGTCGTGGTCGGCCGCCGTGGTGCTTCGTGTCTGAGTCCCCCCCCCTCTGGAACGACAGAGGTTGTGGTCTGTCGTGGTGTGCCGGCCAGGTGGGTCCACGTTCACAACATGTTCGCTGAGTCCCCCCCCCCTGCAACGACAGAGTGTGAGACTCGGGTGAGTTGGTCCGACCGCCTGGTTGACGTGGGCGACCGTCTAGGTTGACGTGGGCGACCGCCAGGATTAGTCTTGAGGCTATAGTGTGTGATGTTTTTGGTGCAATCTGCTGAACGTTGGGTTGTAAAATGGGTTGTTTCGAGTGGAAGGAGTGGTCGGATGAGAAAACGGAGTTCAGATTCGGATTCAGCGTGAAATTCTGCATCGGTAGGGTGAGTTTCAAGGCAATCGGTGAGAAAAAATTTTCAACATTTTTCGAAAAAACGACAGAGTTAGAATTTGGGACGTTTTGGTGTGTAGCGCCCAAACGAAGCATCGGATGAGAAAACGGAGGCCAGATTCGGAATCTACGTGAAATTTTGGGTTAGGAAGGATGTTTCCAGCGAAATCGGAGAGAAAAAATTTTCGGCTGACGTCCCCCCCCCTGGACAGCTTGCTTCCAGTGGACGGATTTTGTCGTGCGATAGCTCGTTTGAAAGCTAAGAGTGAGACAAATTCAGTGAAAGAATCGGCTTGTTCCTATCTGTCTTCGTTCAAAAGTTAGAGCGGTTACAAGATTTTAGGTCGGAGCTCGCTCACCTGAAAAAATCCTAAGTGTCAGAGTGACTTTGTATGGGTAAAATTTTGAAAATTTTCCAAAGTGTGGAATTTCGACCTGGGACCGCCACCAAAACATTTTTCATCAAATTTCACTGACCCCCCCCCCCCCCCCGACAGCAATCTTCTAACTTTGGTTCTAGTGGACGGATTTTGTCTTACAGCTACTCGTTTGAAAGAGGAGAAAAAACTGCTCGACAACATTTTTTGTTGCGAGTCAATCGGACCAGCCGTTCACAAGTTAGAGCGGTTACAAGATTTTAGGTCGGAGCTCGCTCACCTGAAAAAATCCTAAGTGTCAGAGTGACTTTGTATGGGTAAAATTTTGAAAATTTTCCAAAGTGTGGAATTTCGACCTGGGACCGTCACCAAAACATTTTTCATCAAATTTCACTGACCCCCCCCCCCCGACAGCAATCTTCCAACTTTGGTTCTAGTGGACGGATTTTGTCTTACAGCTACTCGTTTGAAAGAGGAGAAAAAACTGCTCGACAACATTTTTTGTTGCGAGTCAATCGGACCAGCCGTTCACAAGTTAGAGCGGTTACAAGATTTTAGGTCGGAGCTCGCTCACCTGAAAAAATCCTAAGTGTCAGAGTGGCTTTGTATGGGTAAAATTTTGAAAATTTTCCAATGTGTGGAATTTCGACCTGGGACCGTCACCAAAACATTTTTCATCAAAATTCACTGACCTCCCCCCCCTCTGGACAGCTAGCTTCTATCTTGGCTTCTAGTGGACGGATTTTGTCGTGCAATAGCTCGTTTGAAAGCTAAGAGTGAGACAAATTCAGTGAAAGAATCGGCTTGTTCCTATCTGTCTTCGTTCAAAAGTTAGAGCGGTTACAAGATTTTAGGTCGGAGCTCGCTCACCTGAAAAAATCCTAAGTGTCAGAGTGACTTTGTATGGGTAAAATTTTGAAAATTTTCCAAAGTGTGGAATTTCGACCTGGGACCGTCACCAAAACATTTTTCATCAAATTTCTCTGAACGAGGGGGGGGGAGGTCAGTGAAATTTGATGAAAAATGTTTTGGTTAAGGTCCCAGGTTGAAATTCGGAAGTTTTAAATTTTTCAAAATTTTCACCACACTGGAGCTCTCACACTTAGGAATTTTTTCACTTGTGGCATGTTACATGGACATGTGCTGGCGGACCAACTTCCCGTGGTCATATGAGAATGGTTCAGGTGTCATATTGTAAAGAATGATGAGACAAATCGTTTGCAACAAACCGCATGTCGCTACGATGAATACTTTCGGAGATAGAGCCATTTTAAGTTTTCTTCCGAGCATATATAAACCCCCGACAACGTAAGTCTGATCACTTCATCGAAAGACGAGGTAAGCGACGGTCGTCGCTCTGAGCTCCCGATATCGGGTGCAAAGGACTCTATCTTTTGAAGTAGGCAAGCTATCTTGCTACTTCAAAGTTTGTATGATAGAGTTTGATAGTGTCTTTACTACTGATAAAATTTTTTAAAAGTAGTATGAGTAGTAAAATGCGGAATTTTTTAAAAATTCTTAATTTTCAGTTTTTTCAAAGTTTTAACATATAGACTAAGGTTTTCAAGTATCCTGAGTTCAAATCTGCTATCAGATTTGAAATTTAACTAAGTCTAAGGCAGCTTTGAGGGGTTAGATCCCAGCTACTGATCACTACCTTTGACTCGGCGTTCCTGTTACCACTTCGGGGCAGTGACAATGATGTCTTCAGCTGTAAAGAGCGGGTATCGGGGAAGATCTCTCACTTCCCTAGTGATCGGTACAAGGCCTTCGGGCTGTCGACGGGATCGAGTGCCACTCACTACACTCTTTAGGAATATGACTGTACTACATGATTCCAAACTTATACAAATTTCATTATCTTACAGCTAACGATAAATCAGGCATGGCAAACGATAGAAACAGAAAGTATCATATCAAAATGTGTGTGTGCGGTCGTATAAATCGCAGTGCGGACGCCAAGGCTCACGTCAAGAAGGTGGGCACCGGCCACATGATTATCTTGAATAGGGTTGCGTGCGTGAAGTGTAGAGTGCTGAAGGGTGATGAGGATGAGGCGCGTTTCTACAGAGTGCATGCTGACTGTAGTGGTGGTTTAGTGACTGATTTGAGATTTACGCAGTTGATTGTGGAAGAGAGGGAGCGAATGTTGGCGATCGAGCGAGAGGGTAAGGTTGAGAATGTTGTTGAGAATGATGAGTTGGCGAGAGCGGTTGCGTCGTTGGAGGGTGAGATTGGGCAAAAGAGAGTGCTTGAGAGTGATGATGAGGATGATGTGGATTTAGATAGGGAGCGTGTGAGGAAGCGTGTGAGGAAGTTGAGCTCTTCGTCATCGGAGGTGTCAAACATCGTCATCACCGACCCCCCGAAGAGCTCATCTTCCCCAAAAGTGAAGAGTGGTGGGATTCGTGTGCAGTCGGTGAGGTGGTTGAAGGATGAAGAGAAGAGGCATGTTTCGCAGCAGATGGCGCATGATTTGTTGGTGAATAAGTATGAGAGTTTGAAGAAAGTGAAGGATGAAGTTGTGAAGGAGTTGGATGAGTTAAAAAAGAAGGAACTGAAGTCGAAGGAGGTGGCGGATGAAAACATTAGAATGAGGCGTTGTGTGACTGATTTGAAGAATAAGACGCGAGAGTTGGAAGAGAAGAATGATGAGTGTGAGAAGAGGGCGAGTGCTGCGGAGAGAAGAATGAGAGATGCAGAGGCGAAGTTTGAGGAGATGATGAAGGAGATGAGTGTGTTGAGAGCGAGGAATGTTGAGTTGGAGAGGACTGTGGCTCGGCGGGGTGATGAGAGGCAGGCGTATGAGAAGTTGGAGCGCATGAGGGATGAGTGGGAACGTGTGAATGAGGATCGTTTGTTTGAGTTTCACATCCCTATTCGGGATAATCATTTGGCCGGCGAAGTATTGGTAAATAAAAGTCTCGACGAGTCCATCCTATGTTACAATGGTCATCCGAGCAAGAAGTGTCTGCATGCCAGCCTGAGAATGCGCGGTCACCTACATAAATTCTCGATTCGGAAACGCGCGAGACTGCCAAAGGATGACTAACTTGGTAAGTGAAAAAGTAAATAAGATAGTATATCCTATTCTAATACATATCATTTTCATTGCAGATCTTTGCCCGCCTTCACCACCCCATCACGTCACTCCCGAGAACGAACCATCGGCTCTCTTAAGGGCCACCTAGGGGCAAGACATGATAGAACCTCCACGCGGTTTGCCCTGGGCAGTCTTCGGACTGGCGAATACTATCATTAAGTTGAATCTGCTATCAGTCAACTTGAACGTTGCGTCGCGTTAGAGGGGTATATAAACCACTGCCTCTCATTTCATTTCATTTCAATCATGCAGACGCCGAACAGTCAAGTCAGCTCTCCTCGCGGACCACAGTTAAGGCCGCGAAATTTATTTAATGAATTTGCTAGAATAGAGGAGCAAGACAGAGTTTTTAATAATCTTGCTCGGATTGGCAATCCGATGACAGCAACTGCTGTCAATCCAACGGAATGGCGCTACATTCCAATTTTTAGTCATGTGCCAGTTAGTGTGGAAGTCGACAGTGCTACCAAAGAGAGAGTCTTTGACTCTCTCAGCAGAATTGGTAGGGTGTAAGATGACGCTACTCCCGAGAACGAACCATCGGCTCTCTTAAGGGCCACCATGGGGCAAGACATGATAGAACCTCCTCGCGGTTTGCCCTGGGCAGTCTTCGGACTGGCGAATACTATCATTAAGTTGAATCTGCTATCAGTCAACTTGAACATTATGCAGTCGATTGCTATCCCTGAAGCATTCTGATTCGCTGTTGAGCAATTCATTGTTGAAAACCCTATATAAGCTAGAAGATTGTAGCGCCTCTCATTCAATTTGAAGTCACGATGGAAGCGACATCTGCCGACAATATTCCCGTCTTCACTGATAAAGACAACGGCATTCCCGAGTTCGTCATCCTCGACGAGTGGGATGAGGATGAGAAGAAGGGGAAGATCAAGAGGATCATTTGGACGGATGAGGTGTGGACTCCGAATACCACTCGCATCCGAAAGGTGCCAGATGCACCACCACGGCTTAAGCGGTATAGGGTATATGACAACCTAAGCGTCATACCCATTGAATATTCCAGTCAATAGTCAAATTCACGTCCCCGAGAACGAACCATCGGCTCTCTTAACGGCCACCATGGGGCAAGACATGATAGAACCTCCTCGCGGTTTGCCCTGGGCAGTCTTCGGACTGGCGAATACTATCATTAAGTTGAATCTGCTATCAGTCAACTTGAACGTTGCAAATGCAGTTCGGTGTAATACTTCCTTTCGACGGGCGTTCCTGTAAAGGGCGGCGGTGAAACCCGTAGCTATGTATACCGCAAGGGACATTCGGCAATGGTCAATCTTGTTAAACCTCTCTGCGTCATGTTTGCAAGTGATTGCCTCTGTCTCAACGTAGTATGCATTCGCGCCAGGGCGACATTTAGCCAACTGTCGAAGGTTGCCTAAAACTTTCCATTGCATACGTTATGAGAACCATGAGTTCTACCTGTCTCTATCAATGAGACGAATTGATGAATGGAATGAAAGGGGAGGACACTCACGCGCCACACGCAACATAACACACTTCTCTCTTCCGTAGTCTAACAAGCTCTTTACACATGGATCGCAGTCGATTGCTATCCCTGTATCAGAAGTGTAAGCTATCTTAATTTATTTGACACTATTTTATCTACCATCATCGTCCATATGAAATGTTTTAAGATTTACAAGTTAGACTAAGCGTGCTACTATTTCCAAATGAAAAAGTATACATGGTTAAATCATCCACTTAAGCCCATCCGTAGTCTAACAAGCTCTTTACACATGGATCGCAGTCGATTGCTATCCCTGTATCAGAAGTGTAAGCTATCTTAATTTATTTGACACTATTTTATCTACCATCATCGTCCATATGAAATGTTTTTAGATTTACAAGTTAGACTAAGCGTGCAACTATTTCCAAATGAAAAAGTATACATGGTTAAATTATTCACTAAAACCCCATTCAAGTAAGTCAGTATGAAAGCAAAGATAATACGAAATAAACATTTATTATGGCATGTATTTCAAAAGGTCTTCATCGTCAATATCGTCCCAGAGTCTGGCTTCACATAGATCACAAAAACAGTTGAGCTGCTTTAAACGTTCTTCTGCAGCGTCCCTCACTTTCTCAATGTACGCCCACTCCGCCACGGTTCGCGGTTGGGAGTTAGGGGTGTACCACTCCCATATTTGATGCAAGTGCGACTTGCTGCTCATCTCCATCACCCCTTCGGCATCATATTGTAAATATTTCCACCGTATGCCTGTTAGGTCGGGCAACTCCTCTTCATCCTCCTCCGATAATGATAACTTTCGTATATTGTCGAGATTGTATGTCTTCTCCACCTTCGCCTTTCTTGGTGCATTTGGTGTAACGAGCACCTTTGCTGATGTATATGGAGAGGAGAACTCCAATGCGGTATTTGGTGTTGTTGGAGGACTTGTCATGTTGTCTTTGAAATGCTGACTTTGAATAATGATAACTTTAACATTTTTCCTATTCTTAAGTATACACAAGCAGCCAATCAGAATGAACATCCAATGAATGAAGAGGATGAAAGTATATAAGCAAAGTGACATTCAGGTCATTTCATTTAATCTGTGAATCATACAAGTGACGAACGCACGATCTCTCTCTTTGACTATTATTTGAGGTGTACAAGTGAACTGCTATCTCGTGAATTCCAAATTTGAGTGAAGTCTCTATCTTGTAGAAGTATCAACCTTAAACTTGATTTCGTTGAAATGGTAAGTTGAAAATTTCCTCTCATCTCCCTCAAACGTGTGACTAATAGCATCTTCCTCAATTTCAGGCATCAACTTCATCACCAACGCCCTCTCTTCTCGAGGAAAGTTTAGAGTTATTGAGTCAAGGTAGGTTGTAACACTACACTGAGGCTTGAACAGAGATGAAAGAATGATTTCTCTTTCAGGTGATGTGAGTTCCAGCTCAGGACTCTCGCGGCAAGGCAACGAGTGGGAATGTGCCGACTGCGGACATATGTTTACAAGGAAGCACAGTCTCCTTCGACACATCAAACAACGTGTGTGTCAACGCAAAGCGGCGTCAATCTCCGGAGGTGAAGTTGATTCTGACGATGACATCTCCTTTCCTTGCGATTTGTGCCCTCTTTCTTTTGATAGTCACTTTCAGCGATCTTCGCACAGACTTCAACACACGCATGCAAATGATCACTACACCAACGGTACCTCTACCATCTCCCTCATTAATGTTTCACATAATAATTTAGTACGCGACTACTGCATGGAGTCCAATACTCAAATTGTAGATTTTCCTGAGTGGCTCCTTCAAAATTCTAACATTATCGAAGCGCTCTTCAATAATTTAGACAATTTTAGAATGAAGGCGCTCATCTACCTTAAACTAAAATATATTAAAATAGATTTTCAAACGGGTCAAGTGACGGAGAGAATACAGTTTCATGTTCCTTCCTCTTCCGCAACCGAAGTTGTAGACTGCGAGTCTTGGCTAAATTTTCACATTCAATGTTTAAAATCAAATGTAGATAAATTCAATCAACGCGACAGCGCTCTCATTTTTGATGGTGTGGACTCAGCCATATTCAAAATTTCCCTATTAGAAAGTCATGCAGCTCGAGGCACATTTAAACTTCCAAAAACGTTGTATAATAAGAAAGCTGTCATCAATGTTGATTGTAAATCACAGTGTTTCAAATATGCAGTCCTATCCATCCTTCACTATAATGATATCAACGCGCATCGAGATCGCACCTATAGCTATAGACAGTGGGAGGATGAACTAGACTTTGAAGGTTGTGATAGTAACAACATGAAAATCAAAGATGTAGAAACGTTCGAAAAACATAATAAGATTAAAATTGTCGTTCACGTGTGGGAGAAGGGGTTGAAGGGTGCCCGCTATAATTCACGTTCAACTTGTTATGAACGTGTAGTCAACCTCTTATTAGTAAAACAAGATGATAGCGAGGAATGGCACTACTGTGGTATTCCCAAAATCTCTCGCTTGTACACTCACTTGGGGCACTCTAAAAGAGGTGAACATTTTGTATGCGACCGCTGCATCCGCTCCTTTTGGAGTAAAGATAAATTTGAAACTCACTATGAATGGTGCAAGCGAGGTAAATTACAAATGGAACGCATGCCCAAAGATAAAATATTTTCACATAGGGATAATGGTGACGAATTAAGTCCCCTGCGTATCATTTACGCAGACATAGAATGCTACATTGATGATATCATCCACAAGCCAGCAGCCATATCCTGCTATGAAGTATGGCATGACCACTTTAGGAATAGACAAAACAAAATGCATACTTGGCAAGGTGAGGATTGTATTTACCAATTCCTACAATTCCTCGAACAGGCTGTAAAATTTCAACAATCATATGATTCCCAATTGCAGCGTAAGTCACTACATATGTCAGATGAAGACAAACAAAAATTTGAAAGTTGCACATCCTGTCCTAAATGTCATAAAACGTTTGATGACGATAAAATTAAGAAAGTGCGTGATCATGATCACATCACTGGTAAATTTAGAAACGCACTCTGCTCCAAATGTAACTTTTCACTTAGGTTGAGACGTCGTGTACTACCCGTCATTTTTCATAACTTTAAGGGCTATGACAGTCATATGCTCATAAAAGGAGGGTTGAGCCAGATGAAATCGTGGCAGTTTAATGTAATAGCACAAACGAGAGAAAAATTCATGGCAATGACAGCAAAAGTACCAGTAGATAAAACTAAAGAAAATAAGACAGTCTTCTTCGAAATAAAATTTTTAGATTCATTTCAATTCATGTCAGCGTCACTAGCTTCTCTCGTTCGTAATCTCAAGTTTCTTCCCCATAGTCAAACTTTGAAGAAACACTATCCAAACTTAACGGATGAAATAATCACTCGCAAAGGAGTCTTTCCTTATGCGTATTTTAGCTCAATGTCTAAACTAAATGAAACAACCCTCCCTTCCATTGACAAATTCAAAAACGATTTGACGGGTGAAGATTGTCCAGTAGAGGACTATGAACATGCTCAAGAGGCATGGTTAAAATTTAATTGTAAAACGTTTGGCGATTATATGATCGCTTACTTAGAATTAGATGTCATTTTGCTGGCTGATGTCTTTCAGGAGTTTCGACGAGTGGCATTAGAAGAAGACAAATTAGATCCTATCCACTTTGTCAGTCTACCAGCCATGTCCTTTAAATCAGCCTTTAAAATGACTGGTGAGACCATTCATCTCTTACAAGACCCGGAGATGTATAATATATTTGAGCGCGGAATACGCGGTGGTCTCACATTTGTAAATAAACATCATATAAAATCTGAAACAGTAGGTGATGATCATATCCACCTAAAGTACTATGACCAAAATAATTTATATGGCAGTTCACTGTCTAAACCACTACCTCATTCAGAGTTTAGTTGGTTAAATCAAAATGAGCTTGAGTATTACTCCAACCCTTCAAACATACTGAATATTCCAGATGAAGGTGATTGGGGATATTATTTTGAAGTGGATTTGATTTATCCAAATAGTATTAAAAATAAAACTGCTGATTTCCCACTCGCACCTGAATCTGGCGAAGTGACTGAAGATATGTTTTCACCATTCATGTCACAATTTCATAATAACTTAACAGAGTGTGGACAGCCAAGGTACAAACCATGCCGCAAACTTTTACTCACCCAATATGATAAGAAAAATTATCTCGTACACTTCTGCATATTAAAATTCTATTTAGAAATGGGCATGCTTCTAAAGTCAGTTCACCGCATTATCAAATTTAGACAGAAAGCCTTCCTCAAACCCTACATAGATAGTAACAGTCAAAAACGTGCACTCGCCCAAAATAATTTTGAAAAGGATTTTTATAAATATAAGAATAATAGTCTATTCGGAAAGACCATGGAGGATGTTAGAAAACGTATGAATTACAAACTAGTCGTTGATGAACAAAAATATCACAAATTGACCTCATCACCTCTTTTCATTGATAGAGACATCATCGATGAGGATCTTGTAGGTGTTAAAATGATTAAATCAGAAGTTGAGTTGTGCAAACCCATCTATATTGGGCAAGCCGTTTTAGATTATTCCAAGCTTGAAATGTATCAACTCTTCTACAAAATATTAAAACCATGCCCTCTCGTAAAAGAGGTTCGCTTGCTGGGTGGTGATACAGATAGTTTCTTTTTAGGAATTACCACTCAAAAAGATTTAAATTTTAATGAAGTAGGTAAGTCATTAGAAAAATATTTCGATACATCTAACTACAATCCCACTCATCCACTCTATTCCATACAGAATAAAGCCAAACTTGGTTGTTTTAAGGATGAAACAGCAGGAAAGGAAATAGATGAAATGATTCTCCTCCGTCCTAAAATGTATTCCATGAAACTAAAAGAATGTGCAGATAGTATTAAGCGTGCTAAAGGTATATCAAAATCCATTGTTCATAAAATGAAACATCGGTCCTATAAGAAGGCCTATAAAAATAAAACTATAACGTTTGTCAATATGACAATCTTAAAATCTCAAGTTCATACTGTGAAAACGTACACGTTCAAGAAACGAGCACTTTCAGCATGGGAGGATAAGAGGTGTTGGATAGGACATAACACATCTCTTCCACATGGACATCCTGACACAAACATACCTCCACCCAAAAGAATAAAACTCACGCTACCACATTCAGGAGATGTATTGACATAATCAACTTTAACTCAGTATTTTGAGGTTGCTTTTTGTAGATATACATGGTTGTTTTATGTATCGCATGAGATCGTTTCTTCCTTGTGAATATATGCCTACAGTCAGCCCATTCCCCCTATATCTGTGAAAAGACTTTTTCATATACATATTTTTATTTCAATAAACATATCACAATGACTTCACTTTGTTTTCCGAAACACTAAAGTTACGAGGGATTTAGTATCTTTCACATGGATACACTCTTGTAAACCATTGGTAATTTTGATAGCAATAGAGGGTATAGTTTGTTTGACGACGGGATGATAGAAAATAGATTCAAACATCTTCTCGACTATTCCATATGAAGCGTCTTTATCATGAATGAAATCACGTAAAATGTATTCTTTTTTCTCGCCAACAGAAATAGGTAAAATCAAATCACTTTGAATGTAAAGGTGTTGTTCATGTTTATCAAGTGTCATTGGTGTTTCTATACCAATCGTATGCGCAGCAGCAAACACAGTTTGTAGCATTGAAAAGCCAAAGAGTTTTTTCAAATTTTTACTCAATTGACATTGAATGTCATCACCCAGTTTCAGAACAACGCGTTGATTTTCAATTGAAAACGAAATGTGGTGTGTCTTTACATCATATTTACTTTTTATCACATGCTTCAACTTCTGTTGTATATAAGGATTTACTACATGAATGAAGCTTTCAACTGTATGATATAGACGCGGCATTATATTGATAGCAACTTTAGATTCTTCATAAGACTGGTAAATTTTCTTGATGCGATCGCCATAGATGTCCACCCACCATTCATCATTAACTGAATCAGCTTTAGTGTGATATTCATGAGAACCATACACCACACCGCTTCCAATAATAGGCGTATAATGTCTTACAAAATGACGCAAGGTTGGAGAGAAATAAACTGTAAGTTTGTCATTATATTTCTGAATAACCAACTTATTTTTGTCCGCCATAATTTTCTCTCCATACTTCTTACCCACAGTCTCATTCCATCGTTTTACTAACTCAATAAGTGATAAAGGTTGAACACCACGCTTTTTCAAAATGATGCGTTCTTCGCATTCTACAACATCTTCATCATATATTTTAAATCTATAATGAAATTTGTTGATTCGAGTTGAATAAACTTTTTTAACATTTGCAGTAGCAATTGACGTTAGATGTAGTCCATGACCAAAACCAAGATGTGGATAGAATTCACTATCCAACCTCAGCGTAAGACCTTTAGTAAAAGAATGAAAGCGGAGGAACTGTCTCCCACTCCAATGATAGATAGTAAACTCATAAGCTTTCTGATTTTTATTCTTCATGATGGAAGTATTACCACTGTTGAATGCCTTAATAATTTCCTCATTCCCAAATGGCTCATAAGAATCTGATTTTATCTGAATCCATTCATAGTTCCACTTTCCATCTGATGTTAAATTGTATGGGAACTGAAATGCATTATTCATCGTTATTCCATCATGGGTGCGAGGAGTCAATATCATTTCTTCCAAATCATTCACATTCTGAATATTGCTATCATAGCAAATACTAGAAACGCCAACTTCCCATTCACCTTCTAAATGCAGTGGCCGATTTAATTCTACTCGATAGTCTGATGGTTTATTTTTGGGAAATTTATTCATAGAAGCATTACTGGGCAAGTAGATTAGAAACGAGTCCTTATTTTCACTTTCCATATTATTCACATTGGAAAAATATATTAGCATACTTTTGCATTAACTCTTCATTCGGAAATGGAGTGTAATACTTGTCACAGCATCTTTATGAAAAGGAATCAACGCACCAGCATCATCATAAATGGCAATATTAATTTGTGGGATGTAGTTTGATTTCAGCTTTGTATAATGCACTTTCTTGAAAGTATGCTCAGATAAAATACTGCAGCTTTTTGGCTGGTATGGTATCATTGCTAGCAATGGAGCTTGAACATCTCCCACACGTACATCTTCACCAATATTGGAATATATCTGAAAATAGTTAATACGACGCGATAGCGACATGTCTGCGCTAGCTTTGGTTACAGTACCACTTTTAAAGATATTTTGATCAAAACCCAAAATGTCCATTAGAGTTTTATCCATAATTAGTTCAATACCTTTTCCATTTATAGTGAGAGACAAAGTACCTTCTTTTTTCAGAAAATGAAATATGTTGCTCATTAATCACTTCATTTAAATAATCTACAACCAATTTAACCGAAGTAATAATGCGAGGCATCAACACTCTTGTTTCATGTAAGAAACCACCAAAAGGCTCTACACACTTTCTGTATAAAGATACGGCCCATTCTGTATCAAATTGATTTGACCTTTCACATGGTAAATGTTGCATATCAGATTTTCCATGAACAGCTGCAGAACGATGTCGTAAGAACTGATGAAAATCTTTTGAACAAACTAATACTAGATCATCATCATTTAATTTGCTTATTGCAATATGATTGGATGATTTAATATAAGTCAATGTTGCCACTTGTTTGTCATCAACTCGAAGGAGATAATTAAATTTCTTCAATAATGTTTCAGGAGTCATGTTTGTCTTTCTTGGCTTAATCACAATCTTCTTCACCAACGTCTTCTCATTTCTTGGAATAAGATCTACATAATAAGCTTCCTCTCGATATATTAACTGTTTATGACCACTTATGTGGTAATTAACGTTAAAATTATCATAGCTTGTTAAGGCGCTAGCGAGGTAGCCTAAATCATTTCTTAAACTTGGACTTAAACCAACAATCCAATCTTTCTCAACTACATGATGTACATAATTATAATCATCATTGTGCGGAGTAAATTGGACAATATGTTTACACGCTTTATTCAAGAAATCATATATAAACTTTTTACATGATAAGAGATCTTTCTTTGGCCACTGTGGAATGTATACTCGGCACCCCTTTTCACATTGATAAGCAGCTGTACGCCTCATATTAATAGTCATCACCTCATGATCAAAAGTATAGACACAGTTGCTATAAACAAGTTGAGTGACACCCACTTCCCAATTCCCATTTAGCTGTTGTGCATGATCAATGGGAGTAGAAAAGAGTGCGGCTCGATTGCTAGTAAATCTCTTTGTAGCCGCATTGCTAAGCAAAATATGATAAAACGACATTTTTATATTGCTAATCTGCAACTTTGCATAACATCATGAAGACTTGGATTTTGGACTCTCTACAATATATCAGAGTTGATCGTGATGGAAACGTACATTTCAAAAATTCTCATGATCATACATCAAGAGGAATTACATTAACATGGCGACAATTTGTCAACCTCAATGATATCATGAGGGATTTGGAATATTTTGAAACATTAAGATTCATCTCCTTGGGTGATCAAGTTTGGCTTCAACATTACAGAAATGAAATTCAAATCTACCATTCTCATTCCGCAAACTGTTTCTCATTTCGCAAATACAATTGGGAGAAGTATAGAAGATACATACATCGCTCCATCATGACATTTATTCGTCGTGAGTTCATCGCCCTACTATGCAAATCTTAATCAGATATGATTACCACGCACCATGAGTTGGAAATTAGATTCCCTACAACGTATTGAAACGGATCATGATCGAAACGTCTATTTCAAAGATTCAACTGGAAATGTGAGAAGAGAGTTTGTTTTATCTTATCGTCATTTTCAATCTCTACATCATATCATGAAGGACTTGAAATACTTCTATATGAAAAGACATTCACGTATTGGAAATCGCATCTGGCTGCGCGTCAACAATCGGCGAATTCAACTCTATCATTCCCAACTTCATACTAACTTCACATTTCATCAAGGTAGTTGGGAAAAGTATAAAAGGAAGGTACATCGCTCAATTTACTCATTCTTTCATCATGAAGCGCCATCGCTACACAATCGTCAACATTCTCCGTCGCTTCAGACTCTACACCAAAATCGATCTCACAACATTACGCCAACAGCTTCCAAACAGCAAGTATTACCCGGGCCGTCCTCAAATGTTAGTGGTGAAGATGAACAATTCACGGAATCTTCAACTCTTCCCAAATGGGACTGTACAGATTCTCGGCGCCCTTTCTCATTCATCGGCGCAGTCAATGCGCTTAGAGCTACAAAGACTACTACGTCGGATATGGAAGAGGGAGAGGTGTGTGATGTCGAATCTGACTGTGGACAATATGGTGATCTCTACTCAATTGAGTGACAGTCTATCATTTTTGAAGATTCGTACCAGCAGTTACAGTTTGTGTTATGAACCCGAACTTTTTCCTGCAGCTCTCATTAGTTGTTGGTTGCCTGTGCATGTGGCAATCTTTCATAATAGTAAAGTGATCATTACTGGACTAAAATCTCATGAACAAGCAAATATGATCCTAGACTATCTCATTGAGTATGTACGTACCCAGCGGATTGTAAAATAAAAAACAATTTTTCCAACATGATGTTTTTATTTCAAATCATGATAGAACTTACAAATCATTTTTTCATTAGAGGATGGATTACATGAAAAGTTTTGAATAACAGATGCAAATCGAGATACATGTAAACGTTTTAAGATGAAGTACAGTACAAAAGCACCACACGTTGATGAAAGTGGATGTTGTAGTATGCGTTCATTTCGCTGATATTGACGCGTATGTTTTCTCAACCACTGCTGTGTTGGTATATTTGGAGGTTGAGCAAGAGAGTCAAATAGTTCACCACGTCGGTCTTCTCCAATAAAGATCGCTTTCCAATGCTCACCGCCTAAATTCTGTGAATGAGTGTTTAGCACAATAAAGATGGGATAGTGATTTACTGCAGGTGGTAAGGTATCGAGTGAATAGACATTATCGAAAGCTTTCAACGTCGCTTCGTCTGCATTACGCTGCACTTTAGTCTTAATATCGTCAGCAGTCAACCAACTCATTAACGATTATACTGAAGAATCACGTCACGATACTTTGTAATTTCAATATTTGAATCGAAGACTGCATAAATTAATACATTGATCGTCTCAGGTAGTGTTCTTTTGAACGTCAAATCCAAACGAATATTATGAGGCACGTTCGCTTGACGATAGGGTGCACTAATATCGCTGTCAGCAGTCAAATCAAATGCATAAATAGTATATCCACTCTTAAACTCTTTCATAGTCAGTCCGTTGGTATCATCCGTATTGTAAAAGCCAAAGACATCCATAAAATCAACATAACTGCGCATAAATTGATCCGAAGCAAAATCTGGTTTGTAGGGTGGACCAGGATGACTCACACCATTAACACGTAAAGCAATTTCACTTAACTGATTGTGTTTAAAATTGAAAGGATTCTTCTTTATATTACCATTAAATGCATCATTTTCAACCATTGCCACCATGAGGAGCTTCGGTGCTTCCGATGGAAAGAGGCCATCTTTCATGAAACTCTTTTGATCTTTCGGAATTGTAAAGGTGAGAAGCTTTGTATGCTGAACGGGGTAAATGGCATTTTGGCGGTTAAGACCTTCAGCATGCCCTCTAATGACACTTGGATTCGGTACTACTCGACGAATGTAAAGTGCAATATCTTCCACATGAATTCTAAAATTGTCAACTTTAGCAAATGCATTCAGCGCAAATTCAGGCTTATTCAATGTCAGCTTGAGTCGCATGCTGGTATTACAGAGTAAAAACTTTGACTGTCTAAAGAAGTCTAAATTCAGCGGACCATATAGCTGACATACTCTACTATCTTTAATCATAGCAGATCGCTTTACAAAGCCACTGTTTGTTTCAACATCAAATTTTCCTGCTTCATCTCTGTACCATCCCATGGCTTCCATATGACTTTTTTGTGCTGCTGGATGAAACTGTGATACATGATTGAAATATGATTTATAGGGATAATCGCTTTGACCACCTTCCACCTGCTGCTCTCCAATCGTTAGAGAAACATCGCGAAGTAATGTAGTCAATGGTAAATTGTTCAGTCCAACTTTATGTGCATCGTCAATAGCAGTTCCATCTGCTTGCTGAATTCTAAACCTCAAATCAAGCATCGCATAACTCAAATCTATGTAGTCATCACTACCACCAGGAATAACAAATTCAATGGGGCCAGCATTCTCAGCTGTTCGAGGATGATAATCTACAATACTTGAACTAAGAATATCTGTCTGTATGGCTTGTTGATCGAACAAACAAAAACCGGAAATTTTACACTCCATGATTAGAAGTTATAGCAGCGTCGTCGTTTAGCGCCTGATGAATGATTAGAGCCTCTGCGACGTTTGCGTGAATGCCTTTTGACTGAAGATCGCACCTTACCAGCTCCGCGATGTTTCCTCCTTCCTTTTCTCATTCGTTTAGGTGATTTCTTTCCTTGAGTAACACCAGCAATGGTCTGCTTCAATGTTTTTAAACCGCGTTCCTTCCCACGATTCAACAAACTGCTCTTAAAACTTCTACCTCTGGAAAGATCACTAGCAACATCACCAGCAAAGCCAACGGCATTACTTAAAACATTTCGTTTTAAAGATCTACCGACATTGGATATGAGAGGTGCTACAACAGATTTCAGTGCACCAAGTATGCTACCTCCACGTTGGCGGCGAGCTCCGATGTAAATTTGTCCTCCACCACTTACGTAGGAGGGTCGTGAATAAAATGAGGCAGTTGGATTCATAGCTCAAACCCTAAACATTGTTAGTTACAACTTTGCATGAATCACTGTCGATCACTTAGATGAAAGATGTCGGCACGACGCATCCAAGAGTTCATACTTGAAGGATAACCAGTCCATTTAACAAGACACCATTCTTCACCTTGCCGTTTTTTACATCGAATGATTTTCTCTACCAAATATGTTTCACTTTCAGTGACTACCTCAATCTCATCGCGGTAAAAGCTACCCTCAATTTCTTCATTATCGTAATCTTTCAACTTGTAGGTGGTCGGAGAGTCTTTTTGATTAATCCTTGATACTGTAAATACCTCCTCTGTCCAATTCGGGAGGTACCCTTTAGCAAAAACACTTTTCACTTTTGAGATACGAACTTTATCGCCAATTTTCACATCACTTTTCACATGAGTGCGTTTACGTTGGAATGATTCGCGCACTTTATCTACATTGTCAGCATTTACATCTACTGGTCTGAGTCCAATAGAACGATGGATAGAGTGATTGTAGGCATGGAGTGTATCTTGTAGAACCTTTGTCCAATTTTGTGTCAAGTTGGCAGTAAAATGTCGCCACAAGCGATTTTTTAATGTGCGATTAAAACGTTCAACGAGTGCAGCTTTATAAGCGCTCTTTACACTAAACAACTCAATGTCATGCCTCTCAAATAATCTTGTCACATGCTGATTTTCAAACTCTTTTCCTTGATCACTCTGAATTCTTTTTGGAATGCGACCTTCTCGAAAAATTGTTTGGAATGCTTTTGCTACTCCTTTCCCTTCTTTAGTTTTTAAAGGTTGAGCCCACGCATAACGCGAGAAAATATCAATGACGGTTAAAATAAAATTATTGCCCGAGTTATGTTTTGAAATGGAGGCAACATCGCACAAATCTGCTTGCCACTGTTCATCGATGTCATGAACAATATAATGGCGGGTGCGGTACTTCTTTTTCGCTTGTTTGTGGAGTGTATAGGTAGCCTGACCCTTTAACCATCGTTTCACTTGTGATTGTGGAAGACCACTCGCTTTTGATAATTTCTTGATAGATGCAAATCCTGCCGGATGTTTTACATCATAATAGATTGACTTCAAACGTTCAGTCGATGACGACTGACTCTTTTTCCTCCTTCTCATCTTTTTGTTTTCTTCCCTTTCTACATTTACAACAACTGCAGCATTTAGCTTTAGCGGTTTTGCGATCGTGTTCACATTGCTTAGGGGTTTCATTATGAGAGCTGGCGCAGCAAGTGCAAGTGACAACGACATTCACCTCTGGCGGCTCATTACATGGCAAGCAACACATCTGCTTCATATTAATAATCTGAGAACATGTATTTCCTGGGAGGAGCTGTTTTACGTTTTCCTTTTACCAGTTTTAGTGGCGATGTAGATCTACGTCGAGTTCTTCCTCTTGTTTGCTTAGTGAGTGTGGGAGGGGATGTAGCAGGTGACGCCTTAAACCAATTTGTTGGCATTTTCATCGTCTGAAGCATTGGAGTAGTAGCCACTGTTGAATCAAGTTCTTTCAATGTCTCATTATTCAAAGCAAATTTTGGCACATTATGCTTTTTCAATAGTTTAAGAAAGTATGACCAACCAGGTGGAACATAGCCCTGACGGCGCTTTCTACGTGTCGCATACTGAATCAAGTCTTCATAACGTGAAGCATCAATCACTTTATTTTCATCTGTAATGATTTCTCCTCTATCATTTACATTGAGATGGGGCTCAATACTATTGAAAAGAGATATGGCATGTGCGCGAGATGCTAAAGGTGTAGCAGTCGATACAGAGTCACGCATCTTATTCTTCAAGTTTTTCAATTGCTCAACAGTTTCCGATTGTAATAATACAGCACGATGTGGATCTTTGATGTGAACATTTTGCTGATAATCTATTTCTTTCCTATACATTTGATTTGCAAGAGGTTGCTTTACTTGCTGCATGGCAGTCAATTGTACATATTCATCCTGAGGAATAACAATCATGCGAGAATAAGAACTCATAGTTTGTAGATAATCATGGGAGTTTTCAAAATATCACTTCGAAATCTAA
Source organism: Prostheceraeus crozeri (assembly GCA_907163375.1). NCBI lineage: Eukaryota > Metazoa > Platyhelminthes > Polycladida > Euryleptidae > Prostheceraeus > Prostheceraeus crozeri. Next base: position 428,394 of record CAJQUW010004489.1, on the reverse strand, counting down.
ATTCTTCCGGACACTCTTGCGTAAAGTCAATGAATAAGTAACCGTATGGTTTTTCAGTAGCTGCTTGAAAAATTTCAATTAAGGCTTTTGATCCTCTGGGTGCAACTTTTCGCGCTAAAATTTCAAATTGACTTTTATCTCGCGGATTCTTGAAAATAGCATAATAGTGTGTATTCAGGTTTCGTGTACGAGCTTCTTTTCCATCAGGAAACAAATTTTGTGTAATATAGATGATAAAGCACCTTTTATGGTGTGCTGCGCGAGTAAACATATCTGTAACATCTTTTGAATTCTTACTTTCTTTTAATAAATCATCCAATACAACAACATCATTAGACTGAAGTTTATCCACTGGAATAATTCCTTCATGTCGAATAAAGTTGCGACTTTGCAATTCCTGAAACAGCGACGGTTGATAAATACCATAACACCAAATCACTCGATTGATAGGTTCCTTAAACAACTCCCTTCTTTTATCCAATAAATTCAGCGTGAAAACAGTTTTACCTGCATGAGATGGACCTGATACAGTCAGAACTTTATCACATTGAAGTCTGAAATCCATTTTATTACTTTGAGACTCAACATTTGCATAATTAACGCTTAGAGCCAAAGATATTTCCCAATAGGTTGCCCACGGCAGGAGCTATCATTGGAAGTATTGCTGAAAGGAAACCGCCCTTTTGTGTTAGAGTTTTCCTCTTTCTTTGAAGGGCGACTTTAGGATTGGAGATGAAACGCAATTTTGTAGCATATCGCTTAAGTAACTTTCGTTGTTTTGGCGCTAATTTCTTCGTCCTCAACTTCCTCACATGAGAAATAATTTCACAAATGAATTTATCGTTAGCATGTCGTATAGCATTGTATCGCTGATTTGCTTTCATTCGTCGGAGAGCTTGAATGGCTGAAGAAAACTTTTGACTTTTACGTTTCGTCATTTTACGTTTCGCCATTTTCCGTGTTAGTCTTTGCTAAAACCTATCTTTACCACATTTGCATAGGTACTAACTATTGCGACATAAGTGACACTCGAAATGAGCAATATCACAGTGGTAACATTGGCAAAGTTGAATGCAATTACGTATGAAACAGCGTTGACAAAAAGCATGCTTACATCTCTTGAAGATGCGCTTTTCATTTCCATCCTTTCGCTTACATACATCACAACACATAGTTTCACCGTTACTGATGTCTATAGCAAGTCTTTTTGAAGATATGAATTTGCTAGCCTTTTCTAAATAATAGACGCATGTACAGAAGGAATATACTTCGAGAGTGAGCAGACATAGCTCGAAAACCAGTTGTGCTACAATCAAGTACCACTGCATTTTCAATTTTTCTTTATGGAAAGTTGAATGTGAATATCTGAAATCGCTTCAATCACTAGACTGCTACCATGATGGTTAAATGCGTTAAGACGTTCAGCAATTTTTATCATATGTCTTTTAAAAAATTCTTCGGGGTGATCTACCACTTCCATTGAATAAGAAGCAAAATGGAAAGAGCGACTTTCCACCTCTTCCTTTCCAAAATGACTAAACTTAATTTTCGCAACTAATCGCGCCATGATAATGCTATCAGAGAATGTATTCATTAACTCTAGAAATAGAGTGCTAGCATCATCGACCACTGCTTCGATGTCGGTCTCATCTTTATGAAATTTTATCACATAATCTTGAACAGCTCCTTTTAAACTTTGCCTATGAAAACGTAATGTTCCGCAGTCGTTTGAGAAAGACATGATCGCCCTTTATCTAACCTATCCATTGCATGAAAACAACAACTCTTCTCATAGTAACATTTATTGAATAATGGTAACAAGCATGCATTATAAATCAATGGTTTGAAAGAGATAAAATAGATACAGCTGGTAACTATCATACAGCGAGCAATGATAACCATACAGGACTTTGGCAGTGTTGAGGTAAGGAGGAAAGAAGCATTGGTTATGAACGTAGCTACTACAACGAACAGACAAAATAGGAACACACAAATCCTTAAAACGTTTCGTGACTTCATGATAATGTTGATTCACTCTACTATCCCAAGGTGGGAGCAAAATATCATCAATGATTAGATTGGGAAATACTTTCCTCTCCTTACCAGGATTATTACAAAAGATGCGTATAACATTGAAAGCAGCTAACCATCGTTTAAAGTCAATAAGAAGAGCACTCTCACAAGAAAAGCCATAGTCTTGCAAATATTTCAGATTAAGTCCATGAATGTGTTTTCTCGCCCATTGATCAACATTGGGATCGCAGTTGGCATGTTGATGATAGACACTAACAATCTGATATGTCCAATTGTTCATAGCAATAGCACTGAGCTCCTGTACAGGTTCACCCTCACAATCCATAAAAATGATGATAGAAGCCTAAAACGGAAATTTACACATCTAAGGAAACGTTCTATAACATATTACAAAATGAAGAATTACATCGATGCTTTTCACGACAAAATACACAAATGATATGATGGCAACGAAGAAGTAAAATGTATCTAATAAGACCACGTCTACGACACTCAAAGCACATAAGCAAATTGTCATAGGGAAGAGTTAGGAAAGGACTAGCAATTCTCCTTCTTTGATTTGCGTTTTGATGTAGCATTCTTCTCCGACTTGCGCTTCGTACCACTGCTGTTAAGGATTTGATCAATTATGTCGTCCACGTTGGGTGGTTTCGGAATATATAGGATGGATTCCATATGCATGGAGAGAGAGGCTATTTTATTATCCTTGTGTCGACCATAATATAGCCCATTCACTTTGAAAAGGATATCCCAAGTACCTTCTCCGAGCTCATCACATCTGATGGGTATTGAATGATCTCCATCCTTCTTATAGTAAGTACACCAATGTGATACCGGTAGGCAAATGTGATTACCATCCCAAATCTTTCTATAGGGAGTATCCTTGTCATCTCTAGCCTTCCACTCTTGAGCAAGAGGAGTAGGAATGTCCATATTTAATGTCACGTACTCCTCAATAGTATCAAGTTGGTGGCGAATGTACGGACTCACGGGGATCAGTATGTAGTCCCCATACTGATTGTGCATTATCTTGACATCCGTGGAAGGGAGCATTCCCGTTTGGAGTACTACGCTATGATCATCATAACGCAAGGCTTGTTTAAATTTACGCTGTAGCGGTGTAGGATTATGTACCTTGGTTGTTTCTTCCACTGGCCTCAGTTGTAGATGATCTGACCGTAGCGAACCTTGTAACGTTTGACCGCCATTTTGTCCTACTAGTGCAGTAGATGGAGTAGATGCCTGAAAATGAAAAAAGATTGTATTAAGTTTATGTTCAAGGGAGGAGAGGGAGGGAAGTAGCGACTTACCATTTTAGTTGGATAATAGAACAGGGAACTAGGGAGAGAGAAAATGTGCGTCCGTCACTCGTGTGATTCAACGATGGAATGATTCTCGCTGTGGAAGGCTCGCTATTTATAAAGAAATGCTTGATTCTCATTGGATGATGATCCTCATTGGACAATAACATCAAGTTGATTCCAAATCTGGCATCCGTTTACCAATCCGATACTTCGTTTTGAAGCTACAGCCCAAAACGTCCCAAATTCTAACTCTGTCGTTTTTCACCAATGTCCCAAAATCTTAAATGGCGTCTCACATCTAAACGAAGGCAGATACGAACAAGCCGATTCTTTCACTGAATTTGTCTCACTCTTAGCTTTCAAACGAGCTATCGCACGACAAAATCCGTCCACTGGAAGCCAAAATCGAAGCAAGCTGTCCAGGGGGGGGGACGTCAGCCGAAAATTTTTTCTCTCCGATTGAGTTGAAACTCACCCTACCGATGCAGAATTTCACGCTGAATCCGAATCTGACCTCCGTTTTCTCATCCGATGCTTCGTTTGGACGCTACACACCAAAAACATCACACACTATAGCCTCAAGACTAATCCTGGCGGTCGCCCACGTCAACCTAGACGGTCGCCCACGTCAACCAGGCGGTCGGACCAACTCACCCGAGTCTCACACTCTGTCGTTGCAGAGAGGGGGGGGACGTCAGCGAACATGTTGTGAACGTGGACCCAAGTGGCCGGCACACCACGACAGACCACAACCTCTGTCGTTCCAGAGGGGGGGGGGGACGTCAGCGAACATGTTGTGAACGTGGACCCACCTGGCCGGCACACCACGACAGACCACAACCTCTGTCGTTCCAGAGGGGGGGGACTCAGACACGAAGCACCACGGCGGCCGACCACGACACTCTGTCGTGCCAGAAGGGGGGGGACTCAGCGATGGCGGCCATCTTGCGCGGTCCAGAAGTGGAGTTTTGCTTACTACTAGCCGAGAAATCAAGTCAAGGTCTAGCATTAGAAAAGCCGAAGCATAAAGTCTGATTAACTTTTCATATTAATTTTGCTTGTTCACTTCTGTAAATGAAGAAAGGAATATGTGTATGATTCCATAAGTCCATTTTTAAAAATAGTCATGAAGCTGATGGAATTTTTAGGTGTCAGAATGTGACGAAGTTTTAAAACCTACAGATCTAATCGATAAAATGATTAATTACATTTTTGCTGGATAAAAAAGCTCATGAAATGACATGTATTTGAGATTTTTTCATGAGCGTTCCTCTAGGGGCAGGACTACTAAGGATGAATTGCACAGGCGCTTCATTTGGATGCTATCAAATATTAACCCGACGATTCGTCAATTAGCCTATGTTCATGAATTTCCTAAAGATGTATATCGCTTACTCGTATTAATCAATAGATCACTCCCTCCCCAGTTAAGATCTTTTACTATATTTGAAATGAAATCAGTTGAATTAGATTCAAACTGCATTGTAAGCATCAATGGCATGAATCACACGAAAACTGCAAACTCCGCGAAAATTTGGAAATGCTGAAATGTTTACTGCTCGTTGAGGAAAATGGCAGTAGTGTTAAATATACTTGTTATTTTTCATGGTGCAAAATGTAACGTGTCCTTACCGCAAGCGAATTTTCCTTGAAACACAATTACACCCGTTTAATTGATTAATTAATAACCCTGTACAACGTCAATCAAGATAACTTTATATTTGAGAACCCTTGGGGCAAAACAATGCCCATTCAGGACATTAAGTACAAACCTCTTAAAGAGCTTGGAAACCCCGAAAAAGGGTGCACAGCCCGGTGACCTCAGAAAACAATAAGATTTATTTATTATCCTATCAACAACACACAAGTGAAAAGTCAAAGTCATGAAGTAAAGACTCTACTGCTTTAGTGGTCAAGCAGAAGGTCTGAATGTCGGTTCTTCACTGGAAGGGGGAGAACCCCACACGTCCGGGGTCCTTGTTCGTCCTCGGCTTCTTCGGCTTCTTGTTGGTCATCCTTCTTCATTGATGTTGAACTCGTCCAGCTTCGCTCGAGCCGCCGCTTGCTCTGCTTGCGGCAAGCAGGCAAAGATTCGCTCCAGGGGTTGGTCCCATCGTACCAGGTCCGGTCGCTGTCCTTGTTCGGCCTGGAAGGCCTCCAGTAGGCGTCGGTTGCCCGCTCGACTGTGGCGCAGCAGGAAACGAGAGGCGTGGCGCTCCGCTTCAGCCTTGATGGTGTTGAGGCGCGCTCTCCTGCGCAGGACCTCAGCCGTCGTCGTCGTCCTCGTGGCCGCTCGCAGTCCACGGCGCTCCAGCGCTTCCAGGTCGGCCCACGTCGAAGGGCAGCTCATCGAGAGCAAGGGAGCTGAAAAAAGAGATACTGGAGCGGATGAGATATCTGTAAAGGAGGACTCCCACCCAGCCCGGGACACTCCGACTAGAGCTCATCAAACGCCTCAGCTCCTGGATTCGGGGTCCAAGCCTATCGTACAAGAGTCACACATGAGGGCGGAGCTGTAGTTGGCGATCCAGCCGCACGCCGAGGAAATCCAGTGTGCTTCTCCACTCTAGAGGCTCTCCCAGGAAGGAGGGCTCTCCAAAGTCCGACGGCTGCCAGTGGGGCCGGCGGGAGAAAAACATGAGCTGTGTCTTCGCCGGGTTGAAGAGCAGCCTATGTCTTTGACACCAGTCGCGGAGGCTGTGGAGGTAGCTGCCCACAAAGCTACGTCGTCGGCATAAGCCGTAGCGCCTGCTAGGCAGTCGCGAGGCAGCGGTAGGCTGCTCGTAAAAATGACGTAGAGAAGGGGTGAGAGCGGTGACCCTTGGGGCACCCCTGCTCGAGTCGGAAAGGTGTGGGACAAATAGCCGTCCTCCTGAACGTTCGCTTGCCTTTCCTTCAGGAAAGAGGAGATCCACCGTGCACAGGAGAGAGGAATCATCTCCTTGCAGGTCTGGATCAGCCGAGAGTGCCAGACGCTGTCATAGGCTTTTGCCATGTCAAGGGCGACAAGGGCAGTAGCCAGACCTGCGTTCATCGCTTGAGCCGCGCGCTGAGAGACCAGTACGACTTGCTCGACGGCATCTCTACCTCTCCTGAAGCCTGACTGCTCTTCCGGCAGAAGGCCGCGGTCGTCACACCACTTCGACAGGGGTCGGGCAAACATTCTCTCCAAAACCTTACCGATACAAGATGTTAGGGATATCGGCCGGAAGTCACTAGCTTTGGTGAGAGTCTTGTCCGCCTTTGGCAGCATCCGCACAAAGGAGCGGCGCCACCGCTCCGGGACGTAGCCAACTGAAAGTGAGGCTGTAAACAGCTGTGCGAGGAAAACGGCCAAGGACGCAGGGGCATTCTTCAGCAGGTCCGAAGAGATGCCGTCCGGGCCTGGCGCTTTCCCGCTTCTCAACTTTCTCAATTCCCGCTCTACCTCCAAAGGATTAACTGTCCTGGTAGGACAGCTATCTGGGGTTCCGTCTCTCTCTGAGCCTGTAGATCTTAAGGGCTCAAGGTCACTGTCATTCGCCACCTCGTCTTCCAGTGCTACGTACGCAGCCCTGTCAAATCCGGGCCGGTTCGGGCCACTCAGAGCATTCTGTAAATGCTCGGCGAATATCTCCAGCCTGTCTACTATGTGAACTGCCGGTTCACTCTCCTCCTCATCATCCCGTCTTAGCGGGGGGAGGCTGGGGAGAACCCCCCGAAACCATTGCTTTACACCCGGCCAGAACTGCGGGCTTGCCGGCCGGCCCGCTCGCAAAGGCCTTAGCCTTTACCTCAACCATCTCTTGGTGGTATCGAGGTATGCCCTCTCTGATGGCTGCCCTCAGTTGGTTCAGCTGTCGGCGGATAAGCCGCAGAGCCTCTCAATAGCCTCCTCAGTCTCTTCCGCTCTTTCACAAGAGACTTGAGCCACCAGGGCAGAGCCAGCTGCTCTGATGGTACTCGAGGTCTTGACCTTGCCAGGGTCTCATCTGCGGCTCGTTGGATTGCCGTCTCTATCTCTCCTGACAGTCTCTCAATGCCCTCTGGACTGTTGAGGTCGCCTGGAGTCAAGATAGAAGGTTGTCTCAGGTTGGCCTCGAGAGCCGTCCGATAAGAGCTCCAGTCCGTCAGATGACTAGTTCGCCAGCGAACTGGTGGTGTGAGGGCACTGGAACTCGTCTCAGACCGGACAGAGGGCCCTCGCAAAACGAGAGGCAGATGGTCTGATCCCACATCGTCTCCGACAGCACAGCTGAACAGTGCGGAAGCCTCTGGTGTGGAGATGGCCCAATCCAGGCAATCACTAAAAGCGTGGGCCGTGTGATGGAAAGTCGGGATTTGGGGATTGTTGAGTACAACGTTCCCACTATCCTCAAGAAAATCCGTCAGCACGACCCCGCTGGGGCTCCTGGTGCGGCAGTCAAGATCTGTGGAGCGCGCATTAAGGTCTCCCACGAGTACAGAGGATGGCCTCTCCAGAGCGACAGATAGAAGCTCTGAGTTGAGGGGCTCAGCCGGAGGCGCATAGAAAGACGAAATAGTCAGCCGTCTACCATCCGTTAGAATTAATTCTACACTTAGGAGACGCTGTCTATTTTCTGTCCTTCTTACCAGAAGACGCTGCCGAAAGCTCCGGTGGATGAGCATCGCACAGCCTGGTCCTTCGGTGTCATGGAGGAAAGTGTAGGCGCCATAGGAGGCCCACTCTGTTCTCCAGAGCTCATTATTGCGTTCTGAAGAGCGCATGCGAGTATCCTGTAGCGATACTACTGCAGCGGTGGCGGTTGCGGCTCGCAACTCTTCCACACGAGGTCCTAAGCCATTAGCGTTCACGTGCCAAATGACGAAGGGCAGACTCTCTCAGTGATTCATTGCGCTCTCGAGTCCAACAACTGAAGAAGCACTTCTACGAGTGAATCTACAGCGCCCAGGACTGCCTCTGCATCGGTACAGTGCCGGATGAGGATGCTGACTTTGCTCAGGGTTGTCTTCACGAGCGTGGTGAAGTCCTGAGAGGCTGCTTCGGTCACTGGCTTAACCACCGGTGGTGCCGAAAGCGCAGGCTGCTGCTCCAGGTTCTGCGACTTGTGGTCGCGCAGTCTCACTCTCTCCTTGTCGAGAGACGTCAGCTTCTCTCTCATCTTCTTAGCCTTCTTCCTAAGAAGCTTGGCCTTTGATGAGAGCATACTGCTGCTGCCTGTCTGGCGCGCTTCCTGCACTTTCTGCAAAGTGGTTTCAGCCTCGCTCAGCCTAGATTTCGTCTCGCGGATCTCGCGGGCGATCTCCTTGCTCCGCTGAGTGCCTGTGGAGATGTCGTCTACTTCCTCGCTCTGCTTCAAGACAGATGCCGAGGTGCCCTGCTCTCTACCCTGACTGCTAGCCACCGTGCCCTGCTGCGGTGCTGGAGCTGGCCGCAAGGGCTCAGTCGCTCTTCCTCCTGTTGCTGTGGCAAAGGAGAGGGTTCCCACTACCGGCCTTGAGATGTACTGAGGTCCAGACTGTCTTTTGCTGACAGACTTCAGGGCTTCTTGCTGTCGCCGGAGCTCTGCAAACTTAGCCGGGCAACCGGCGTAAGCGGCAGAGTGAGCTCCCCCACAGGCGAAACACGACGGCTGAGTCTTCCTGCACTCTGCTGCCAGGTGCGATGACTCTCCACAACGCGCACAGCGCTTTGCCTTTTTACACGACTGAGCCGTGTGGCCCCAGGCCAGGCAACGCCAGCATTGAGCAATTGAAGCTCTCTGCTGTGGCTTCCCAACGGCGACCCTGATAAGGCCGAATAAAGTCCACTCACGTCTGAGGCGGTCTACGAGAGACTCCTCGACGGACACAATGACCACTGGTAATGGCCTCCCTCTGTCTACTACGCCGTTAGTGGAGGCGTGCAGACGTCTGGCTCCTTTTACTTGAGGGCCGAAATCCAATCTCAAATCCTCGATTATCTCCTCAATCGGGATTAAACTGTCGATGCCGCGAACGCGGACATCCACCACTTTCGCCGCTGGGGCGGAGAGCTCACATCTGAGGGATTTGAGATCCTCTGATCTCTCGATGGCCATTTTGATCACCGATAAATTCTTACCGGATAAATACGAGTAAGCGATATACATCTTTAGGAAATTCATGAACATAGGCTAATTGACGAATCGTCGGGTTAATATTTGATAGCATCCAAATGAAGCGCCTGTGCAATTCATCCTTAGTAGTCCTGCCCCTAGAGGAACGCTCATGAAAAAATCTCAAATACATGTCATTTCATGAGCTTTTTTATCCAGCAAAAATGTAATTAATCATTTTATCGATTAGATCTGTAGGTTTTAAAACTTCGTCACATTCTGACACCTAAAAATTCCATCAGCTTCATGACTATTTTTAAAAATGGACTTATGGAATCATACACATATTCCTTTCTTCATTTACAGAAGTGAACAAGCAAAATTAATATGAAAAGTTAATCAGACTTTATGCTTCGGCTTTTCTAATGCTAGACCTTGACTTGATTTCTCGGCTTTCTCCATCTATTCTAGACCCTTTCATCACTAAACGAAATTGATGCTAAAACGCATTGTTATTTGAAACGGAAATATACAGTACACCGATGTTTGCAAAAATGTAATAAAAGGTCCTACCGTTTCAGAAAGAAGAATTCGCAATTTTTTAAATGCTGCAATGCAACAATAAAATTGAAGATGAATGCATAGCAGAGAGTCATTTCAACTTCCTTAAACAGAGTTACGAGGAATATCATTGGATCAACGAAAATGCAGTCGAAAGCTCGCGCCAATCTTGTTTTATAATAGCAAGTGGTGTTTGTTCAAAAAATATATCCCACTTGGAAGTAGTATATTTGGCTATGTCATTAATGTAAGTTCATAATATGTTCAAAGTGCCCTAAAATTGCTATTTGCAACAAGATGAACGAACTGATAAAAAGCCGATACCAACACTGAAAAGAACATGATGCCAAGTGTGTATGATTGCGTTTCAGACAGGGATATCTCGGAGTCCTATCATCTTGCCTAGAGTTGGAATCGGAGATCTATCACATGGTGTGACTTCGCTGATGTTGTCGATTCCATCATGTTTTTAAGACTGAGTAATGGATTGCTGGGCTGACTTGTGTTTCTGTTGTCAATGTGATATGAACACAAGGTTTCTATTCGTTCTTTTTAAACAAACTATAATATCTTCTTCAGATACCGTTAATATGGAATTGCGCATGGTTGATATAAGCTTTCATATATATACAATATGCAGTGCCGACAAATTTTCAGCATGTTTCCTAATAAATTTGAGTATCGCTTGATTCGACTCTGAAACCATTGATTCCCTACAAGTACTTTCGAATCAAAGACATGTTTGACTCAGTCGAAGAGTTCCTCAAAGTGAGGATCAACAGAGATATGACATTCGTCAACCCTTCTACTAATATTACCGTTGAAGAGACAATAAATTACATACATTCTGATGATGAAAAATTATGAAGTACCAACCAGCAAAAGGGCTTTGTGAGCTTCTGAAACTTATTTGCATACTGGCTTCCTCTTCACTTTCAACGATGAGCTTTAATACACAAAGCTTTAATACTCATCTATGGGCTGGTGCCCTGTCACCACTATGACAGAATTCGCCATAAATTTGATAGAGTCGAAGTTCTGAGAAATTGAAATTATAACTCTCATTTTTTATCAGCGCTACATGGATGATGCATTCACCATTATTCATAATGAACATATCAATCACTTTTTTACTTTCTCAAACCTGTGAATTGCAACAATGAATTTACCAATGAAGTTGACCTAGTGTCAATAAAATCAGATAGAACTTTACCGCTTGTGTTAGACGTACGACAGCCCAGGTGGACTGACCGGGCATTCAAATCACCTACGAGAATGGAGCGAATGGAGCTCCCTCCTCGTATCCGATTGCCATCAGAATACTAAGGATCTCGCCTACCAGCGAGTCGATTTCGCTCTGTCTTACTTGTGCCGGTCTTTTCGACTCCGGAGTTTTATCCGAGAGTTCTGGACTGCGCTCGGGGTGACTGCATTTGAGCGGTCTAGCGGGCTGGGTCTCCATAGATGCTGAGAATTGGGGCTCATTCTCTGTACCTGAGCTGGGCTGGTTGAATCCCGCATCGGGTTGTTTACTGCGGGAGGAAATGCGCTTGTGTCTCTGGTTGTTACTCCTCTTAGGTTTCGGCGGTTCGGGCGCGCTTACCTTGACCTCGTTTTGAAGGTCGGGTGCTTGAGTTTTGCGGACTGGGCTTGCTGCTTCGGTCGAAACTTACTTCAGGGCGACACACTGCAGGCTTCGAGGGGATTCCCCTCTCTTTGTTGTTGGTGTCGGGCTTCAAAGGTAAGACTTTCCTGGGAGGCTTTGGGACTGAGTTTACCAATTTGCGGTACTCAGGACAACCGCAGAACGAAGTGGCATGGCTTCCACTACAATTGAGACACTTGGCGTCTTGGCATGCGGTCTCGCAATCACTCGCGCGATGCTTTCTTGACCCGCACCTGACGCAGCGGAGTGCTTTATGGCAGGTACTGGGTCTATGGCCCCAGCGCAGGCAACGCTTACAAAAATCTGGCTGGGTCTTCTTCGGAGGCACGAACTTTCGAAAAACCAAAGAGCCTGAACTTTTTCGAGAGGAGGCTCTTGCCCGCTTCCGGGCAACTTGTAATGACAAGGATTACGGGGATCGGGCGTGTGAGGTCGATCTTGCCGGCAGTCGTATTGTGCAGCCGGTGCACTATGAATGCATCCGTCTGGAGTTGATCGATCAACTCTGTGAGAAGTTCGGCCTCCGAGATGCGCGTGTTTACACCGTGGAGGCGGATAAGGAATTTTTGTGATGGCTGCGGGGGCTCTACTGCATTCACGGAGCAGCCATCAAAAACTGCATTCTGAGGAAGACACCGCAGAATGTCGGACATGGCACCTGTCTTGCCCGGGACAACGAAGCCATTGGAGCTAGGTTGGACTCGGGAGACACAACGGGCTTTTTCGCCCAGAAAAATGTTGAGCTGTCCTGCAAAATCAGCAAACCTGCTATCGGTTTTCGGTAGGTTTGAAACGATCAGGCCGTGACTCAATTCGCCGTGAGCCTTGCGCTGCACGGTGGTCCACTCCTCTGCGTCAGAGGGAGGGTCGGTGGGCTCTTAAGACTGGTTGAATCTTACCTCATCTCCGAGAATATCTCGCAGGATATTGTCAATTGCATCCATGTTGGATGGTTATGCCCCCTGAAGTCGAAGAAACTTATTCCGTAGAGACGAGATCAGCAGGTCGCGACAACAAGTTGTCAGTTTGTATATTGATGGCCCCGAAGACAAAGAATTATTTTGTAATTATATAAAGCACAACGAGCATAAGTAATCCGAGCAACTGCACGAAAAGAACGCAGACGACGCGAAGGAAAAGTAGTCTGTAAATATATCAACAACGCTGCTTATTAACACGTTTTATAAGTAGGGAGAATAAATGTAATTTCCTGCGGCAGAGGGGGAAAGTCAGCGCGTCGAAGATGCTGTCGTAGGCCTATCTCCTCGAAGAATCTGCGTACGGTAACGGTCAAACTGTCACCGCAGCTCACACGAATCGCCTCTCGGTCCTAAGGGACCAAATCCCAAAAGCAAAAGACCCAATCTATTTCTTTCTTATTTCTCACAAGCAATACCTAGACCAGGGGTGCGCAACCTGCGGCCGTGACAATGAGAAGTAAATGAAAAGAAATATTGTACATGCATATTGCAAATGTTTGTGGAGTTCAAGTCAATCGAAAAACAATTGTCAGTATAGTAGCATACTAGTCACCTTGCAACTGTCGAACACCTTTCTGCTCATGTTGCTTGGAAAAATGCGCGCTCGCAGGCGCGATGAAGGCGTTCTAGCAATTCGGTAACTCATGAATAGATACTTTAGGGAGTTATATTCATGTGCATTCATGACTGGAGTCATCAGCTAAAACAGGGGTTCCCAACTTTTTCATGTTGCGTACGACAAAGCAGAAAATTAGAGGATTTTTCATTATTCCGCATAGGCCTACTCTTACTTAACATATAAAAATAGCAAGAATTCAATCATACTATAATTTGATTACGCGTAGAAATATAGGCTGGGATCCCCTGAGCTAAAAGGAACAACAGGGACAGTTGTAGTTTGCTTGCTCGAATTGCTCGCGCGCTAGCTTCAAGTCCATGACCTGAATAAGGATGTATGCTAGATCATTTTCTATAGCGGTATTGTTGTGTGCTGTGTGAAATAGCGCATTGAATCGAAAAATATTGTAATTTCTTTACGAGATATTGTATTTCTACCTATCTAGATTTTGCGCATTTTCATGAATGAAATATGTTGAAATTTCAGTTGTTTTTTTATTTGACATTTATCATTAAATTTAGGCCTCACGTTTTGGGTTGCAAAATAACTGTATGATTAGTAATAATAAGATACTTTATGGCTTCAATAATAACGCAAGGTAGGCAGGCTTATATACGGGGTTCTGGAAATGCGTAGCCCTATATACGAGTGAATCCCCAGAATAGACCGGCTCTGTGATGAATGAATGAATGAATGAATGAATTTTGCATGGCTCGTGATTCCTTATGAATTATTACAGTAGCTTAGTAAATTGTCTTCTCCTTCTGCTGGAAAAATACATGCTTTCAACTTTTCAAGTGCTGATAGCTAAAAATCTTTTCGGGTCAAAAATGACCGTCGGTCGTATATGGGTTAACTTCTTAACTCATTCTTTACGAAGAAGGCCTTTATGTGATTTTCACTGCGTCATTCATCAGGGAAGCTAATTTGAGTGGTGGAATATAAAAAGGATTGGCCATTGACCTAGTTGCTTGCACACATATTAAGTGCGGCCGTGATTCTTCCGGCCTTCGAAATGGCGGCCGAAAAATGTAAAAAGGTTGCGCACCCCTGGCCTAGACCAATAAAGCAAAATAACACGCCACGATGGAGAGACAAGTCACAAAATAAAATAGTCAGCCACAAGCAACCGCCAGATGCGAAAGCCAAAACTCGGCGCCACAAAGGGATAACTATTTTAAAATAGACCAGGCAACACTTCTGATCTTAGCTTGAAGAGCCGAAGTGATCTTAACAGTTTGTCACCTTTTCCATCGTAAACTTGTAGCATCATTCAAACAGCTCTCTACATGAACAATTATACAAATAAGCAACTTGGAAGGTTTAGGATTATTTACTTGCTTGTTCTCATTCACCGCCTCAGACAATGTTTCCTTTCCTCATGATCGTGACTCATAACCGTGACCTACGTTTCGTAGACTGCACAATTACCTGAATTTGGCTCTCTGTCCATCACTGCATCCTTTGATTTATCGCTTTGTTCACTTTCCCGACGTGTCAGTTATCCAGTGGTATGAGGGCATGGCTGCTGATTTAATAGAGAATTGCAGAAAGGTTCAGCAGCCGTAATGACCTCCTGTCATAGCGAAATTTCGCATGGGTTTTCTTATTCCGCTCTCCAAATGCACTGTAGCTTCACATTCTCAGGGAGCTATAGCATGATCAAGGTAGGTCATGTAAATGATCACCATGAGATGAAAGATTTGTTTTTCAATGTTTGTTCTAATCCGATACTATCCTGAATTTATTCAATTCCGCCCACTTCGGTTCGGTTAGACAGTGAATGATAACAATTTAAGCATCAGATAATATTTGCTTTTATGAATATTATCATCTATGAATCGAAAAACAGATAGGAAAAAGGTTCTTGATGAAATGAGGAAACTGTCAGATTTAACAGACTGTGTGAACAGGTATCAGCCGCATCACAATGATGCGGGTTGTCACAAAGGTGTCAGCAGCGAATGTTATGAAATGCTAACAGACGTACGACTAATGCCGACGTCCGTATCCGCGTTGATGAATGTCAAAATTTAAGTGCCATTCATTTTAAGTTCTCGAATATAAGAATGTATATTTATTCTCTCTACTGTTATTGATAGTAGTATAGAGAAGACATTGATTAATAGCAGAGATGTGGATGACCTAAGTGAAGAAAGAGAGTTGCCATCGAAAAAGTCGTGGAGGTTATTTTTATTATAGTTTGCAGTAATGTGTTGATTAACTGATCGCAATTATTGCCTCGCGTGTCTCAATTTAATTTGTCGGCTAATTATTGTTTTAAGAAAATTTCCAGAAAAAAGCATAAATTGAGGATCCACTACTACTTATTGACGTCGAGTCACAACGTGAAGGTATTTCGTGTTGTTCTGCGTGAACTTGCTTAAACCTTCAGCAGTTAAGCCCAGCTTGTATGACGCTCGCTGCAAATTTTGAGGAATCTGCTAGCTCTTCGACAGCAAGGCTTCCGTCTCGCTCGTTGGGTGTCATGTTAACTGATACGTCTCCTGTCCCCGCGGCAGTGTTAGCGGAATCTTCAGCTATATCTGCCGAACACCGTGTTCCAGTCGCTACGACCACAACAACTCAACAGCATCCGATCAATTCGATATCGGATATTGTGGAAACACATCATAGTACCGAAGCTAATGGTATATCTACATCTCAAGTCAACCACGATACTACGTACACGTATATCCTACAATACACGCAGGAGCCAAGCAGCTTTTAATTCAACTATTGATAACCCCAATTTTAATGAGAATTTCCGATCACCGTACGGATCAGCAGTAATTCTTTATCACAACACAGAATCCTATCCACCCCAACAGCTTAATCCGTAGATAAATGCCATTAATGCAGAAATTGTCATGATTGTCATCTTTTATTCGAATTGCACGAGTAGCAGTGAACAATCACAGTCACCAAATGCACCGACTTCATACTTGACAGCATTCAATCTTGCAAGTAGCGTGCCACTATTATTTCACTGTCTTTTACTCGACCCTTGCAATTTACTGAAGCAGTGCAATTACTGTGAAGCAGATAACTTTTATCTATCAACTGCAGTTTGCATAGATATTCCGAATCTACAACATTCATCAACAGTGGCTATCATCCCTGAAGAATCTCCATCAAGTTCAAGTGCAAGATAAGACCACAGACACCGAATGCAATCGGCAATGTTTCAAGCAATCGTCATCTTCCTGTCATTACTACTCCGATACATACGCGAACCCTATCATGGATTAATTCGCGCTGGCAGCTCGCGGCTTGTTTATTCATTCCTTCCTACCTCGCTCGACGTCCGTCTGTCAATTGCAAATCCCTTGAATGACTCGCACCCACAATCTGCGACATCTACCATACATGAGAGCACTTCAACAAGAGAGCAACCACAGACAGAGATAGCACCGACTTCATGGCTTGTCGACCTATTTCGGACAATAGACATTTTTCGACCTTTATTCTTTCAATGTATACCGCAACGCTACCATGACCGATTCCGCATTTTCCTCAATATCCTGCGAAGCACCCTCAACAATAGATTCGTGAAGTTAGTATGTTGCTGGCGAACACCAACGGCGCATTCTGTAAAAGTGCATTTTCTACTCTACACACAATCGATGACCATAATTTATACATTTTGATGCCTTTATAGATTTTATGCCTTTATATATTATCTATTTGTGTACTTCTATTTTATACCGTCTTTGTATTTGTATACAACTTTTATTTATCACCAGCTGCACACTCACGGCATCAAACAAGTACCGCGGATAGCGATGACACTCGGGGCCGAATGGCTCTGGGTGCAGAATAGATGTATTGGAATAAAAAACGGCTTTTATTGAAGCGAAATAAAATCACGACTTTTGCTACAAACTCTACAAAGACTTTTGCAACAAATCTGGAAATGCTACATAACAAAGAATTGAGAAAATTATGAAAAGTATGATAATCAAGAAATGTCAACAGCTTTAAGTTCGTCAGCTCTGTAAACATAGAATAATTCAATTCAATTCCACTTTTTTGTAAGCTATTTCTTTGAGCAGACGATAAAAATGAAGCACTACCGAGAATTCATCGAAAAGGAAACACTTGCCAATGCCAGAGGACATAAGGGTGCAAGTGAAACCTACAACTACATTTTTCTCAATTTCATTTCATCGTAATGTGAGAATGTGATTAACCGAAAATATTTGCATGTTCTGTATGGTCCATGGGGCCAAAAAGATGATGACCGACGCTCCTCAGTGTGTCGCAAGAAACACCTGAAAGAGGGGCAATGCCACTTCAGCTTTGGTTGGCAATTTGATGTCTTATTCTCTTTGCCTTTCTTGGTGGCTACATTAGTTGATGTTGCGGCGATCCTGACAGCTGAATTGTTAGCTGTTGGGATAGAGAAGCATGACAGGCAACATAACTTCAGGCCTCTACGTAAAGAGTCAACAACCACAGATTAATTATTAATAGGGCTGTGCACAAGCCGCACCTGTTCGCACCGGACGGAAAAACGCTGAAGCACTTATAGTAGGCCTCTAGTAACCGAAAACTAAGTTTCTCATTAGCCAAGGTAGACCTGTAGTTAATTTTTAACTGCGATAGTTAATATTACCTTAAATTCTAGAAGAATGCCCTGACATTATTGTGCAAATATCATGAATATCATTGTCTTAAGTAGGTAGTGTTTAATTGTTGATTTTCAAGAATGTAATGTGGTGCATTTTGATTTTTAATTAAGCAGTAGAAATTGGAAAATTCTTAATGTCTAAAATAATTAGAAATATACTTATGTATGGTCATTTTAATCTCATCAACTGATTCTGTCAATACTTGCAATGTGACTCTCGTATAAGCCTACGTCTCCATGATAGTTCTAAATTAGATTAATCAAAACTAATTGAAAACAAATTATAAAGTTAGCCATCTTGTTTAAAACAAAAAAATTACAGCATCCGAAAACATCAGGATATGTATGATTCTAAACAAACATATGAGGTTTAGACTACCTCTAAGCTAACTAAGAGCTCACCTATACGTCCTACAAATTGCTGTTTAAAAATGTCAGTATCTCAACACTGCTCGGCTTTAAACAACTTCTCTGCGATGTCACTATGTTGGCGGATGCCGAGAAAATTCGTTCCGAGGGCACACTGGTCGCTGGAATCAATAGATATTTCCTAGCAACAGATGCAACAGTAGGAAAACGTTTGCTGTTTTCACGCCACCAACAAAGAAGTTCTGTATTGTTTACAGGTTCAGTTAAATATCCTGCCACTTGCTTTTGATGGTCGAGTTCGAATTCGCTGGTTGAAGCACTTGGTTGACACAACTTCGAAAGCAACTCCACCATTGCACTTGTTTTACATCGCTTAGAGGCAGGAAATTCATCTATGCCTGAAATGGAAGGCGTATCCATCTTGTCTGAGTAATGGGCAAAAGACCGTTCCAGGACAGGACAGGTCAAAAAAAAATTGGTATCTTTAAAAACGACATAAATTCATGAATTTAGTCCCTTTTTCAGGTTTTTAAGACCTGAATTCATGAATTTAGTCCATTCAAAAAGTACCATTTTTTCAAAAAATGGTATTTTTAAAAACAACATAAATTCATGAATTTGAACCCTTTTTCAGGTTATGAAGACCTAAATTCATAAATTTGGGCGTTTTTAAAAATACCCAGTTTTTCAAATTTTTCAAAATCTCAAATTTGAGAATTACAATTTTTACCTTGAAAATCATGACCGTTCCAGGACACCGAAAATCATAAAAGTTGAAAATCTCAAATTTGAGAATTACAATTTTTACCTTGAAAATCATGACCGTTCTAGGACACCGAAAAAATCAGAAAAGTTAAGAATCTCAAATTTGAGAATTACAATCGGGCGAAGCCCTAGAACCTTCGGTTCGATTTTCATTGCTTAAATCATGACCGTTCTAGGACACCGAAAATCATAAAAGTTGAAAATCTCAAATTTGAGAATTTCAAATTCATGAATTTTATCCATCTTTCAGGTTTTTAAAATATATCATGTGACTAAAAATATTTCTTTAAAAATGGAAGGAACTTCAGAAATGAATGAAACAAAAATGGAAGGAACTTCAGAAATGAATGAAACAAAAATGGAAGGAACTTCAGAAATGGAAGAAACAAAAGTGGAAGGAACCGCAAGAATATATCCTTCGTTATCTCAATTAAACTTTTACGGAGCAGCGTGACTTCTTTCTTTCTTTCTCTCTCTCTCGATCCTGTCTGTTACAGGAATATTGTATTCACAATGACATGCATTCTTTAAAACAATTGCTTGTCTTCAATGAGAATAATTCCCATATGCTTTTAATAGAATGACCTTGAACGCAAATGGAAAAATACACCAACTATCGAACCATGTCGACAGCCATATCGACAAACTTTCTGACATCGGCGCGACAGTTGGTGTATTTTTCCATTCAAGCAATGTCGCATGAATGATTGTTATTGAAACCAAAATGAAGAGAAATGCTCATTCATTTCTCTTCTCTCTCATATGTCTATTGTGTTTAGATTGTATTTGTTCTTTTGTTCTCATAGTGTGAATGAGATTTCACAACTCGCATTATGCGCTATTGTCTGTGATTTCCTTCACCCCTATCAGCTGAAACAATTTTAGCAGCTGCTACACGCTAATTCTTTTGAGAAAGTTCTGAAATAGATTTTTATTCCATTTAAAATGAGAAACATTAGAGACATTCTAAAAATATACGGCAAACAAAATCACATTAAATTTCGATTTAAATGAGATTGCTAAGCAATTGGGAATAAAGAATTTTCACATATTGATGAGTAATGAATTACTATTGATAAAAGATGTACGAAACACTAACTCTATTAATACAATGCAACAATGTAACGTTTAAATTTAGATTAAATTAAATCATTTCAAAATTGAATAAGTAGTAAAGAAAGACATCATTAGAGACCAGTTTTAAATCAATACCCCCCCCCAAGTAGTAAGGAAAGTCATCATTATAAAAATGTTTTAAATCAATACCCCTTCTGACTAAGTAGTAAGGAAAGACATCACTAGAGAACAGTTTTAAATCAATACCCCCCCTCTGACTTCTAGGGGTCCCTTAAGAAATTTTTTTTATTATAAAATGAGCAACATAAATGAGTTTTTTAAATTATATGGAACACAGACAACAACGAATTTCGACTTAAATAAGATTGCTAATCAATTGGGAATAAAGAATTTTCACATATTGATGAGGGATGAATTACAATTCCTAAAAAATAGGCCAACAGGAACCTTCAGTTCACGGAACAAAGTTCCATCAATAACTGTAAATTTCATAACAAATCTTCATACGTCAGATGAAAAAGGTGTACATTGGTCAGCAGGCGTTAAAAATCATCAGCAGAACTATTATTTTGATTCATACGGTTTGCCCCCTACAAATGAAGTAACAGAATTACTTGGAACGGGAACATACAATACGTTTCAAATTCAAACACCAGGCACTACCTATTGTGGACAATTATGTTTATACGTTTTGTACAAATTACAAAAAGGAGTACCATTTCTAGATATTATGTTACAGTTAAACAATCTATAACTCAAGCGAAGCTAGCTAAAGCGCCACCTAAAGGTTAAAGCTCTGTTTTCTGTAATTCATTTTGATAAAAACGACCTCTGATATCTTCATCATCTAAATCTTTAATTTCATAAGTAATCGGATAACTTTGATTTATTTTGCAAACTTCAAATATTTCTTTAGTCCAATAGCCAACAAAGCCTTTTTCAAATTTGTTCTTATATTCAAATATTCTAACTCTATCTCCAATTTTAAATTTCGGCTTAAGTTTCTGCAAATTCGGATTACTCCCATTCAAATTATTATTCTCGAATATTTTCTTTCGTACTAGATCAGGGTCGACAGAAGCATTCTTTGGAGTTTCTTCAATACCAGAATGAACTTTATTATTGTACTCATCTACAATTCCTGGTAATATCTTCAACCATTTCTGATTTCTTTGCTCAGTAAATTTCTTGAATAATTTATTTTTTAACGTCCGATTGTATCTTTCTATCACTACGGCCTTCCCTGCATTTTCAGTTGAATAAACAGTTTCAAATAATGGTTGAACGTTTCGGTTATAAAATTCCGATCCTTTATCAACAAACAATTTTTTTGGCTTTCTATTACTTTATTTAAAGATTTATTCAAACGCATATTTAACTGATAGACCACTTTTATTTTTTAAAGGTTTTACCCAAGCGTATCGTGTATATAAATCTATAACGGTCAATGCGTATTTGTAGTCCCTTTCATTCGGCATATGAATAAGATCAGCACTCCAAATATCATCTTTATTAAATACTTTTACTTTCAATAAATATTTAGGCCTTCTATATTCCTTGTGGATTTCGGACGCGTAGGTTCGAGCGTTGCTCTCAGAGTTATTAGTTCGAGCGTTGCTCTCAGAGTTATTAGTTCCAGCGTTGCTCTCAGACAGCTTAGCTGTCGTTTCATTTAAACCCTGTCCGAATAATATTTTAGCTTGTAAAGCTTTCTTAACAAACATTCTTTCAATTTTTTCTCTAAATGTAGGATTCTGAATACTATCTAATTCTTGTATCATCTTCTTATCAGCTGCATGACGAGAACTTAGATCATGATTTCGATAAGCTAAATCATGCCTGTAAGCGGCGGCGTCTACTCTATTTATCGGTTCTTCACCTGGTTTCGGATTATTATTCTCATCTAGTCTTATATCTAATCGAGTTCCTGGACCGGTATATGAATGACCAGGAAGATGTTTTTCTTTCGAATACTTACTCCAAATAAATCCAGGAAAGTTTTCTAATGTTTTTTGTATGTCACCACCGTAGGTAGTAGTCAAACTTTGTTTGTTGTCGTTACCTTCATAAATTTTACAATTTGAGTTTTTATTTTTGTTTAATAGATAATTCAATAAATCTAAATTAGAAATTTTTAATTTAGTTAAATTTTCGGAATTTGTAGAATTCATTTTAAAAGATAAAAAAAATTAAAAAGATAAAATAAAATAATTGTTTTACCTAATCAGACCAAAGGTCCTGAGGTTTTAACCTATCGGACCAAAGGTCCTGAGGTTATTACCGAATCATACTAGGACTTAGATATATTCCAGAACCATCTTTAGTTTCTTTAATTTCAATTAAATCATCAACATTGTGGAGAATATTTTTGAGAACTCGTTTTCCTTCATCAACTAATTTTAATTTACTAATAAAATTATCTACTACTCCTTCACCCCTAGCAACTTTCTCTAACTCTCTATTATGTCGTTTTTGTTCTTCTAATGCTGCCTTCTCTGATTTATTTTTATTTACTGCTTGGACAATACCAGCTGTCCCACCTGCAACACTTCCTGCTGCTGCTATGCCTCCTATTATTAGTGGAATTAATGGGAGAATCCCGCCATTCTTTTCTTCTTGTAATTGAATATTCTCTATCATTGGTTTACTTATGTAATACTTTTTTTATTAATAGTAATAGTTTTAGGGGTATTTTTGTCAACAATATTACGTAATTTTAATTCAACAGTTTTATTATTAATATTACTTTTCGCTTGCGACATTTTTAATAAAAAAATTTTAAGTTATCAAAAATTTAAATCTATTCTAGTTATGAAAAATTTTAAGTTATCAAAATTTTTAATCTATTCTAGTTACCAAAAATTTTAAGTTACCAAAATTTTTAATCTATTCTAGTTATGAAAAATTTTTAAGTTAAGAATTTTTAATCTATTCTAGTTATGAAAAAATTTTAATTAATTTATTCTAGTCATCTTCCCATCAAGAATTTCAATAGAATATTTTACATCTTCTAGCAATAAACCATAAGCCATCAATGAAGTTGTGGAATCTTTCTTTTCAATATTAATTGTTACATCACAACCATTTTTAATAATATCTTCAGATTGTGCACTTAAATCGAAACAGAAAATTGGATATAAATGTCTCCAATCTCCAGGAGTTAATTGTGGTTCAACTCCAAATTCTATACAAAGATTTCTATAAGCATCATATCCTTCCATAAATTGATTATTGGTATCATCGAATCTTAATGGATCAATTGGATATCGAGTTTGATTTAATGAAACTTGTAAACTTCGAATTGTATTAATATGAAAAATATTATTGTTCTTATCAAAACTTGGAGAATTATTTCTTTGAAATGTTAGTAATAAATATCTTGGAGTATTCGCAGTTCTAGTAAAATGCCAGTTAAATCTTTGTTCGGAAAAAGTTACTGAACTAGCAGTTCTCTTTAGAAAATTAACTGGAATTGGTTTGTTAGTATTTAATCTTTTTGCAATAGCTGTTTCAATCTCTAAACTAGGAGTAATATGCTTAATCCACCATTCAAATCTATCAATTTTTAAATATGCTTTTTTTCCAGTCTTACCAAAAAAGATTAATTCATTATTTGCTGTACGATGAATTATTAATTTAAATTTTAACTGATATGATATTTTAACATAATCTAAATATCCGAATAATGGAGACAATGACCAATTTACTGTTTGCTTACTTTTCTTGTTAAATTCACGTCTTTCTTTATATGCAGTATTGTTTGTTTTATTTAAATGTTTTGCAATATTTTCTACATCTTTCGCAATTCCTGCGGCATCTGTTCCAGCGTGAGTTAAATCCTCAATAATTATGCCATCATTAGTATCAGGAAACCAACCTTCGATTTCATGCTTTTTATTATTTTCACCAATTATTACAAATCTAAGCATTGTATCAATTACACCTGGAGAATCACTTATTGTTTCTATATTTTGAGTTGCAACATCTAAACGCATTTGTGTAAATAATCTTGGAAAGAAATTATTCTCTAGTGTAATATTATCGGTATCTGGTAATGGTGTTGTAAAATTAGCATCAGAATATAGAGAATATTCACAGTGTAAAAATGAATCAGGTAAATATAAATAACTCTGCTGATTATCAACTTCAAAGATTAAATCTCCTCCAGTATTTACTCTACTGGAAGATCCGGGATTCATAGCAATTCTTATATAGTCATTCTTTTTTTGATTATAACTGACGAACGGAGGATCGTCTAATCTAAATTTATTTTCGATAAGCGAAGACATTTTTATAAAAAATAATTTGACTTTTTGTTTTTCTCACAGATAGAAAAAAGATTTTTACTAAAATATAATTTTTAGAATTTTGCTAAAATATAATTTTAGAATTTTGCTAGACCAGCTCCGCTACAGCTTTGCTGGTTAGACCGAAGGTTGCTGCTCACGCCATTACCTCTTATTTCTTCAATTGTTTTTTCATTATTTTTATTTTCAATATGTTTACTATCACCATCAACAGCTATGTTAGCAATTTTATTTTTTGTTTCCTCTGAAAGTTTTTTTAATTTTTTTAGTTCTTCGGAATCATTCCTAAGTTTACGAATAGCTTCTAGTTGTTTTAATTCGTTTTGTGATTTAACAGCATTTGATATTGCACTAGCTGTACTACCTATAGCAGCTGCTCCTTTTGCAGCAGATGTAATCAAATCTTTATTATTTTTAATTAAGTTAACGATACTTCCAATACCAGAAAAGATGCCATCCCCTTCTTTTTGAACGGTTTCTCTATTATCATAATGATAAACAGGATTCATACGTGGTTCATGAGCAATTTTTTGATTTGAAGCAAAATGTTTAAGATTGTGTTTATAAATTATAGGCATTTTTTAGTAATAAATTTGACTTTTAGGAAAAACATAAATACGGGCGAAGCCCTGAAGACATCTCCGATGTCCATTATAAAAAATGTTTATTTTTTGTTCTTAACTTTTACAGATTGCGTTTTTGGTTTAACTTTATCAGGAACCAAACCTGCATCAATCATTCTTTTTATTCTATGATTTTCTTTCATAATATTTCTTTCTTTTATTAACTCTTCTAATTGTTTAATTCTTTTAAAATTATCAGCTCTAATTTTATCCATTTTTAAAATTATATACTTTTATATTTTTAAATTTTTTTTAAAAATTATATTTTTAAATTTTTTTTAAAAATTATATTTTTAAATTTTTTTAAAAATTATATTTATACTTTTATATTTTTAAAATTATATTTATATTTTTTATGATTCTTATTTTTTGTAGGTAAAAAATATTTAAGTTAATATTTACAATACTCGTTTAAGATTTACGTTTGTGAATGGACAACAACTTCGAGATAACTTTATTAATTGACTGTTGCACTTTATCTATTGCGTCAAGTAGCGTGTGATGTACTTTAATTTCTTTTCTATTAACTTGCATTTTCTGCTGATTAATCTTCAATGCCGTTTTAAGAGCATTTAACTTAATTTTAAGAACATCTAATTGTCTTTTAACAGAATCTAACTGTTCTTTATTTTCTTTAGAGTTTTCTTGTAAATTTTTCTTTAATTCATTTTCTAAATTGATTTTAAGAGTTTTCATTTTATCAACTTTTTGATTAAGTGAGTTTACTTCATTTATTATTCTATTCATCTTTTTCATTTGTTGAGTAATTTTAGAACTTAATTCATCAACACTTTTTTGGAATGTAGTTTGTAACTGCTTTAAATTTTTTTTAATTCTTTCGGGTAGTTTTTCTATTTCATCTTCTAATTGTTCTTTTAACATTTTTATCTGATGTTTATTTTTAATTACAGCAGATTTTAAATTTAAAGAAAGTAATATTAAAATTTTTGATTGTTCTGAAATCTTTTTAAAAAGTTTTGCTATATCTGCTTCTAGCTCTCTATCCTTTTTATCAAGTTTTAATAATTTTTCGTTTAATGATTTGTCATTAAGTTTAAGCAACTTTAATTCGTTCATCAGTGGAACCATAACATCGTTTATATATTTTTCCTTTAAGTCATTGATTTGTGTATCAACATATTGTTTATTTGTTAACTCTGTATTTTGTTGCGGAAGAATAGAAAGATGCAATGGACCAGATAAAACGTCTCCAGTTTTCATAATATAATTTTCTATCTCTATTTCTAATTCACGATTATTCGGGATATATGCACCTCCACCAACATTTGGTAACATCATTTTTTAACAATAAAATAAAATTTTTTCTAATAAAAATAAATTTTTTTTCTAATAAAAATAAAATTTTTTCTAATAAAAATAAAAATGGAAATGACTGAAATTTGTCAAGTTTGTGGAGTAGATCTTTTAAACCCAACTATGTTGTTTACTCATATGAAAAATACATCATGTGGGAAAATTAATCGAAGTAACTTTTATAAAAAACAGTATGATGGTATTCAACCTAATAATAATCAACTGGAACAACCATTACAAAAATTAAAACATTTATTTATTTCAGATCAGGGGCAAAATCTTTATACCGCTAGAAAAAATACACCTAGAAAAAATACACCTAGGCAAAATAATAATTATTTAGCACAAAATAATCCTTTTACTCAAAATAATCATGTAAATCCAAATAATCCTCTTACTCAAAATAATCATTTAGATACAATAAATAATCCTTTTACTCAAAATAATCCTTTTACTCAAAATAATCATGTAAATCCAAATAATCCCCTTACTCAAAATAATAATGTCAATCCAAATAATAAATCTGTGAAAGGGGATACGAAAAAATGTTCTGGTTGTAAGAAAAATATAACGTCCAAAAATTTTGCACGTCATTTAAAAATATGTGAACAAACAGAAGAGGTTAAAAAAGAAAAAAAAGATAAAATGAAAGATCAGTTATGTCGTAATTGTAATAAATATTTTACAATTCAAGGAATTACTAATCATTATAATTCTTGTATAAGTTCTACAAGACAATGTACAAGTTGTCAAAATACTAAACCTAAGACAGAGTTTTATGATAGTAAATATAAGTGTAAGGATTGTTTAAAGGAAAAAGTAAAATGTAGAGGTTGTCAAAAAATTATATTAAAGAAAAATTTTCCAAGACATGTAACACTATGTCCAAAACTTAATGAAGATTTAAATCAAAATATTCCAAATCAAAATATTCCAAATCTTCATCAACGTATAAATACTTTTTATTAGTATTTCTATTAAAATAGTCTTATATATTAAAATAGTCTTATATATTAAAATAGTTGTATTTCTACTAAAATAGTTGTATTTCTACTAAAATAATCTTATATATAGTAAAATATTTTTTTTTATAAAGAATAAAATATTATTTTATTAAAATATTCTTAAGCATTCCGGAAGAGAGGAGAGGTATAAAAATACTTCTTTTGAGTATAGGAACAAAAATTCCGACACATTCCGGAGGTTCTACAGAGGTTAAAAACACTCATTAGAGTGTAAGAATGCTAGTCCGGAATCAACAAATAATAACTCCTAAATTTTTTATTTAAAAAATAATAAATGAATAAAAGCGAAAATTTGGAAGATTTATATTCACCGGTTATAATTAAAAGTAATAAAAGTGATAAAAGTAATAAAAGTAATCTAAGTCGTCATAAATCTCTTAATGCAATAAATGAAATGATAAATAATTATATAAATAACACTGAGTTTCAAGATACACTAACCCCTCAAGATCCTAATCTAAATGATATTAATAATATTGTAGATAATATTGTAGATAATCCTATATATAATACTAGATATAATAATATAGATAAAAATATATATAATAATATAGATAAAAATATATATAATAATATAGATAAAAAAAATATATAATAAAAGATATTTAGAAACACTACCCCCTAATTCATCTCTTAATAAAAAAATACCACAATCAGATCTTACACGTCTTTGGAATTTTTTAAAATTTCATTGTATAAAAATATTGTTAGCATGTATTTTAATATTTTTTATTTATCATCTTGTTATATGTATTGGAAATCAATGGGGTTACTTTCTAACAGAGGAACAAAAGAGAATAATTTTTTATAACCAAGAAAAAAAAACTTTTAAAGGATGGAAGACTGAGGAGGATAAGATTAAGGATAAAACTAATAATAAACAAGGTAAAATGCATCAAGAAAATTTACATTTCATTGTTTACGGTAAAACTGGAAGTGGTAAGACTACGTTTATTAAAAAATATATAAACCAATATTATAAGGATGAAACCAAAGTACATATTTTTTGTATGCATACTTCTGAATGGCCAACTTTTACAAACGTCTATAATGATAAACAATTAGATGAGTTACAAGATATGGAAAGTTTTGCTGGTACACCTGAAAATAAATCTTTATTAATTTTAGATGATGTTGCAAGTTTATCAAAACAAAAAAATATGTCAGAAATATTTACAAAAGGAAGACATCAAAATATTGAAATAGTTGTATTAGCTCATAAAGCTTGTGATGTAGATAATAAGATTAGAGAAAACATTCAAACATTTTTTACAACTACACAAAATAATGCAGCATTCTTTAATGATATTAATAAAAATTATAAAATGAATATGCCTTTATCATATTATACACAACATAAATATGGAATAATACGTGTTGACACCATAAGTGGACATATGCAAGTATATGATAAAGATTTAAATATATTAGTAGATACCGAACATGAAATCTATAATAACTCTCAAGATTTTGATATTAGAATGTATGCAAATACAAAACATTTATCAAATCAAGTTATAGAACAAATAATTATCTTTTTAGAATCCGAAGCAAAAGTACCACTAAAAATTATTCCTGATACATTTTATTTTTATTTTGATCATTATTTAAATGCAAAATTTGGTATACCAATACCAAAAAGATTACAAGATAATGAAACATTAAACTATTTAAAAATTGCAATAAATGATGTTAGAAACGCTTTAAGAAAAGCAACACCAATAATATCTGATGTTAAATCTACATTTTCTGATGCCAAATCTACATTTGTTGAAGCCAAAAAAACTTTTAATGATATAAAACCATTAATAAATGGTGTTAGTGAAATACTTAATAATTAAACAAATTTATCATAATTAAACAAATTTATCATAATTAAACAAATTTATCATAATCGAACCGAAGGTTCTAGGGCTTTGCCCGATTGCAGATATATATATTTATAATATTTTCTATTATATATATTTTAGAATTTTTTTTCTCTAAAAATTAAAACAAAAATTTTTTTTAAAAAAAACTAAAACACAAATTTTTTCTTTAAAAAATAAAAAATGAAAAAATTTTATTGTGTCTTATGTGAAAAAAAATTACAAACAAAAAGAAGTTATCAATCTCATCTACAAAGTAAAATGCATTTACAAAATGTAGAACGAGTTGATGAAGGAAATATATTAAAATTAAATAGTTATAAAAACTATCTAGAAACATTGCCCACTGATATAAAAGTTAAAAAAATGTTTGATGATTATTCACATTCGGAATATAAAAAAGTTTTTAATAGTGAAGATGAACATGTACGAACCGAAGGTTCTAGGGCTTCGCCTGTATCAGATGGAAGATATTTATTTAGCGATACTGATGAATTTAACGAAATAGATGAATTTGATGAAGCTGAACGAACCGATGAAGCCGTAACAGATATAAAATATTTATTTAATGAATCGGTTGAATATAATGAAACCAATAAAACTTTTTCTGATATTCTAACCAACTTTTCTAATATATTTAAGAAATCTTTCAAATGTTATATGAATGTAGAAGTACTTTATACAAAAAATGGATCTGATGGAATTCCTAAAGAAATAATACAAGGACATTTTACAAAGTCATAAGAAATTCATAATGTAAATAATATACAACCCATATTTCAATCGATGATACTTAAATTAGAAAATTGTATAATTGAAGCCCAGTTAAGTGAATCTGGTTGGAGATTTGTTAAAATACTATCTAAGAAAATAGTAATTGATAAATATAAAAATAATACTGGTGGTAGTTATGTTCCTTTACCTTTCAGTTCACCTCAATTAATCAACATAAAAAATGAAGATGATTATTGTTTTCTGTGGAGTATTATAGCACATTTACATCCTGCAAAATATCATAAAGAAAGACTAAGTCATTACAAAAAAGAAGAATATATAAAGGAATTTGATCTTTCGGATGGTTTACATGAATTTCCATATGATTATAATAGGTTAATAAAGTTTCATAAAAAGAATAAAAATTTAATTGAAGTAAATGTTTTTGAATTAAATGTGAATTATGTTTCTATTGGTAAAATTACTCCACTTTACTCAGATTCAAAAAAATTTTATTTGAATAATAAAAATTTATGCCAATCAGAAATAGTATATAATGATAGAGGAAATTACATGCATCATAATATTTTTTACCAAGGAAATATAATATGTACTGAAAAATTTGAACTTGTTAAAGCACTATCACCAATAATGATTAATCATAATAATTATAAAGGACGTACTGATGATTATAATTACAAATATTCATCTTTATCTTCAGAATATCAACAAAAATTAGAAAATTTAAATAAAAGTTTACAAAAATGTAAAATAGATTATCAACAACAAACAAAAATGTTACTACAAGAATATCACCACAAAAATCAAAATAAGATGGAAACAATTCAAAAATTAAATGAAGAAAATAATAAAAAATTAAATGAAGAAAATAATGAAGAAAATGAAACCAATCAAAAAATAAATGAATGTTTAAAAAAATGTCTACAACAATATAAAGAACAATATGATAAAGAATATATTTATCAACTACAAATATTAAATCAAAATTATTATCAAAATACATTTAATATTACAAAAGAAATTAATGAAACACATGAAATATATAAAGATGAATTTGAAAAACTAGAACAGACAAAACAACCAGCACAAGCGAATATATTATATTATCAGGGTCATTTTATATTGTGTAAAGATGTTTCTATATTTACAAAAACTTCAGATAATAAAAATTTTCCTTGTCTTCAATGTATGACAAGTTTTACAACTTTAGAAGAAATGAATAGACATTTGGAGAATTGTCAACAAAACGAAGCAGTTCAAAATACTTTTCCTAAAGATGATTATTTAGAATATAATAAATGGTATTTTAAAAATAAAGTACCCTTTACTATTTATTGTGATTTTGAAGCATATAATGTTAATATGACACAAAATCAAACGGAAAGTTCCAGGGCTTCACCTGATTCTGAAAATTATAATTCTGAAAATTATAATTCTGAAAAAAGTGCACCTGGAAAAAGTTCAGCTGAACAAAGTAAAGAAAAATATTTATTTGAACAAAAACCATTATGTTGGGGAATGTACATTCATTCAAATTATCCTGAATTATTTAAATCAGAATATTTACAATGCTATGGTGAAGATAGTTCAGAAATGTTTACAAAGAAAGTAGAAGAATTACAAAATTATTTTTCGCAATTGCTTGAAACAAATATACCAATGCTTCCATTAACGGATGAAGAAAGAAAAGAATTTGATGATGAAATAAATTGTTATTACTGTGGAAAAGGTTTTACAAATAAATATAAAACTGGCAAAGGTAGATATCTTGATAAGGTAAAAGATCATGATCATCTAAATGGATTATATAGAGGTGCAGCACATAATTCTTGTAATCTTAATGCTAATAAATTTAAATATAACTTTGTTCCTTTATATTTCTACAATGGTTCTAAATATGATTTCCATCTAGTAATGAAAGATTTATTTTCATCTGAAAAATTACAACAACAAAAAATAAATGTACTATGTAAAACAGAAGAAGAATATTTTTCAATGCAATTAGGTTGTATTAGAATTTTAGATGCATTTAGATTTTTTACTCCTTATTCATTAGATGTTATGGGAAAAACTTTGAAATCTGAACAATGTAAAATATTAAATAAATATAATTTAAAACCTTTAAAAGGAATATTTCCGTATGAGTACATAACTGGAGATTTTAATTCTGTGAATAAAATTATGGAAGAAGAACAACTTCCTCCAATAAATAAATTTAAATCAACATTAAAACAATCACAATTATCTGACGAAGACTATGCAGAAGCTGAAAAGAATTGGAGAGAGTTAAATTGTAAAACAATGTATGATTATACAATGAAATATCTACAGATAGATGTATTAATACTAGCTGATCTTTTTGAAAACTTTCGTGATATGTGTTTAGAATATTACGGAATAGATCCATGCTATTGTTATTCTACACCAGGTTTAACATGGTTAGCAGGATTAAAACATACTGGTGTTCAAGCCGATGGCTCTAGGACAAAGTCCGTTAAACTTAAACATTATAAAGAAAATACATATGATAAATTATTATTTTTTGAATCTGGAATTAGAGGTGGTGTTTCATCAGTTTTAGGTAATAGATATGTTAAATGTTATAATAAGAAAGTAAATCCACAAGAATATGGAATAATGAAATCTTTATCTCCAGAAGAAAGCGATCAGTTTATAAAATTGTTTCATCAAAATATAGAAGGACTTATATCAAATGAAGATAGTCAAGCAGCAGTTGATGAAATCATGAGAGAAAACTATTTATTATATTATGATTTTAATAGCTTATATTCTTCTTGCATGATACAAGAATTACCAACAGGTGAAATGACATGGTGTAATAATCTAGATTATCAAAGAACATATGATGGTGAAAATAATTTTGGTTATGTATATGAAGTTGATTTAGTATACCCTGATTATATAAAAGAAGCAACAAAATATTATCCTTTCTGTCCAGAAAACAAAATTCCCAATATAGAAGATTTTTCAGATTATCAAAAATCTATAATGCCGAAAAAATACAGACCAACAAAAAAACTTATGTTAACACAAAGCAATAAAGGAAAGTATGTTGTTGAAGGAAGAATGCTAGATTGGTATTTAGATCATGGTATGATTCTCACCAAAATACATCGAAAACTAGAGTATAGAAAATCTAAATGGTTAAAAAATTATATAGAGTTCAATATTGAAAAACGTAAAATAGCTAAAAGAAATAAAGATAATTTTGGAAACGTTTTCTTCAAATTAATGAATAATGCATTTTATGGTAAGACTTTAGAAAATGTGCGTAATAGACAAAATATTGAAATAGTTTATGATAGAGATAGATTTCAAAATTTAACAAGGAAACCTACATATAAAAGAACTACTAGATTCAGTGATGAACTTTGTGCTGTTCATCTAAGAAGAAGCATTGTAAAACATGATAAGTTTAATTTCATTGGTTTCACTATATTAGAATTAGCTAAACTATTTATGTATAGTTTTATATATGATTATTTAGCACCTGCTTATGGCAAAAACTATAAATTACACTTTACAGATACCGATTCTATTTTCTTAGAATTAACAGTACCATATGGTTCTTCACTTGATAAAGAAATTAATAAAATAAAAGATATTATTCATCCTTCTGATTTATGTAAAGTAAAAGATGAATTAGAAGGAAATGAAGATTTCATAACAGAAGCTATATTTTTAAAATCTAAATGCTACTGTTATGATACAACTAATAATATTAAAACACATAAAACATTAAAAGGAATTTCAAAGGCATCAGTGGCTAATCAAATAACATTTCAAGATTATAAAAATGCATTATTTAATAATGAAATAAAAACAGCATATAATTATAGACTTAATTCAAAGAAACATAAAATGTATTTAAAAGAAGAACATAAATTAGCATTAGATCCATTTGATGATAAAAGAAAAATTTTACCTGATGGAATAACTACTTTACCTTTTTAATTTTCTAATTTCTATTTTCTAAATATAACAATATAACAATATAAAATATTATAAAATAATATAACATAAAATAATATGACATAAAATAATAATATAAAATAATAATATAAAATTAACATATAAAAATGGATAAAGTTAGAGCTGATAATTTTAAAAGAATAAAACAATTAGACGAATTAATAAAACAAAGAAATATTATGAAAGAAAATCATCTTCAACATAGAATGACAAAAGCTGGTATTCAATCTGATATGTTTGAACAATTAAAATTAACTGAAGAAGTAAAAACTGATTATGAAAAAACTGTCGAACCATTTAAAACTCTTGAAAAAGAACTTAATGAAAAACGTGTTCATATAGCGGATCCTATACTTAAAACACTATTAGATGACTATGGTTTGTTAGAGGCAAACATAGATAAAAAATTACCAAAATCTATGTTATTCGAACATTCTACTTTCTTTTTAGATAAAAAATTATTTGCAAGATTTTATCTTGGTGGTAAAGAAATATTTCCACAACCTTTACGGGGATTAATTTTTACTCCAGATAAAAAACCTATTAGTTTAGATAGAAATTTTGTTGATCTTTTAAGAGGAGCAGATTTAAAAAATTATGCTGTAGAAGATCTCATAAAATATAAAGCTATGTTAGACAGAGTTGGTGCAGTAAAATCTCTTAGACGTTATAAACAATTAGAAAATTTATTATCAACGGGAGTTAAAGTAGGGAAAGGTTTATCTGAAAAACAGAAAACAGAAAAACAGAAAACTGAAACAACTGTATTCTTACCAGATGATCCACAAGAATTACTAAATAGATTAAATATTTTAATATCTGCAATAAAAGAAGGACATAATTCTAGTTTCAATGAAATTCATGCTATATTGAAAAGACTGTTAGAAAAGAAGATTCTAAATGAAGAGGATTATAAAAGTGTAGCTGAAATATGTTGTTGTTTTTAATTTTTTATAAAAAAAATATTTCATAAAAAAATATTTATTTAATTTTTTAGCTTAAAAATGTGTTCAGCAGATTTAGACAAAATTAATAATCATTTAGAAAATCTAACAGAGATTTTGGGTTCATCAAAATTTAGTACGACGTTAAAAATTATAACAACTACTTCATCACACACTTGTAATTTAGAACCCATTCTACATTTGGAACAAAATAAAAATTATCAAATTGCATTGACTAGTTTCTCTACATTTAACACTATTCAAAACGTTATCAAAGATGTGAATGATCAATTTAGATATTCTACTGATAAAGGCAAAACATGGAAAATACTAACTTTTCTTCCTGGTTCTTACGAAGTTGAATCAATATCAAATGAAATTAAGAGACATTTAGGTATACCATTTAAAGATAAGAAACAATTACATTTTGCAGTTGAACCGGCAGTTAATAAGTTTTCTCTTACTTTAGACGAAAATCATCAAGTTGATTATAATCATGATAGATCATTGTCAAAGCTATTAGGATTTAATAAACAAACCTATAGTCAAGGTTATCATTTAAGTGAGAAGATTCCAAAAATAACTGAAATAAATTCAATTGTTGTACATTGTGACATTATTGAAGGAGGTTATATAAATGGTAAATTATCAAATTTAATATTCAGTTTTCCAGCTTTTACTGTACCCATTGGTTATAGATTAAATGTAATTCCACAAACATTAATATATTTCCCTATTACAAGAAAAACTATTAACAACATTAACATTAGAATCACTGATGAGAAAGGACAAGAAATAAATTTTGGAGGCGAAGAGATTATGATAGATCTTTTGGTTCGAGAGGTATAAACTCCCACGCGAAGCTAGAAAAGTTTAATTTTCTTCTTCTTCTTTAAAAATAAAAATAAAATAAAAATAAATTTTTTTATTAAAAAATGAGTGAAATGTCTTTAAATAAAAAAAACTTAAATTTAATCATCATTCAAATTTATCTAATAAAGTTTTAGCAGTTATTTGCGGAAGATCAGGATGTGGAAAAACATATCTATTATTTAAAATTTTAACAACTCCAAATTTTTTGGATTATAACAATCTTATAATTTATACAACAACAGCAGAACAACCTGTCTATCAATTTTTAAAATATGGATTTGAAAATAATCTTAAAAAAACAGCAATTGCTTCCCTATTCCAAGAATACGAAAAATCTGAATATGAAGAAGAAATAAGTTCATGGTGTGAGGAAGCAGTAGAAAATAGTCAGTTAGTAGAATCTAATAAAAATAACCATATAAAGATACAATTAATAGATGATAGTGGTAATATGCAAGATCCTAGTAAACTAGATAAAACAATGAAACATTGTGTAATTTTTGATGATTGTGTTAATGATAGAAATCAGTCAGTTCAGAGAAATTATTTTACAAGAGGTAGACATAATAACTGTAGTGTTTTTTATTTAACACAAAGTATGTATTCATTAGACGGAAGTGTTATTCGAAAGAATTCAAATATATTTATACTATTTGAAATAAATGCAAGAAACTTAAGTGATTTGCTAAGAGATTTATGTATAAGAGATAAAGATGAATTTAAACAATCGTGTAATAATGCTTGGGCAAAAGATTATGGATTCATTACAATTAATATTGATAAAAAAATTCATGACAGAGTTATCGAACAATTGTTCTCTGACTGAAAGTCGATCGAAGATTTGTTTACCGAGTGATAAAAAATATACAACATAGGGGTATAATATTTTTTTAAAAATATAATATTTGAATTTTGCGGTAACATTGGAATACAGCAAAAACATTTTACTGAACAAATTATTTTTTTATTGCTTTGTTGTCTGATATCTTTTCGTTCAAAGGTTTCTCGTTTAAAGTTTTCCTGTTTTAAGTTTTGTTTAATAAAGTTTTGTTTAATAAAGTTTTGCTTAAATTTTCGCTTAAAGTTTTTAGCTCTTCTAAAAAAATTTTGTCATTTTCTTCATTAGAAATTTTACCATCAGTAAAAGTTTTACCACCCTGTTTATTCTTATCACCAACTTTTTCTGACTGTAATTTAAATGATATTTTATTTACTTCATTAGCTATTTGATCAAATTTTTCAATCTCATCTAAGGTAATAACATTATCATCACATACTCTTTGAAAGTAGTAATGTAGTTTATCATAGACTTCTTTAATATGTAAATGCTTAGTTTTTAATGATTTTCGTTTCTTAGTTATTAAAGATTTATCTAACATTGTAACAAGTGAAGTTGTAAAAACACCCGTACCTGTTAAAGCTGTAGCAACTACTGGAATTACTAAAACACCTGAAGATATAACAATTGTTAAAGCACCTAAACTTATTGTTAAGAATATGCCAATTCCTTGTGTTACATTCTTAACTTTAGTCCATCTCTTTCTTAATTTTTTATAATGCTCTAATCTTAATAATAATTGAGATTCCTTATCTTTCATATACCTTACTCTATCTTTGTGTTTTTCTATATATAATTCACTTATTTTTAATTGAGATAACGAAGGATATATTCTTGCGGTTCCTTCCACTTTTGTTTCTTCCATTTCTGAAGTTCCTTCCATTTTTGTTTCATTCATTTCTGAAGTTCCTTCCATTTTTGTTTCATTCATTTCTGAAGTTCCTTCCATTTTTGAAGTTCCTTCCATTTTTAAAGAAATATTTTTAGTCACATGATATATTTTAAAAACCTGAAAGATGGATAAAATTCATGAATTTGAAATTCTCAAATTTGAGATTTTCAACTTTTATGATTTTCGGTGTCCTAGAACGGTCATGATTTAAGCAATGAAAATCGAACCGAAGGTTCTAGGGCTTCGCCCGATTGTAATTCTCAAATTTGAGATTCTTAACTTTTCTGATTTTTTCGGTGTCCTAGAACGGTCATGATTTTCAAGGTAAAAATTGTAATTCTCAAATTTGAGATTTTCAACTTTTATGATTTTCGGTGTCCTGGAACGGTCATGATTTTCAAGGTAAAAATTGTAATTCTCAAATTTGAGATTTTGAAAAATTTGAAAAACTGGGTATTTTTAAAAACGCCCAAATTTATGAATTTAGGTCTTCATAACCTGAAAAAGGGTTCAAATTCATGAATTTATGTTGTTTTTAAAAATACCATTTTTTGAAAAAATGGTACTTTTTGAATGGACTAAATTCATGAATTCAGGTCTTAAAAACCTGAAAAAGGGACTAAATTCATGAATTTATGTCGTTTTTAAAGATACCAATTTTTTTTTGACCTGTCCTGTCCTGGAACGGTCTTTTGCCCATTACTTGTCTGTTTCCACTGTTTCTGAAATCATGTTCCTCAACGAATTATGAAGATACTTCCTTTTCTCCTCGTCAAAGAAAGGAAGATTTTTAAATCGTGGATCTAAGAGACTCGCAAAGGCATATTCGTCCGGCATATTATTGATGGGATATCGACTTTGCAGATCATTCAGTATTGCCATACAAGTATTCTTCAACATACCTTTCGACTTTTCCTCCATTTCTTTCGCTTCATTTACAAGTTGGAAGACACACGGAAGAGTCAATGAAGACGACACATAGCTTTCGCCCGACATCGCTTCTGTCGCGAGTTTAAAAGGTTTTAAGATTGGCACTAATCCGTTGAGATGTTCCCAATCTGTTGAACTCAATTCCATTGACGCAGCTGTATTGTTGGCTGAATGAAGCGCTGCTGAAATTGCAAGTCCTTGCTCCAAAAGTCTCTCAATCATATCTAGGGTAGAATTCCATCTTGTCACAACATCTTGAATTAGACGATGTTCGGGGAGCTGCAGCCGCTTCTGCCAAGATTGCAAGGATGATGTTGCTAGAGAACTGTGTTTAAAGTGTCCAACTATTTTTCTGCACTTTTCTGTTAAACGAGACGAGATCTCCAATCCTTTGCTAACTGATAGTTGTATTGAGTGAGCCAAGCAAGGCAGTCTCTTGAGTTGAATTTATTCAATTCCTACGATCATGTTTCTTGCATTATCCGTTACAATGGCAGTCATGCGACTTTTCGGTAATCCAAACCGTGATAAGATTTCACCAATCTTCTGTGCAATATTTACACCGGTATGTCTTTCGGAGAACTCTGCAGTCGCAAGAAGGCGTGATTGTAGATTCCACTCATCATCTATGAAGTGGGCGGTAAGGGAAATGTAAGAACATTGACTCGTTGAAGCCCACATATCCGTTGTTAGCGAAAGAAATTCCACTGCTTTCAACTCTTCAGTCATTGAGTTCATTAAATCAGTGTACAAATGTAGAACGACAGTCTTGATTGTTTTTCGGCCAGGTACGTCAATGCTGAGATTAGCTGCACGAATCATTTCACGGAACGCAGCTGATTCAACTGTATTAAACGGTCTAAAATCTTTTGCTATGTACTTTGCCAGCGCTTCGTTGAACTTGACTTGCTCACGTTGATTAACTGGTTTCTTCAGATACTCATCCATTGTCGTTGTTCGTTTCGAGTTAGGCGTGGAAAGCAGTGGATGTTTCCTTTTGAGATGGTTTCGAAGATTAGTAGTTCCACCAGCCATTGAAATCCATTCCCCACACGCATTGCATTGGGCTTTCCCATTCTTAGCTTTGTTTTTGTCGAATTGCTTCCACACTTCACTCATTGTTGACTGATGTATGTGATCGTTATTTCCTGTTCTTCCTGCTAGCAAGATGATACGCAATCCTACCAGTCAGATTCATCCGCGCGCGCCCAATTTTCATCGAATGACGAATATTTTATTATGCCTACGACGATGAGCACACACACAATGAATACCAACTTGAATAGCAATGACTTGGATGGACGCGTCATGCGTTGAGTGACGCGTTGAACAGCAGCAGATTCAATTGCTAGCCTAGAAATCGCGTACAATCAGTGACTAAATACAAGATAGGTTACATTAGAAATAAAATAAGTCATAGTTCACTGTAGAAACATCAAATTTTGCTTAATTCACAAGTTCGGTGCACCGGACCGAGAACCGGTGCAAGCATAATCAACAGTGCACCGGTGCACCGCGCACAGCCCTAATTATTAACAGTTGTCAAAGATAAAGAAAACATTAGTAGGGTGACATATCTTCACGCATATGTTTTGTAACATTAATATTGCGGACTGTTCATTAAACAGCTAAAAATGATTGTCCACAACTTAAGCAGTAGTTCAAACCCTTCTTCATCTATGATATATCGTAGTTTCCAGAATCCTATATTCTGGCCTGCATGAATTTTGGAAGCATTGTGTATTCCTCAGGCTATCTATTGTAAAATTATTCTAGATTTTGAATATATAGTTTCACTACATGGGATAGTTTACATGTATGCAACACGTGGAGCTTAGAGATGCAATGAGTAATGCATTTCAATGCAACCTAGGGCCTACTACCCGAACATTTGACATTGGATCGTGGATAATTGTTTGATGAGTTAACGGCACCAGATAAATTTTGATTACCTGGCACGGAGACCACATCGATCGAGAGCTTTTGGCTTGTTGGTGGATGCACCACGAATCGAGATCCTTGCTTGTTAAGTGTCACGCGGCAATTCGCATGCGAAGAAAACCGCTTGCAGTAGTGTACTTTTGTTCACGTGGTGCGTAACCGCTGCAACGACTCGTTTGTTGATTGCCAACCTTATTGCACTTCCTACTGAAGGCCCTCGGGGCCCAGATAGAAACTGCTGTTTCCGCCGAGAGGCAACCGATTTCTATTCTCTTTCTTCGCATTCTGCCCTTGTCATCTGCGGCCACAGTCTTGGCACAGCAAGCTTAGGCTTGCGTTGGTGGAATACACCAAGTCGCCATAACCGCAATGTCAAGTCATTGTTTGTCTGGTCAAACAGACGCTTTGATGGACACCTCTGCCAGCCAGGCAGTGAAGCGACAGAGGTCGCGTGAGCGTAACGTAATTCACGAGTTACTGTTGTCTCCAACAGTAGACAGGTGGTGCAAACGGTTGGCTTTGTCTGCACAAGAGAGTGCAGCTGATTTGTCAGACACTGAACTGACAATTGATTTAGGTAATGAGTTACCTATTGTTGATGACGGCGGACTAGATACGGTTGTATCTGTGTTAGGTACAGAGGTACCTAGTGAAGGATGAGGGCCGTTTAGATACGCAGCTATCTACAGGTCCTGGTGCTTACAAGGCACCGCGAAGG
Organism: Prostheceraeus crozeri; assembly: GCA_907163375.1. NCBI lineage: Eukaryota > Metazoa > Platyhelminthes > Polycladida > Euryleptidae > Prostheceraeus > Prostheceraeus crozeri. The sequence goes on along the minus strand of CAJQUW010004489.1, from coordinate 387,347 downwards.
GTTATAGATACTGCGGTATCTAGTAAAAGTGGAGCTCGAACTCCTAGTGCTGCGAAGTTTGATGTCGAAGGTGGTGGCTTTTCTCTTTTTGTCCTACTAGATAGGATTAAGGTTCCGTTCGTAGCGTTTGTTACGAAGTTGTTTGGTGCTTCCGCAGCAGTTTCGTCTTACTTCCGTGAGAAGTATTAGTAAGGGCTACAAGATAGCTTGTAGCGAGCCCGCAGCTTTGCAGGAGTTAGTGCAGTCTAGCCCCTTGTTCGCGTGTTGCGAATTTGCCTCCCCTTCTAAGGTGGTTGACCTGAAGGTGCGTGGGATCGATCCCCATATCCCTGTTGCTGACATCCTAGAGGACCTGAAGGCGAACTTCGGTCCTGATGTCATCGGAGTCCGCAGACTTCATGTTTCCGACAACGGAAATATTGACTTGGATAGGCCTTTGCCTGTTGTCATTATTTCCGTTGTCCAGCAGTCAGCTGAGAAACTGAAGGACTGGCGACTTTTCGGCTTGTTGCGCGTGTCTGTGGGCCGCGCCGTAGACCGTCACACTGTTCCCCAGTGCTGAAGGTGCCTGAGTTGGGGCCACGTGGCCCAACGCTGCCTCAAGAAGCGCCGGTGTGTCCGCTGTGGCTCTGACAGCCATGTAGTCGCCAACTGCAGCTGTTCGAGCCCGAAGTGCTTTGCCTGCGGTGGTCAGCACTCTGCTGCTTGGGGCGGATGTCCGGCTAAGCATGTCGAGCTACGGCGACAAAAGGAAGCTGTCCGCACAGTTCCTATGGCTCGTCCTGAGGCTCGTCCTGTTTCAGAGTCTGAGTCATTTTCCTTAGTGGTTGCTGGTCAGCCTCTGACTGTTCCGTCCAGACTCAGTCCTGCCCTAGTCCCTGTCTCTGCTGCCCCTGAGGTGAGTTCAGGTTTGAGCTGTGAAGCCTCCAGCCGCTGTGAGAGGAGCAGGGAGATTGCGCAGCAGCTTCGCGACGCCAAGAAGCGTCTTGCTGACGCTGAGGCTTCCCTCAGCAAGGTCAACGTGGCTCAGTCTGAAGGCACGAGTTCCTTTCTCGCATCGCAAGCCAAAGTTTTGAAGAACAGGGCACGCAATGCGAGAAAGAGAATTCTTAAGCTGGAAGAAGAGCGCAAGAAGCTGCCGCGCAATATCCCTCTCCAGCAGCAGATCCTGTCTCTGCCAGGGGAGTCGAACCCAGCCTCTTCTGATGCTGGGCGTCAGGTAGAGACGGCAGCCCCTTTTGATGCAGGTCATCAAAGTGTCCGCTTCCTGAAGGGCTCGAGCCTGGCTTCTGATGCTGGACATCAGAATTCCCGTAGACTGTGGGTCTCGAACCCAGGCCCTGATGCTGGTCATCAGTCTCTACTAGCGACTACAAGCCGCCAGAGCCATGGCATGATGCGGGTCTCGAACCCAAGTCCTGATGCTGGTCATCAGAGACCTAGTCAGTTGCAGGGCTCGAACCCAGCTCCTGATGCAGGTCATCAGTCTCGTGCTCCTGATGCTGGTCACAGGAGAGTGAGTTTTTTGCAGGGCTCGAACCCTTTTGCTCCTTTTGATGCAGGTCATCAGTCTCGTGCTCCTGATGCTGGTCACAGGAGAGTGAGTTTCCTGCAGGGCTCGAACCCTGTTGCTGCTGATGCTGGTCATCAGAGAGCTAGTGCTTTGCGGGTCTCGATCCCAAACCCTGATGCTAGTCATCAGTCTCTTGGTCCTGATGCTGTGCATCAGAGACCTTGTCAGCTGCAGGGCTCGAACCCAGCTCCTGATGCTGGGCATCAGTTGTCCACTTCTGATGCTGGTCATCGGAGTGTTAGTTCGCTGCGGGACTCGAACCCAGCTCCTGATGCTGGCCATCAGTTGTCCACTCCTGATGCTGGTCATCGGAGTGTTTGTTCGCTGCGGGACTCGAACCCACCTAGCCGGCAGCCTGTCTTGAGCGAGCAGCAACCGTCTCCTCTCCACAGGCCTGATGTTCAGCGTCAGATTTTTGTTTGTCTGACAAACATCCGGACCTTGACTAGGTGTTGTACGGATGCTGAGGCTGTAGTGAAAGCGGTGGACTCCATCATTGGTGTTCTGCTGCAGCTGTTGGATCCCTCTGCCCAATGTCTGCTGTGAACGGTCTTCCTCTTACCATTTGGCATGCAAATGTCAATGGCATGGGACCGAGAACGGCAGAATTGCAGGCAGCCACAGCTACTGCTACAGTCATAGTGCTCCAGGACACCAAGGTTCGTGGTGAGCAGGCGAACTTTGCCCTGTGGAGGCGTGAATGGACAGCGTACAGCGCGTACTTCTACGCTCATGACGACGACGGCCCCGGCAGTGGTGTGCTTGTGCACAGAGTGTTTCACCACTCTCTTGAGGGTAGAACCTCTAGAGGTAGGCAGCGCCTTATCAGTATTAAGCTCAGGGTTCGAGACGGCAGCGACTTTGTGATTTCATGTCTCTACTCTCCTCCGGGACTCCTGCTGGACAGGGACCTGTTGGAGCTGGGTGTTGCTGCTCCCTCATCTCTGCTCATTGGTGACTTAAATGCTCGCCATACTGAGTTGGGATGCCGGAGCAGCAATGACAGTGGAGACACCCTCTTCACTTTTATTGAGGAAAGAGGTGTCGTTGTTTTCAACAACCCTGATGTGGCTACGTTCCACCATTGTGCATATCAGTTCTCAGACTGTATTGACTGGGCTCTTGGTACTCCGTCCACTGCGTCCAAGTTTGGCTGCAGCTTTGGTCGAGATATCGGATCTGCCCATATGCCCCTTGTTTTGTCCTCTAGCTCCAGCAGTAGCAGTTTGAGTCCTCTTACACCGCCGGTTCGGTGGAGGACAAGTAGGCTGGAGAACTGGGAGCCGTTCAGAGCGGTCCTAGACGAGAAGCTGGCCAATATTAGAATGCCTGCGAGTGACTCGAGGTCGCCTGATGAGGTCGAGCGTTTAGCCCTGGAGGTTGAACAGGCCATATGTCAGAGCGCAGATGTCTGTCTCTCTAGATCTGAGCCTCGTGCTCAAACGTGTAGGCTCCGCCTTCCTTGGTGGCCTAAAGGCCTTGTTTTGGAGCGCAGACGAGTTCGCAGAGCTCTGAATCGCAATCCGCTGGACGGATCGATTCGCCGTACATTGAATGATCTGCGCAGGGCCATTCGCGAAGGAATTCCTCTGTTTCATCGGGAACTTTCTGAGCAAAAGGCCAAGAGTTTTTCTAGTGGTCCTAGAAACAGGAATTTTTGGACAGCCGTGAAGCAATGGTTCCGCACAGTGCCTCCAGCCTTCCTCCTCTCAGTCTTGGCGGTGCAATTGCCGTCACAGCTAAGGAGAGAGCTGACATGTTAAGTTGACACTTTGAGTCGGCCTTGAGTGGGCTCAGCAGCCCCGACTTCGACGCGGAGTTCCTCCAGGCAACTGAGGACCTAACCTCCAACTTCGCGTTCGATGACGTTGAGGATGTGAGCGATGACCTTGAGCCTACAAGGGAAGTTAGTGCGTGGGAAGTCGAGAGAGAGAGAGAGAGCTACGTCGCCTTCACGCAGGTAGGGCTCCAGGGCCAGATGGGATATCCACGGATATTCTCAAGAATTCTCCCACCCTTCTCGCAGTCGTGTTGGCTAGGCTTTTCTCCCTGTCTCTGGAAGTAGGCCACTTTCCTAAGTGTTGGAAGTTGTCGCATGTTCGCATGCTGCCGAAACCAGGGAAGGACTTGACTAGGCCCGCCGATTTCAGGCCCATCTCCCTTACGTCGTGCGTGGGCAAGGTCATCGAGAGGCTTTTTGCTAAGAGACTCCTACAGTATTGTGATCATCACGATCTTTTGCCTGTTGAGCAGTCTGCTTTCAGGCGTAACCGTGGAGCTATTGAGCAAGTAGTCCTCCTTGCGCAGAGAGTCCTGCAGGCCATGAACGGGGGCTGAGCCACGGCTGTTGTCGCTTTAGACATTTCCAAAGCTTATGACTCCGTTTGGCATTCAGGTCTCATTCGCCAATGCATTGAGGTATTGCCAGCTCCCACAGCTAAGTGGATCCCTACGTTTCTTCGAGATAGACAAGCAGCTATTCTCGAGGACGGTTTTTTGTCAGGGCCTTTTTCTGTTCGTGCCGGGGTGCCTCAGGGCTCACCACTTTCTCCTTTGCTGTATATTTTTTATACGAGAGAAATGCCTCTTCCCAGAGGCGACATGATGGGAGCCACTGCGTATGCAGATGAGGTGACCCTTTGGTCCTCGCAGCGGTTACCAGCCGCCTGTTGGAATCATCTGGAGGGGTCCCTCCACACTCTCATTCATTGGTGCAACCAATGGAGGATGAGAATCTGTCCTGAGAAGACCCAGCTCTTACTTCACCAGGCGGCCACACTGGTCTCCGGCCGACTTCGGCAGTCCGGCCTTCCTCAGCCAGGCACTCGAGTGGAGGACGTCGCTAAACCTCCTCGGTGTCAGGTTCGACAGACAGCTGAGCCTCATTCCATCGCGCAGAAGGTGGGCCCTCGCCTCCTCGAGCTTCGTCGGCTCATGCAGGCCAACTGGGAGTCGATCCCTCGGTGGGTGGGGCTCCTGCTCTACCGCTGCCTCGTCCTTCCGGCTGTCACCTTCGCTGCTCCAGTTCTCCCACTGGCTTCTCCAACTGCCTGGGAGATCCTGGAAAGGATCGAGCGCCGAGGCATCCGCGCTGCGACCCGATCAAGACTCTCAACACCAGTGGATGTGCTGCTGCGCCGCGCCGCACCGCAGAGGCCTCTCGCGGTCTCCGTTCAGCGGCAAGGAGCGGCCTTTTCTCCGAAGTCAGTTGGCGGCCTCCAACCTGCGCGTTCTTGGCGCCTTTCAGTCAGAGGTCCAACAGCGCCGGGACTTGGTTCGGTGGGACCTGCCGCTGGAGCGCCTGTTCGCAATGGTGGAGCCTGCTGACCAACAAGCCATTCGCCTTTGGCTGGAGGATCGCGGCATCCGGCAGGACTCAGTCCCAGTGGGCCGGATGTCGAGAGGACGGACTCGCCGTCCCATCTTGTGGGGCATCTCGCCGTTTGAGTGATGCCAAGCAGCAGCAGCAGCCAGCAGAAGTAGCAGCACAAGCAGCAGCAGCAGTGACTTAAGTCTCGTCGGCTAGTGCTTGGCCGGCTTGACTTCTGACTTTTGTAACTTTTACTTTGTGTAACTTCGCAGTGTGACTTATCCGCCTGACTTTAACTTACATAACTTTAATAAATGTTGTACGCGGCCCGCATGGGCAACCTTTGCCCCAAGGGGTCTTCAATATAACTTATTCTTGATCAGTCATCGTGAGATGCTAGGTATATGAGATTTCATTCCGCCGCGTAAAGCAGTGTACTGAGTACGTGTTATACAAAGCGTCTGTTATCGCCTACTTTCTCTTCTCTCAGCTTCCGGGGCTAAGGGACTCTACTGTTTCGCGCATTCTGTCGCTCTCTCTTCCCTCTCTTCCCTTATCTGTCCCTGTCGACTTGATCGTAAGATTAGTCAGCAGGACTCCCCACTCGCTGACACAGTCAGTGCAGCTGTACCGCTGCGGCCGCCGTCTCTGATGGCAACGTCAAGCGGGAATGTTGCAAAGCGCAGCCGCGTAGAGTCGCCACTAATTGATGATAATGATGATGACTTGGTAGACTCTGTCATGCAATTCTAGATAATGACTCTGTCGTGGCCGCTCACGCACACGCACAGCTTTCTGCTTTTAAACTTAATAAAAGCAATGCGATGGATGTTACTCCCAGCCATGTTAACAGCTATGGCACCGAACAACAAGGAGCTGCCGCTGATCGTTTGTTATCTGCACGATCATCTGGGAGAGAGCACAACCTGATGGTGATGAGTGAGACACCTTGGCCTTTTGCTAAGTTTATTCTTGCTTTGAAGCAGGCCTTACCAGGTGCGACTGACGTCAAGTCAGTTAAATCTGTGAAGGGAGGCTTCAGAATCACCGGTAAGGTTCTTGCGCTCTTCTTCCAGCTTAAGAATTCTCTTTCTCGCATTGCGTGCCCTGTTCTTCAAAACTTTGGCTTGCGATGCGAGAAAGGAACTCGTGCCTTCAGACTGAGCCACGTTGACCTTGCTGAGGGAAGCCTCAGCGTCAGCAAGACGCTTCTTGGCGTCGCGAAGCTGCTGCGCAATCTCCCTGCTCCTCTCACAGCGGCTGGAGGCTTCACAGCTCAAACCTGAACTCACCTCAGGGGCAGCAGAGACAGGGACTAGGGCAGGACTGAGTCTGGACGGAACAGTCAGAGGCTGACCAGCAACCACTAAGGAAAATGACTCAGACTCTGAAACAGGACGAGCCTCAGGACGAGCCATAGGAACTGTGCGGACAGCTTCCTTTTGTCGCCGTAGCTCGACATGCTTAGCCGGACATCCGCCCCAAGCAGCAGAGTGCTGACCACCGCAGGCAAAGCACTTCGGGCTCGAACAGCTGCAGTTGGCGACTACATGGCTGTCAGAGCCACAGCGGACACACCGGCGCTTCTTGAGGCAGCGTTGGGCCACGTGGCCCCAACTCAGGCACCTCCAGCACTGGGGAACAGTGTGACGGTCTACGGCGCGGCCCACAGACACGCGCAACAAGCCGAAAAGTCGCCAGTCCTTCAGTTTCTCAGCTGACTGCTGGACAACGGAAATAATGACAACAGGCAAAGGCCTATCCAAGTCAATATTTCCGTTGTCGGAAACATGAAGTCTGCGGACTCCGATGACATCAGGACCGAAGTTCGCCTTCAGGTCCTCTAGGATGTCAGCAACAGGGATATGGGGATCGATCCCACGCACCTTCAGGTCAACCACCTTAGAAGGGGAGGCAAATTCGCAACACGCGAACAAGGGGCTAGACTGCACTAACTCCTGCAAAGCTGCGGGCTCGCTACAAGCTATCTTGTAGCCCTTACTAATACTTCTCACGGAAGTAAGACGAAACTGCTGCGGAAGCACCAAACAACTTCGTAACAAACGCTACGAACGGAACCTTAATCCTATCTAGTAGGACAAAAAGAGAAAAGCCACCACCTTCGACATCAAACTTCGCAGCACTAGGAGTTCGAGCTCCACTTTTACTAGATACCGCAGTATCTATAACCCTTCGCGGTGCCTTGTAAGCACCAGGACCTGTAGATAGCTGCGTATCTAAACGGCCCTCATCCTTCACTAGGTACCTCTGTACCTAACACAGATACAACCGTATCTAGTCCGCCGTCATCAACAATAGGTAACTCATTACCTAAATCAATTGTCAGTTCAGTGTCTGACAAATCAGCTTCACTCTCTTGTGCAGACAAAGCCAACCGTTTGCACGACCTGTCTCCTGTTGGAGACAACAGTAACTCGTGAATTACGTTACGCTCACGCGACCTCTGTTGCTTCACTGCCTGGCTGGCAGAGGTGTCCATCAAAGCGTCTGTTTGACCAGACAAACAATGACTTGACATTGCGGTTATGGCGACTTGGTGTATTCCACCAACGCAAGCCTAAGCTTGCTGTGCCAAGACTGTGGCCGCAGATGACAAGGGCAGAATGCGAAGAAAGAGAATAGAAATCGGTTGCCTCTCGGCGGAAACAGCAGTTTCTATCTGGGCCCCGAGGGCCTTCAGTAGGAAGTGCAATAAGGTTGGCAATCAACAAACGAGTCGTTGCAGCGGTTACGCACCACGTGAACAAAAGTACACTACTGCAAGCGGTTTTCTTCGCATGCGAATTGCCGCGTGACACTTAACAAGCAAGGATCTCGATTCGTGGTGCATCCACCAACAAGCCAAAAGCTCTCGATCGATGTGGTCTCCGTGCCAGGTAATCAAAATTTATCTGGTGCCGTTAACTCATCAAACAATTATCCACGATCCAATGTCAAATGTTCGGGTAGTAGGCCCTAGGTTGCATTGAAATGCATTACTCATTGCATCTCTAAGCTCCACGTGTTGCATACATGTAAACTATCCCATGTAGTGAAACTATATATTCAAAATCTAGAATAATTTTACAATAGATAGCCTGAGGAATACACAATGCTTCCAAAATTCATGCAGGCCAGAATATAGGATTCTGGAAACTACGATATATCATAGATGAAGAAGGGTTTGAACTACTGCTTAAGTTGTGGACAATCATTTTTAGCTGTTTAATGAACAGTCCGCAATATTAATGTTACAAAACATATGCGTGAAGATATGTCACCCTACTAATGTTTTCTTTATCTTTGACAACTGTTAATAATTAGGGCTGTGCGCGGTGCACCGGTGCACTGTTGATTATGCTTGCACCGGTTCTCGGTCCGGTGCACCGAACTTGTGAATTAAGCAAAATTTGATGTTTCTACAGTGAACTATGACTTATTTTATTTCTAATGTAACCTATCTTGTATTTAGTCACTGATTGTACGCGATTTCTAGGCTAGCAATTGAAGCTGCTGCTGTTCAACGCGTCACTCAACGCATGACGCGTCCATCCAAGTCATTGCTATTCAAGTTGGTATTCATTGTGTGTGTGCTCATCGTCGTAGGCATAATAAAATATTCGTCATTCGATGAAAATTGGGCGCGCGCGGATGAATCTGACTGGTAGGATTGCGTATCATCTTGCTAGCAGGAAGAACAGGAAATAACGATCACATACATCAGTCAACAATGAGTGAAGTGTGGAAGCAATTCGACAAAAACAAAGCTAAGAATGGGAAAGCCCAATGCAATGCGTGTGGGGAATGGATTTCAATGGCTGGTGGAACTACTAATCTTCGAAACCATCTCAAAAGGAAACATCCACTGCTTTCCACGCCTAACTCGAAACGAACAACGACAATGGATGAGTATCTGAAGAAACCAGTTAATCAACGTGAGCAAGTCAAGTTCAACGAAGCGCTGGCAAAGTACATAGCAAAAGATTTTAGACCGTTTAATACAGTTGAATCAGCTGCGTTCCGTGAAATGATTCGTGCAGCTAATCTCAGCATTGACGTACCTGGCCGAAAAACAATCAAGACTGTCGTTCTACATTTGTACACTGATTTAATGAACTCAATGACTGAAGAGTTGAAAGCAGTGGAATTTCTTTCGCTAACAACGGATATGTGGGCTTCAACGAGTCAATGTTCTTACATTTCCCTTACCGCCCACTTCATAGATGATGAGTGGAATCTACAATCACGCCTTCTTGCGACTGCAGAGTTCTCCGAAAGACATACCGGTGTAAATATTGCACAGAAGATTGGTGAAATCTTATCACGGTTTGGATTACCGAAAAGTCGCATGACTGCCATTGTAACGGATAATGCAAGAAACATGATCGTAGGAATTGAATAAATTCAACTCAAGAGACTGCCTTGCTTGGCTCACTCAATACAACTATCAGTTAGCAAAGGATTGGAGATCTCGTCTCGTTTAACAGAAAAGTGCAGAAAAATAGTTGGACACTTTAAACACAGTTCTCTAGCAACATCATCCTTGCAATCTTGGCAGAAGCGGCTGCAGCTCCCCGAACATCGTCTAATTCAAGATGTTGTGACAAGATGGAATTCTACCCTAGATATGATTGAGAGACTTTTGGAGCAAGGACTTGCAATTTCAGCAGCGCTTCATTCAGCCAACAATACAGCTGCGTCAAAGGAATTGAGTTCAACAGATTGGGAACATCTCAACGGATTAGTGCCAATCTTAAAACCTTTTAAACTCGCGACAGAAGCGATGTCGGGCGAAAGCTATGTGTCGTCTTCATTGACTCTTCCGTGTGTCTTCCAACTTGTAAATGAAGCGAAAGAAATGGAGGAAAAGTCGAAAGGTATGTTGAAGAATACTTGCAGGGCAATACTAAATGATCTGCAAAGTCGATATCCCATCAATAATATGCCGGACGAATATGCTTTTGCGAGTCTCTTAGATCCACGATTTAAAAATCTTCCTTTCTTTGACGAGGAGAAAAGGAAGTATCTTCATAATTCGTTGAGGAACATGATTTCAGAAACAGTGGAAACAGACAAGATGGATACGCCTTCCATTTCAGGCATAGATGAATTTCCTGCCTCTAAGCGATGTAAAACAAGTGCAATGGTGGAGTTGCTTTCGAAGTTGTGTCAACCAAGTGCTTCAACCAGCGAATTCGAACTCGACCATCAAAAGCAAGTGGCAGGATATTTAACTGAACCTGTAAACAATACAGAACTTCTTTGTTGGTGGCGTGAAAACAGCAAACGTTTTCCTACTGTTGCATCTGTTGCTAGGAAATATCTATTGATTCCAGCGACCAGTGTGCCCTCGGAACGAATTTTCTCGGCATCCGCCAACATAGTGACATCGCAGAGAAGTTGTTTAAAGCCGAGCAGTGTTGAGATACTGACATTTTTAAACAGCAATTTGTAGGACGTATAGGTGAGCTCTTAGTTAGCTTAGAGGTAGTCTAAACCTCATATGTTTGTTTAGAATCATACATATCCTGATGTTTTCGGATGCTGTAATTTTTTTGTTTTAAACAAGATGGCTAACTTTATAATTTGTTTTCAATTAGTTTTGATTAATCTAATTTAGAACTATCATGGAGACGTAGGCTTATACGAGAGTCACATTGCAAGTATTGACAGAATCAGTTGATGAGATTAAAATGACCATACATAAGTATATTTCTAATTATTTTAGACATTAAGAATTTTCCAATTTCTACTGCTTAATTAAAAATCAAAATGCACCACATTACATTCTTGAAAATCAACAATTAAACACTACCTACTTAAGACAATGATATTCATGATATTTGCACAATAATGTCAGGGCATTCTTCTAGAATTTAAGGTAATATTAACTATCGCAGTTAAAAATTAACTACAGGTCTACCTTGGCTAATGAGAAACTTAGTTTTCGGTTACTAGAGGCCTACTATAAGTGCTTCAGCGTTTTTCCGTCCGGTGCGAACAGGTGCGGCTTGTGCACAGCCCTATTAATAATTAATCTGTGGTTGTTGACTCTTTACGTAGAGGCCTGAAGTTATGTTGCCTGTCATGCTTCTCTATCCCAACAGCTAACAATTCAGCTGTCAGGATCGCCGCAACATCAACTAATGTAGCCACCAAGAAAGGCAAAGAGAATAAGACATCAAATTGCCAACCAAAGCTGAAGTGGCATTGCCCCTCTTTCAGGTGTTTCTTGCGACACACTGAGGAGCGTCGGTCATCATCTTTTTGGCCCCATGGACCATACAGAACATGCAAATATTTTCGGTTAATCACATTCTCACATTATGATGAAATGAAATTGAGAAAAATGTAGTTGTAGGTTTCACTTGCACCCTTATGTCCTCTGGCATTGGCAAGTGTTTCCTTTTCGATGAATTCTCGGTAGTGCTTCATTTTTATCGTCTGCTCAAAGAAATAGCTTACAAAAAAGTGGAATTGAATTGAATTATTCTATGTTTACAGAGCTGACGAACTTAAAGCTGTTGACATTTCTTGATTATCATACTTTTCATAATTTTCTCAATTCTTTGTTATGTAGCATTTCCAGATTTGTTGCAAAAGTCTTTGTAGAGTTTGTAGCAAAAGTCGTGATTTTATTTCGCTTCAATAAAAGCCGTTTTTTATTCCAATACATCTATTCTGCACCCAGAGCCATTCGGCCCCGAGTGTCATCGCTATCCGCGGTACTTGTTTGATGCCTTGAGTGTGCAGCTGGTGATAAATAAAAGTTGTATACAAATACAAAGACGGTATAAAATAGAAGTACACAAATAGATAATATATAAAGGCATAAAATCTATAAAGGCATCAAAATGTATAAATTATGGTCATCGATTGTGTGTAGAGTAGAAAATGCACTTTTACAGAATGCGCCGTTGGTGTTCGCCAGCAACATACTAACTTCACGAATCTATTGTTGAGGGTGCTTCGCAGGATATTGAGGAAAATGCGGAATCGGTCATGGTAGCGTTGCGGTATACATTGAAAGAATAAAGGTCGAAAAATGTCTATTGTCCGAAATAGGTCGACAAGCCATGAAGTCGGTGCTATCTCTGTCTGTGGTTGCTCTCTTGTTGAAGTGCTCTCATGTATGGTAGATGTCGCAGATTGTGGGTGCGAGTCATTCAAGGGATTTGCAATTGACAGACGGACGTCGAGCGAGGTAGGAAGGAATGAATAAACAAGCCGCGAGCTGCCAGCGCGAATTAATCCATGATAGGGTTCGCGTATGTATCGGAGTAGTAATGACAGGAAGATGACGATTGCTTGAAACATTGCCGATTGCATTCGGTGTCTGTGGTCTTATCTTGCACTTGAACTTGATGGAGATTCTTCAGGGATGATAGCCACTGTTGATGAATGTTGTAGATTCGGAATATCTATGCAAACTGCAGTTGATAGATAAAAGTTATCTGCTTCACAGTAATTGCACTGCTTCAGTAAATTGCAAGGGTCGAATAAAAGACAGTGAAATAATAGTGGCACGCTACTTGCAAGATTGAATGCTGTCAAGTATGAAGTCGGTGCATTTGGTGACTGTGATTGTTCACTGCTGCTCGTGCAATTCGAATAAAAGATGACAATCATGACAATTTCTGCATTAATGGCATTTATCTACGGATTAAGCTGTTGGGGTGGATAGGATTCTGTGTTGTGATAAAGAATTACTGCTGATCCGTACGGTGATCGGAAATTCTCATTAAAATTGGGGGTTGTCAATAGTTGAATTAAAAGCTGCTTGGCTCCTGCGTGTATTGTAGGATATACGTGTACGTAGTATCGTGGTTGACTTGAGATGTAGATATACCATTAGCTTCGGTACTATGATGTGTTTCCACAATATCCGATATCGAATTGATCGGATGCTGTTGAGTTGTTGTGGTCGTAGCGACTGGAACACGGTGTTCGGCAGATATAGCTGAAGATTCCGCTAACACTGCCGCGGGGACAGGAGACGTATCAGTTAACATGACACCCAACGAGCGAGACGGAAGCCTTGCTGTCGAAGAGCTAGCAGATTCCTCAAAATTTGCAGCGAGCGTCATACAAGCTGGGCTTAACTGCTGAAGGTTTAAGCAAGTTCACGCAGAACAACACGAAATACCTTCACGTTGTGACTCGACGTCAATAAGTAGTAGTGGATCCCCAATTTATGCTTTTTTCTGGAAATTTTCTTAAAACAATAATTAGCTGACAAATTAAATTGAGACACGCGAGGCAATAATTGCGATCAGTTAATCAACACATTACTGCAAACTATAATAAAAATAACCTCCACGACTTTTTCGATGGCAACTCTCTTTCTTCACTTAGGTCATCCACATCTCTGCTATTAATCAATGTCTTCTCTATACTACTATCAATAACAGTAGAGAGAATAAATATACATTCTTATATTCGAGAACTTAAAATGAATGGCACTTAAATTTTGACATTCATCAACGCGGATACGGACGTCGGCATTAGTCGTACGTCTGTTAGCATTTCATAACATTCGCTGCTGACACCTTTGTGACAACCCGCATCATTGTGATGCGGCTGATACCTGTTCACACAGTCTGTTAAATCTGACAGTTTCCTCATTTCATCAAGAACCTTTTTCCTATCTGTTTTTCGATTCATAGATGATAATATTCATAAAAGCAAATATTATCTGATGCTTAAATTGTTATCATTCACTGTCTAACCGAACCGAAGTGGGCGGAATTGAATAAATTCAGGATAGTATCGGATTAGAACAAACATTGAAAAACAAATCTTTCATCTCATGGTGATCATTTACATGACCTACCTTGATCATGCTATAGCTCCCTGAGAATGTGAAGCTACAGTGCATTTGGAGAGCGGAATAAGAAAACCCATGCGAAATTTCGCTATGACAGGAGGTCATTACGGCTGCTGAACCTTTCTGCAATTCTCTATTAAATCAGCAGCCATGCCCTCATACCACTGGATAACTGACACGTCGGGAAAGTGAACAAAGCGATAAATCAAAGGATGCAGTGATGGACAGAGAGCCAAATTCAGGTAATTGTGCAGTCTACGAAACGTAGGTCACGGTTATGAGTCACGATCATGAGGAAAGGAAACATTGTCTGAGGCGGTGAATGAGAACAAGCAAGTAAATAATCCTAAACCTTCCAAGTTGCTTATTTGTATAATTGTTCATGTAGAGAGCTGTTTGAATGATGCTACAAGTTTACGATGGAAAAGGTGACAAACTGTTAAGATCACTTCGGCTCTTCAAGCTAAGATCAGAAGTGTTGCCTGGTCTATTTTAAAATAGTTATCCCTTTGTGGCGCCGAGTTTTGGCTTTCGCATCTGGCGGTTGCTTGTGGCTGACTATTTTATTTTGTGACTTGTCTCTCCATCGTGGCGTGTTATTTTGCTTTATTGGTCTAGGCCAGGGGTGCGCAACCTTTTTACATTTTTCGGCCGCCATTTCGAAGGCCGGAAGAATCACGGCCGCACTTAATATGTGTGCAAGCAACTAGGTCAATGGCCAATCCTTTTTATATTCCACCACTCAAATTAGCTTCCCTGATGAATGACGCAGTGAAAATCGCATAAAGGCCTTCTTCGTAAAGAATGAGTTAAGAAGTTAACCCATATACGACCGACGGTCATTTTTGACCCGAAAAGATTTTTAGCTATCAGCACTTGAAAAGTTGAAAGCATGTTTTTTTCCAGCAGAAGGAGAAGACAATTTACTAAGCTACTGTAATAATTCATAAGGAATCACGAGCCATACAAAATTCATTCATTCATTCATTCATCACAGAGCCGGTCTATTCTGGGGATTCACTCGTATATAGGCCTACGCATTTCTAGAACCCCGTATATAAGCCTGCCTACCTTGCGTTATTATTGAAGCCATAAAGTATCTTATTATTACTAATCATACAGTTATTTTGCAACCCAAAACGTGAGGCCTAAATTTAATGATAAATGTCAAATAAAAAAACAACTGAAATTTCAACATATTTCATTCATGAAAATACGCAAAATCTAGATAGGTAGAAATACAATATCTCGTAAAGAAATTACAATATTTTTCGATTCAATGCGCTATTTCACACAGCACACAACAATACCGCTACAGAAAATGATCTAGCATACATCCTTATTCAGGTCATGGACTTGAAGCTAGCGCGCGAGCAATTCGAGCAAGCAAACTACAACTGTCCCTGTTGTTCCTTTTAGCTCAGGGGATCCCAGCCTATATTTCTACGCGTAATCAAATTATAGTATGATTGAATTCTTGCTATTTTTATATGTTAAGTAAGAGTAGGCCTATGCGGAATAATGAAAAATCCTCTAATTTTCTGCTTTGTCGTACGCAACATGAAAAAGTTGGGAACCCCTGTTTTAGCTGATGACTCCAGTCATGAATGCACATGAATATAACTCCCTAAAGTATCTATTCATGAGTTACCGAATTGCTAGAACGCCTTCATCGCGCCTGCGAGCGCGCATTTTTCCAAGCAACATGAGCAGAAAGGTGTTCGACAGTTGCAAGGTGACTAGTATGCTACTATACTGACAATTGTTTTTCGATTGACTTGAACTCCACAAACATTTGCAATATGCATGTACAATATTTCTTTTCATTTACTTCTCATTGTCACGGCCGCAGGTTGCGCACCCCTGGTCTAGGTATTGCTTGTGAGAGATAAGAAAGAAATAGATTGGGTCTTTTGCTTTTGGGATTTGGTCCCTTAGGACCGAGAGGCGATTCGTGTGAGCTGCGGTGACAGTTTGACCGTTACCGTACGCAGATTCTTCGAGGAGATAGGCCTACGACAGCATCTTCGACGCGCTGACTTTTCCCCTCTGCCGCAGGAAATTACATTTATTCTCCCTACTTATAAAACGTGTTAATAAGCAGCGTTGTTGATATATTTACAGACTACTTTTCCTTCGCGTCGTCTGCGTTCTTTTCGTGCAGTTGCTCGGATTACTTATGCTCGTTGTGCTTTATATAATTACAAAATAATTCTTTGTCTTCGGGGCCATCAATATACAAACTGACAACTTGTTGTCGCGACCTGCTGATCTCGTCTCTACGGAATAAGTTTCTTCGACTTCAGGGGGCATAACCATCCAACATGGATGCAATTGACAATATCCTGCGAGATATTCTCGGAGATGAGGTAAGATTCAACCAGTCTTAAGAGCCCACCGACCCTCCCTCTGACGCAGAGGAGTGGACCACCGTGCAGCGCAAGGCTCACGGCGAATTGAGTCACGGCCTGATCGTTTCAAACCTACCGAAAACCGATAGCAGGTTTGCTGATTTTGCAGGACAGCTCAACATTTTTCTGGGCGAAAAAGCCCGTTGTGTCTCCCGAGTCCAACCTAGCTCCAATGGCTTCGTTGTCCCGGGCAAGACAGGTGCCATGTCCGACATTCTGCGGTGTCTTCCTCAGAATGCAGTTTTTGATGGCTGCTCCGTGAATGCAGTAGAGCCCCCGCAGCCATCACAAAAATTCCTTATCCGCCTCCACGGTGTAAACACGCGCATCTCGGAGGTCGAACTTCTCACAAGAGTTGATCGATCAACTCCAGACGGATGCATTCATAGTGCACCGGCTGCACAATACGACTGCCGGCAAGATCGACCTCACACGCCCGATCCCCGTAATCCTTGTCATTACAAGTTGCCCGGAAGCGGGCAAGAGCCTCCTCTCGAAAAAGTTCAGGCTCTTTGGTTTTTCGAGAGTTCGTGCCTCCGAAGAAGACCCAGCCAGATTTTTGTAAGCGTTGCCTGCGCTGGGGCCATAAACCCAGTACCTCCCATAAGCACTCCGCTGCGTCAGGTGCGGGTCAAGAAAGCATCGCGCGAGTGATTGCGAGACCGCATGCCAAGACGCCAAGTGTCTCAATTGTAGTGGAAGCCATGCCACTTCGTTCTGCGGTTGTCCTGAGTACCGCAAATTGGTAAACTCAGTCCCAAAGCCTCCCAGGAAAGTCTTACCTTTGAAGCCCGACACCAACAACAAAGAGAGGGGAATCCCCTCGAAGCCTGCAGTGTGTCGCCCTGAAGTAAGTTTCGCCCGAAGCAGCAAGCCCAGTCCGCAAAACTCAAGCACCCGACCTTCAAAACGAGGTCAAGGTAAGCGCGCCCGAACCGCCGAAACCTAAGAGGAGTAACAACCAGAGACACAAGCGCATTTCCTCCCGCAGTAAACAACCCGATGCGGGATTCAACCAGCCCAGCTCAGGTACAGAGAATGAGCCCCAATTCTCAGCATCTATGGAGACCCAGCCCGCTAGACCGCTCAATTGCAGTCACCCCGAGCGCAGTCCAGAATTCTCGGATAAAACTCCGGAGTCGAAAAGACCGGCACAAGTAAGACAGAGCGAAATCGACTCGCTGGTAGGCGAGATCCTTAGTATTCTGATGGCAATCGGATACGAGGAGGGAGCTCCATTCGCTCCATTCTCGTAGGTGATTTGAATGCCCGGTCAGTCCACCTGGGCTGTCGTACGTCTAACACAAGCGGTAAAGTTCTATCTGATTTTATTGACACTAGTAATAATGCCATCCTAAATTATCCGTCCCTGCCTACACTCCATCACGCGGCGCACGACTTTGCGGATTGTATTGATGGGGCATTGCGACTCCAGACGCGGCAGGTCTGCTTTCGTGTAACCGAGGGCTCCATGTAGGCTCCGACCATCTGCCTCTGATTTTACGCCTGAAAAGAGACGTCCTCGCCCAGCCCACCAGCCGCCCAGGCCTAGCGAGATGGAATCTTTCCAACGAAAGTGAGGAGAGGTGGTCTACTTTCCGAGGAAAGCTCGACGAAGAGCTGAAAGGACTTCCTCCCCTCATCTCATCAGAGGAAGATCTCCAGAATGCTTGTGCTGTCGTGGAGAGAGGGTTCCAAGCTGCAGCTGATGCTTCTTTTCCCCGAGGTCGCCCATCACTCTATCCAATATCATTAAAATATTATTGCTTTGTGCACGATTAATGCGGTCATGCATGCTGTCAAGCATTAGGGTGTCACTTTGATTTTAAATCTCCGCATTGAAAGCATGCAATGATATTGATAATAATTAATGCCATTTAATATGTACGCTATGAACTTAAGGCCGGTGGTCCTGGGCTCTAATATCGCCTAAAATTTGCTAATACTTTGTAAACTTTGGTTTCAATCGATTGATGAATAATCAAAAAGTTGATGAAAGAGGCGACAACGCCTGATAAAATATGGTTGATAAAGACCATAAGAATCAAAATTGTGAAATCCAAATACTAGGTAGCAAAAACGCGTCGACCAAACGCTAGTCCACGCATGTCGCGTACTATTTTCCCGTCTTAATAGCACGAGCGCTCGAGTACACAAAAGGCGGATTGAAGGTACCACATATGTTCTTCAGTGATGTGATATAAAGTGAGATTTACGATCGGAGAGTAGTAGTTCGTAGCAAATGCAGCAGATTCTTAATATTAGATTCTCAACACTCCTTGTGCCTTGCTTGTAATTTTCTCCGTGTTCTGATTTATAATGCTGCACTCTCAAACATTAAAGCAGATAATCGTGTTAAATAAGAGGCTAGGAATAATTTTAGTGTCTAAATAGACTTTTATGATAGTTTCACTTTTAATGAAAATTATCGAATTTATGATGAAAATAATGGTCAGGAAATTAGCATGTCAGTCAGACTAATTGCAAGCTTCTAATCACTAAATCTGAAACAATCTAAAATATTCAGAATCGCACGATTTTCGATTAACCGTGGACTGAGTCGAGCAAAAATCGAATCGCGCCCGCACTGGGAAGGAGCCGAGAAGGCAGTCAATGTTTTGACCTGACTCTAAAATTAGCCAGCAAGGCCGCGCGTAACATCAGCGACAGTTTTTAATAGAGCGCAGAAGCAAAAGGATCCCTTTTGGTTCATCTTAATGTCAACGGCACCAATTTGGCGTGTTTAATGTTGAACCGGCTGTTCATTGTTCGATTGCTATGGCATTATGTCTAATGTGTTACATGTTCCAATGCTTCCTCTCCAGTCAAGCAGAAGAACAGACGACCTGTCTAATTCTCTGGATGCAACAGTTTTAGATTCTAGCCGCAAGGCGATTTGTTGCAGGTTATTCATCAAAATGCTTTTATGTAAAATGAGAAGAGATGATAACCATGAATATTTACAAAACAGACTGATAATCTGCCGGTGTCTTCCTATTGTCAACCACTGGAAGCCGCCATCGTTTAGGCATCGTTGGCATCAGTCTGCCCAAGAGGCCAAGACACATGCCCAAGACGTTCTATTGTTTTCATTTTCCATGTCAATTCTATTCCTTTATGATTATATACTCTATGACATTAAAAACGATCCACTTGATATAGAAAATCTCAATCGAAGTGGACAACTTTTATTTCATACTGCACTGACCAGGATGTCTATGCATCAAATTTGTCATACTAATATAAAGCAGCTGTCCATTGTCGATATCTTTGGCATAGTTGATGCATTTCAAATTCGACCCTTTATCACTATCAAGCAATTCTTTCTGACTAAATTTTGAAGCAAAAATGTCGCAATCAGAGTTTGTAAAAGGAATGGCCGTGGAATGCTACGATGTGGAAAGAGTTGTAGGTTTGTTGGACGGAAGTTGGGTGTGTCACACTACACTGTGAGCAGGTGGTGGAGTCGATGGAACAATGATGGAAATGTTAAAAGAAGGAAAGGATCAGGGAGACCGAGATTGACAAACAATGCTACCGATAGGAAGTTGGTTATCTCATCAAAGCGCAATCGCTTTAAGAGTGTTCCTCGACTGGCCATCAGCTGGAAAGCTGCAGCAGGAATTGCATGCAGTATACGAACAGCATATCGCCGTCCAGCAGAAGCGGGCGTGAGGTCATACCGACCTGGTGTAAGAATTCCTCTAAGTAAGTAATGCGAGAATTTCACACAATGACATTGTTTCACTGCCAATTTTTTTCTCGGCAGGTCTCGAACACAAGCGAAAGCGTGTGGAATGGTGTGAGCAGCGTCTGTCGTGGAGCACAGAGGAATGGCGTCAAGTGATGTGGACGGATGAATCCCGTTTCAATTTGGATTTTCACGATGGTCGCATTAGAGTGCATCGAATGGTTGGTGAGAGGTATTCACCCTGCTGCATATCTGAGCATGACCTCTATGGTGGTGGTAGCGTGATGATCTGGGCCGGTATCTGGTACGGAGGTCGAACTGTCGCAGTCATTGTGAATGGGAACTTGAACGGAGAGCGATATTTATCGAATATCATATCTCCAATCGTCATCCCAGCGGTAAATGAACTCAACCTCATATTCCAGGATGACAACGCTCGACCACACAGAGCTCATTGTATGACAATAGCGATAGTGAGATCTGGAATTCGCATCCTCCATTGGCCTTCACGCTCCCCCGACCTGACTCCGATCGAACATGCTTGGGATGAACTTGGTCGGATAGTGAAAGATGCATATGATCATCCGCCATCAACACTGACAGCTCTTTCAGAGAGACTCATCGATCAATGGTCATTGCTGGATCAGGAACGGCTTGATCATCTTTGCGACTCGATGCCGATGAGACTTCAAAGCTGCATTTCAGTGCGGGGAGGACATACTCGGTACTAATGTCTCCCATTTATTCAAATATAATGTTTTATATAAAATGCTGTCTTATAATTCATGAGTGTGAGTGGAATAAAGTCCATATATTTGAGTGGAGCATTTTTTATGTCAGGCAGTGTATATGGCGTCCGATTTCTATGATTAATGACATGTCTTCGCTTCCATTGTTTGTCCATTCTTTTCTGACTCATCATGAATCGAAAAGTATCGGCAACAAAGTTGCAATTGTAACCTTACCCTTGCATACAAACCGTTCGAGTTCGTTTGTATGACTCGCAAATGCAGCATCCACCTCTCGCAGTACTCGAAGCCGTTGTTAATGGGGCACTTTTAAGTTCCTGTTTAGAAGGCTGGATTCCCATCTGCTCCATGACATTTCGCAATTGAAGAGGAGCACATTGGTCGTAAAGCGTATAGAGGCACAATATTGTTGCTCAGCTTGAAAGGAAGCAAGCATCGACGGTTTAATTATCCACTCGCCTATTTCAGGTTGCGATTCATCCAAATAACAAATGCATTCCATGCGGCCACATCAATCAACTTGAACCAAAGCTTTTTTGACCATCTTCTTGTTTGGCGGGAGCAACTGCAAGGCCGCTGTCACTCAGAAAAAAGCGTCTTCCATCTTCCATTTGGGATTTCCCTTTAATTGCATGTAGAAAGGAATACAACCTATCACACAGAAAATTCATCAGCCACAAGTCACCTTCCATCGTCTATCGTCCATCACGCAGTCACACAGGAAAAGTCATAAGGCGTCGTCCATCGGACATAAGGCATGCGGCTGATGAAGTTTATTTCCATGAGCTATCAGGCATCAGCCGCGAGACTATTCTAAAATTAGAACAACGTGAAGTGACGTCTGAGGAAAGATGTAGGAAGCTGTGATTTGCGAAGAGAAGCAATGTAAAGGCGGAAAAGAATGATTTTATTCACTCTTTCGCTGTGAAGAACTCAGAGATGGAAACGGGTCTACGGGGTCACTCATCTGGTGTTTTCCTGGCGGGTCAGCCGGTTCACGGGTCTAGTCAGACCCGCGTGACCCGTGCGGGTCTAGTGCGGGTCTGTCATTTTCAGGCGAACACTACATCTATCGTCTTTAGCTAGTGGAAACATATACTTATTAAATATTGCAGGCTAGTTTTGGAAACATTATAATAATGTCTACAATATAATGAATATGACCTACTATGTGGGTTATATTTTCACTGATCACTTTTCTTAAACATGATCTAAAAGCTGTTCTATTCAATCGGACGCTAAAATACATATACGTTTCTTTGTATATGCGTGTATTTTTTATTCAAATACGCCTTTGCCTCTGTAGATATATATACTGCAAACCTTATAAAAATCATTAGAAACATAAATCATTCAGAAATTAATAACACGCACGCTATGGGTCATGGCGGTCACACATTTATGTATAGATCACTAAGATTGCTCTGCAAACAATTTAATCAAATTTTGGATGATTTTATGCATATCAAAGAATTCATTCCACCTCACATTTAGCAACAATAATGCCCGGTAGTTTTATCTTCTGAGTGCCGACCATTGCCGCCAGTGAAGTCCTTCCAAAAATCTCAAATGTAGATTTATTTATCACTATCAGGAATGCGAATGGGATCGTATGAAACCGTGAATAATCAGTATGAACAAGAACATGAACAATTAATCGTGTGCTTGCTTGTATGAAATCTAGCGCAAAATAGCTCTCTGACATTGCCAAAAGTCGATTTCGAGTGTATTTCGAGAACCTGAATCTAAGAGACGTATATAAAAGTGGAAAGAAAGATATTTTTCAAGTTTTAGATCCCAGCAGGGTGAGCGTTCCTTAGAATTTCAGGATAGTCTATTTCCTGCGAATCTATTTCCTTGTTCAGATGAAAAGAGCAAGATTTTCTCAAATTGACCTTGTTCATTTCTACTGTGCGTCGATCCGAAACTTGCTAGAGTATGCTGCCCCTGTTTGGCATTACGGACTTTCCAAGAAGTGTTCAGACCTGTTGGAAGGAGTTCAAAAACGGACTTTGAAAATGATATGTGGAATACGCTGCCAAGACCATAGCTATAATTATGAAAATATACTTGAAGTCTGTAAGCTGCAAAAACTGTGTGACAGACGAGAGCTATTGTGCCGGAAAGCAATGCTGAATCTCTCCAGTGACCTGAAGCAGAAGATTCCTCAGAAGAGCGAATATTCGAGGAGATTACGACGGGCCACAACGACAATACGGACAAGAACTGAGCGATATCGTAGATCTTTTTTACCTTCTGCAGTGAAATTTTTATGATTGTACATGTGCCTTTTTGCTGTAAAACTATCAGCCCTGCTGTAATTTTCGGAAATAAAGACAAAGTCCGACAAAGGCAAGTATTACGACTCAGTTGCAACAATATAACTCCATAACTTCACCTTATTCCGAAAACTTTGATCTGTTGAAGTTTTGGCACGAGAGGAAAAGTGCAATAACAACTCTTGCGAGAATAGCTCACTCAGTATATGTCATTCCAGCTTCTTCATCAGATTCTGAAAGACACTTCACTGCATTCAATAGCGGATCTATTATGCGCCCTATCCGAAATCAACTGGAGCCCGAAGCGGTCGACGCCATTAGCGTATCCCTTGAATATTACAAGAACTTCTGGCTCTGTCATTCTGTCAGTCATTCTATTCGATAATATACCGCATCTACTTGTAATTTGATTTGAATAATTCCTTCAATTCATGATCGTATTATCATAATTTTCACCGACCTGGTGACTGTGCTCCGAAAAATAATAATTTTTTTCCTATATGCACTATCGCTTTCAATATTACGCGAATTACGGTAGGACATAATATGTATAGCATAGCATTTATGCCGGAAAATTTCACAATGCCTCCATTCTTGAACAACTAATTTTCTATAAACCTCGACTTTGTTAACTTATTTATTTTATTGAATTAACATAACTAAATGAAAAACTGTAAGGTCAGTTTAGTCGCATGCCAGAGGAAAAAATTAACAGTCTAAATATATTGATTTGATTATTATATCTCTCATTAGCTTGATCCCCATTTCACTTTGATTATCAATAGGCATTAATCCTTACAAAACAGAATGCCATAAAATATTTTTGTTAATTTTTTAAACGTAGAGGAGACATTGATAGGCCTATAAGCTAGTAGAAACGTGTTTGGGCGTCTGTCATTTCGAAATATAGCCTAGTTTGTACAATACATATATCAAATTATTGCTGGTAGGCTATTTGCTATGTGAGTGTGCATTCACATCAGCAATCTTTTAACAAAGTCTCTGTATATCGCTATAAGATAGATGAAATAAAAGTAAAAGTTCATATACTTTTTTTTGAAAAATTGCGGGTCACGGGTCTGAGGCTTTTGTTGCTGACCCGGGAAAGACCCGTGGGTCTGCGGGTCACGGGTCATGAAATTTGAAACTATGCGGGTCACGGGTCACATGTCATAGTGCACTACCTGACCCGTTTCCATTTCTGAAACTGATCAACGGTTGAAACATTTTGGAATGCATGAAGTCTCACTTTTCGAATAGATTACATGTCGCCTACGTATTGACGATAAGTTGGACCAGTTTTAGAGTGTGATTTTCTTCCTCATGTCTATTGAATTCAGGACATGACCTGACTGAACCAAAGGTCTGGCTTCGAAAGAATTGAAAGACACGTGGCCCAGTGAGAAGGTCTACGAATCTTTGAGCAGTCCGATTCCAGTCATAGGTATGGGCATAACATAACTATTGTTTCAATGAAGTTGTCGACTGTTGTGTGTGCGGGCAGCGGTGACTGCCGCTGTTTCCCTGTGGGAACGCATCTTGCTAATATCAACAGATTATCTGGCGAGGTAGCGATTTTGTGGATAATTTTTTTAAAGGTTCATTTTCGTGTAAAAACTAACTCCGCATGTGAAAATGGTCATAATTTATCCAAAAACATGTGTAAAATTAAAAAACGACAGGTGGCGAAAAAGTTGCTATAATTAGTTGGTAGATATTTGTTTACTAATGCGAGCTGATTTTTCGCCAACCGGCGAAATCGTGGATATTTTAGCAACTAATTAGTGGTAAGTAGTAATGTTCGTATATTACCTTCACATGAAAACATATTGTATACTTAGTCTGATCTGATAAAAAGGGATCTTTTTTTAATTCACGAAGGCTTAAACTAAAAAAGTATTTGTCTTACTTAAATGTCGCAGTAAATACTATGATATTATTCAAATATTTGTCATTGTTGTAAATTATTGAATGTCAGTTATGAAAATTGATATATATATTCTGCACTTATTTCTTAGATAGATTAGCCATATGTGGGGGATAGGAGGTGAGGGAGAAAATAGAGCCTCAGCTGTAGAGGCGGATTACTAAAGAAAATAAGAGAGAAAGTCAAAAGTAAAAGGTGACATATAGAGCGCGAATTGTCGCCGGCGAACTTCGCCAGCGAATATCCCGCAAATATGACTGAACTGTAGCATGATATTCTGCAGCTGACATCCGCCAGTTTTTCGCAAGATTCATTCCCACAGGGTTCTTGCCCGGCAGTAGCAGGGATATCCCAACGAAACTGGAGTTTCCGAGACTCCCAACAGATGGAAGTTTGCAATCACTTTCTACATCTATTTTTATATCAATGTGATTTCGTTATTGTGACTGTGGTCCGTGGAAAATGGAAGATGGGAGACGGAAGACGGCAGATGAAAATCGTCTCATCACGCCTCATGGAAGACGCCTGTTGCAAAGAAGCGAGCGAGATGGAAGATGGAAGACGCCTGTGTGACAGCGGCCTAATTGTGTACAACCTGTTCAACATTATCAGCACTATACCCTTGCTTTTACTGTACCCATGCAAGGATAATGCTTGGCTTGTGTTCCTCTCTATCCGATATTCGATCATCAGGTGGCATCGTTGACAGTAGATTTACGACTGTGCCTCTTGTAGGCAGATAAGAGCAAACTGACATTCAGTCCTTGCAAAATTCCGGTGGTAGCTGTCATCTGTTACTTCGGATAGTTCCGAAGATAGTACGATTATTTTTGCAGCTAAGGGAATACTTGTGAAAAGCTATGATAAGTATTATTTTGACCGGAACCTTACAAAGGACGACAGAGATCGTCTGTTAGACCAACTTCAGGCAAGTTGCCAGCTCTTCCTAAATATATCTGGATCTTTTGGATGTACACCGTTGAAGAATCAGACAAGATCCATATTTTATGACCGTATATTATGTCCGGCTTCATGAAGTAACCCTTTGGCGATCAATGCGTGCGGAGCGCTTCATGCGTGAATTGCTCAAAGTCACCAGGCTTGGGAAGACATCAATATAGCATATCTAAATTGCGCGTGCAGAGCATGTCATGGTGACTTCCGACAATGTAATGAATTTCACTTTGGTCGCGAAGGGGAATTGTTCATCGACGGTTACGTTCGGGCCTAGAACGAAGGTTTGACCGAATTTCGTGGAAAGCAGCAAGCTTACCATGCTCTCTTCTTTCTTGGCGAGTTTCTTTGTTGTCAAAGGGGATGAAACGCATGAGCATTTGCAGCTGTGCTGTGAACACATTTATTAAAAATGTCTAAATGCTCGTAAAACTTCTCTAGCATTTTGTATATCCTCAATCAAATGGCAATGTTGATTGCAAAGCTATGATTCTATTCTCGCAAACAAAAACATTATCAGCACACGATAATATAGAAAAGATTCCAGCATCCGTATGTAGATTACAAAATGATGATTCTCAACAAAACAACTCTCGTAAGCAAGAGCTACCTGAAAGATGGAAAATTTTGGTGCACTTCAACCTTGAGGTAGTTAGGAATAAATCAAGTGATTGCCCTCTGCTCATTTTTCCTATACAACACGTCCTCGACGAACAAATTTCTAGTATTTTCCTCATAATTTTCATTTACATACTTCTTCGCATTATTCGTATTTGAAATGATTATTATTCGAAGACAACTTAAAATTATCGTTTAAATCTACTTTATGACTAGCAATTTTGTAATGTTGCAATTCTCGTGCTGAAGGTATTTTTAATGTTGCGCTTGAGCGTTCTGTCACGGAATTTTCCGAGTTTTCAGAACTGACATATGAAAGCATGGCCAATTACTAGCCTATGGATTCTAGCCTATTGAAGCAGAAACAATTTTTAAACTTCTGAGAATGTTACAACATTTGCTTGCCATTTTTCTTATTTCAAAGTAAGTAGTATGCGAATGCAGTAAACTCTGCTTCCTTATAGGAAAAAAGTTGTCCTAATACAGCTTATGGTGGCTTTATTAGTCGGCGAGCAACTGCCCATTCTTTGCCAATCTTAAATCTAGAATCATATTTCTTCCTAAAAGTAAAGCGCTTCTCATTATTCTACATTATTACCACGTTCGAACAGTCTTTGAGAGCTCAAATCGTTCAATTCGTTCTTTCAACATGCATACATCTATTCTTCATAAAAAATTATTTACTAGCTTCAATTACTTTTCCTCTCATTGAAAATCATAAAACCGAAGATGTGCAATTTGGCAAAAACGTTTTCTCTACACGCTTGATTAGAAATTGGATCGTGATCGAGCTCGGTTTTTTGTACTGTTCGCTGTTGTTAACTTCGTTGGGATAGTGAGCGAATACCATTTAATTGTGCAAAATCTCTTTATAGTGATCAATTTTCAGGATTTGGAAAACTAAGTAGAAGTTGTTAACTTCTTGATTTTTTTTGTCTATATATTTTGGTTATTCATGTGCCATAGCCATTTTCAAGAAAACTGTGACATGTATACAAAAGAAATTAGCATGAATGCAGGCAAGTTTTAAAATTTGTTTTGGCAAGTATACAGCATGGTTTAGATGTTTAGTTCTTAGTACCTTTTCTGTAAAATTCATAGTCCAACAAACTCAGACAATTTTCATTTGTTCGGAATTTGATCTCAAATTTGATAGCATCGTGTTGAGTGTTCATTGTGTTCAGGATATTTATGACTTCATCTCTGCTTACAAAAGTATTCGCAAACACAAATTGAAGATTAACAGTCGCATCGAGTGTGAAGGGTTGAAGGACTTTTTATTCATGCAAATGAAGACATTGGCATCCCCAGATGATACATGTAGATATCGGAGGTTGGATGAGGTTTAACAAAATATTGGGTGGTTGCATATCTTTTCCATCATGAATCTGGGGATAGTTTGACTCCTAAGGGATACTATGCTGTATACTTACCAAAACAAATTTTAGAACTTGCCTGCATTCACGTTAATTTCTTTTGTATACATGTCACAGTCTTTTGAAAATGGCCATGGCACATGAATAACCGAAATATATAGATAAAAAAATCAAAAAGTTAACAACATCTACTTAGCTTTTCCAAATCCTGAAAATTGATCATGACAATTGGCCAAGGTATTTTCTCTCTCTTTATAGTATTTTGCAACGCTTCAGAACTTACGTGGTCCATTATCATGCTTCAAGAAAATATTATAGTTACAACATGCTAATATGACAGGGGTTATGAAATTTTAAATTTCATCCTTAGACATCTAAACATCAAATTCAAATATGCATATACTGACTGTAAATTGATATCCAGCTTGATTAGAAAAGTCACGGAAATATGAAAAGTTAGCAAACTATCAAAAAGAGCACAGAAAGTGTTTCTATCTAAGACTCTTCTATTATTAAGAATGACATTTACATAGAATAGAACAGAACGGAATAGAATACAAATTGTATATTCGATGACAATGAAAATCAAACAGCACGAAGGCTTGGAAGCAAATATTGAATGTCAATTGTAAGCAACTGTAGTTCAAATGCACATTCGATTATAAAGATTAGTACAGTAAGGAATGAACGAGGTTGGACGCCGTTTGGTGCATTGCTTAGATGTCATCAAATACTTTGAGCGTAGAAGAACATTTGGTGTCAGATGGTCAATGATGTGGCTGGGATTTAACATTTCCAAGAATGATTTGACCGCTCTGTGATCCCTTCCGATTTCCAAGGGTGCAAATTTTCCACAATTACACAGTACCCCACACACTACCCTGTGGCATCGACGGTGCATTTTCTCTAAGAGCAAGCTGCATTGACTTGTGAGTCCAACGTAAATTGGTAAATTGTATTCTATTACACTTATAGCCTATCACAAGAGTGGTACACAGACATGAGAATTTCTTCATTCAAGTTGGGGATTTTCTTGATCTGCTTCAATAGGCAAATCCGCTGACTGGCTACTTTTTTAATGCATGATACATGTGATTACCAGTTCAGTTTGTTGTTTAAGGTTATCCCGAGTATTTTCATTTCAGAACAAACTGCCGTTTGCTTTAAGGTCTCTTTATAGTTTGATTTGGTTCAAATAATGGATTTGGTTTTATTTTCATTTAATTCCAGTCCATTTTCTTCAACCCAGGTTTCAATATTGTATATTTCGGCTTTCACATCGTCTTCTACAGCTACTTCGTTCTTAATCGGTAATACAATTATGTCATCCGCATAATCCGTCATCAGCGTTTCAGGACCGAGAGGATTTGAGGATCCGATATGTGCGAGTGAGTATTGAACTTTGAGCGATGCCAGAAGCAATATCAATTGGAGTGCTTAAGGTAATTCCATGAAGGGAAACCTGTTGACGACGACACCTCAAGTAGGTAACGCACCAGTGAATGAAGGGAGTTGGGAGTTCATGTTGACACAAAGTTTGAATGAGATTCTTATAAGATAGGCGATAAAAGCATTTTTCAAGTTGAAAGAGGTTATAACAATAACCCGAGACATCTTTACGATCAAGCAGTCGAGTAGCATAATCATGTATATTCACAACTGGATGAAGTGTTGAGGCACCAGGGTGAACTCCAAATTGAAGAGGCACATACATATCTAGAAGTTTATTCCGAATAGAAGCCAGTACACACTGCTCGAATACCTTGGAGACTATGGGTAGAAGTGAAATGGGTCGTAGGTCATCGATAGTTTTGCAGATCTTCTTTGGAATTGGTTTGATGCGGGAAATTTTCCACAAGGAAGGGAAAGTGCATGTTTCAGTTGATAAGCAGACAATGTGAGCTAAGGGTGCATATAATTCCACAGCAGCAAGACGGATCAATTTCCGCGGGAGATTGTCACTGCCACAAGCTTTATTGGTTTTTAACCGTGTGAAGGGTTGGTGCAGTTATGTCGGGATACCATTGCTCAACAATTTCTGAAAGAGATTCTTCGATTTTGGACGCAAATTATTCTGAAAACACTGATTTAAAACATTTTTCTTTCTGAAATTTGCATGTTTTCAAATGAAGGTTGCCATCTTATGGTAATAAAAAGCATTCCTTTACGATCTCATGTCAGGTCATTGATCTGATGCATGAAATCCTACACCATTGAGATGCAGTAAAAATGTCCAATGCACCAGACAAAAATATGAATTTTATTCGCAACTAGAACCTTATCTTTCATCAGTCGATCAATTTATAGTATCCGACACATGCTTCAAATGTATATTTCTAACTCACATGCGTCTGCCTTCTCGGCCATCAATTCTTTTAAGTCTTTAACTATTAAACAGGATAAATAGAGGTGATTCGATGTGCCCTGCATATGATATGAGACACATTGAACCAACTTGCTAAATAATTCCAATTTCAAATTTTGAGGAAATGAAATGTCACAGAAGCGTCCAAAAACGTATATATACATTACTTTGCATAATTTCTAAACCGTCTGCGATAGCCGTCATTCATCCAAAAGTAAATTCATTCCAATTTCGTGTTCTAAATACGTTTTATACCCCTGCGCTGCCGGCGAACGCGGCCGCCGCTGCCGGTCACTTCTTCAGCGTCGCGTCGTTGGAGACATTTTTCGTTTTATTTTATGGATTAACTGTCTCCACTGCATCTCTACCTGCAACTTAGGAACATACCGTTTGTTCCTGAGGAAAAGACCAAATATACTTTCTAATTGGGTATAACCAAGGGAGCAGCCCAACATTCTGAAAGGAACAAAGTTGTCGGTGAATAAGCTTGAATGGGTATCTATCGGTCAAGCTATAACATTTTCACTTTGCTGGAATTCAAGTGTAGGATGTGCATGTACATTTTATATTACGTGTACTGTACAAAACGGCGATGTCATACAAATAATTCATCGGTTACTCAGCTTTATATAAAGGTGTCGTATTTCTGTTAATTACACAAAAATCACAATTGTTGTTTAATTAAGAACCCTTAGTTGATAAAAAGCAACTTCCGTGAACTGTGCCGACTGGGTAGGCTATATGCATCACAGCATTTTCAGATGGTGAATATTTACCGAATTCTTCTGTACTAATTTTAATCAGTAATGAGATTTAGACTATCCGTTTTTTCGATTAAGCGAAGGATAACGAAGAATAGACCTATACTTAGATACTAAGGAGAGATCCAACTTCTATTCGCATGAACTCATATGCACGCCGATAAACGCCGCCGCCGATTAGAATTCATCAGCGCGCCGAAAACGCCGCCGCCGATGAAAAATATATCGGCGCAGGGGTCTAATACGTTTAACCATGCACTCACTGCGCAGCTATAATAATTATTAGGTCATTCCTGAAACAGGATTTGTTATGAACTATGTGTAATTCATTCATAATTAAATGAAGGATCTTCAATCAGTCAGTAATAGTAATAGTGTAGGGTAAATTAAAGGAAAGCTATATAACGCAATACATGTACTTAGGCTACTAATTACAGCTATCGCAGTAAAAAAAGTCGCTTCCCATTAAAATCACACTTCTCATGGGCGCAATAGGAATTTTGACCCATATAGAATAATCTTTATACAGAGAATATCTCTATACAAAATATAGAGAATGCACTTCGTTTACTTGATTCTACTCATTTATTGAAACTTAAGTGCTTGGGTTTTGGGCCTTGACCCAAGCTTTTGCCCGACCGTATATGAGGCGTGTATTTGCCCAATGCCAATGCATTTTTTGCCTACCAGTGCGAAATTCTTTCAAAAAAACTAGGATTTTGTTCATACGTCTGAATACTTGCACCACTTCTATGCTAGACTATTTCAGAAAAATACACTGAGTATAATTCAAGACTTCCCCATGTGATAATAGCACCTGGCAACTATTTAGAAAGTATTGAAAATTCGTTATTCCATAGGCTTTTGAGAATTCAATTACTGTCATGATTGGATCATCTCCAATATAGAACAGTATGTCAATTTCTTCAAATTCATGCGTCAAATAAATAAATGCCACGCATAAATAAATGACCTGTGAATAAATGTATGGCAAATAGACCTATCGACAACATGGAGGAAAGTATCAAAGGTGACCTGATCTCACATTTCTCATACCCTTAATATTCAGCATCGAAGAAGGCATGAAAATAGCTTAAATGTTATAAAATACACGTAAGTTAGGAAAATGTCCTGAGGTATTACATGGAAATTGCAACTGAATAGCGACCAAGAAAATAAGCATTAAAAATGTCCTATTCGACGGAATGGAGCTGACACAAATCGCGACCTTTACACATGTAACTTCTTAAATAATTGCAGATCAAATAAAACACACCGTGTGGTTTGCAACTTCTTTAATACTTGATGTAAACTCTTGTTAATAATTTTTGAAGAAACTTGCCGAGTTTTCCAAAAAAACTTTGAATATCTCACTTTCCTTCCATTCATATTTAGGACTTAGATATCGTAAAACATAAGTTTCAAAATTTTTTTGATTGCCTTCTTCAGCTCCAAATAAAAAGTACATCAGAAGAGCTGGAGAAAAAGATAGAACAGGAGGTTAATTCCTTATATTACTCGCGCAAATGACCAGAATGCTGTAATTTAAAAAAGTAGGAATACCGTGGTTTGGTGGACGCGTGTTTCTCCGTAATTTTTGTCCACTGTTTCAAGAATTGCTTAAAGATGGATCTGAATTACTCCATTTCAGCTCGGAACAAAAGCAGAGGGAGAATGGGAGAGAACTAGTGAATAAGTGAGAACATAGATGGAGGGGCAAAGAGAGAGAATGTGCGCGCGTGTATGTGTGCAACGTATTCACAAACCTTGATTGCCTGATTATTAGGAGGATGTATGTACAGTAATCACGATGCACATTGATTTCGCTATGACGCTTACACCCACTTCATTTTCTAAAAGTCATCAAAAAGTCGCATGTACTTTTCATACGCGTCGCCTTGCACACCAAGCTTGTTTCCATTTTTTCTGTGGAATATCCTGCCCCTGCAACGTCTCTGCTTGTCTCCAGTAGTTGACCTGCAAAGCACCAGATGGTTGACATGTGGCCCTACCTCAGGGAAACAGCCTTCCTCGCCACACGAACGTGATGTTTATTCAATGCTCTGCAGTCATATCTAGCGAGATTTTAGCGCAATGCTGATTCTGTGAAATCATGAGGAGGATATAATCGCTGAACGGGAAACAGGAGCCGCTATCGACAAATTCTAAAGTTCCATGTTTACCTCCTACATGTCACACGGTGTTGTAGTATATTTGAAGAGGAAAATTACTTCTAAATAAAAGTTTACCTTAATTGACAAAGAAGCGGAAATTATAGAGAAGTGTCAAAGCCCACAATTTTCATAACAGGTTTCACACAAAGGGTTCACACCGCTCATATCTAGTGAAGCATTCATTTCATTTGGAGATATACATTGGAAAACAAGCTAATCAAATAGAATTAGGCACACATATTGAAGTGCTCGAGAGCGATGAAAATAAGAAAATCCACAAAAGTCTGAAATAGCCTAGAAGTGAACGTAGACGAGGATTTTCAACGTTGGAAATATAGACCCGAATGCGATTGCTGCGCATATGATCAACTATTGAACTTAAAAATTGTGAAGATGATTCCGGTGTACATCTAATCGTAATATCAACCAAAAACATCTTAACTTTCAGCATTGAAGAGAAATGAATTTCACCAGAGTTTTCTATTATATTACTTTTGTCTTTATCCCTTTGAACATTTACCATTGGCAGTAATCTTTTGTTTTCCTTATGTGATTGCTAATGGTGAAGTCATTGTTCGATGACTAACAAAGTTGTGACTCATTAGAATAACGAGAAGAGCAATAATAAAGGAAATAATCTGCGGTATAGTTTGTGCAAATGTTAATGAATGCGGCAAACTCTGTATCCATCCGGCAAGGTGCTGAAAGACATGATAGATAGACAAACTTGAGAGAAAACATCTGTAGGACCCAGCAGCGGTCCGAGGGAGGGTTGTCGGGAAGCATATATGATAAAGGATTTCATACCTCGATTTAATTTTATTCCGCACCGATGCACAGGTTTGCTATGTTTGCAACGCGTTTTCGGCATTACCCCCGAAATGCATAAATTTCGTCCAACTTGATATTTTGTTCTAATGTTTTAATTAAAATTAATTCAATCTGCCTTATATCTTCAGTCACAGCAAACATGGAGAGAAAACATCTAAGCATGTAATATATTTTATCCAACTAGGTAAACGTACTTCAATTCTTCAATTCTGGGCTACTTGCTTCCTGATTTCTTATTTCTATATCACAAAATTGTGGCTCTATGAAAATCGCAGCTATGTCATGAAATAACCGTTGTGTTTCCTGATGTCTTTAGGCGCTGTAGTGTCCTATCATTCATTGTCAACAGTCATCATAGATTCTGGTTTGACCTTTTAGATTTATCATGTAGATGTATTCGGGTTGAGTAAGCTGACAGTCTCTAGCAAGTATTGGCAAAAAAATTAAAATCGGCTGTTTCCAATTCTTCAGCAGTATTAGCACTATTAGCCTACTTCATATAATTTGCATTTGATTCTATAAAACAGTAGCACTTACAACAAGAATCTACTACCTGAAACATCCTTTCTTTCGGTTATTCAATAATATGTGTTTCAGCGTGACGGTTTGAAATTTGCGATGCACCAGGATGAACAGGTGCGACTTAGCGCTCAGCCCTCCTTTTTACATATCAGCATTTCATCAATGACATTAACGATTCATCTTTCTTAAAAGTTGCGAGAAGGCGACCCTTACCAAGATCATCAGGGAGGCGTGCAATTTATCGGCATAGAAACTTATGAAAACAATTAATCGATCAGTCTAAGATGAGGAATGGAATGGCCATGAAGAAGATCTCTGATGAAGACTGGCCTCCACTTACGCTAATGTATGTACATAGAAATTTTGATATTCCTCCCCTCTCCGCTATATGATTATTTGTCTGGCTGCAGGGACGAAAGCAACAAGTTTGACAGTCTGAGATTCTAGCGGTTACGCTGATCGGTTACCGCCTGAACAAAGCTTATCTGAGTGCTAAGACTGAACTGAGTTTAAGGTTATGATCGATTCATTAGCGCAATAGAAATCTGGATGTGTTAGTCCGGCAGCCAGAGCGAGTTTCTGCAGGGAACGAGGTCGAAAGTGAGACTTTCACAGAATGTTGTACATCCTATGCCTACTACTAATCGGTGCGTCTGCCGAGTTCTAGTGAGTTCCTCTTCTTGTCAGACAAGATCAAAGAAAAACACATGCAAATCCAATGGGACGCCGATTGCAGTTTTTGGCTAAAATGAAATTTTCTATGTTTTCTCTGATTAAGCGAAAAGTACTAGGTCTAGAGTCATAATTTTTGGCATGGAATATCTTCAGGCCATTTCCTATGATGGGCATGTGCTTTTATCATGCATCTAATCGGAAATGTAGGCAAAAATGTGGTTGAATGTGGATAAAGTTGCTAAAAATGCTTGTGTTTGCCGACATCAAGAGGCTCGCCAAATCTGAATGTGTTTAGCTTCATAGACAGAAGTGCATGCCCATCATAGGAAATGGCCTGAAGATATTCCATGCCAAAAATTATGACTCTAGACCTAGTACTTTTCGCTTAATCAGAGAAAACATAGAAAATTTCATTTTAGCCAAAAACTGCAATCGGCGTCCCATTGGATTTGCATGTGTTTTTCTTTGATCTTGTCTGACAAGAAGAGGAACTCACTAGAACTCGGCAGACGTGCAGATTCGTAGTAGGCATAGGGTGTACATCATTCTGTGAAAGTTTCACTTTTGGCCTCGTTCCCTGCAGAAACTCGCTCTGGCTGCCGGACTATATTGCATTACGTCCAGAGCAGTGGCCTTCAGGATAGCCAACTTGGACGAATTGACCGACACCGGGACTTTTCAATGTAGTCAGCATAAGTGACGCCAATACTTATAACTCAAAAGCCGACTTCAACAGTACAACAGCAATTGCTTGCTGCCGTCTGCTTCTTTCAATTGTTCCTTACTTAAGCTTGGGAATTTGGTATTTATCCCTATTCCTTCCCAAGAAGGAGACTGTATCCATTCATACACTTTCCACAAATCTCATTTAATAGGTCTTCTCAAACTAAATTCCTCTAGGACTGATGGACAAATGCGTGTCAGTATTCATTTATTTCTTCTGTCAGTTGTTATATTCTACACCATGGATGCTTGAATTGTTGCAATTTCTGCTTTCTACTTTCAATCCATTGTACAAGCGATGAAACCAAGCGATCAAAAAAATGACAAGTCTAATACATTTTCGCACAGGAAGTCGTGCAGATTTGAGGTCTAATTGCTTTCAAACTCTTCAAAATTGAATCAATATGCTGGGAGGCAAATTTGCGTCTTTATCATTGCTGTTACATGTACAATCTTGTGTTGGTTATAACCCGCTCTGACGGAAATATAATTGAGAAAAGATTTTCGGAGCATATGTCGCACAGAAGGCAACATGTAGAAGTGAATTTGATCGACAAACTGTCTCTCCAAATGCAATTCTTCTCAGACATCCCATCATGATGAGAAACAGCAAGAGCTAAGTTTTGTATATCTCTGGAAAGAAATATTCGTAAGTGAAACTCGTCCGCGCATCAACATGTGGAAGTGCTTAGTCACTAGATTTCGAGGAATCTCGCCTGACCAATATTTCTGTGACCTGAATCCACATTCAGCTGAAATCTTTTGGTAGGTTGAGGAAATTATATTTTGATGATATCAAAGAATATTTGCATGTCAATTTAGTACAGAATTGACAAAGTTTAGTAAAATCATATCGTTTATTATCTGGATATCATAGAATTGCAACGAAGTTCAAAGGGAACAAGACTGAAAAGGAACTGCCTTTTAACAAAAGTCCCCAGGAGTGATTGGATCTATTCAGTTAATTCACTCTCAATCCTTACTGGCGAGTAAAGTTCCTTCGCACCATTTTTCTTCATATTGCTTCCTCTCGATACGTGATCTACCTACATGCTTATGTAAACCTAGATGTGCATGATGCAGGCCTATCATACAAACTACAGATTGTTTCATAAAAAATGGATCACCCTTAAACATCGCCTTAACTTCAACTTTGTCTTACTCCGCCAAACTTGAAAGAATTTCTCTGAAATTTGGAAGATATGTCAGTTGTGCTTACTAATATCATTGTTGGAAATTTCAAGCATGAATATTGAGTTGTTTTCCTGTTATAGATAAAAAAGTAGTAGATAATTTGATCTTCATTTAGCAATGTTACACAAAATCATACCTCACTCTTATAAAATTACATTTGTTTCCTTTGTTATGTAATATGTTGCTCTACAAGCCAAAAGCTATCAAGCAAAACAAAAATAAAGAAAATCGGTCAATCAGAGCCAGTATTCATCAACAATAATGTAACTGCTACATGTGATTAACTGGACTTCATGTTCCATAGCTTCCTGACTTCGTTGCGGTGGTGTTGGCAGCACTCCTGATTGCTTTCAGCTAGAAATCTATCTCTTACCGGTTGAAAACAATACAAAGCACAAATGAACAATAACGAGATCGCATTCACAAAAAGCAAAGTGTCAGCCTTGCTAGAATAGGATTTTCTTTGCGAGCTACAAGCAAGCGACTAAATGTCCCTTACACAGATGTACATCGATGGCATAATGATGATTTTCGACTCTGTCGTAAAGAGGGCTCTGGCCGTCCACGCAAAACATCCAAACGTAGAGACCGCCTAATTTTGAGATTTGTTAAAGTTGATCAAAATCTCTCGTTAACTGAGATGGCTGCACTAGACTCGTGTATTTCTAAGTCCACTATTCGTAGAAGACTTATTGAGTCGAATTTCAAGAGCTGTAAGAGTCCCTCTCAGATCGAATTATCAGATCAGCATGCAAAAAGACGTCTCAGATGGGCAATGAGTCATTGTCACTGGCGAAATCAATGGGATCGGGTTGTCTGGTCTGATGAGGCATCAGTCCGTCTGAAGGATAGTGATGGTCGATTGAGATTATGGATAAAATCTGATCAGGAAACTCCGACACATTTACATCGTCCCCGGGTACAAGGTGGTGCGACTCTATTGATTTGGGCTGGCATTTGGACCAATGGCCGCTCTGAACTTCACATACAGCAAGGAACCATGAATTCTGAACGCTATGTGAATGTTTTACGAATGAACATTGGCCAAATGACAGATCAACTTGGTGATCCATCGACTTGATTATTTATGGATGATAATGCTACGTGTCACAGGAGTAGTAGAGTCAACTTATGCAAGTCTCAATTAGGGCTTAGGACATTATCTTGGCCAGCTCGTTCTCCTGATCTGAATCCCATAGAAAATGTATGGAGTATTCTAAAACGTAACGTTCGTCGTTCATTGCTACCTACAGATGACGTATCACAACTTACGTCACTGTTAAAAAGAGAGTGGAGAAAGTTAGATCAGTCAAAAATCAACGATATCATCGAATCAATGCCTAGACGAATTGGTAATGTCATTGACAATAAGGGTAGGGCCACAAAATATTAACTTCTTAAGAACCGTTACTGTATCATAGCTTATCAGATTATATAAGGACATTTAAATATATTAGGGACATGGAATAACATGAAAAATGCTTTCTGTATCATGCTTATGTTATATTTAGTCAAATTTTAGGATGATCCACTTTTTATGAAACGGACTATATAACACTTATCGCTTTCTTTGCACAGAGAGAAAAATACGGATACACAAGCCGTCGATGTCATAGACAACGGCAACAGGCGAACATGTAGATATCTGCAAATGCTACAATCATAGAAGTATCATAGAATGCAATTGTCTCAACAGATTTGCGTTTTGAGAAAGAGAATTTTTACAAAAATATCGAAAATGTCGCTGAACTTAAAGTGTTCAACCAGGGATCATCAAAAATGATTTAGGCAATATTTAAATTACAACTAAATGCGATTAACGTGATCATAAGACGATTTTCACAATCGTCATACGTTTTTTCCGCAGTCCATGCATGTTTAATGCTCAGTTTCAGGTAGCGGTCAGATATTCAAATGATTTCTGCTCGAATCAGAAGCAGCCGCGGGTCGCGATCTGCGAAAATACTCTTGTGCGATAGTCAATTAAAAGTGAGAACCTTTGGACCATGAAATGGTAAAAATGGAAATATAAAACTGCAAGTTTACTTATAAGAGCACATTCCACACGACGCCGCACACTCAACAGACGCCTGATATACTATATGCATACGGAAACAGAAACCATGTTCATACTCGGAGGCACAAGACGTGGAGCTTTTCTTGCATGTGACTGATATTATTTATCACACTCTCATTCTCTCTATGCTGAGTTTTTATCAAGAATGCAGACTTTACATATTTTAAAAGTCTGTGGCCGACGAGAACATGCGATAAAGCAGTGCTACAAATAAAACAGTTCTGCCATAGCCCACTAATCGATTTTGATTACTTTCCTGGTATTGGGACATGCAAAAATATGAAGCTGAATTCGAACTAATACTTAGTTATAGAAATCTAAATTAATAAAAGCATGCCGATGATATTGACTATAAACATTTTATGTTCTATACCAACTTCCACTATTTGAATTTAATCAAAACTATTTTTCTTCAAAGTTTACTATGCCTACCGATTAGATATAGGCCTATAACCGAAAGTTGACTTTAGTCAAGTTGAAAGTCATTATTTCATCAAGAATATCGCATGCCTGTTCAGAAAAATTTGACCTTTATGGTATGAATTTACATATTTATTG
This sequence comes from Prostheceraeus crozeri, assembly GCA_907163375.1. Lineage (NCBI taxonomy): Eukaryota > Metazoa > Platyhelminthes > Polycladida > Euryleptidae > Prostheceraeus > Prostheceraeus crozeri. Next base: position 347,752 of record CAJQUW010004489.1, on the reverse strand, counting down.
TTGGAGGGACCCCATTAACTAATGGTAATCCAGTAAAACCTTTCTATTCAGATTAAATAAAAGTGTTTTTTGCTGGCTTACCATCAGGCTAATAGGTGACTCCAACAATTAATTAAATTTTGAGCGAATCTCACTTTTCAAATGAATTCACAGTGCATCTGATCAACCGCAACGGCATTCATAACGGGCCGTGCGGCTAGCACTGAACGGGCTGTACCGAGCTTGTGCTTTGAAATCCCCGATAAATCGGGTCTGTGCCTTAAAGATGGACTTGTTCTGATTGGGCCTAGGCCGGTTCGACCCACTGACAAGTCTGATCACACATCTAAAAGCCACTAAATGAAGGTTTACTGATTCACTGGTTTAGAGGTCAAAACTTTCAACATATTTCACGTATTAGGACGATATGAAGAAAAAAATGAGATCTCTGAGGTATTAAGAGGATGCAATTTTGCAATTGGTAGTCACATTGAGGTTGTCCGACTTTTGTTATAACATGTACTTACCAGTATGCGCAAGCAGCTTACATTCAAATTAAAAATTTGTTGATAAAATGTCATATTCAAAGGTTGCGAGAAAAAGGTTAACTCATCATCTCAGAGAAAAATGGATTCCCACAGAGGCGGATAGCCATTCTGGCTTGAGTTATTTAGAGTTATGCCGGTTTGAAAGCGATATGAAAACATATCTTAATTTTGATATCGACGGCAACGATGTCAATATCATCATGAACTTTAGAAAAAATCATAAATCAGATGCTGTTACAGGAAGTTATAATAACAGACTGAAGTATGAAGAGCGTCTCTGTGAGCTAAGTAATGATTTAAAATTGGAAACTTTATATCACTTTATGGTTGAATGTTCCGTGCATAAGAAAATACGGCAAGAAATAGCACCAGTATTATCTAATCACGACAGTATGACTGAGTTTCATGAATTAATGAATTCATTGACTCCAAAAAATATAAAACCCTTCGTTACACTTCTCTAGACAGCTATCAACATCGATTGATCTCCAAAGAAAATAAATGATAAACATCAAAAAAAAGGGATCAATAATTCATTTCCCTCACCTTCCTATGTTCAAGTTGTCATTTTTATTGACAGCACGCACTTTTTCACGAATGTTTTCCAAAATGTTCACATGTTTTCCTATTGTCATCCAAAAAGTTTTGAAAGAAACACAAGAATAATTGGAATGATTCAAGTTATCTTTAGTTGGCAATTGTGAAGACTTATGTAAATAACATAAATATATTTTTCAACATAAATATATTTGAAGGCGTATTCTCACAGATTGAAATAGTGAAATTTTCCCGCTTGCTAGAATTTCTAAACAACACAATTTATACGTCACTGAATACGCTTGATCATATCTCTTTCAAAGTTTTGAATAATAATGAAATATTAGGCAAGAGATCTTTTCAAAATATTAACAAAATCATGGGAAAAATCAATGGTGCGCTCATATGTGTTGAAGCATTCTGTTATTTTGATATTTATGAAAGTTCTGCACTGGGAAAATGTGTCACAGAGTCAACATACGCTAAACTGCGCCCTCCTTACATTCCCTACCGAATAATCCTTCTATTTTCTTTGAAAACTCCTTGAAAGACAGTCTTAATGATTGGCAAACTAATAACAGTTTTCATTGACGAAATTGAATTTATTCACCTCGTCTTCATGTTAGCATTAGATTGTGGATTATCTGCTGTATAGCAGTGCATGCATGTTGCCATCTTTATCGTGAGCGTGAACTAAGCGATATCTCTGAAGTTGTTTGGAGATCATCATCTATCCATAATCCGCGTAGAATGTATATTTTGCAAATTCAACCGTATATCTGGTTGAATCGACAATGGAGGAATTTAAGTTATTGCTTTTCCGCGGAGTTGGCCCCGGCCGGATAAGCTCGATGTCCGGCCTGACCAATCTGACCGACTGACTCCAGGTCTCTCATTTTGTCAATAATTTTGTGCAGACTTGTGTTAAAATTACAATTGCAATTGCTATAATTAGCAATTGTAATCGATTGCATTATTTGATGAGTAATTTTTAATTGCGATCAATAACATTTTTAGCCATTGAGAAGTAATTGCAATTACTTTGCAGTCAGTGGTATTAAATATTCATATAGCACACAGTTCAATAACGAGCTACTTCGTCGATAACGCGTTCCCATACTTAGACATGAACCCAATGTTCAACGGCCGGAAATTTGAAAAAACTTAACGTAGAAAATAACGGAGCGCATTATCAAAATCAAGTACCGGTACTAGTGTAATGATATTCTACCAATCCCCCGAATATCATATTGCTGATCGGAAAATCGAAGTCAGAGAAATAGCACAACTTCTCCTTCGGAAAAAAGAAGAGTACATGAATTCTTCAAGAACCCCGACTTAAATATTTAAAATCTTCAAATTTTTTTAATTTTGTAAGCTGTAGAAATGCAAACTTAACAAGGGCTCCTAGACACGAGCCTCGATATCTGACTTTGAACTTTTAGCAGAATTGTAAGGCTAAAACACTTGGTGAAAAAAGAAAAGACGGTAATTTGACAACAAGGCTACAGCTGCTGTCTGTTTTTCCCAGGAGCAATCGTAATCAACCATAGAAAATTCGCCAAGAAGAAATAGATGATGGGAAAACGTGTCGTGCAACACTGGTAATAATCTGCAGTAATTGCAAAGAAATTGAAATGTGAAGTTGTAGAAAAACGGAGTAATTTGTGTTTGTAATCAACTGGGGTGGAGCGGGCATTCGCCTGCGGGCAGGGGCACGGGCATGTACAATAATGGCTCAATTTGCGAATTCATATACGGTCAATGGATCTGCAAGTAGGGATTCATGGCGGCATACATGACGTAGGCCTAATGCATGTAGGCTAAGTTTATCACATAATTGAATCTAGTCACTATCGAATTTCGTCACATCGTATTATTTATTCACTGATTCTGAAGGCCAGATTCAGGCCTATGCTGACTGGCAAGTTCCAAGCTTTGTATAAGCGAAGCGTCAAATGAATAAACATCGGCCCAACGTCACCTAGCAACTTCGTGCAGCGTGATGCAGCTAAAGCGTGTTACAGGCTAATCATCACAACAGAAGGATTTTGACTTCCTCTATAGATGTTTATGTTCTTTAGTTTGATTGGGTTTGATACAAAAGGCGTGTGTGACGTGTAACGTTTGAGTTAACTTATGCATGTATTTCGCATTGTCATTGCGAGACAATACCGACAACGAATTTCCCAATAGTGCAGCTTGTATTATTTCGCAATGTCAGATGCGAGAACATCCTGTATTGCCAGCTTCCAAGCTTCTCGGAAAAACCAATGTTGCCGAGAAAGTTGAAATACCTAGCTCAGGAGCACTTACTTAACTGCGGACATACCCACCTACTAGGATGCCGGCACGATCGGGAAGATCGTGGTAAAAAAAATATGGTTCATTTTTTGATTCTCGCAATATATTTCACAAAGCGTCCGCTTCACATCGCCAGGCATGCAGCTAGTAATGCTATTATCTGAATAATCCAATCAATTCAAAAAAGGCCTGCAAAAATAAAGGTGAGTCAAGTGCTTTGAACCTCAGAAATTCAGAATTAGCTGTAATTGGATTTTTTCCATTTGTATAACGCTATGTGTAGACAGAAAGCTTTGGGCATAATCGAAATTTTCAAGCATGGCTTTCTTTTTATGAGAATCTCACCAAACATACATCCCTACATTTCGGGGATGTGGATGAATATTTTAGAAATTACAATAACAACGGTGTCAATAGAACTCTCATTTTAACTGTTGATTATTTCTGATATGAAAAGGGCGCCCAGCATCTCCTCTGATCCTTCTATAACGTTAGTTGTGATGTCAGTATTAACTAGAGTGTTCATGCATATGCATAATTTAGATGCAGTCGTTTCGCATTATTTTACTTGATTCGTTAATTATTAAAAAGCCTTAGAGGAGTGTGACTAATTAGGCCTAATACTACATTTCATCTTCTTATCGAAGTTAATCGGCATAAAGTTGTATATTCATTCGGCTATTGACCAATTGTTCTTTCTCTCCATCGACATTCAGCACACAATAGAATCCTCCATTATTCGCACTTTCCCATTTTTCACATGCTTCCAGTTTGCGCTGTCTTGGGAGACGTTTCTGCTCACCATCGAGGCGTGGACCGAACCGGAGTGTTTACTCTTCGAGTGAGAGGCATCAGCGCCTCTCTCAGTCCGAATCTTTCCCTCGGGACACACTGTTAGAAAGAGGGGAAGAGGGAAATAGACGCCATAAGCGCCACAGGCTGTGAGTGTTTTCCTTGCCTGGTCGATAGCTGTGCTGTTTGTTCTGCCATACAAGAACACTCACCCCTCAATTTCTCTCCTGCCAGCCAGGAACCGTTACCACTGCCGACTGCAATGTTGACTCAAAGCTAGGGTGGACCAGGTCGAATTCTCGCACGTTCTTCGATCGTTGATAGTCATGGCAACCTCAAATGCGAGGACACGTTTGTTTACATATAACGATGACTGCAAATGTTTGCTTCAGTGAAACAGCGAGAGTAGAAGAATGAGAGAAAATGATAAAATGGATTAAGAGAACTACATTGATGGAGATGGATGTTGAGAATGAAAAATACTGAACATCAAGGAGAAAAAGCTGTTACCATTCAGATTTTGAAGCATGATGGATGAAATTGTGTCCAACTGCCCTGCGGCTATTTATTTGTCAAACGCAGAAAGGACCGACATGAACCGAATTCTCATAAAATCATTGCTCTTTCTTCAGGATTTCATCAAATTTGAATTTTGACAACGAGTTGCTTTTAACTATTGCCTCAAGGCAACGCGGTCAAATATTCCATTATCCATACCTCTAGAAGTCAAATTATCTACACATTAAAAACATATTCATCTGATTTGAAGTTCGATTTGCTACATCTCTGCTAAGCCTCAATTGAACGTTGTTTCGAACTTTTGCTTTTTTTGTTGGCTTTAGAATTATCAATTTCACTTCCTGGCAAGCATTCGAAAAACTTGGAGACATTAGTTTTGCCATGATTGGTTATTTGTTAGTTTTGCGAGAGATTACATCTGTGTCCAAAATGAGAGAGTTTTGCTAGGGACTTCCTACATTTCTGCATTTTTCAAGTCCATCACGTGTTCTTTGTTTCAGTTAGGAACGTGTCGATTTCTTTAGGCATATGAATCCCATGATAATTTGATGGTTTTGTAAATGGAATATGATTTTCAGAAATCATATATACGTGTCGGTGCAGTGGACTTCCTGATTTCATGCATATGAATTTGTGGGGATTCTGTCGTGAGGGTGCTCCATTCATTACGCCTTCACAACAAGTCTGCTGCTCTAAATTTGATGTTCGATGCGATGTCCTCTGTTGACAGAGAAAGCCGCGCCAACACCCCATCCATGCTACCTTGACGCGTTCATTATATCGCTGTGGGTGGTGTGAAACAATGATCCTTTGGATGATGCGTTGTCATGTGTTCTACTTTTCTACAGTCTACCTTATATGTTTTAAACCTATTTGAAGTTGTGCGATGTCTCTGTAATAAAATAGAATGCCAACACCCTCCGGGTATAGTGTCATTTAATGTGAATAATGTATAACGGGTGAATACGCGACGTATGAATGCGTCGGTTCGTCTTTTATAACAGCCCTGTCGCTGAGACCCACGTATGATGAAATAAACCTATGAATGCACGACAGTGAAGGTCGGGGATGAACTCTATACGTAGAGTCCTCTCAATGGAAAAACAGGAGGAAGAAAATTACTCATGGGCGAAGGCTTCGACTTATCGATGAATCAGCTTCGCCTGAGGGTAGGCCAATAGTTAGGATGTTGCCTAGATTAGTCTTCCACCTTCACCAGTAAGGCTTGTAAGGAAGAAAAAGTTGTCAGGGCGCACCTGTATCAGATGCAGCGCTCTTTTATGCACTCTACCAGTAATCTGGCAAGAAAGAAAAAGACAATGCACATTTGCTGGCTAACCATGTGCCCCTTAGTTCACAGCAGAGGTTCTTTTCAGTTGGAGAAATTCATTAGGCACATTAGCAAGGACTATCCATTAATTTCCGTAGGAATTTTATTTTTGGATTAGTTTTAGAGTTTATAAGAAATAGTTGTACATGAATCAATTCGTTAAATCATTCAATATGCGTTAAATCATTCAAACTGATACCGGAATTTTATGATATAGAAATTTGTAAAAATGAATCTCTTTTTTTGTAAAATAGCGACAAGAATTCAAATGATAAAAAATTTTGATTATTAAGGACTTACTATTACTTGATAAATCATCATGATTCTACTTTCTCAACAATGAGCTACTTTTTCAAGTTCTTGCTTTTCACTAAAATTTCTTTTGAAACTTAAAATTATATAAATTATTATAACCAATTTCAAAATGAAATTAAATAAATTCCGGTTTTTACAAAATGGTCCGATCATTTTATCTTTGTATGTAAGTTATAGTAAATTTATAATCGTCGATTAAAACAAAGGTACTCCAATCAGAGAACAGAACAGTGTTTTTAGTAGAACCAAATGGCAGATCACAAAACACACAAATGCAAACAGTTGCAGATATTGACTTTTTTTTTTTATTTACTTAATTCTATAAAAAGATTATTTCTATAATGTTTTATTTATTTTAAATTTATTATAGTTATTTTAAGGCTTTTCTGTTTTCAAGAGATTATTTTGCATTACTTTTAGTTTTTAGAATTCATTAAAATTCCATTACTTCTGCTAATTAATTCATTAAATTCAATCTATTATTCTTATTAAAAATAATTATATAATAATATATCGATTATAAGCCAAAAAAAAGTAAAAAAACCGCGATTTCAAATAGAATCAAAATTTCCTAGTTTTGGGTATTTTACACAAGTTCTGGAATTACTTATTGAAACGGCTATTACAACTCGTCATACCTTTTGCATATTTTTTTTCTGCATGCCATTTTCTTCGTCACTTTTGTTACTTTGAGAGTTATTAATATTAACTTTTCTCTAAAAATATTGTTTTTACTGCAATTACAAGTTAAAAACTTCTGTATTCCATCATAATTATTCCAGAAATTAACATATAATATATTTATAAAATATTCCTACAAAAAAATCGAATCATATGCTATATTAATATATTATATGCATATTCGTAGGTAATGGTAGAGAAGGCGGGTATCCAATCTACTACTATATATATACATACGTACGGTGTGAGGCTGCCCCCCCCATTTTTTTTTATGCTGGCACGTCCCTGAACGCGGTGATTGAAAGGATGCACCGAACGGTCAAACGATATTCCATGCGATCATCGAAATCTATTCAGGAAGCTGCTCTTTGGGTCAATAATAGCAGAGATGGGAGTAGTTCTAGTCCATTCGAAATGATGCTTTCAGCATCATCAAAGAAGCCAGGAACAAATAAACATTGCAGAAGGTTAATGAAAGACGATCCCATACAATGAAGTACTCAAACTTTATGAACAATCATTCATACGATCCAGAGTGAAATCCTTTACCGTGGCAGATAGGGTGTATTTGCGGGACCCTGAAGGAAAGTGTGACAGCGTTTGGTGAGGACCACACAGAATAACCTCGATTAGATCAAACGCAGGAGAAGTCATTAATGACGATCGGATCACGGTGTCGGTACTTGTGGGTTGACTCCCCCTCCACACAATGTCAAATCTGTCTTAAAAACGTCGAAATGAATCAATCGTCACAAAACATTAAGTAGACATGAGTGAGGATATTTTCTACCTACATACTAAGATTTGTGCAAATCGGACCAGTACATCTTGAATTAGGGACAATAACTTGAAGTGCAGCGATGTCTGCAGCTTGATCTGACTTCTTCTGACCTTATCGTCTGAACAGAAAGCACTGAGGTCAACAAAGTCATTTCCCGACAACTCGTGAAGTGATGATGACCAGTCCAGATCCCTTGCACTAACATATTTAGCTTAGAAAATTGTGGCAAGGTAGTGATCGTGGGAAGATTTCAAATAGCGGTGGATGAGACGAAGAGGGAGGGAGAACAATGCACACACGAGCAACATGAATGAGTCGATCAAGCTGTTGAAATCGCTACACCTCACGTTACCGTCTCTAATGCAAAATGTACTTGTCCGACCTGCATAAACTTTTGTACAATACAGTTAAGCACGTCTACATGAACTTTGGTGACGATAGATTCAATCTTGCAGATTTTAGATAAATTTGAAAACCTGGGGTGGGAGATAGCCCGTCAGTACCGGGATCACTATGCATGTCTCGCACCTAGGAATTGTACTCAGTGATAGACATATCAGAGACGATTTTGAGCCGCATAACAATGATGTGGATGTGAGTTCAGTAAATGCAGATAATGAAATTATTATTCCTCGTAGGAGTGAGAACGTGAGGAGGTTTCCTGCGTGAATGAATGACAGTATGTGACAGTATGTGACAGTATGTGACAGTATGTGACAGTATGACAGTGTGTTGACAGTATGCTTACTACTCCTGTGCGGTGGGGTGGGGCGTGTAGGTGCTTTGAGCTTTGCCGCTGTTGTCTCGTTTGTGTCTGTGTAGGGTTCTCTACATTGCACCATTACATTGGCTCCCATGTATGACGACATTATCATTATCCTACGATCCACACTTATTATCATCCACAAGCCTGTTTCTCCTGTCACATGACTCATGATTGCGCATGAATGAAGCAAGGGTGCTACAGAGAGTTCAGAGGTGCAGAGCCCGACCCACTGATAAAGGACCTCACAGATTTAGATGTTTAATTTTCTAAGTTTGCTGGAGATGCGATGAACGGGAATTATCACTAGAGCTGTGAGAACTTATTGTATGGGCGGGTAATCTTATCGTCCTGTTGAAAGCAAAATCACCCTTTGATCTCTTTCGCTTTTCTATGTCATGAATACCTTCAGAATGTTTAAATAGTCGCGATTGCATCAAATTTTAAGAAATCTCATCTACATGTCAGACTCTTTTTGCATGCAGTAGAATGTGACTGATTTTTGACTGTAAACTTGACAATTAGATCCTAAAAACATCTCGACAACCTCGTCGGACGGGTTCCAGAGAAATTCGACTTGTACCTCGAAACGACCATTAGGGCTGTTAGATAATCTGGTGAATGGTAAAATAAGACGAGGATGCGCATCGATAGGATAATACGCAATCCTCAAAGCCTTCCTCGCCAATACAATCAATACAAGGAGAGGCTGTGGGTTCTCTTCTGAAATTTTATATAGGCTTCTACCTCCGGGAATGGATTTTAGCGATGAAGCTGCTAAAAAGTAATATTAAACAAACCTATTAAAATCATTCTTGCATTCGGAAAGTCTAAGGACGCCTGCTGAAATCGCTGCCAAAGTAAAAAGCTAGAACATGATTGTATACATAACAGCGATTAAACATGGTCAATTGGTCAAAGGCAGCAGTCGGTGATCCAGTTCTTTCTTTTTTGGGCTTTGCTTCTTTAGTAGCCATAGATCAAGCTTTTAGATAAAATGTGAAGTCAGAGTAAATTTTCCGTTTTACTAGTTCTATGAACTTGCAAATGACTAGGTGATTGGAAATACAATTAGGCCTTATTGTTGTTTAATGGCGAAATACAAGTAAGGATCTAGTGCGTGAAAGTCGTTTGCTGTAAACGTGTAAAAAGGAGTAGACCTCCACTACAGGATTATCACTGGTCGACGCAGGTACGAAGATGAGCCATGAGTCACTGATGTAAATTTACTAGTAATTTTTTAAAGGTAAATGATTTCCCAACTTTTGGTAGACACTAGGCTTAATTTAAAACATAAATATTACAAATGGAACTCTTTTTTCTTACTACCGGTACATGTATATCACAGGAATTTTGCGTGCATCTGGCCAAGGTCAACGATTCTTACAATCAGCATTTAAAATCTACTCCCAGTACCGCGCTAACGGTGTAGTTGCTACCGGTAGTGAGGAATGTTGTTTTTCTGCCTAATGATGGAAAATTCTGCCTCAAAAGTGCAATCAATCATGAAAATGACAAATCTCATTTTGAGTTTTCTAGTTTATGCTGGATCATTACGTTATTGAGTGTATGAAACTCGGAATTACATGGATCTACATAAAGAAATGGGATTTCATGATATTCGAGGCTCTGTAACTAGCAAGACGACTGGAGGTACAACTTAGGAATTATCATTTTACTGACATTGGGTGATAATCTATATACGGTAAAAAGATAATTTCGAATACGAGCAACCCAACCAATCATAATTGTGTTGGTGGAATCATTATTTAGCAAATTGAACCACTGATACTATGTCACTCGATTGATTTCTGATGTCAGTCTCTGTGAAAATTAATTGATTGCAGACCATTTTATTTGCAAATTAATGTTTGACACATCTTCCCTCGCCTGCTTGATTTCACTACGAATAAAAATTGGAAATTGACACTGATATTGAAAAACTGATATCCAAGCATTCACGAGTCTGTACAGATGTTCCTTCACATTTGCCAGATCAACTGCATTGAGTCACATATACGCTTGTTGCAGGCAGTTAATTCCATCTGTCCTCATCTAGTCTGATGCTTAGTTGTGTTTAGATAAAAGTTCATGTTTGTGAATTTCTTGTCTTGTGGATTTTGTAGTATAGAGACATTTGATGAGTCGAACAATTTCATAATACTTTTCTTGTGCCAAAGAAGTAGAAATTTGATGTTACAAATACAGGACGATTATTCACTCATCTACGGGAAAGACGGCGTGTAAACAGCAGGTCACAAAAAAGGTCAGTTTATAAAGCAAGAGGTCCTCATCACAACATGCAGGTACAGCACATAAATACATAGTAGTATTTCTTTAGAAACATAATCAGAGGGGCAACCGGGCCCGAGTCTGAAATTTTGGAAACACTTACGGACAATAGACATGTCAGTAATTTATCGTGATTTTCCTTGATGTCCTCCTAGAATATACATTCCTCTATACTGTATTGATGCACAATCGAGTTTAATTTGTTTGGGTTGATATCATATCTATCACAAAGAACGCTAATGTCATTAGATATTGACTTGCTGTAGAATATATGGTTTTCTCACATGCGCACAATGCATACATAATCTTCCTCCTGGTCATGAAGAACGATTCCAGCGAGATGTGCCATAATTTTCATAAAATTTTACTGGCGGGATGTGTTATTGAGAACATGGAAATTTCTTCGAAAGTCATTATTGCGGTTTGAAAAGCAAGCGCTCATTTGAATATTTTGAATCATGTATTATATGAGTTTATAAATGCTATGCATTAATTCTACACAGGCAAACATCCTGAGTGAATACTGAAGCATAATAATCATTATTCAAGTGTAATTTACAATTGCATTATAAGTTTATCAACCTTGAATAAAAGGAACCGTGTCCTGCGTTAAGCCATTGAAATAGTTTGTTTTATCTAAAGCTGACTAGAATGGAAATTGACTTAAGGTCGCGGCACAGTCGGGGGAACTAGGTTGGGGCATGAATTGCCAATGAAGGGCCTAGATTTACACATGTGACTGATTCTAACCCAATAATACAGCCGTTGACAAGTGTATCTTTGTGGAAACGCGCACGATTTTTGTGCCACTATTGTGTATAGCATGAAACTTCACTTTCATTCCAGAGATTACTATTGTTATCAATTTCTTCGGGTGAAGCGGACTGGGGCTTCGGTTAACAGAAGGGACTTTGGATGGCGAATTATGACCTCGACCGGGGCCACTCTGGATAGAATCTGCAAGGATCGAATGGAAAAATAGGCTATGGTTTTAATTTTTCATGAGCTTGGTAAGTGAGCTATGATTCGAGAGATTTGACGACCACTCTTATTCGAAAATAATGAATTCCAGACTATTCGGTGAAAATTGATGAATTCGTCATGCATAATTGCATTTTGCGTGCGCGAGTTTACTTTGAGGATTACAGTTCATTTTACAGCATCGTGTGACAATTGCGAAAATAATTATATCACGCAATTAAGATATATGCACTGCCTTTGTGTATATATGAATCATTTGTGCTCATATTAGCGTTTGTCGACTTGTGATTTGGCGCTTTAGTGATATGACAATGAAAAGTGCGCATACACAAATGTCTAAACCACAGAAGCCGATTCTACAATTCTACAGTACATATTCTCAAATAACCAGAAAAAATATAAAACAAATGACAAACCTACGTTATAGTTTTTTCTTATTCTGACCTACAGCAACCTTTGGTGAAAATGGTCAAACTCCTAGAATTTTGTTAATTGCACAAATGAAATATGCTGTGTATGGACTTTCTTCTATCCAAATATCATGTCTCAATGATGACTGAAAATGCCGTAAATAATCGACCGTTACTCAAGCCAACAATCTTGATTCGTGTAGTTGACCAGGTGACGGGAGATCATCTTTCTGAGAAAGTTATACAAAAGTAATCAAAACTGCTCTTTTCAGTTTATAGGCCGATATAATAAAGTAAAAGTCAAACGTATCAAAGGCAGGCCTTCGACGTCCAGAGCCTTCAACGGTGTTGAATGATGGTTGCAATAGCATTACAAAATATATTTCTCAAAGAAAAATAATCACATTTTTTACTATGACTGGTGCAAAAATGACAAATTGACGCGATGGCTATGAAAACAAAGTCATTATTCAATTATCTTTACTTTTGGCAAATGGATTGGTTGTGGAGCATCAGTAGAATGACAAATTCTTCAAACACATGATGATAAGATCATTATAATTATTCCGTCATGGGTTATCATGATTATAAAGTTAGGAGGGAAAAAATTGTCAGTCATGGTAACACAAGTGTAAGGAGAATAGCCTGAAAAATATTATATTTGAAAACTTTGAAGATAGATCCTACTCAGTTTGAGTGGCTGTAACTTTTTTTCAGGGCTAGTAAATGATAAAGACTGTATTTATCCCAATTTTCATAAAATTCAATTTTCACAATTTCGCTGAGATGTTACAAATAATAGACCAACAAAATGAAATTCTCGAGTATACAAATGCGATGTAAGCTTGTCATATAATGCAGCTGTCAATGCAATGTAATGAGATTAATTGTTGGATATTATCAAATTATAAAGGCTCTACATTTCATGTAATGTGATGATGCTTTCGCCCTCTGAAAATCTAATAATCTACGGGAGGTCTATCTAGCCCAAACTGGATATTGATAATTGCTGAAATAGTCGCACATTTAGATACATTCTTTCGACTTGTCCACAATCGTTTTAAAATTTCGGTTATAAAATCCATTTTTTAAGCGACCAATGTCATCGATTTCTCACGACTAATGGCATGAGAAGCGCCTTTGTTAATGAAAGAATCTCATAACTACATGTATTTTTCCTTGACAATGCTGAAAACCACGACCGGTTATCCGACAAAGTTTCTCGATATGTATTTAACACATACAAAATCATTCAGAAGTTTTAGTTTATTGAATGCCGAAAATATTCTAAATCTAATTTCGCTTGTAAAGTAAAGAATTCATAATTTCAGAGATCTCTGCCAATGTTTCAAAGCAATCTTTATCAGATCTTTTTCTTCGCTCTGATCTGCCACTGATTGTGTAATTTCTCTAATCGATTTACTGCTTCGAAGGTGATTCCCAAGTTTCTTAATCAAGTTGTGAGTGAAAATTGCAGATCTGATTAGACGGTTGCATTCAAATATTCCCCAATCTATAAATCAATATAAAAAGTGCTTGATTGGAAGTTACCTTGGCCATTAACAGCACGAAAGTTGACAAGTGTTATTTCGAGCTCTATTCTGAAATTATTCGTTCCAATCAAATGATCAAAATTCTCAACCATAACCAATATCAATGACGTAGCAGCGTTGATTACCTCTAGCAAATACCTTTATGTGGCAAGAGTAATTCAAGTCTCACATTCAATGTTCTTTACAAATAAATGTGTTATTGGCAAAGAGCCAAAGTACAACTCAATGTGTCGGACCTTTTACACGCAGAGTTGCCACGTGTATGAAATTCTTTCGATGATCTTAGACATTCATTTATAATCTGATTCCCATATATAGAGAGCAGAACAGAAAATACATTTATTCTCCTTAATTTTATTGCGAAGACTGATTGCGTAGGCAACATTCATGGTGAAAGATATGAATTCATGCGGGTTTGGAAAAAAGGAGTCAAAAGTCAAAAGTTGTTTATTTCCAAAAAAGATTGTAAAACAAAATTTCAATGTTATGGATACAATACATTGCAATGCAGCGTGCGGTCAGTGCTGTTGAAAAATTTAGACAGATCAGGAAGGAGAGGAGTTGACATTTGAGCATTTATTTAGATTTCGGATTCTTAGTAGTTGATCTTTTATTTTAGGACCTGCGTGACTCGTTGGCCTTTTAAGAAATCCTACGATGTATTTTAAATGCCTTGGGGTCAAGGTATTCAATAACTTATGAAATTCAACTATCGTGTCCCAATAACACAGCAATGGTGCAATTTGTTGCCGTATATTTTGATACACTGAACATTCTATCATAAAGTGATATAGACCTCCACTTTTGAATCATTGCAAAGTTCACACAGACGTTCTTCATATCGAAATCTGTTTCCATAACCGCCTATTACAAAATCTGATTTATGATTTTTTGTCCTAAATTTTAGTAATGTGTTTATATCATTGTTACTGAGTAAGCAGGTTTGTCACCCGATATTTCACCTGTCATTTTTCAGATGTCATTTCGGACCATCTGCTGAGAGTCGGTGGCCTTTTGGTTAGAGGGTATGCTTGAACCTCCTCAAGCTCCAACGTCAATGCTTCAAACCTACCCACAGCTGACCGAAATATGTCTCGTGGTGGTTACATCTGTTGAGATTTGACAAATTTAACAATTGCCAGGTTACTTGTCTTAACATATAGACATTAGGGATTACACTCCAGCGAATGATACATCCCATTAGTGCAGTAGAAACAATTAGTAGTAAGATCAATATATACAGTATTAATAGGAAATAAATAACCTAATTATCTAGAAAGTTAGAAATTAAAATGCAATTAGGTAGAGAGAGAATTGCCGAGAGAGAGAATTAAATAGCGTCAAAAGCTACAGGTCAGAATGGTTAAAGCCTAATCCACCCGGATTAAATGGAAGGAGCAAAGACGAAATGAGTGAACAAATCATTGACGTGGTGGTATCATGGAAATGACATGGGGACATCATGGAAAAGGCAAGACAACACATCGAAACAAACGGTGCCGGGCAATATGGACTATATAACGGGCAAGCCCAGTGTGAAGAACAACAAGAAAGCGAGATAACATATCTGCACTACATACCGCGTCTTGAGAAAAGCAGCAAGCATCACCCTCAAAGGTGACGGACCATTGATTGAGTTGCCGTGCTCCGCCTCTCGGAGCTCCTCTGTAACTCATGTGCTGTATTGGAACTCTGCTGATAACCTCCTAACTGTCCTCAGCCGCTAACTGAGCCTTCTTGATTGAATTTTGAATTTGCTCGTGTGAAGATTGTGATTTAATAGAAGAGTCAATGTTTCAAGGTCTTACCTTCTTACTGCGAGTATCTACGAGTATCAGGAGTGCGCCGTTACATTAATTATAAGTTAATTATTAGGTTAGGTTAGGACTGCAGTGCACTCCCACTTAACTCTTACTAATTTCATATATATATACAGATTGTTTCATAAAAAAATGGATCACCCTTAAACATCGCCTTAACTTCAACTTTGTCTAACTCCGGCAAACTTGAGCGAATTTCTCTGAAATTTGGAAGATATGTCAGTTGTGCTTACTAATATCATTGTTGGAAATTTCAAGCATGAATATTGAGTTGTTTTCCTGTTATAGATAAAAAAGTAGTAGATAATTTGATCTTCAGTTAGCAATGTTACACAAAATCATACCTCACTCTTATAAAATTACATTTGTTTCCTTTGTTATGTAATATGTTGTTCTACAAGCCAAAAGCTGTCAAGCAAAACAAAAATAAAGAAAATCGGTCAATCAGAGCCAGTATAGCACCATTATTCATCAACAATAATGTAACTGCTACATGTGATTAACTGGACTTCATGTTCCATAGCTTCCTGACTTCGTTGCGGTGGTGTTGGCAGCACTCCTGATTGCTTTCAGCTAGAAATCTATCTCTTACCGGTTGAAAACAATACAAAGCACAAATGAACAATAACGAGATCGCATTCACAAAAAGCAAAGTGTCAGCCTTGCTAGAATAGGGTTTTCTTTGCGAGCTACAAGCAAGCGACTAAATGTCCCTTACACAAATGTGCATCGATGGCATAATGATGATTTTCGACTCTGTCGTAAAGAGGGCTCTGGCCGTCCACGCAAAACATCCAAACGTAGAGACCGCCTAATTTTGAGATTTGTTAAAGTTGATCCAAGTCCCTCGTTAACTGGGATGGCTGCACTATACTCGTCTATTTTTAAGTCCACTATTCGTAGAAGACTTATTGAGTCGAATTTCAAGAGCTGTAAGAGGCCCTCTCAGATCGAATTATCAGATCAGCATACAAAAAGACGTCTCAGATGGGCAATGAGTCATTGGGATCGGATCAATGGGATCGGGTTGTCTGGTCTGATGAGGCATCAGTCCGTCTGAAGGATAGTGATGGTCGATTGAGATTATGGATAAAATCTGATCAGGAAATTCCGAGACATTTACATCGTCCCCGGGTACAAGGTGGTGCGACTCTACTGATTTGGGCTGGCATTTGGACCAATGGCCGCTCTGAACTTCACATACAGCAAGGAACCATGAATTCTGAACGTTATGTGAATGTTTCATGAATGAACATTGGCCAAATGACAGATCAACTTGGTGATCCATCGACTTGGTTATTTATGGATGATAATGCTACGTGTCACAGGAGTAGTAGAGTCAACTTATGCAAGTCTCAATTAGGGCTTAGGACATTATCTTGGCCAGCTCGTTCTCCTGATCTGAATCCCATAGAAAATGTATGGAGTATTCTAAAACGTAACGTTCGTCGTTCACTGCTACCTACAGATGACGTATCACAACTTACGTCACTGTTAAAAAGAGAGTGGAGAAAGTTAGATCAGTCAAAAATCAACGATATCATCGAATCAATGCCTAGACGAATTGGTAATGTCATTGACAATAAGGGTAGGGCCACAAAATATTAGCTTCTTAAGAACCGTTACTGTATCATAGCTTATCAGATTATATAAGGACATTTAAATATATTAGGGACATGAAATAACATGAAAAATGCTTTCTGTATCATACTTATGTTTTATTTAGTCAAATTTTAGGATGATCAACTTTTTATGAAACGGACTGTATATATATTGATGAAAATGTAGATCACAACAATTGGTAAAATTATAGTACTAATTCAATTCAATTTGAAGGCAACAAGAAAAACTCATAAAAAAGTGCTTGTGCTCATTCAGCACAAGCACAAGCATCTTCAGGTGCAAATAACAACGATGTATATATATATATATATATAAATAACTAAAATCCCAACACTAGAATCCCAAATTAAAAATGAACCACCTTATGAGTGCTGATGCATTTCGTTGACTTTAGTCAACTTGTCAAAGCACTAAAATGAATGTTTATTGAAATCATGGAGTATACAAATTCAAAGCACACAAAATACCAAGACATAGGACAAATCATTAACTCAAGAGGAATTCAATGAAGGATGAAATATCTTAATAAAATGAGATTCTTTAGCCTCTCTCTGTACTCGAGACATCTCAGGTGCTAAAAGAAAAAATGGCATAGCACGAAAACCTTTGCCACAGTTATTGATGTGGCGGCTTACTTTTAAGATGGAATATCTCTCATTACGAACTTGTTGTCTATGAACTGTCATTCGGGTTTTGAAAAGATCACCTGTTTGTCCCACATAAAACTGATTGCATTTATTGCAGGTGAGCTTGTAAATTATGTTGGAAGAATAACAATTCATGTTTTGTTTTATTTCAAATGTTTTTCCGTTAAAATTCACTGTTTTTCCACATTCTATAATTTCACAGCATTTACATCGTTTCTCCCCACATTTTTGAACGCCAGTTATCGTTGTTCGATTTGCTGATCTTAGATGAGATAAAATAGATTTCGGCTGTCTATATGCAGTCATAAATTTGCAGTTTTTGAACTTTTCCAGAACGTTGATACTAGACGATAATGGTTGGATGATTTTTCCAAAAATGTCAGGATTTTGTTTGTTGTAATCTTGTATGAAGGGAATGATTTTTTTGTTCTCATATTTATTTATTATTTTTTTTTCACTATATATATATATATATATATATAAGAAAATAAGTCCAAAAGAAAACTATTAATTACTGAGAATTTATCCCGACCGGTTTACGTCCCTTCTAGGGACTTTTCAAGGGATGAATGATTTATTTCAAATAAATCATTCATCCCTTGAAAAGTCAGCTTTTTTGCAAATTTTACAAGCGCGAGATCTCATAACTGTCACTTTGTACGAGATCGGCGCATAAGAACTCGAAGGAATATAGATTCAATTGTTTGCATCTTTCAAATGATGCGAGAAAGGATACCCGTCTCATGCAGAAGCATTCTCAAAAGGATACCCTTCTCAAACGAAAAATTCTATACATCAACATAGTCCTAAAGCAGAAAACTTCTCTATTATTGGAATATCGAGATATCCATTGATACTGGAATCTATTATACTGCAAGAAAAGTCACATTGGCTATCTAATGAAAGGAAAAGATCTGAACCTTTCTTTGTACTTCAATTTGTCACCCTGACACACTTTCTCCGCAGCTTTATCGTTTAATGATTTATTTTTCGTCTGAATAATTGTGGACCGATATGCATCTTAAAGTTAGTGATAATTAGTGTCCTTGATTATGATATAATCTTCCAGTATCAGGTAATTTGTGCCATGACACGTGTTAGAAATTGCTTTTATTGGATCGCTGAGTCTAAAAGAATAGTCACTCCCATCGAAATGAAGCATTACCCCTTCAAGCTCTTCATTGACTCGACAGCATTCATTTTCTGATCTACCGAATAAATTCTTTAATTCAGGACTAAATATTATTGAAAATGTTGTTTTGTTAAGCGATTTTCACTTCATAGTCCATCAATTACGATTTTGGGACTGAGTCAGATTCATTTTGGCAGTCAATTGCGTGACGCCGAGACTACATATTTTATCATCTTCGTTTCAGAACAGGGAGTCGAGTAGCCAGACTTACAGATATGGGACACTCATCGATCCAAAGGATGATCCCAATGACCTTCAACAAACTCATAAGGGAATCGTTCTGTTTCCTTTCGCTTAGATAGCTGAAAACATTCAATTCACTTCGTACACAAAAATGGAAAGCGACTGATATGGAGAAGAAAAGATTTGCCGAAAATGGAGGAATTGCCTCAATTTTCCTTGTCTATAAATCAACAGATTTGGATACAGCTCTGAAATTGTAACCGATACATTGACGAAAAATTGAGATTTTGATCAATTTTCATATCGACGATAACTTGCCATGATTCTGTCACATGTTGATCAAATGAACAAAATGAAATAATTTGTTGTTCATACAAGTGTGTGATACAGTTTCTCAATCATGTTCACGAGGCCGGCCTTTGTTCTTCCACATAATTAAACCAGTCTGGATGCTTCTATGAATCAGTTACTTTTGTTTGAAAAAGATCATGCTCAGTCTTTGAAATGCCGTAAATCATTTTGATAGAAAGCCCCCTCTAATAGACCACTAACCTCTTAACAATGAAGTATAAAGTGAAAGTATAGGTGAAGTGTAAGTATATTAGATAGAGTTAGCAACTTAGTATTAATTGAATCCCCAATGTGAATACAGTTTCGATTTTATTAAATGAACTCGAGTTGAGATCCAGTACTAAATGTGAGGTATGCAGATTTTCGCAGTTTTGTAGAAATTTCCACGGAATTGACTGATCATGATAGCAATACAGAAGGAATAATAATATATTAAAGGTCCTCTTTGTCATGACAGCCTTGGAGAGGTTATGTTTGTTAAATTAGCAATTTGTTGGGTGAGTATTACTTTAATGCTCAGCCTTATCAATACAAGAGGGAGTACCTCATTGAGCTTGATCATGATCCTCAAACTATCGGCACTGAATCGAGCTAAATATCACAATCAAAGACAATGATCATAATTAACTTGAAGACGCATTTCATCCAAGACGCACAATAAGATGTCAACCAACTTTTCCATGAAGACTTGCATTAAATGTGGTTCATGAAATTTTTTTCATAATCAGCTCAATTTCCGCTTAATTAAGATGCATGTTAGCAAATATTCATTCCTTTTGAAATCCAATAAAGTTTTATAGTACTCATATAGGTTTGAGACGTCAAGAACGAGTTTTGTCCCTTCAAGATCAATAGTGACATTTCAAAATGCAGCAGTCTAAAAGTACTTGCGTAATTGCCGCATCAAGTGCATTTTTGTCAGTATGAATGCACAAACTGCTGCTCCTCATCAAATCAACTGCAACATTATCGTTTCAAATGCAAAATGAGACAATAAAAGTAATAAAGAGGCAGTTTTTCTCTTGTTCTTTAACCTGCTGAAACACATTCATTCAATTTTCTCATAAATATTAATTGGCCAATACGTGTACATTAAAAACATCATGGTATCATTCTTTTTTTCCAAATGACTGGCCTTTTCGAATGACATCACGTCCTTCGAATGTGCTGCACATCCACTTTGGTAAATGGGGCAATGCAATCGAATGCTTGAAACTGATTGGATGTAGTTGTATTCATGCAGTAAGTCCTACAGAATGGGCACAGCATGTCTTTCTCAGTTGCGCTCGTGTAGATAATGATTGAAGTAAGAAGACACTGAAATAAATGACGAATGTGCATCCTCGGACTATTAACATATTAAAGCGTTGGACAAAGCTGAATTACCAATTATTATTTTTATCTGTTAATCGATGTATAATACTAATTTTCTGTTCCTCTGCGTCTCTATACAGGGTGAGTAAAAAAAACGTTATTTGAAGTTTGTGAAAAATCTATCTGAATTGTCATTCTGATTTCTTTCTCAAGTTGACTGATTGAATTTCTATGGTTTTATTTTCCATATCCAAGCACCAAATCAATGCTATAAGTTCAAAAAATTCGAATTCATATCATCGAACGAATGGCTTCTGTACATAGTTTATACAAGTGTATGTACAAGTATTCATTTAGTGCTTCATTCATGCCAAACTATGATGGAAAGGAAGGCAAGGCTTGTTGCATGAGCGGTTACATTCAACAATGTGTCCGAAGCAAGGAGAAAATACATGGATGAATTCATGAGGAAGCCCCGCCTCCACCGACAGTCCATCGTTGGATGAAGAAATTCCTTACGTATGGGGATATGAATAAGCGTGAAAATGGAAGTGGTCGTCCAGTGACGGCTACAGGTGACGATATATTTACCTCCATCAAGCCGATAATTGAAGATGACCCGAACGTTTCTACGCGTCGCATAAGCAACACGCTTGGAGTCTCGCAAAGTAGCGTCGTTCGCTGTCTTCATAAGAAAAAGTATCATCCCTATAAGCCAACCTTCGTCCAGGAACTCTCAGATGACGATCACGACCGACGTCTCGAATTCTGTCAATGGATCCTCAATTCCTCACTTCATCATCCTCAATTCCATCTCCGAATAGTTTTTTCCGACGAAGCTGTCTTTCATGTGAATGGAACTATAAATAAGCACAATCTGCACTACTGGAGCACTGAGAACCCTAAAGCTTTCGTCGAAAAGCTTCATGACCGGAGATCTGTCACTGTATGGGCCATGATAGACCATACTGGAGTGCTGAGTTACGACATCAGTGAACTAACGATGAACAGCGATCGGTACTGCAATGTTCTGAAACAGCATGTTATTCCCTTCTTGCGACGAAACGAAAACCAGAGCAGATTCTATCAACAGGATGGAGCCCCTCCCCACTACAGCAACGCAAGTCGAAGAATCCTCGACGAAAATTTGACGGGTCGGTGGATTGGTCGAAGAGGACCAGTTGAGTGGCCACCCCGTTCTCCAGACCTTACTGTTTGCGACTTCTTCCTGTGGGGAGCGTTAAGAGACCGAGTGTATGCGCGACTGCCAAGAAATACGAGAGAACTGACAGCCTGCATTCGAGAGGAAATTACTTCTTTCACATCTAACGCCTGCATGAAGGCCTATGACTCATTTGTTCGACGATGCTCTCTTTGCATTCAGCAGGAAGGCGCTCAGTTTGAGTCGCTGTTGTAACCACAGCTTGTGAGGAGCAGCTTTTTCAATGTTCATAACCGCCTGTTGTTGTATTTTATTGTAACTTATAATAGATATCCCAAAAAAGGTAAATAACGTTTTTTTTACTCACCCTGACCTGCAATACAGTTGGATGTTAGTTGCTATATTCGATGATAGAATCGTTTTCGGATTGAAATCAATGCTCCTGTAATATTCAATCAAGTCCATATCAATGTATATCAAGAAACATATCGAACCATGGAACCAACTCCTTACCATGGAAGAATACTTGTTAAGACTCCTTCATATTTATCAGGAAGATAGACATTTTAATATTGTCCACGATACTTGCTCAAGCCCTTGTTAGTTGCTGTTTGCTTCTTATACATGTACGTCACTTCCATCAGTGGTGCTCTTGCTACCTGGGTAAAGATAGGCTTTTCAATCATATCGAATCACAAAAATTGATGGTTTTTAATAAATAAATTTTTAATAGTTTAATAGTTGTAATAAATTGCTTAACTCATGATTTTTTTCAAATGACAAGAAGCCTATGAGAAATTTATTGTCAACTCATCAAAGTTCTTGTACGCTTAGGACGGATGCATCATGATTACTTTAATTTTACATTTGATATCCTTGTATTCTTCAAAGAAAGAGCAAGACAGAGCAAAAACAGGTTCACTTTAAAAAATCTTGTGGTTGACAAGCTATAGACGGATGTTTCTGTCTAAACGGCAATCTTTCTATTTCATTCACAGAAAATGTCTTGTTGTATGGTGTTGCAATTTCGAGTAAAATCAGGATTTCTTTTTTCTGATTTTCTACGAGTATGAAGCTTGGATGCTCAACTGTTAGCTGGTAACTTGCAAGCACAGCCATGATTCACATGCATGATGCATTAGATACATTATGCATGATGGTCACAATGCTTGAAACAGCAATGTTGTTCTCTATTCGGAAGTTTTATATCTGAGCTGCAGATCGCCATTGGTTAGGATTGATTTCTGGTCAGGTTTTGTTTTCATTATGCTGTTGGTATAGCAATTTGCATTTGAAACGTGAACACGTCACCTCATTTCGGTAATTCTGCTGTTGGAATGTCAGCAGCGATGAACTTGAAGTGCCAATGCTGCGAACGTCTATGTCATTCTGCAGTTGAAATGTCTATGCTTAATATGAAACGGATGATTAGCTTCTTGATCGGTCAAACCTATGTAGTGGCTTCACGTCGCTAGTATGCAAACACATAAACAATTTGAACAACTACTGGAAATTTTGCGGTGACTTAAACTATAGAACTTTCTATAATGGCCAAAATACATATCATAGATATAACTGACGAATGCACTTAAGAAAAATTCGTTTGAATCAAAAGCACAGCAAAGTTTACCTAAATTTTTCCAATTAGAGAATTGGAATTGTTGTATGTGATAAGTCTCTGTCAGCGGAAATGAGTTTAAAAAATGATAAGAAGGAAAAATTGTTGTTGTTGACGTTCAGTTCCTTATTCTCATTGATTGTTTTGTCTCAAACTAAGTAGTAAGAAAAGATGGTGCTTCACAAACTGGAAAGTTCAAAAATTGGTGATCATATTATCACTTGTAACTTACTGCATTGATGGACGGTATGACTGATTGAGGATAACGGGAAGATTTGCATAATGTATGCTGTAATATTTAAACTTGCTTCTCAAATGTCAGACAATGTGAATTGCGTATTCTTGTTCACATGACATACGCGTATAATTTTGTTAGAAATACAATATACATGAACATACATGAGCATGAATGTGCAAAAATGCATCGAAACTTTCATCACCAGAATTTCAATCACGCTACTGTAGTCCGATGGAAATTAGGCCTATATCATAAGATATTCCCGCATGTTATGACTCATAAACCATATATTATGTAATATAACTAAGAATTTCAGCTTTCTATAATTTATTAAGCTGTGTCAGCCAAATGTAGAAAATCAATTTTTGAATTTGACGAGTATTCATGAACTATGATATTAAGGAATATTCGATGAGGAACTGGGGCACACCGAGAGGAAGCAGGAAAATAATTGGAGGAGAAAATAATTGTTTTCATTCTGTTTCAATGACAATGACTTGAAAGGATGAAAATTTCAACTTAAACTCTTCCTGTGTTTTGAGAAAGTAAATTTCTCTGTCGCTTTACAACACCATATACATTAAACGATTGAAAATTTACCTATAATTATGCCACATTACGTTGGTTCGATCATTTCACTTTCTTTTTCAATGCAAATAATTAAAGGCTATACACATGATACAGAGTGTGGCAAAACTCAACAACCTACTATTGAAGCATAGAATGACCATTTAAATGAATCGCTAAGGACACCTGCAGAAGATTATATACGCATGAGTAGTGAACGCGTAGATTACGAGACCGATTCATATAGTCAAAGGGATATCACCTAAAGTGCAACTGCTAAATTGGCAGTCATTTCTAATGATATTGCTTCAAAAATTTGTAAGAAAACACTGTTTCATCCCTTACTATCACTCATATAACCTTCTCGTTCAATATCAATACATTTAACAACAATGAAATTAAATAAACAATAGATCAAATTGCCATGCAAAAGATGTGCGGCTGGAAGGATTCGAACCTACGACCAAGGTTAACTAGACCTGTGCTCTAACCAACTGAGATACGAGCCACTTACGCGACTCTGTCAATTGGCAGGATCAAACCCTCACCACCACACATCAGTTGTCAAGGCAATAATAATCAATGGATAACACATGTCATAAACACATGTCATTTCACTATATGCTCTTTCTTATACTAATAAAAAATGATCATGCAGTGAATCTCACCCTCG
Organism: Prostheceraeus crozeri; assembly: GCA_907163375.1. NCBI lineage: Eukaryota > Metazoa > Platyhelminthes > Polycladida > Euryleptidae > Prostheceraeus > Prostheceraeus crozeri. The sequence goes on along the minus strand of CAJQUW010004489.1, from coordinate 322,579 downwards.
AAATTGACTATCTGGCTCTTTTCTTTTAATGAACGAATGTAATGAGTGACTATATTTTTCATCTCCGAGCATGTGTACCAATGTACACAGCGCTACCAAGGTGTACCTTCAATGATTTTGCTGGCCAACCGTTGAAAAGCAGCGGCAGCGTTCCCCATATTAAATGGAATAACTCTATACTGTGAAAGTCCAAAGTTACAAAATTAGAAAGCAGTTTAGCTCGCTTGGTCAACGTGACTTGCCAATAAGCCTTCAGTAGATCTGTCTTGCTGACGAATTTGGCGAATAAAATCAGTTTGACAGCAAAGTTCATAGGTTCAGGTATACAGGTGCTGATCTGTTTCGTTCATTAGACAGAATGCTATTGCTTTCTTTAATTAAAATATATTCCAAAATCAACGGATACTTTGAGAACTCGATGGGGCCTTGCGTCTCATTAGAAACTATCAAGGACTTTTCCGAAGTCCGCAAGAGTCCCAACAACTCTCAGCCTCACAACCAGGAGGGTGGCAAGCGAGTGGACTACTGTGGATGTGGCAAGCGAGCGGACTACTGTGGCAAGCAAGCGAGTTGACTACTGTGGATGTGGCAAGCGAGTGGACTACTGTGGATGTGGCAAGCGAGCGGACTATATGTGGCAAGTAAGCGAGTGGACTACTGTGGATGTGGCAAGCGAGTGGATTACTGTGGATGTGGCAAGCGAGCGGGCGGACCGTGGATGTGGCAAGCGAGCAGACCGTAGACGTTGATTTTGATAATTCCTTCTCGGAAATTGTCAACACATGCTGCATCTTGCTTACAGGGTAACTTGTTTGTCTCCATCGTTCTTGAACGTCCTTGTAGGTCCCGTGTTACTGCGGCTGTAAATTCCATCAATTTCTCCAATGAAGCCATTGTCTTCGGTGATGACAGTGTCAAAGACCTACGCGCAGACAATACATTCGTCTTGGCGGAATCTGGTGGACGTCTCAGCTTCATGAAGCAAGTAATACAGAAATGTTGATCTCATCTTGGTGTGAAAAGGTTTATCTTGTGCCTCTTCCTTCTTGATGTGGGTAATTTCCCATAAACAAATTTCACGAATTTTAGGAATATTATTTATACCGTTAGGAAATCTTTTCCAAACGCGTATTCCTCTACTTTGTGGCGTTTCAAGCAGTTGCTCAAGTGATGAAAAGAAGAATATCAAAGAATTAAATAACCTAATTAAAAACCGCACTCCGACTGCATGTCAAATTATTAACTCTCCTGTGCCTTTTACTGCTTCAGGCATAATTCGGAGTATTCCAAGCAGCGAATGTATTTATTATGTATTATGTATATGTATTATAATGTATTTACTATGTATTATGTATATGTATTATATCATGTATTATTATTATGAACTATAATCGCTACACCTATTTAAGTATATGCTCTGTACATTTTCTGGCTCCTTGTATTGCAGATGAGAAAGATTTTGAATCGAAACCGGTCCTCCAGCACATCGTATTTTCTTTGTCTTAGTTTTGGTTTATCGAATAACGGATCTGGGGCATACGCGTGTTGCGGGCGGCACCTACTCGGTGGTACTCGCCACTGAGTAGCTCTACCAATCTACCTGTATATAAAGAAAAAACACAAGTGTTCCTTCAACCGGACATGTTTCGGAATACTTTATTCCACCTTCAGCGGAGGACATCAAATTTACAATGAGGAAAAATGGTTTATATGCAAGCTAAAAGATAAACGCAAGCGGTTTATAATTATAGCTCAAGATAAAATCAATAAAATCAGTTCGACGCAAAGTTCATAGGTTCAGGCATAGAGGTACTGATCTGTTCCGTTCATTAGACAGAATGTTATTGTTTTCTTTAATTAAAATAGATTCCAAAATCAACGGATACTTTTCCTGACCAATGACAGAGAAATTTTTTGGTTTCGGTGTTTGAACATGCATAGAGATTTCAGTAGGGCATGGATAGCCTTTTAAATGTTCACTAACACGGATGGCTAAATGACGTTTGGTATCACCAATGTATCGCATTTCGCAACGATCACATGAATATAAATATGAGACATTAGATTTTAGGCCATTCGCAATAGGATCTTTGTTTTGAAAGAAACTTTGGATCTTAGATATTTTACTAACAGGGCATTCGAGGGCAGCTCACTATTAATTTCAATCATCCGACGCTGTAACATATGATAATTAGTGTCAATGAAGGGAACAGACCAGTATTAGCTTTTTAGTATCGTGGCTATCTATTAGAGGGTGGCGGTCTATTTTTCATCTCCGAGCATATTACAGAAGATATTATTCTGTTAATGTATTAAGAACATATTATCCCCGAGATATACAGCTATCTAGTATATCATGCCGCAAGATTAGTACCTATGAAGAAAACAAGATGAACACCAGCTACAGAAGAGGGAAGAAGACGAACTCAACACAATAAATAACTTGTATAAAGCATCTCACATTGATCATTCATGAGTTGCATTCGTGGGATGGGTATGCAACAGAATAATAAGAAATTGCAGATAACACATCACTCATGAGACTGCTGTATAAATTCACAAGAAAACATCGTCATTCCTTACAGCCACTCACATAACGTTCTCGTCTAATATCAATACATATCATCTCTTCCTAATACTCTTCCTAGTAAAAAGTGATCATGCAGTGAATCATATGATTGAAATTGGCAAACTCGCTCTCTCCTTTTAATAAACGCATGTAATAAGTGACTATAATGCTCTTTTGAGAAAATGTGATGTACATTGTACATAATGCACGTACTTCTTGCAACTTCATCAATGTCCATTGACAATGCCTATGGCAGTTAGAGATAAAGAAATTATTCGACTGCAGCCTTACTAGTAATAAATGCTTGCATATAGCCGAAAAAATTGATTGTTAGATATATACGAGTACGTACATCAGATAATGGAAATGAAGGATTAAGCGTTTTAAGCTTGTGTTGTAATTCAATAGATGTGCCAATTCCTGTTTCCTTGAATTCATTGATTTCTAGATTCCTTTTCGCGTCACAAATGATGATTTTTTATTTCATCAGTAAAGTTGTGACCTTTATGTTTGCTTGAATGCTACAAAGAGTACAAGTAAACACAAAAGACCATATCTATCATATTTCATTCTAATGACAGAATAACTGAAATTGAACCAACATCAATTTGCAGTAAGATTAAATGACTTCCTGCAATATTCAACGATTTATTGGGAAATGTCATATTGTGTGCCAACTTGAGTTAATTCAAATAAACACTCACTTCCTGCCAATTATGTAAATTCCTATTTATCATTTGCCAATATCCTGTCTTGAAGAAAAGTTTTGGGGCTTATTTAGACAACAGATTACAGCAGGAGTTCCTCTGATTATAATGAGTATACATAGAACTAGCTTTCGATTACCAAGAACGTATTGACACATTCCATTCATAGTCGCTTTGCATTTCTTAAGATCTTATTGCTTTCAGTTGAGAATTTGCCACAAACTCAGTGCATGAGAAGATCAAGCTACACCACAACAAAACAGTTTAGGAATGACACATGTAAAAGCTATATAAATAATAGAGGAACTCGAAATGCTTATTGAAAAGCTTCGGTGATACTAGAGAAGAATGGCACTCAAATTGTACATCAATCTTCTATAGGGAAAATCAAAGATTGAGGTGTCGGGTCTTCTACCCCGAATGCAAGAAATTTCAATTTATGTTTGATCAGTCGGGTCAGTATATCAAATTTTCAGGGTCTATTCATATTTCAATTATTTCTGTCCATCAGCTTCCTAAAACTTCTTAATTGAATTTTACAAGCAATAACAATTGCTAACTTTTGAAGCATATTGATTCAGAAAAAGACGGATCTGAACTGAAGTTCAAACTACCGCAACTTATTCAACATTGTAAATGCTTCTCTAACACTTGGTTCACATATCAAATTTACTCAATTTTTTAAGTATATCAAGTTTTAGATAACGAAGGTTCTCGTTTTCATCTTGTAGATTAAATAATGCTGACGATTTTATCAATTTTTCCTTTAAATGCATTGGATAAGTTATCTCCAAATGAATGAACCGTTTCTCTCGTTTCTTCACAAAACGTGGTCAAAGTCAATGGCTATCAAACAAAAAAGGAATCCTGAAAATCCGCCATTTCGAAGTGACGTGACACTGATCTTCATCAAGAGTCAAACGTGAAGAATGCAATCGTTGTCATTAACTTTTTGGACAGCTGACTTCATAGACTCAGTTTCGCTGCGGCAAGGATGCTTGATGCGCGCTAGTGCCAGTGAATGTGGTGATGTCCTGGTACCTAATCTTAAGATTCTTAGAAATGACGTTAGTGCATTTCAAAGTTAAGGCTAGGTATTAGGATGACGTCAGATTCCCAAAGATGACTGTAGAAACTCAATATCAAGACAAACTTACATACTTCGCATATATCCGCATTTGTTATACTCATATATTTTCGCTTCCAAGGCTTATTTTGCGGTAAATGAATTCCTCTCCAGGCGCATTTTTCAATGATAGATTCTAAGATTACTATCTTAAGGCGGATAAGCATACTTCAATTTGAAGGGAATACTATCTTAATATGGAACCTTGAGGTGCTTATAGGTGGTATACATAATGAGTAATTTGTCACATTCAAAAAGAGATGTAGCACATCTTTAAGATTTCAATACATTAAATAGGCGCTGATGAGAATGAGTTGCTTTCAACCAACTTCGATTCCATCACAAAAACGAAAGAAATCTGTAATTAATGCATATATTTTGATAGATAGACCCATGGACATACCCGGTGAGTGGCCAATTCTCAAATATAGCTCATCAGTTCGATGTATGCTTAGTCTACAATTCAGAAATTTCAAAATTTTCATTTTGTAGCTTTTCACATTTTGTAGAAAGTAATTCTGAAATCTATTCTAAGTGCACAATGCACATATTTGCAAAAAAATAGCCAAGTACTAAATTGTATGTATAAATGTTGATTGTCATTAAGTATCGAAAATATCGTCTTTGCAAGTGATAGTGATAGGCTAGGTAACTGGTAACGTAGGTATTGAGCTACCTTACGCTGCACTTTAGGCTTTGCCCACTATCCTAAGAGCAAGCTAAGATATCTACTACCTTAAGGTACCTTGAGATTTTTCTATCTTTTCATTATGTAGAATCATTCTGCTAGGTTAGATGCCTATTTCCCCTCGTGACAGCCAGAGACAATGAATTGTTTATTATTCGATTAGGTGCTTGAAATACGCTCATCCACCTTAAGGGAGCATGGTAGTACGTAGCCCCAAGGCAGCAAGGTTCGGGATCTTGAATTGAAATATGCCCTGTCAGTTGGTAACTGTATTGTGAGTGAAAATTGCTGTGAATGAGAAAGAAGCTATATTCATGAAACATTAAGTGACTGTTTTACTTGAATTTGGGCTTTCTTATAGAGCTGCCAACAAAACGCTGAATTTAGGCTACATTGTCCAAATGTGGGCTACATCCGTGATGTCACTGAGAATTCCAGCTCTAGAAGGTTCTGGTAGCATGCATGCATGCCATTTGAATGCAGAAATCAAATGGTCATGAGACTTGTAAAAGTTGATCATACAGTCCGTTTCATAAAAAGTGGATCATCCTAAAATTTGACTAAATAAAACATAAGTATGATACAGAAAGCATTTTTCATGTTATTTCATGTCCCTAATATATTTAAATGTCCTTATATAATCTGATAAGCTATGATACAGTAACGGTTCTTAAGAAGCTAATATTTTGTGGCCCTACCCTTATTGTCAATGACATTACCAATTCGTCTAGGCATTGATTCGATGATATCGTTGATTTTACTGATCTAACTTTCTCCACTCTCTTTTTAACAGTTACGTAAGTTGTGATACGCCATCTGTAGGTAGCAATGAACGACGAACGTTACGTTTTAGAATACTCCATACATTTTCTATGGGATTCAGATCAGGAGAACGAGCTGGCCAAGATAATGTGCTAAGCCCTAATTGAGACTTGCATAAGTTGACTCTATTACTCCTGTGACACATAGCATTATCATCCATAAATAACCAAGTCGATGGATCACCAAGTTGATCTGTCATTTGGCCAATGTTCATTCGTAAAACATTCACATAGCGTTCAGAATTCATGGTTCCTTGCTGTATGTGAAGTTCAGAGCGGCCATTGGTCCAAATGCCAGCCCAAATCAGTAGAGTCGCACCACCTTGTAACCGGGGACGATGTAAATGTCTCGGAATTTCCTGATCAGATTTTATCCATAATCTCAATCGACCATCACTATCCTAGCAAGGCTAGGTTCTAGCAAGTTCTAACAAGACTGACACTTTGCCTTTTGTGAATGCGATCTCGTTATTGTTCATTTGTGCTTTGTATTGTTTTCAACCGGTAAGAGATAGATTTCTAGCTGAAAGCAATCAGGAGTGCTGCCAACACCACCGCAACGAAGTCAGGAAGCTATGGAACATGAAGTCCAGTTAATCACATGTAGCAGTTACATTATTGTTGATGAATAATGGTGCTATACTGGCTCTGATTGACCGATTTTCTTTATTTTTGTTTTGCTTGATAGCTTTTGGCTTGTAGAACAACATATAGTTTGTCTTTAATATAAATGGCTGTGGCTCTTTTTCATTCACGAATATTCAAGCCAACGATACGACGAAGGTCGGATGAATCAGTATTAAATATTGCCAGTGGCTCAAGGTGAGCCTCAGATCAACATTGAAGTTCGATTAAGATGAGCGATGAGTGATTGCCATTGGCAACATCAATTGAATCGTATTGTCTGGTCAGATTCAACATCACTGAGTCTGAAAGATAATGACTGTTGATTGAAACTTTGAATTAAATCTGACAAACAAATTCCACGATATTTGTAATGTTCTCGAAAAATTGATCAGCATCTCAATTCTCAATGATAGAATCAATCCCGAGGTCAGTCGGTGAGTCACTCACCATCAGGGTAAGATCGCAAGACTCTCTCCTTGTCATCAATGCATTTTGTAGCAACTTCATGATAATTGTATTAAGTTATTCATTTAAGAAATTTATTGAGCATGTTAGCAATCACATGCTTACAAACACTAAACACTTTCCCACTAATACTGTTTGTATAATCTAAATATGAGCTAAAAAATGCATCATAATAAACAATTAGGAAGATGATCCATCTTTTAATGAATCGCTCTGATCTCATTTAATATTCATGTTTACATAACTAGCACAAAATTGAATATGCGTCTTATGATGCAGAGGAGATATTTTTATGATTCATCGGATATTAATTGGTACCTAGTATAAATCACAAAATAGTGAAAGAAAATTTGCTTGAGAAAATAATTCATAATGTGTTGCTAGGCAGGAAGCGCAGTGTACGAAATTGTTTTGTAACAATACAATTTGTCCCCTTTTCTCATTTAAAACAGAAAGATGTTCGAAATTGCGGCCTTTGTTTTCCATTAAGTTGCTTTATAACTCAATAAGTTAACCAATATTGCGACAACAGTTGTGCCTACTTGCAGGAGTTTTAGCTAGTTCGAAATATAAGGCCGGAGCTGAAAGAATCCCCCACTAAATTTGCTCCGCATGCTCGGAAGATGTTTTCGCATATTGAAGATCCCTGTCTTGTGATGAAATTGTCCCCACAAAACTTATTTCAACAAACATCAAGTCAACTGTATTAGGGTCGCAATCCCAGAGTAAAACTGAGTCTGGACTCCCGAAATGAAAATTTCCAAGCCCGGGCTTGTCAGTGTTCCAGTCTCGAGCACGGGCTTAAAAGCAGGTATAACATAATGCAATCCTTCTCACGTCATGTTTATCTAAGGTAATGAAATCTCTCTTAATGATATTTGTTGTGTCTCTGAACCGTGAAGCACTTGCTTATAACCTTGACTACCGACATGCTTCGTAGCTGTGCTATGTTTCACGTGAGCTGAAATTAAGATTGTCAAATATACGAGTACTTACATTATGCCCCAAATACTATACATGAAAACAATGAGTGATATAAAACATGCTGTTTGAAAGTGTAAGTGACACACAAATCTGTCAACATACCGATAGCCCTTGATTTCCCTGTATGCGTGCATGTAATCCATAATTAATTCTATGAACACGAAGTAAGAAGAAATTTGGAACAATTTGTGATCAATTTGGCGGCGTGAATAGCATAACGGGGTTGTCGCTTGAGATTTACCCAATGTATAAACAAATGCTGGTGCGATTCAATTTTCTCACGAGTCAAAATGTAGTCAGACATAACAATCACAAAGATTTTGAATAGGCAACGCTATCTTTTTATCACTTTTTACATCATGATTGGTGTATAGACCATGCTACCAAAGATTTTGTAGACTTATTGAGATTAGTGTTTTGTAAAAACAAACCATAAGAAAGATGTAAATTTTACGCATTTTGTGCAACTTATGGTTTGATTAATGTTTGGCTGAGAATAATAAATTTATATTTGAGTGCAGCTTCTTGACACATCAGTACACAATTCTGACAAATTGGTGGACTATTCGGACAATAGACTGACTTAATTTGATAGCTATCTGATTGGATAGACAGATGGGCCTACTTGGCAAGAACCATTGAACAATTGCAGATTTCGCGGTCTTCGCTGTTAATTCCAACATAGTCTCAATGCACATATTTGCAGCAGTGACGAAACCACATTATTGGCTGTCATGGATGGTTGAACTGCTAAAATGAGTGCAATTCAGTGCGACTTCGTCAGAGGCAGGAGATGTGATCTTCTATTGAATTATTGAATAATTCTATAATATATTTCAATATATGGTAAAAACAATATAGATCAATAATTCCACTTTATAATTTGAATATTCAAATAGCCTACTTCTCATCAGACCAATTTCATTCAATCGAGCGGTTCTTGATCCTTCATCAATCGCGCGGTTGATGCCGCCGCAAGATTAATCGAGATAGAATCGATAAGCTGCGCTCGCCCCTGAATATATACTGTATTTTTATGATCATCAAGCTCTATCATACTTTACCGTCCTAAAGGCATCTAGTGATCAATTAGTCAGTTTCCATTCGACTGAAATATTTGCAAATAAAAATGCAAATCCTAAAATTATGACATTAAAAATGCGGCCTTTTTTCGACTCGGTCCAATAAAGCAAAATCAACTGAGGTGTGAACAAACAAGCTATATTTGATTTGAAAATCGATTTGCATACATAAGAACCACAGCAAATTGATGCAAATAGCCCATTTTCTTCTACAAAATCCGGATCCCTGACGAGGGGCATCGTTCTATTCCCGAACGTGGGCTCTGTTCCGACTATTTCACAATCTTACGTTCAATCCCAGGCTTGCAACCCTAAGCTGCTTACATATTTATTGTTCAGATGTTAATGCAAGTACTGTAGGCTGCGTGTATAATCAGAAATTACAAGAAAAGTTGTTGTTATTACTATTTTTGAATACCACATGGTAGGAAACATTATAATGCATGCCTGCCACTACTTAACTGAATTATGGTTCAGATGCGATTTAAGCAGTGCGATAAAGGCCTAATCGTCCCTATTGAGGGCGTGATTTTGCTGCATCCAAGAGGCAGCGAGAGCTCCCTCCATCGAATGTGGTTCCGGTGTCATGATAGTCTCCCTCGCCCCCTACCAATCTATATTGTTGACTGGAAAACCATTATTACTTAATTTCCCCCTCGGAACAAAAGGGGCAAATGAATGCTTCTAGAAACCACGGTTAAGATCTTAAAAGAAATGCAAGTTGATAAAGTCTCCTAGAAGCCACGAACCTCGTCGATATCTCAGCATTGCAACTACAGTTCAAATCTACGGAGATGTAGGACGAAATAAACTTGGCGGAGGTGAGAGGCGGTCATTTAATGTCAATGCTACAAGCGTGGTCTGCTTCTCCGGGGAGAAATTGTAATCAACCTTACAGCATCCGCCCCGGAAAGAGATTAGGTGAGAAGCGTGCAGTATAACACTCTGGCATCCATGAACGTTATACTAAGACAGTTATGCTTTGTAGAAAATTTTGTAGCTCGGCACAGCTATCTTATTTGTAGTATTATTCATAGATGTAGATAATTAGAATGTTACTGATTATACATGTCATCAGTTGTAGAATCCAGGGTGGACCAGATGGTCGTTTAATATGAAAACATTTCATTTTCTTTCATCCTTATGGATGAGAGAAAATGAAAATGAAATGTTTTCATATTTAACCGATCATCTGGTTTACCCTGACTCCTGTGACTGATAATTTAATGAAGCACGGTTTATTCAAATACATTCTGCACATCTATATCCTGATAAAATAGGGTCGAATTCAGGTCGAGGTACATTCGAATCCAAACTCTCGCTTTCAATCTTGATTTACATCAACGAAGAGCAGGAAATAACCTTGTCTTGAAACGTATCCATGAATCATTTTACGTCACATATTTTGAATTTTTTTCCTATAAACCTGACATTCTTATATGCATGATGGTGACTGGTGCAAGATGTGATTTCTGGTGACCCAAAAATCCTACAGTGAAAATGAACTTTATGAATGCTTCTCCAAAATGACAAAAGTTAATAATTTGAGAAACAATCTCAGACTTCAATTTATGCAGTGCATCTATCTATTCGCTGGCCTATTGAAGTTTCACTCATTAGAGCGACATAACTATTATATTTTTTAAAACCTGTATAAAACAGGAAAACAGCTCTCATTGTAATTCGCTGAGATTGACAACAAAGGTGTGTCGTAGTACATTGACTGTCTCAGGAGAATGACAGCCATTAAGTCAAAAAAAGACACCAACACACCTTGATTGCATGACCACACTCGCCTGACATAGGAATCGAACAAAAAGTCCGTGGGTGGAGACGAGCTCGCACCTTCATCACTAGGCCACGCTGACGGCACGAAAGGAATGCGAATGAAGGCAAAAGTCATCTCTAAGTGATATCGACAGCATATTGTCCTATAACTATCAAGGTGTGTTGGCTTTTTATTGACTTAATAGCTGTCATTCTCTTTAGATATTAAATGTACTACGACAGACCTTTGTTGTCAATCTACATTTGGACGTAGTCGAATGAGAAGCTGATATGCTGTCTCGCTACAATATGAACGCTGGTAGCTTTCTGCCAATAATAGGACAAAAAGCTCTTAGAGATGACTCCTGCCTTCACTCGCACTCGTTTTGTGCCGTCAGCATGGCCTACTGAAGAGGATGCAAGCTCGTCTCCACCGCAGACTTCGGTTCGATTCCTGGATCAGGCGAGTGCGGTTGGGGAATCGAGGGTGTTGGTGTCTTTTATTGACAATAGCTGTCATTCTCTTTAGATATTCAATTCGATGAGAGCTCAAAAAACTGTTGTTTCATTGAAATGCTTTAAAATAAAAAGCATAATGCCTTTATTTTTAATTTATTGGTTTATCTCTATTTCAGCTTTTTCTATCGTTTCTTTTCAATTGAACAACCTATTAAATGTGTAAGCAGCCTCAGAAACTGGCTTGATGTGTGAAATAATGCACCTTTAACATGCTTATCAAACTGCCTGATTATATCATGCTACTTACATTTGCTGGCAGCAACCCAATTTCTAGAAAGTATTCTAAACCTTCGCATTCGCCTCTCTAACAAGCCATGGATCGGAAGTAAAATCACTGCTTCACTTGTCTTACTCTATTGTCGCTGCAAATAAAATATCAAGGTACCAATCATATTACTGCTCTGTATAGTAGTCGATATAGCTAGTGTCAATTACTGGAATCTCAATTTTAAAAAAACACATTCACTCAAAGCATGATCAAAAATGCTGTTTAAAAACATGCTTGAAACCAAGGTTATCAAACATGTTCGAAGCGCAGCCTAAAGACAGTGTTATGCAACCATCTTTACAACAGAATACAAACCACGTGTTCAAAAGTGTAGTTTAAAACCATGCTTAAAATCATGTACAGAGCACGGTAAAAGAGCAATTTCAAAATCTTGTTTCAAATAAGACATTTCAATAAAACTGCTGCTTGTCCGTTTGAAAATACAACTATTCAATTAATATTTGGAGAGTGAAGTTATTTAGTAAAATTATATTGCTTTAGCTTTCTTCTCCAAGTGTAAATTAGCATGTTAACTGTTTGAAGCAAGTTTGATAATTTTCGTCTCTTGTGATGCAGGGTATGCATGATTTTGAAAGTTACAAGGTACATGCAAAAGCTGTTTTCAATAATCCTCTTCTAGTCTTCTATTTCTGGATGACAACGTATGACTCCCATTGAAGTCAACGATACTAATGTTCTAGATGAAGAAGTGTGATTATTAATTCTAAAAACGAATAAATTGCAAGAGAGCATTGGAGCCGGACGTCAGAATTTGTCATTGGCAATGTACGCAACGATAGTAGGCCAATATGCCATTTGATCGTACCCATACCTAAGTAAAGTTGATGCGCCTTGGCTCAATGTCAAGGTCTTTCACGAAAGAAATGCTAGAAATGCAGTGTGGGATTGTGCGTCAAGTGCTTCAAAGCATACCACAGTTGGTGACTTATTTCATGACGACATGAACCGCTATGCATATACACAAAGACAAGGGGGGTCACTTTACAGAGCAAAATCGGCCTACTAAAGAGAAAATCATTGATAGAAGTGCATGTGTACAATGCATGTGTATTTGTTTGAGCGTTATAGAAACTGCTATGCACGGCTGTCAGACCTGCTTTCATGCCATTTAACAATGCCACAAATTATATTTTGAATATAACTACAAATCAGAATTAGAAATTATAATGTTTTTATTTGAATTTGATTTGCATGTAGCCTACATGTAATTGAATAATGTGCAAAATCAGATTTGAAATACATAAGTAAGATGCTCGTACTAGAAAAATTGTTCTTATTGCAGTTTTATAAAGTTCAGTGCTTCAATTTTGCCTTTCATTATCGCAGCCAAAATTTACTACTTTTTAGGAATGATTGGACGCGATGGCATATCTATAATATGCCATCATGGAATTCGATCGAAATTGACACGTACCCATTCTACATGTGAAAATATTCATGTGTCCTGATGTTTAAAGTTATATTTATTGATATCATTGGAAATATGCAAAGAAATCAGTGCCGCGTTTAATGGGTTAAATCCATCTAAACATCATAAATTCTCTTATGAAATCTGGAAACATGTTGCATAATATATGACAATATATGTTGCGCAAATTCTATATTGAATGTCAGAATTTGGAAATTTCTAAAAAAAGCAAAAGCCAAAGATTACATGTTTTTAAACAAAAAGCGTGTTTGTAAACATGTATTAACACTACTGAATGTTGCTTTGAAAATCACAAAAGACCTAATAAGTATGAAGCATGCAATTCACAACACACATCAGCTACAATATATCATCAATTTCCATGGTTTATGCTGCCAAACAAATCATAGACACTGAATGTGCACTTTCCATAGCGAAAATCATCTCAAACGATAGCCAAGTGCGACGAGAATCGAAAAGCGCCTGCGGAATGGGAAACTCACTTTGAAGAGAGTCGATTTAGATGCTCACAGACTGGACGTGTGGCAAAACATGACATGGCTGATTCAAACAGTAGGATCAGCTATGCCAACATCTTGCCTCAAGTTCAATCTCGTTGATAAGATTTGCGCAGAATTGAAAATTCAATATCATGAGCGGTATATGAGAATCGCCTGAAGATATAGTATTAAGTGGTGGAAATGAGATTCTACTCACCAGAATGCTGAGACGGCGCCGAAGTCATTTTCCGCCCACATTTGGACCGTTAGTGTGACACCTTTCCTGATTCTGTGAGAGAATTAAAACACAAGATTGTCATCCATTATAAGAATATTGATTACAAGTTTTCATCAATTGAACATTTTTTGACTGGAAATTATCAAAAATAATTGCATTTGATGGCGATTAAACACATTCACACTTATCTTGGCCATCATCCCCATTGACAGATGACATCCATAATGCTTTTGAAATCATTAAACTGAGCAATTGTGAATGCAAAGCCGCGACAATTCAGTGAATAAATAATCAACAAATAAGCCATATATGAACAATGATAAACCATATTGTCATTTGGTTTGTGTCTTATGATTATCATTGGTAGAATTACTCAAATAGCTTAAATTCAACTCAAAAATCAATTACAAGCTCATCAATTTATTCAATTAGACTATACCACAGTAAACACTTTGACATGATAGCACAACTTGACATGATTTGTGGGACGGCCTCCCATCTTACAGTTCAATGGACTTGACGCTTTCAGCGCACAACGAACTGGACCATACATAATTACTACGATTAAGGACTGAAATAATTAATTGAATGAAAATGATTAATTGCAACATTAGGCCGACCAGTAAATTAATTTTGATTAATAAACTATATCAATCAGTTGCCGATAAAAAGCAAATTTACAAATCATAATACAGTACAAAATGTTGGAAAATAATTTCCTGGACATGAATTTGTATGTTCAAGCAAATACTGCGAAGTATCGGCGGTTACTTGATTTCATTCTATTCAGTGTGCTCTGCAAGCCATTTCATCGCAACAATCAACAATGCCATCATAATGTAACGATATTGCTTGAAATGTTAACTATAACAGGAAATTAAGACAAATCACTTCATTGAGCTATAGCTTAATCTCAACAAATAGGCGATAGCACCGAAATTCGCATGCTTTACTGTAGACATGTTTAGAGTTAATACCTCGCTGTTGTAAAGTTACAGCCCTTGATTCTTGGCTATGGTTTTTGGTGATTAGATTGCACGCATTTGTCTGCAACTTCCTTTTTCCTTACAAAGGATGATCGCTCACTGAAGTTGAACGTTCACATAGAAAAATGAAGAAAAGGAGGTTTATCTCTCATGTTAATTACTGCTAATTTATTGTAACTAATTATTTATTCAAATATTTAATTATAATCGAACATTTTTTTTCAATTGATTGATAATAATTTTTCCCATTGTACCAAATCATTTTGTTCAAATTCCTTAGAAATTCTTGGATCAAATACTTCTTTGTACTTGTATTTGAAAAATACATATCTAGTCACATTTTAAGTGCTTGTATTTTGAACTTTGTGAAAAATGCATTTTCACACAGGCGTGGCATTCATAATTTAACATCCCTTGCTGTGTAGGTATATAAGCCTCGTTTTCCTCAACTACCGCAAGCCCAACATGCTTTATAGAGGTATCATTTATATTATGTGCTTTCAGGGTAGATTGGCATCTTCTCAAAATTGTCTTACATTTTCTTCAATGCCACGGAATGCGCGGCTGCGCGCAACTTGAGGTTGTTGACATGTAGTGCTATGATAAGGAAATTTATTTAAATTCGCTGGCGTAGACTATTTTCTCTTGAAAATGCTATCTGATATCTGTAGCCTAGAAACTAAGATTTTGATGAACCAGATCCCGGATCATTTATAGGCTTATCATTGAATCTATCCATTCCGTAGCCATCAATAAGACGGTAAAAAATATTTTAGAGTAGAAATTCTCTTCGACCACAAAATTCCAGGAATGTTTTGATTTTTGGTTAGTTTATTTTCTTCGCTTGTGAAGCCCATCCTCCATGGATTTAATTAATTGACTTGCAGACTGATTATGTATATGAAATGCGCTTGAACACTTTTTCGGGTATTTGTAGGCCATTTGTATTTTTGAATTTCTTAAAGTTTCTTTTGCATCTGTCCTTTGATTGCTGAAAGAAATTTATCTGCACTTGTCCTCACGCAGAATGCTAGGTTCCATGTCCTTCCTCCCAGTTCGGGGTGAGAATTGATTCTCCTGTTAACTGGTCACTAGTTGTTAACAATTGAACCATTTAACCATTGAACCACGGAACATAGCAGCAAAGTCATGAGAAGTAATTGAAACATTTCATAGTCAAATTCCTCGTCAGGACGATAAAGGTATCAGAATACTCTATAGAGATTACCTTATCTCTTGGAGAGACCTTCCTTGTCGTTCATTCAAGGGTATAATCTTGTGCACAAAACACGTGATGGAATTTCAAATGTGTGCGCCTTCAACCGTCATTCATTGTATCAAGGTATTTAAATTTAAGTACATAAAAACATGTGATATGTAATTTCAAATGTGTACCTTGCGTTACAAACTGTCGCACGTTTTGGCGGGATTAATTTGTGTCACTTACAACTTAACACAAAGGAGATGCTTTGATCAGTAATCCGTATCGTCAAAACAATTTACGGTATCATGTATGAGCCCTTCTTTTTCACAAGATACCTTTGTTGTAAGATATCTTGCCGTTCTTCCACATTCTCACGAAGGCATCTCATTTTCTGCAAGATAAATTGCGATAAGTCATCTTGCCAAAAACTCACAAGATAATGCGCAACATGTTTCATTTTTTGCAAGCATCTTGCAAGAATGTAAGATGCTTTGTGTAAGATGTTTTGGCCTTTTCACCAGACGGAGTAAGATGTATCAACTAGTGCGGCCTGGCCACACAATGTGGTACAGGTTAGAGGTTAAGGGCCGAAACCTTGCTTTATGCAGCGACATGGTTCTTTTCTGATGACTCCGTACATAGTGATCTTATTTGTGGTTTCTTCTGTTTCATGGTTATTTTAATTTATAATTTTTGGTTCGCTTCTCGTCATGCTTCATGTCGAGCTCTCATCTTTAGTCGATAGATATAAAGAAATGATTATTAGTTTCATAAATTTACCGTCCCCTTAAAAACTGGGTCGACTGGTCTATTGTAAATATTACCCATCCTACTGTGTAGATGCATGAATCTCTATGTTTTATGCATCAATAGAGATGTTTTTCAATCAATGTTTTTTTGGAATATTCCAGAAAGACTGCTCTGTGGAGCCGACGGAGTCCACTCGATAATAGTAGTGCTTTAAAGTGCCCTCCTGAGACCAAGAATCTTTCAAAACAAGTACATCAATTGCCAAAGTGCATTAACTACTAATTTACGAGTACGCTGTAGTTGCTCGGAAGTGACGAAAGACAAAGGAATAGATAAATACATGCCTTGAAATAAAGAGCAACATCAGTCGTAGGAATCAAAGCATGTTTCACTCAAGAGGAATTTCGCAGGATTTGCAATCGGTGTTGTTCTCTCTTTCCTGCATCCATAATCACATAATCACACATTCATTTTAGCTTTGTCATTTGTATGCAATTTTCTTGCTGATTCGCTTTTTAAATTTGAGTGGAAATCAAGATGAAATTTGAACACTTTGATTATCAATTTGCGTGAACATGTTCTTCACGTTCAGTGCAATTTTTACTCTAAAGACCCATGTTTGCATGTTCACCTTCGCTTAATTGGGATTTCTTCGCCTCCGTCCCGAAATTCTGCTCTAGCTTCTTGAATACTTCATATTTGACACTGCGCTTCTCAATCGCATATTAACTGCGTATTTTTGATAAGATGTTCAAATATTTTGAATTTGGCCTGTGAAAAGTTAAATAAATGACCGCAATTGAAGCGCACATCCGAAAAATGTTAAATGTTTTGCTTTCTAGCATATCATGTGGTGTTTTGTGGCTGCTGTTACTTGATTTAAAAATGAAATATGTCGGTGCCATGACCTCATGCCAATAATCTACATTGATCCTACAGTAGGCTGTATGCAATTGTCTGAATTTAGCATACCTCGCTCATACTAGGCCTACCAATAAATGTGTGAGCAGAAATTAATTGAAAAAATAATTCTACCTTTCTACGAAATAAATATACTTGCTGTATTTTAGCCTTGCTATTTCATGTTGCTCTGAGATTTATACATTTTCTAACTCATTATATCAGCTCGAAGTTCATCTTACGATAAACTGGAAATGGGAAAATCGTATTATAAATAATTCCCCAGAATTGAATGAATCTGTATGTGATTTCCTGAGTTGTATTTTAGGTAGCATGCATCAATTGAATATCCAGATTTATTTTGGATTTTATGAATGTATCATGATAATATAATTCTTGTCAAAAGCTTTCTATGATGCTAATTCTTAACAAAAAGCCATAGAAACGAAACTTCTCAAGAAATTAAATTCAAATTTTCAAATCAATAGCATCATCCGTTTTTTCAGAATCAAGGATCAAAGATATCCGGCAACTCTCACAAAATTTATACATATAGAGCTGATTTCTTACAACGTCTTAAATTACATTTTCAAATCAAACCAAAGTACCCAAACCCAAATAATCTTAACCAGCAACAGTTCTCTTAACTATTTGTAGATATTCTTAATTTTGCAAATGTACTTTTGAGTAAAGGTAATTTAATTAATCTTTCAGTACTCAATATTTTAAGATGTTTTAGCAGCGTAAATCAGTATATCAGCGTTATATCAGAAATGCGTAAAAAGCAAGCTTCTCTAAAACACATTAACTAATACAAAGCTTTTCAAAATCAAAATGAATGGAAATCAATACACTTGGAATGAAATACTCAAAGTAATGTTTGAAAATCAAATCTTGCTGCATTTCTGACATGCACTATGTACACAGATATGTATAATTCCTTTTCTTCTGTCATTCAGCAATGCTTCAGAAATTAAAGAAATTTGTCAAAAATGATACAAGTAACACTGTATTATTAATAAATATCTACTTATTTTATTAAGGCGTGAATTTAATTGCAACACCTGGAACATGATCAAATTTTGTTTGCATTCGTGAAAATGTCTTACAGGTATGTCAATGATAGTATCCTAATGTTTTGAAGTTATCCTAATTTTAGTGATTTTGACAGCAAAAGTCATTGATGGAAACATATTTCAAAAATATTGAATGTAAGGCAGCTCACACAAAACAAAAATCAGTCATTTTTCAAGCAATGTACCAAAATACGTATGCTTGCGTTTGAAATTCATCAACATCTTACTTTAGTTTCTTAAATTAAAATTCAATAGCCATTAGTTGCTTGTATGTCATTTCTACATGATTATAAGCAATGTAAATTCTGAATACCGGTTTATGTTGATAATGCCCTACAATTTACCCAAAACCTGATATTGAAATGATGATATTTTAAGAAATAGATTGGCGTTGACATCGGTAATGAAGTCATTATAGGGAGTATAAGTGCAGAAGAAAAGCTGAATTTTCATATACGAATTACTAATAAATGCAAGTAACCGTGGCGCATGCTTACATTTCACATGCCACGAATTTTTTTCATGTTGATGGTTATTGCAGTTTTTAAATAAGAGTGAACAAAGCAACACCTTTGACACTCGAGGCCCTCGTATTCTCACTTCCATTTCACGGAAAGTATAAGCTTTCCTTTGATTGTGTCGAAATCTGTATGAACTAAGATACAATTTGCTTACATATGGAGCTACCCTTGACTATCCCGTTGATGAATTATATCACAATGCTCATTTTTTAGCTTTCTATCATTATCCTTGTGGATGCAAGTTTCACAATTTTTGATAGTTTAGCCGATGTACTTTGTATTTTTGAAAATTGCATACATTTTTTGATTGCAAATTTTCATTTATTGTTAGAGTTGACATTATTTGCAGATATGATTGCTTTTATATATTAGCACGAGGTCTTTCGAGCCTACACCACAGGTCATTATCAGGCGCAAAGTGGATCTTTTCCATGAGAAGCAAGGTGGAACTGATATGAAAAACTCACGCGTTGGAAATTTTAGAATTGAGATGATTTGAATACATGCATACTGGTATACCCTAATTTCCATGAGCGCATCACTGACATTTATTTATATGATTATTCTATTCCGAAATCGGTTGGAGCCAGGGAAAAAACCAAGGTGTTCGGTTCACGTTTTTCTTTAAAAAAAGAGACACAAAAGAGAAAAACGTGAACCGAACACCTTGGTTTTTTCCCTGGCTCTAACCGATTTCGAAATATAATGCAGGGACTATTCAAGCGATTATTCTATTATTGTCAAATTATGAGTTTTCGGTCAGTTATGAAAATAATAATGCTCCTATTCATTCAAATGCATTGAATTTGAAATAATCAAAGTAATTCAAATTTTCAAACAGAGAGAGGAAATTGGAATACAAAGAAAACTGATTATAATGTCATATTTTATGTCAAATTAATTCTTATTGTTTGTCATAGTAGCCTGTTAGTCTATTTCTTAATAAAGATTCTTCGTTGCAATATGCTCGAAAACAAAGCCGGCAAGCTTGAATATTCCGTTAGCGAAGCATGCCTAAATGCTCTGATTTTTGCTTGATCCAAAGTGAGCATGTTTTTGTTGTTCTTTACATGATCAAAACATAACGAAGGTATCTTCATCAATATCGGAACTATCGCAACCGTTGATCGAATGATACTGATGAAGCAAATGAAGGCACGGCAGCTTAATCTCTGCGTGTTGTTAATTATTGGAATATTCATAGATTGCACATCTGCAAAACTCCGTTGAATGAACTTCTAGACTTGTAGCTGTTTGAAGATATGGTGATATATTTGTAACAGGTTTATGGATGAGCAAACATTATCTCAGCCAATTTGTCTTAAGTTATGTATACTTAAAGGCAAGCTTGATGACCATCGCAGACATGAAATCTAAAGACATTCATTTCAGCTGACATAATTATCATAACTGACAGCAGGTTACATGAAATGTCTAATTAGCGAAATTCGATGTGAAGAAATAGATTCGTTTGATTGGGATCGATCGTCCATGTTATCTGTAGCTCAGTTGACAGAGAACTGGCATAACTAACCTTAGTAATAAGTTCAAGTCATAATAGTTGCACAGATTTTTGCATGGCAATTTGATTGAACGGTCACTGGTTTTTCACCGAAGGTGGTATATAGCTCCCAACACATTCAGATAATCTAAATATGATTTCCGGGAAAGTCATCAGTCAGGGTGAATGATGTCAGCAAGCTATTGAGAATATTGCACAAAGAACTTATACATTTTTTCTAAAAGATTAGTCAATGGCATATGGACAAATTCATAATAATTTGATTTTAATGTTTACATTTGTATGCAATATCCTTACTTACTTGCATACCTGCGAGGCTGTGAATAATAAGATAATGTGAAAAGATTGAATAATAGCCTACCTTACTAATTGCATAAAGGTTGCATCAACTGAATACCAATATTCGTGGCTGACGTTGTGCGCTAAAATTGGTAATTCAGTTTGAATATCATTATGTCCAATCAACCAGTAACTTTTCAGTAAAATTGAAAAAGATATTGCAGGACATCTACAGAAACACTACAGAAATTTGAAACTCAATACACATCAGAAATTGAACAATTTGATGCAAGTTTCTAAACTCAGTAATTAACTCACCATGGGAGTCAATCTTAATCTCACAGTCAATGCAATTTTGAATTATTTTGATTACCTTGAGATAATGAATGATAAACAAGCAAAAAGTCATTCATTATATGAAGCGTCTAAATTTCAACAAGTATAAGTTGCAGCATTCATTTCTTTTACAACATCGATCCTTTCTTAATCAATTTTTCTATATCAGTCGACGATTATTTGTATCTTAACGTCATTCTATACTATGAATGAGCTAAAGGAAGAATATCGATGAAAGACGAGGTTTACTTTTTGATCTCTGCCAAGAGAGACTAAAACATTTCACTGCTATGGATGCTATCAATGATCTGTCTACCGCCAATGAAATTGACTATTTTTTCAAAATATCCTATTAACATTCGGATGACAGGAATAAAGAAAGACGAATATTGAAATATAAACCGTTTCAGCCTCCTCACATTCGTAATGGAAATCGAAACCAACAGGTCACGTACTTCCCTTTGAAAACCAATCACCGACTTCCTGAATTCTCACTCATTTCTCCCTACCCGATCTCATGGCTGCGGTGAAGCGGCGGTACATTATAAGAAATACACTCTCACCTGGTCAATGGTCAATCATGGTGACGATTAGAGTTGAGAAGTTTTCCTCCGTACCGAGTCAGAAGTTTGACAGAATTCCGCGGCACACTCGCCCACTTTCTCTGGGATTGTGGCTCGACATTGAGCGTTGCTTTACTCTCAACTTCGGGGATTACATTTGGCCTAAGTAAATATCCAACATGGCGACAACTGCTATTGGCGAGTTACAGGCGCACATTTCCTCTCCACCACTTCCGAATTTCGTTTTGACGTGTACAAAAGCGAATGGAGGCACGAGACCAATGGTGAATTTGTTAAAACTTCGATTTCAATCCAGCTTTTGTCAGCAACAGAATGAACATGTCGTTGAAGACGTAAATCAGAGAGGTTGTTATCGCAAAGCTACCCCGTTCGTCCGCCTGATGCAGTACTGAGCTATCAAAGTGCCGTGCTCCGCCGTCTTTCGTCTGCTCACTACAGCCGGGAGTGGAACGTGGACGCTGTCCTTGTTGATAAGGCGTCGAGTATCTGTAATTGTCGTTATTGCTCAAGATTGTTCTAGTCACGAGGGACACGTGTAGATAAAAGAATTAGGGAAGTGTTCACTTCTCGCGGCAATTAGATAGGCCTAAGGAGAAAACGGATGACTCTCGTGCATCATAACAAATACTGACGGTGGGCGTGGGATCCACAATCTTCCAAGTCAAGTCATTTTGAAGATTAAATATTTATGAGGCTTTTAGGATGACAGATTTTGCCGATTCTATTTCTTTGTTTATTAAACTTGTACGTGCAAGTGAGTGATCAGGTTACATGAAGCATTTTTGAAACCTGTTCATCCTACCATGAGCGCTGATTGCCCATGAAATAGGGAAGCCGAATTCCAGTGGCATCTTATTTGGCTTCAAGTGATGAGCGTGTCACATAGTACAGATTGTTTCATAAAAAATGGATCACCCTTAAACATCGCCTTAACTTCAACTTTGTCTAACTCCGCCAAACTTGAACGAATTTCTCTGAAATTTGGAAGATATGTCAGTTGTGCTTACTAATATCATTGTTGGAAATTTCAAGCATGAATATTGAGTTGTTTTCCTGTTATAGATAAAAAAGTAGTAGATAATTTGATCTTCATTTAGCAATGTTACACAAAATCATACCTCACTCTTATAAAATTACATTTGTTTCCTTTGTTATGTAATATGTTGTTCTACAAGCCAAAAGCTATCAAGCAAAACAAAAATAAAGAAAATCGGTCAATCAGAGCCAGTATAGCACCATTATTCATCAACAATAATGTAACTGCTACATGTGATTAACTGGACTTCATGTTCCATAGCTTCCTGACTTCGTTGCGGTGGTGTTGGCAGCACTCCTGATTGCTTTCAGCTAGAAATCTATCTCTTACCGATGAACGTTGGCCAATTATCGATGAATATTTTACGAATGAACATTGGCCAAATGACAGATCAACTTGGTGATCCATCGACTTGGTCATTTATGGATGGTAATGCTACGTGTCACAGGAGTAGTAGAGTCAACTTATGCAAGTCTCAATTAGGGCCAGCTCGTTCTTCTGATCTGAATCCCATAGAAAATGCATGGAGTATTCTAAAACGTAACGTTCGTCGTTCACTGCTACCTACAGATGGCGTATCACAACTTACGTCACTGTTAAAAAGTGAGTGGAGAAAGTTAGATCAGTCAAAAATCAACGATATCATCGAATCAATGCTTAGACGAATTGGTAATGTCATTGACAATAAGGGTAGGGCCACAAAATATTAGCTTCTTAAGAACCGTTACTGTATCATAGCTTATCAGATTATATAAGGACATTTAAATATATTAGGGACATGAAATAACATGAAAAATGCTTTCTATATCATACTTATGTTTTATTCAGTCAAATTTTAGGATGATCCACTTTTTATGAAACGGACTGATACATGAGTGGCTGAGTCGTGCGAGATATAAAATTAACGAATTTATTCTTGAATTCTATTCAAAATCCTTTTTTCAATCTGTTTTCGGATGACATGAATATTGCAAAAATGTAGCAGTAATAGTCTCATCACATTCAATGGGTGAAAAAATTAAGAAAAACCCTCTCGGTCAAAGTATCAGAAAGCAAAGCAGACGATAGTTTCAGCTTATCTAGCGTCACAGAAACTCCATGCTATAAAGGATGCGTGTAGTTTATCATAGGCACTGACACATTAGGCTTCTATCTGGCACTGAAAGATAGCGAACATCAGGGTTGGAATCGGCCGTCGGTCCCAGCCCGGCCGCAAATTGTGAAGGCCGGCCGGCCGGCTTTAGCAGCGACAGCCGGCCGGTTAATTTAATTAGACCCTTGGACGACATTAAGTCTAGAATAAATTCCTTTGTCAATCATTACAACATTAAGAGCATGTAAATGTAGTATAATTTGAGAGCATCTACGTGCAAGTTTTGTGATAAGTATTGTGAACTTCTCTTTAAACAGTATAAGAAATGATTGCTGGCAACTTATACATGTGGTTCAAACCCTGCTTTATCTCAAATAAAGCTTCTAGAATTTTGAATTTGTATGAATTTTGTAAGCATTGTGTATTCTTCAACCTCTCTATTGTAAAATTATACCAGATCTTGAATAATTTCACAACATGGGACAGTTTATATAACACGTGGAATTTGGAGATGCAATAAGCAATGGAGTTCAATGCAACCTAGAGCCTACTACCCGAACATTCGACAGTGGATCTTGGATAATTGTTTGATAAGCTACCTGCACGCGATAAATTTTGATTGACGTTGTGCAGCAACAGTTCCACTCGATCTTGGGACACTCACTGAAATGAAAAATTGATGACATGTTTGGTGAGCTCATTGTTCCAGATTCTTATACGTCAGCTCGCGGTCATCAATGTAAACTCAAAAGATTTGAATTTGAACTGTAGTAGATAGAGTTCTCAATTGACGTCACTTCAGTGAATCATTTTAAATCAAGTTTGCACGTCGCACACATTTCGTAACATCAGCACGGTCAGTGATCAAATTTTTCATCACTGAACTTTTGTCGTTTTAAAAACTTTTATTATATTGGAACTTGGAATTTGTTGACCGCTTAAAGCTTTCTTGTGCAGACGGGATATAGAAATACACATATCAATGCTACTATTACATCAATGCCCGTTTGGGTCATTATTTTGATTATCTGTATGATTGACTTTGAAAATGCAGTTAACATTATCATAAATTATTAAATTGTGCCTGCAACTGATTAGACCAGTAAATAAGTCATTACGCGTATTACTGGTCATCGCACAAAACATCATTCAAAGTGCGAATAATTGCATTGTGTAATATTGCATTGTAATAGGTAACTCTCGCTTATACGGAGTACCGGTGCCTGCCATTCATGCATTTCATGTAGGCTATGTGGAAATTGAATAATTTCTATAATGGCACAACTTGAGCAAATAATGTCTGACGATCACAATCTTGCCCAACCGGTATAGAGACGCCGGCCACCGACCGACCGGCCGCCACAAACCCGGCCGGCTCCAACCCTGGCGAACATTATCAACTCTATGTAGCGCATATGTCTACAAACTATTGACACTTATTTTATCAAAATTCTAATGCAACGGAAAGTCAAGGGCACAAGTGATACGTGTACAATGTACAGTCTAATTTCCATTTCCCAATTTTATTACATTGAGGTTGTAAAGTTGCTTAAATGTGAGCTTGATAAGAAAGTTACGACATGTCAAGAATATTTTGTTTTGAATTGTTTTGAATTGTTTGAAAAATTGCTTTTGAGAATGCTTTAAATTTTTATGGCGTCCCGAGCCTCTGAGCACGATAACCAAGGCTCGAGCCGTGTTTTGATATGGTGCAGTTTTCACTTTCGACTCCGATCTGGCCTGTGGTTTTGAGTTTAAAAGCTCAGGCCTCTCCTTTCCATGTTACCTTTGAAGATTATATCCCTTTTGCTGGATGTTCTGTGCAGAACATGGAAGTCTTTAAGTAAAATTTATTAAATTCTTTGGGGGATTCACTAGCTATCAATAGCCAAATCTGTTCTATCGATCTTCATGTAAACCATAGCCCTAATGAGGGCGCCTTTCCACCGACCACATCTTTATCTCCGAAACTAATGATTATTTCTGTCATCTAAAGTCTATCTAAAGTCAACTATAAATTCAATCATGGGTTAAAGGTCCAGCATTCTGATTTTAGTGCATCATAGAGATTTAGTGCAGATTCCAAAAGAAACTGAGGATTTATGCAGACAAGTCGCAAAATAACAGAACGATTTAGTCAACGCGGTACAGAATAGCTCTTCGATACATTCTAAAGCTACCTGATGTCAGACGTGAGTCAAGCTTCACCAAATGAAGTATGTCGTGTCTGATGAAAAATATCGCAGTGCTGATTTTGTGGAGTTTTTGAGTATTAAAGTTCTTGCATTTGTGGCTGAAGTGATAAGCCAAACTATCGTTTTCTTTGCAAGATGTTACTAAATGAAAATAAATAAAGCTACTGGAGCTCACAAGTTGATCCGTTCAAGAGATAACTAGAAAGTTCGCTAGGGGCGAAATACGCTTCGTGGGGCGCAGGATATCTAAGTCACCTGAAATTTGATAAGGGAAGCTTCAATGGAAGCGTGACATTTGCAACATCTTTGACTGCTCATTCCGCATTTCTTCAACCTTTTGTTGAAATAAATGACAAAAAATCAAATAATAATATAGTAATCTAATAATTACCCAAACTTTCGGCGCGATCCTTCGATAAGAGTGACAAACTGTCGATTAACACAAAATGAGCATTTATAACACAAATAAATTCTCTTGCATGTTGAGTTTTCCATCCTAGGCCTAGTCGTAGGCTCACGCCGAAAATTTGGGCAATTACATTAATTTGATCTTTTTGCCATTACTTCCAAGAAGCGGTCGGAGAAATACGGATATTCAATCACTTATTTGCTACTGTCCCGACAATTCACTTTAAAATACAGGTAAACATCGATATAAGAAGCATCGATGAAGTGTGATGATCAACTGGGCGCGATGGGGTCTTGGTCCCCAAACTTTTTGTTTTATAGAGAGGCCGCCGCTTCATGTAATCATAATCAGTGGGGTTGATATGATCAAGAATCAAATCCACTTCAAGATCAAGATTCATCTCAAGATTGTATCAAGATTTCATTTTCATTAAAACCACAAGTCATCCTTGATCAACCGATGGATGACGAGGGATGATTCATACACACTCAGTGATAGCGAAGTAATGAAGTGCCATCAAAGTAATGAATTCGATAAATCTCTTTAGAATTCTGCTTTTTCTATTTAATTTCAGTCTTGAAATTGAGTCTAATAAATAAACAAGAAAACACCGGTGTAAGCAGCTTTATTTACTTGTCTTTCTTCGCTATACAAAACACGCAAATTCTGTATTGTTGCTGACCCCAGGCCCAAGGGTCAAAAAGCATGCAATCAAATCGGTAAAAGGCTCAGCTAACAGAGTCGAGGTTTTGGACCCCACATTATGTCGATGTCTGACTGTGTGTCATATTTCGATTTAACATTTTTCTGAAAGATTTGATCACCGTTTGCGTTTCTGTGATAGGCCAAAACGACAGTGGCCATTGACTCCTTAACTTCAGCACTAATTTATTCACTCTTATCAGTGAATCCCAGTTGATATTTTGAAAAATGGCTGTTGCATCGTACTGCAACAAAGTAGGCATATTTTCCATCTACGTCAGACAACTACCTTTTGACAACTACATTTTTATTCATCTATCTTCTAATGGAATAATAACTTTAGAAGAGACATGAAAATTAGAAATAGGTCAAGCTTCTCAGGTAGAAAAGAATGTTTATAACTCCATGACGTGAATATAATTGCATACAAAACTATCGACTAACTTCTGTCGCATTATTCAACGTTCCCAATTCGATTACCATATGCAGAGAGCCATTTTTATTTGAACAACCTGTCACTAGCATATTTCCTAAGTCGGGTCGATTACTTGACTTTTCACTCTTCAGAAAACGATTTAATCAAACAAGTGTAGGCTGTTAACTTCTCGGTGAAAACGTGCATGGAATGAAAAGCAGATGTTGAGTTTCGTTGACTGAACGATTACGTCGATTGTTTTCTATAATACAATTGGAAAGTATTGTGTCAAGTTGACAAAAAAGAATATGAGTTGGGAATTGAAAATAATAACCGTAAAGTAGAGAGCGTTCCCCCAACTTACCGCAAGTTTCGGAGTAAATTACCGAAAATCTGTTAATTTAATCTTTTTTTGCTGTCTGTGTTGTTTTACGTCGTAAAATTTATTTTACAGTTTTTTTAATTTTTTTAAACTTTAATCCTATAGAAGGTGCTGGACTCCGAAGGCCCTGACTGTTTTCACTTGAAACTCATCTTGATCGACCAATAAACTTTCATCGAGAGAGTATGGATACTTTGTTCTAACTTAATACACTTTGAGAAACTCTATAAAAGCCAAATTTGTTGTTTTATGAAATACTGTTACTGTCTATGCCTCACCTTCCTAGAAAGATACTTTCTAAAGACAGCAAGCATTCAATGATGCTTATATTAAAGCACAAAGACACTATCATCCATATTTTTAAGATAATTGGAACAGTTATCACAGGAATCTAAAACGCATAACAACATATTTTTCGGTCATCCACTAATAAGTGCAAAAAAAGGTGCACCGGTGCGAACAATTGTGACAAACGCACAGTCCTAAATTAAAATATGATTGAAAGTGTAGGAGTTTTCCTAAAATAGCAATCAAAGAGTTTTGCTCAAAGTCACAACTTCTCAAAGTGTCATACTAAAAACAGTGATTTGCTATTTTATGAAAAAATTTATTAATTATAGGCCTATAGGTCTGACATGGTTCGTTCAAAATTAATACTTGGAGAAAATAAAAGCGATTGATATTTTGCACAAAAACTGAGAATTCGGAAGAAGAAATTAGTGAAGCGTTGGGAAAAGGACATCCCTCACCTGATGGACGTCATGATTGACACGTACGAATGTTTTCCTCTTTGCAATATGGATTCGAAGACTAAGTTTTTATACCAGACTCGTTTTTGTTGACGTTAGTGTGAAACTTCCATTCAACTCGTCAAATCAGAAACCTACACGGTAGCAGCTGCAGTAGCCTTATTTTCTCAGAGAAGTGGCATTTCTATTGTGCTTCGACTCGCCAGCTAGTGAGTGTGTTGAGGTTGAGCTGTTATTTACTGTGAGTACATATACTCCCAATTACCACTATTACTTCGCTGAAGGAAAACTAACTCAATCTATCGAAACTGTCACACCGTTTGCATTTGACAAATTTCAGACAGCTCCTAATGTTTGTCCACATGGGGTACAAACCGAGGAGGCAAGCGCTATAACGAAATCACCTTGACAACGGCATCTACACAAACTACTATCGGATGAAGCTGCATTACCTGGCAGACTTAGGAAAATGTTATCGCATGAAATGACCTGACCGTTAGGGGCAGAGAAAATCAACAAATAAGAAATTGAAATGGCAGCTTTGATCAGCAAGCTTTTGTTGTGAACAATGATAAAGACATTGTTAAAAAGACAACACTTGAGTGTAATTGTGTCAGTGTATATTGCAGAATGATAGAGGTGATTAAGCTAAATTTGGTTTGGTTTCCTAAAGTTAACCAATGACTCATCCAAAGCTGACCAAACGTGACTGTTCAGTCTTCTCAATCAGGGAATTAGCCCCTCGGTGCTTCTATTCTCCCCTCCCCCACTTTTCTAATTTTTCATAATTCATCAAATTTCGTCAAACTTAGTCACCCTGTATTTAGAGTAGACTTGATCTATCGAAACAGACTTGATCGACTTGATCGGTCACTGAGTGATAGTACAACACCACTAAGAAGTATTACTTGAACCTTGGGATGAAGAATTGGTCCCTTGGATACTCAGTTAGAATATAAGATACAGCTGTGATCATGAACATCATAGGATTGTTGTTCTTGTCTACAGTGAACATTAAAGCAATTTTCTACAAACCAGAGGAATTTTACTCACTCAACGCTTTTGCGATGGTAGCGAGACTGCATTTAGATGCAAAAGATGATCGTTGACGATGCAACACTCGCGAGTGTCAACAGCAAAAAATGTGGGGAGGGCAAATAATAAGAGTACCAGACCCTCTTCAGATTGTAGCATAGATTGATATTCAAGTCATGGGACTTAGCAATGGGATTCTGATCCCGGTCAGAGGGGATTCAATTGCGTTGGGTTATGGATCAAGCGGGCCAGGAACATGCGGGGAAGTCAAATGGGTCGTGAGTCAGGTGTTCGTGAAAAGATGTTGGGTCAAGTGAGTCGTGGTTGGTTACATGTGATGTGGGTCAGGTTTCTTTGACCAACTTCCAACCACTTTAGCACGTCAACAATTCCGCATTTCTAATGAATGTGTACAAATATAACCGATTCCAGATTCTAGACTGCTACTATTCATGATTGGCGTCCAATTAAAGTAGGTGGTCAATGGTCATCGTAAGTCGAAAGGTGATGATGGATGCATTAGATACCTATCTATAGTTTATCAATGTAGTGCATGTAGCCTACATCATAGTGAAAATCAAATATAGTTACATATGGATAACTCTTATCTGAAACACATATTTTTTAGTTCTTGAGCGAGTTACATTCAATTACAGTAGTGTTCGGATTTAGTAACATCGGATTTAGTAACAATTCGGATTTACTAACATATTTTCGTAGCACGGCGAAGTTTCCTATTTATTATAGAGAAACTTGTTCGGATTTAGTAACGTCGAATTTAGTAACAATTCGGGTTTAATAACAATTCTTATTTGCACCATTGATGAAATCGTTCGAGTATTGTAACATGTTGACCACCTGCGAACGAGAAGTATTTGTGCACACGTGCCCTTCCCTTCGGCGATTCAGATTTAATTGAGATAAAACCATTGATAACCTTAACAGATGTTATCTGAGGTAGCTGGTGTGCAGACTAAGTCAAGAGCCTCTGGTCAAGAGCGTGTTACGATCATCAGTTGCATTGATAACTCAAATCCCATCCCTCTCGATTCAAGCGCAAGTTAAGCATTGATGTAGGAGTTAGCAGGATAGTGGACTTCCCTAACTTTCTCGCTGCCGCGGTGAACCTGATGACCGTTTGTGCGAGACGAGGGATTGTGCCCCGCGCCCAGTGCGCATGTCATCACATTTTGACAATTGATAAGATGCTCATTCGAATTTGACTGATAATGATCTAAGAAAGAGCCTCTCTGAACACACCTGGGATGTCACTTTATAAAGTGTGAATGATAATTGTTTGCACGATGGATCAGATAAGTGTCAGAGACTCCAAAATCTTGCTGTGTACTTGACGAAACTTACATCAATGAATTTAAGATCTATCACCGGCTTTTAATCAAATCCGAAGGAAACACATCATCACAACCTTAGTCTGTCTAATATTGTGTGCACGCATCATGTCTCCACCTACGAACAAGCGAACTCGACTATCACTTTCGGACAAATATTCTGTTATTCTCGATTTGAATAAAGGTGTGAAATCTTCGACGATTCAGAAGCGATTAAATATTTCGCATTCTCTTGTTTCTGTTATCAAGAAAAACAAGGATGCTATATTAAAACAGTTCGAGGCTGGTGAAAAGCACACGCAAAAGTCAAGTAAGAAATGCAACTACGAAGAACTCGATCGACTGCTTCTCGAGTGGTTTAAACAGGCATCAACGGCGAATCTACAAGGATTAACGGGCATCGTTCTACAGCAACAAGCACTCAAACTTGCTGCTAAAGCAAATTTAGTGGATTTCGACGAAGAAAAAATTGACATTAATTGGATCAATCGCTTCAAGAAAAGACATTCCATCGTGTCTAAAATTCAGCATGGAGAAGCGTCATCTGTGGATCCTAACGACGTTGCTTATTGGCAGGAAAAGAGCTTACCGGAGATTCGACGTGCATTTCCTAGCAAGGACATTTTCAATGTTGAAAAATGTGGACTTAGGTGGAAGTTGCTACCAAATAGAACACTGGCATTCAGGGAAGAAAAGTGCAGTGGAGGCAAGCATGCCAAGGACAGGATAACTGTCTTAGTAGGAGCCAGTGCCGAAGGAGAAAAACTGCCATTACTTATCATCGGTAAGTCAAGGATGCCTCGTGCGTTCCGAAACAAACAACTACCAGTGGAATATAAATCCAATCGACGCGCTTGGATGACCGGTGAGTTTTTTACTGCCTATATTCAGCAATTAGATCAGCAAATGAGGTCTAAAAATCGAAAAATCGCTCTCATCATTGATAATGCTCCGTCGCATCCCAAAGTCGCTAATCTGACGAACACAACATTGCTCTTCTTACCTCCAAACACAACGCCTCACACACAACCTGTGGATGCAGGTGTGATTAGAAATATCAAACACCAATACAAATTGAAACTCGTAAATCGAAAGATTGACGCACATGACCTTGGTCAAAAATTTCGCGATTGATATGTACGAAGCAGTCACCATGCTGCATAGCTCATGGCAGAATCTGTCAAGTGAAACGATTAAAAACTGTTTTCACCATGTAGGGTTTCATGAGGAAGAAGTGCAACCAATGTGCTCACATGAGATCGTTCAGGATGAGACGGTCATACATCAAAACATTCCTGATAACATTTGGGAACGCCTGCGTTTGGTTTACGGAGACTTCAATTTCGATGAATATGTTGACTTTGACCATAATGTGATCACAACAGAAACTCTCAGTGACGAGCAGATAATTCAAAGTGTTCTTCATCCAGATACGGCAAGTGATGACTCTGATCAGGAATGTAGCGTTCAAAACGTTACAGAGTATGAGGCTCTGAGCAGCATTGATACACTTGTCCGATATTTTCGTGACGACGAAGACGGTGCCCCTTTCATTTTTGAATTGAACAAATTCAAAAGTCATGTTGTTCACCGTGGCCTTGACAAGAAGCGACAGTCCACATTGGATTCCTTCCTCAAGTAAGCATTGAAATAGAAGTGTGTCGGAAGTTAAGAATCGCTTTTAATTCCTCTTTACTACATGTACTATGCATTATTTTCTGTAGTAACTGCGTGTATATCCTATAGTGTTTATGCTTATAGTAACACTAATTGGTCATATTCTTGCTATTGATTGAGTCTTTGTACCATTATTTCATTGAAATATCATCAGTGACATGATTAGTAGTAACCCCGTGGCAAAATCAAGGACAAAATGTGAAATGATGAGTCATCATGCTGACTCGTCCCCTTGACCTTGCGTGACCTGCTGACCTCACGTGATCTTAGGGGATGACCTCGCGTGACCTTAGGGGATGACCTTAGGAAGAGAATTTGCCAAGGATGTGATGGAAGGATGGGTCCGAGAGGAAGAAACGGGTCCCTTTGGTTGTAGAGATCGTAGAAAGTCGTGCAATAGCTCATTTGAAAGCTGAGAATGAGAAAAATGCAGTGGAAAGCTCAGTTTGGACTAATTTTCTTAGGTTTAGGGAGGAAAATGGCAGGAAAGCGTCAAGAGTTGAAAAGTCAGGTTTTGGAGGTTTTGGGATGAGAAAAGTCGTTTTTCGGGCAGAAGGAGGTCTCGGATGGGAAAACGGAGTGCAAATTCGGACGTTTTGATCAATGTTGGGTCTAGGAACTTCTTCCCAACTCAATCGAAGAGAAAAAGTTCTGATCCCCCCCTCGGCAACGATCTTCCAACTTTGGTTGTAGACATCGTAGAAAGTCGTGCAATAGCTGGTTTGAAAGCTGGGAGTGAGACAAATTCAGTGGAAAACATGGCTTGCTCGTATCTGCCTTCGTTTAGAGGTGAGACGTTATTAACAATTTGGGACATTGACGAAAAAAACGACAGAGTTAGAATGTTTATGAAAATCGCTCTAGCGGGTGAAGCAAGTCTCGGACGGGAAATCAGAGACCAGATTTGGAATCAGCGTCAAATTCTGCTTCGGCATGGTAAATTTGAAAGCCATCGGAGAGAAAAAATTTTTCATCATTTTTCCGAAAAACGACAGAGTTAGAATTTTTGCGATGTCTGTGGGCTGTAGAGCCAAACCGAAGCATTGGATGGGAAAATGGAGGGCAGATTCGGATTCAGCGTCAAATTCTACATGAAATGGTGGATTTCCAGCTCAATCGAAGCAGTAGAACCGGAGATAGACGTATTTAAAGATTTGAATGATGGGTATTACGTCATCAGCTGATCGCCACACACTATATAAGCGGGAACCGACAGAGACTTTTCATTTAGAGGAGAGCGATTGTCAAAGGTAGGTCGTCTCTCTGAGCTCCGATGATAGCTTCGGACATTCCAAATTCCGGGGTTCTGTAAGAAACCGACTTAGAAAATTTCATTGCTGAAGTCAGCTAAGGCGTCAGACTTAGAGGTTCGCCAGGAGATGGCCTTCGTCTCCAGACCATAAAAGACTCCAAAACTTTAATGGTTTGTAACTTTGCTTCTACAAGTCCGTTTGACTTGATTCAAAAAGGTTCGGTCGCTATTGACCTGCCCTAAGTGATAGACTACTTATAAGATTTCGTAAGTAGTGCTAAAAAGTTGAAAAATTTAAATGCACTAGTTTTGGAGGTTTTCTGGGGTTTTCGACCCTGCTGAAGTCAATGAAAGGATTTTTAGTGATGTCTGAGCCAGTCTTCTCATGTTACAATCAGATTTTCACTGAAAGCGAGCAAGATACGGAGAGTTTTGCTGTAATATTCCACTGACAGGGTGTTCCTTCGGGACGGCGGACGATGCCGTAGTGATAAGTGTGGCAAGGGAGTGTGTCATAGTTTAGACCGAAACCGCTGGGGCAACTCGTCTCATATTGGGCATTTGACACAGTTCTCAACGTAGCACTTTGAACGCCAATCGGTTGAGTCCTAGCTATCTTGTCATGGGTGGCCTCTAAACATCTCCATTGCAAAACGCTGGTGAATCAAGCTCTCTACGGCTTGCTATCAAGCTGATCAAAGTAACGACTTGGGTCGTTTCCTCTTGTAAATTACTCCAC
This sequence comes from Prostheceraeus crozeri, assembly GCA_907163375.1. Taxonomy (NCBI): domain Eukaryota; kingdom Metazoa; phylum Platyhelminthes; order Polycladida; family Euryleptidae; genus Prostheceraeus; species Prostheceraeus crozeri. Next base: position 287,598 of record CAJQUW010004489.1, on the reverse strand, counting down.
CGATTTTCATGTCAAAATCGGGGCCCGGATACCAACACAGTGACATGACGCACGCTCTGTCCGCCCGAGGTTGGATTTGTGGGTCGAGGCCTTGGAGCTGGGATAAGATCCCCTCTGAGTAATGCCTGTAACGGATTCAAGAGCTTAACACCCAAACGGTTGCTGGCTTGCTATCAGGCCTTCTTCGTCTAGCCTCAGTAACTCAGGCTTGGCAACATCTATCGTTTGTCATTGTAACTTGGTAAAAATGGGATGGCTACTGCAAGCATTGACGTCAAACCTTTTCGCGTCATAGGGGAATCCGTCTTTGTGTTGGGAGTTGGTAACAGAAAGCACGGTGACTGCCGATACCCATACATGGTAAAACTGCTGTTGTCAAGTTAAAAGCATGGTCAAATAAGGAAGGTCTGAATCATAGCTTTGTGCTGGCTGGGTATATAAATCGCGACTTTTTTCTAGTCTTCACTCCTGTTTCAAGTTGCAAGACGAACGGTGAGTGCTCTGCTAAGGTTTGCTATCAAACTTTGGGATTTAGGATAAAGCTAGGAATCATACTCTTTAACTTTGGTTGACGATTTTATTCCAACGTTTGCTATCAAACGTTTGATGACTTAGTCTTTCAATGCATATCAGCAAGTAGTATCCTATAAACACTTGCCATCAAATTTTACTCTATCTTTACAGAATCATAATGCCGAAATCAAGCAATGCAAAAATGTTGGTTGGCAAATGCAGTTGCGGCAAGATTGCCAGAGGTAGTGAGCTGATGAAGCACATTAAAGAGGGGACGGTGGGCGTGCATATGAGAGAGGTGTTGTTGAGAGTGTGCGTCCATCATCGGGTGGTATGTGGGGAAGGGAATGAGGTGGCATTTATTAAGGATCACAACGAGTGTCCAAGTGGTAATATAGCTATGACAGGGTTCAAGGAGTGGTTTGAGGGAGAGTTGTTGGAAAGGGAAGAGGTGAGGAAGGCGGTGGCAACGATTGAGGGCGTGGTTGGGGAGAAAGTGGTGACGAAGGCGAGTGATGTGAGTTCGAGTGAGGAAGTTGAGTTGAGAGCGGAAATGAAGAAGAAGGATGATGTTGATTTGGATAAGGTGATTAAGGATCTGTTTGGGGATATCGGTGATCTGGAGGGGGAGGGTGAGGAAGTGGGTAAGCCGATGGCAGCGTCATCGCCACGGCGGGAAGAGGGGTGTGATACGGAGGCATTTGTTAGGTTGAAGGATCGTGTGATGGGTTTGGAAAGTGTAAATAGAAAAGTTTTGAAGGAGAATGAAGAGCTGGTGGCGAAGGTTGAGGGGTATAGGGCAACGAGGGAAGAGTTGGAGAGTATGAGAAAGAAGGAGAAGGAATGGATGGCGGAAAGGAGCGAGTTGATGAGGAAGGCAGGTTTGGTGGAGAGTTTGCAGGCGAGTTTGTCGAGGAAGGATGAAGAGATAGAGCGGATGCGAAGCGTGGTGAAGGAGACGGAGGAAGTGAAGGGTATAAATAAGAGGTTGGCGGGTGAATTTGAGCGACTGCATGAGTGTTTGAAGAGTAGAAAAAGAAGGGTGTATGAAGTCCATCTTCCCCTCTTTGAAAATAATATATGTGACGTCCCCACAATCACTGACGACCCTAATGTGACTCAGCAATGCTATGAGGGCAACGGAGTCCGGTGCCTACATATCAATTTGAACATCACTGGAGAGCTGGAGGACTTCGTCGTCCGAAAAGTTCGGAAGAAGTTGCCCAGTAAGTTACTTCAACATCATCATTTCCTTGCCGCCTCTAATCTCCTATTCTTTTTCTTTCAGAGTGTTTGCAGAAGTGAGAGTGTCGGTGGACGGAGAACGACCCATGGGCTCTTTTAAGGGCAAACCTTCTAATGCAGCTAAAGCGGTCCCAAACCCGCCACATATCTTCGGATCTGGAATGCAGAGGGGAAAAAAATGATGAATGGAATGAAGGGAGGACATTCATGCGCCACACGCAACACATAACAGACTTCTCTCTTTGCTAGTGAACAAACTCTTGTCAGTGTCGTACAAAGGTTTTACTGCAGCACAGGTTGATGTATAGTTAGAAAAGTTTGATCATCAACGTTGTATTCGTAAGTGTCGTCAGCAAGTGTATCATGTTGTACAAAGGTTTTACTGCAGCACAGGTTGATGTATAGTTAGAAAAGTTTGATCATCGAACTTTATTCGTGAGTGTCATCAGAAAGTGTATCATTATTTGTAAAAGTTTTAATGCTACACAGCTTGATGTTTTATGAAACACACATGTCATGAAATGTAAGTGTTAGTGTAGTCAAATAATATTACCGCGACGCGTGTTTGTGAAAATAAAGTTTGATCATTGACGTTGTATGACTGACCGAACTCATCACAGCACAAGAAAGTTTTAGAAGGTTTTACTGCACAGTGTAGATTGCCTTGTAACTTACTTTCACAGTGTTAGAAAGTTTTATGGGAGACAGTTGCCCAATGTTTCCCTATTAGAAAATTCAAACTCCATGACTGTTAGATTCGCTTCATCAGGTTTACTAAAAGCAGTTTTCTACTGCAATGAGAGTTTAGAATGTTATATATGAAAACAGTGTACACCACAGCATTAGAACGTTTAGCACAACACAAGTGTCATGAAAAAATACTTTATTTGGTCTTTGATTTAACATCATTGAAACCCACTTTATTAATAGCAATGACAATATGCTTTATTTTATTCAGAAGCAAATAATCGCCGTAACCATGAAAGTTGACCATACGAGAAATAATCTTCCGCAGATGTCGTGTATAAAACTCAGAAGCATCAGTAACATATTCTTGTCCATAGGAACGAAATTGAAAATCAACACTTTCCGCTACTTCACCTTCTGGAAAATGAATGTAATTGACATGTGCAATTAAGTGAGCCTTGATGAGACTGTCTTTGAAATAAGATATCAACTCCGTAAATATTTTTCGTGTGTAGTCTAAACATGCTTCCAATTCTGTCTCCTCCCTTTGAAACTCAAGGATGTAATCTTGTATTAAGCCTCCGAAGCACTTTGATGAAAACGAATCGAGAAATCATCATGTTTCAATGTATTGACTTCAGGTGCCATGGTTGAGTCTATTGCTAAACAACATTTTTTGCCTAACACGATTTCAATAACGCGTTACAATTGTGCGTACGCACATCGGGAACTCTAGCTCGTCTGTGATTGGATGAGAGGTCTGATCCATTCACCACTTAGGAAAATCTTATAAAAGGCAGTGCACCAGCTCTGCTCTTCACATTTATCTTTCACAAGGTGAGTGTCGCTGAGCTCCTGCTATCAGGTTGTTTTGACTTGCTATCAAGTTGAATAGTCTCTTGCTATCACATCTTCTGCTCATAAAACATATCATCGCTGTAATACCTCCTTTGCTCGAGCGATCCTTCGGGACGGTGGGTACTGCCGTAGAGGGATTGCGTTGCACGGGTTGTTCGTCGTTTGTTAGACCGAAACCTCTGAGCCGTTGCTCATGTTGGGCGTTCGACTTCATACTCAACGTGACGCTTTCTCTCGCCAGGTCAGAGTACTTTAGCCATTCGACAAAGGTTAGTCTTTTTGATATGGAGTAGAGGGAAATGTAATTCATTAGATGTCACTTCAATGATTGTTCCCAAACGTTGACTAGGCAAATGAAACGATTCTCATCTTTCCTTTTTTAGTGATTGAAGTCTTACTTATCTACCATTGATCATCTACAATCGACTATCTACCATGGAATTGACAAAAATTGAGAACTACCGCATTGCTGTCGAGATGGAAAAGGCCACCATCGAGCAATGTAAGTATTTGTATCAAGGTTGACTCTATTACTAACATCATTAGGGTAGTCATCCTCATTAAAATCAAGAGCACCTCCCTTATTTTGTTCATGTCTAAAGCGAATCCAAATTTTACCTCTGCTTATCTTTGCTGTCATTCTTTTTCAGTACATGAATGCATTCGTAATGGGGAACCCGTCCCCCAAGGAGCAATCGGGCAAGCTTACGAGCGGCTCGGCAAGTGTAAGGATCTTTAACATCTCATGTTTATAATGTTTCAGATCCTCTGCATCATCCTCATTATCTAATCTCTCTTTTCTCTCTACAGATATGCCGAAGAAGAAGAAGTGGAAGGAAGCCGCGAGGCGGAGATTCGAAGCTGAATTTCCGGCCCTACCTTCCCAACCATCTACCTCCGCCCAAGCTGCGACTCCTCTCTCGGGCATTGTCATCGCCCCAACTCCATCGCCTGCTCCGCTCCCTGTGCCAGTCCCTGCTCCTCGTCACCACATCCCTCCGACACCAAAGCCCAGGACTCTTCCACCCTTGGCTCGTGTCCCTCTCCTGCCTCCTCCGCGTTCATCCCTGCTGCCGGAGTTGCAGTCCTTAGATGGTAAGTAGTCGTGATTGCGAAATAGGGGGCTAAGACTTCAAACTTGAAATGTTGATCATGTTACTAATCTCTTTTCTCTTTTTCTCAACAGATCTGGCGACGGTTCTCCTGGACGGCGACGTTCCTTTCCGTTCCATCATCATCCCGGCATCACCACCACCACCTGCAGCGGCCGACCTCCCTCTCCTCTCCGTCAAGTTGGTGGAGAGATTGTTGGAGCAGGAGGAGCTAGAGATAGTGGGAGATGAGAGGGAGATAGTAGTTGAAGAGAAGAAGGACTTTCAATGCCAGCGGTGTGACAGGGTCTTCGCCTCAGCCTACAGTTTGAGACGTCACACCGCTGGCCGCACCTGCAGGGGAGGAAAGCGCCGACCGATCCCTCAACGGCCCAAGTGTGAAGGTTGTCGACGCACGTTCTACAACAGCACCAACTTGCGAGTCCACATCGAAGGCGGTTCCTGTGGCAGTGTGAGGCAACCACCGACAACAACAGGTAGGAAGCATCCTTCATCGCACGTCGGCTTTTCCTGTTCTTCGTGTCAGAAGACCTTTCCTACAGAGTTTGTTCCTTCTTCACACACACACTGTCACACTCATCCCACTGAGCTTTACACTGACAGCAACGTCACTCTAAGGCTGAGCAAGTTTTCCCTTGAGAGGCTCGTTCGCGATCATGAGTTAGAAAGCTCTGAAGCCGTGCAAGACATTCATCCTTTCTTGATGAATAATATAAGCTTAATTCATCAAATGTTGGCGAGCTTAGATAGATTTTTACTTAAGGGCATGTTCTATCTCACTGCTCGTTTCAATAAAGTAGACAGTAGCATGGGAGAAGTAGAGTCCACTGTGACCATTAGGATAGCCTCCTGTGCTGCTGATCTCATAGGTGATGTAAACGAGTGGATAGAGAGACATGCCACCTATCTCGTCAGCAATTTAAATAAATTTAATGAAAGAGACAGCGGTCTGATCTTTGATGGGATAGAGAAAGTAGACATTAAAATCAATCTTTTAGAAAATTTACAAGGGAGTGGTTGTTTCACCCTTCCCAAAGCACTGGCTGACAAAAAGGCTGTCATCAATGTAGAGTGTCACTCCAAGTGTTTCAAGTATGCCGTCCTCTCCATTCTTCACTACAATGATATAAGGGTACATCGTGAACGAATCACTCACTATCGTGAATGGGAGGATGAGCTTAAGTTTGATGGGTTAGATGTCAACACATTAGATTTTAAAGGCATCGCCCAATTTGAAAAATTGAATAACATTAAGATTGTCATCCATCTCTGGGAAAAAGGTCTGAAGGGTGTTAGGTATAACAACCGCCAAAGTAACTTCGACCGGGTTGTCAATCTCCTCCTAGTCTATAGCGACAACCACCCAGAATGGCATTATTGTGGCATTCCCAAAATTTCAAAGTTGTATCGCCACCAAAAAAGTTATGATAACAAACATTATTACTGTGATCGCTGCACACGGCGTTTCACATCAAAAGCATTTTTTGAAGAACATTACGAGTGGTGCTCTCGGGGTAAACGTCAAATGGAAGTCATGCCCAAAGATAAATTTTATAGGTATGAAGAAAACAGCAATGAGCTCAGTCCCATATGTACCATCTATGCGGACATTGAATGTTGCATTGAACAAGAAGATCTAAGTCATGAGCCAGCAGCCTTTGCCTGTTATGAAGTTTGGCATCCATATTATGGGAATCAAAATAAAATGCATGTGTGGCAAAGCAAGGAGTGCGTTGAAAACTTCCCCAACTTTTTAGATAGGAAAACCCGTTTTCATCAACGCTATGAAACGGAGCTGACTAGGAAACCCATGTGCTTCACAGAAGCCGATAAAATCAAATTTGATAAGACCACGGAATGTCCCCGCTGCTGTTCATCCTTTGATGATCAGCAACATAAGAAAGTGAGGGACCATTGCCATCTCAGTGGTAAGTTTAGGTCTGCCTTATGCAGTAAATGGAATATGAAACTTAGGCTCAAACGGCGAACGCTCCCCGTCATCTTTCATAACTTTAAATGTTATGATGCTCACATCATCATTCGCCATGGATTCGGTAGAATGAAATCCTGGTCATCCAAAATGATTGAACAAAGTAAGGAAAAATTTATGTGCATCACTGCTAAAGTCCAAGTCGATAAGACGAAGGAGGGGAAGCCTGTCTTCTATGACATAAAGTTTCTAGACAGTTTCCAGTTTATGTCTTCTTCCTTAGCCGCGTTGGCTAATAATTTAGAAACACTTCCCCTCACTCAACATTTAAAGAAAGACTATCCCAACATAAGTGACAGTTTGATACGACGGAAATGGGTGTTTCCTTATCGTTATTTTAGTTCAATGGATACATTGAAGGAGACATCCCTTCCGTCCATTGATAAATTTAAAAATGATTTGACGGGTGAGGACTGTTCGCTGGATGATTATAGGCATGCAGAGCAAGCATGGTTAGAATTTAGGTGCCGCACGTTTGGTGACTACATGCTTACCTACTTAAAATTAGACGTCTATCTGTTGGCTGACGTGTTTGAGACTTTTAGGAAAGTCACATTAGAACAGGACGCCTTAGAACCCGTCCATTTTGTTAGTCTGCCGGGTCTGTCCTATCAGTCAGCCTTCAAGATGACGAAAGAGAGCATTCATTTACTGCAAGATGCAGAAATGTACACGTTATTTGAACGTGGTATTAGGGGTGGCTTGACATTTGTTAACAAACATGTTGTCAACAGCACCCAAGACATAGGATCGACCACGCATTTAATGTACATAGACCAAAATAATTTGTATGGGAGTGCACTCTCCAAGCCTTTGCCACAGTCTGACTTCCAATGGGTAGAGCCCAAAGACATTGAACACTTCTCCAATCCAGCACACATCATGGCACTGGGAGATGAGGCCGACATAGGTTATTTATTTGAAGTCGACCTCATCTATCCAGACTGCATTAAGAATAGGACCGTTGATTTTCCTCTCGCACCCGAATCTAGCATAGTCAGTCCAGATATTTTCTCTCCCTTTATGGAAGAACACAATAAGCAGTATGAGGCGGAAAATGACTTAAAGTATAAAGCCACTAGGAAGCTGTTGCTCACCCAATTGAACAAGCAGCATTACATCGTGCACTATTCCATCCTCAAATTCTTTCTAGGTATAAGGATGCAACTTGATAAAGTCCATCGCGCTATCCAGTTTAGGCAGAAGCCCTTTCTAAAACCGTATATAGAATTTAATAGCAAGAAACGGGCTGAATCCAAGAATCCTTTCGAAAAAGACTTCTTTAAGTTTAAGAATAATGCCCTCTTTGGTAAAACCATGGAGGATGTAAGAAAGCGCATGGACTATCGCATCGTAACTGATCCGGAAACGAGTATCAAGTTATGTCGCTCGCCATGATGTCATTTCCGAAGACATCACTGGTTTTAAAATCCTAAAATCTAAAGTAGAACTTTGTAAGCCAATTTATGTCGGTCAAGCTGTCTTGGATCACTCCAAGTTAGAAATGTATAAGTTATTTTACCACACTTTTAAGACATGTCCACTTCTCCAACGTGTGGAATTAGTAGGAGGTGATACAGACAGCTTCTTCCTAGCTTTGACAACCACGAGCCAAGTCAAGCAGGAAGACATTTTAAAATATTGAGCACCCAAGTTTGATAGTTCCAACTATCCCACTGACCATCCGCTTTACTCTACCTCAAATAAAGCGAAGCTTGGCTGCTTCAAGGATGAGTTTGCCGGCAAACAGATAGAGGAGATGATCTTGCTTCGCTCCAAGATGTACTCAATGAAGCTAAAATCCTCAGAGGTTTCTATAAAACGGGCGGAAGGCATCTCGAAGTCAATCGTTAGAAAAATGACACATAGGGACTATCAAGATGCCTTAGATTCTCTTAAAATTAAAAAAGTGGAAATGACCATTTTAAAATCACAGTCGCATCAAGTCAGAACAACGACGTTTAGGAAACGAGGTCTCTCAGCTTGGGAAGACAAGCGATGCTGGATGAGTCCTAACCACTCATTACCGTACGGCCATCCAGACACTCATCTACCTCCACCCAAGAGACAGAAACTTTCTCCTCCTCCATCCGGCGATGTCTGATGATGAATGCTTCCTCTCTGTTCTGGTTGATGTTTTGCTTTTTCGCTCCATGGCGTTTTCTATGGGGTGTTGTGAGTGAGTGCCTTGTAACATGCGTCCAACTCCTGATCACTTCATATCATGACTTACATATCAACTGGTTTTCCTGACTTTGTTTTCTCCCTGTACATGAGTGACTTTGTTTTCTCCGGTGATGTGAGATATAAAAAAAACTTTGTTTTCTGCTACCATCAGTATTAACTGCATGTGGCTGTGATGAAAATCGGTTGTGATGATGAATAACATATCATGTACATACTGTGTCGTTTTTCTTTTGACATGAAGACGGGATTCTCACTCATTGGACAGAAGAAAAAGTTTCAATCATTTTGTAAGATGGGTAGGGTCAGAAATAAAGTTGATGATTGTAAGTTAAAAATAAAGTTTTACCCATGTCGCTGTTTGTAAGATAGGTGAAATGCAAATGAAGTTAGAATCACTTCACTGTTTGCAAAGTAAGAAATAAAGTTGACGTTTGTAAAGTTAGAAATAAAGTTATACCCATGTCGCTGTTTGTAAGATAGGTGAAATGTAAATGAAGTCAGAATCACTTCACTGTTTGTAAAGTTAGAAATAAAGTTGACGTTTGTAAAATTAGAAATAAAGTTGATCATTATAAAGTTAGACATAAAGTTATAACCATATCACCGTTTGTAAGATAGGGGAAATGTAAATGAAGTTAGAATCACTTCACTGTTTGTAAAGTTAGAAATGAAGTTATGCCCATGTGACTGTTTGTAAGATAGGTGAAATGTAAATGAAGTTAGAATCACTTCACTGTTTGTAAAGTTAGAAATGAAGTTATGCCCATGTGACTGTTTGTAAGATAGGTGAAATGTAAATGAAGTTAGAATCACTTCACTGTTTGTAAAATTAGAAATTAAGTTGATGATTGTAAAGTTTGAATTAATGTTAAAATCATCTCACTGTTTGCAAGATACGTAAAGTATAAAATAAGTTATAACCATATCACTGTTTGTAAGATAAGTGAAATGTAAATTAAGTTAGAATCACTTCACTGTTTGTAAAGTTAGAAATAAAGTTGACGTTTGTAAAATTAGAAATAAAGTTGATGAATGTAAAGTTGGAATTAATGTTAGAATCATCTCACTGTTTGCAAGATAGGTAAAGTACAAAATAAACTATAACCATATCACTGTTTGCAAGATAGGTGAAATGTAAATGAAGTTAGAATCACTTCACTGTTTGCAAAGTAAGAAATAAAGTTGACGTTTGTAAAGTTAGAAATAAAGTTATACCCATGTCGCTGTTTGTAAGATAGGTGAAATGTAAATGAAGTCAGAATCACTTCACTGTTTGTAAAGTTAGAAATAAAGTTGACGTTTGTAAAATTAGAAATAAAGTTGATGATTGTAAAGTTAGAAATAAAGTTATAACCATATCACCGTTTGTAAGATAGGTGAAATGTAAATGAAGTTAGAATCACTTCACTGTTTGTAAAGTTAGAAATAAAGTTGTTGATTGTAAAGTTAGAAATAAAGTTATAACCATATCACTGTTTGCAAGATAGGTAAAGTATAAAATAAGTTATAACCATATCACTGTTTGTAAGATAGGTGAAATGTAAATTAAGTTAGAATCACTTCACTGTTTGTAAAGTTAGAAATAAAGTTGACGTTTGTAAAATTAGAAATAAAGTTGATGATTATAAAGTTAGAAATAAAGTTATAACCATATCACCGTTTGTAAGATAGGTGAAATGTAAATGAAGTTAGAATCACTTCACTGTTTGTAAAGTTAGAAATGAAGTTATGCCCATGTCACTGTTTGTAAGATAGGTGAAATGTAAATGAAGTTAGAATCACTTCACTGTTTGTAAAATTAGAAATTAAGTTGATGATTGTAAAGTTTGAATTAATGTTAAAATCATCTCACTGTTTGCAAGATAGGTAAAGTATAAAATAAATTATAACCATATCACTGTTTGTAAGATAGGTGAAATCTAAATTAAGTTAGAATCACTTCACTGTTTGTAAAGTTAGAAATAAAGTTGACGTTTGTAAAATTAGAAATTAAGTTGATGATTGTAAAGTTTGAATTAATGTTAGAATCATCTCACTGTTTGCAAGATAGGTTAAGTATAAAATAAATTATAACCATATCACTGTTTGTAAGATAGGTGAAATCTAAATTAAGTTAGAATCACTTCACTGTTTGTAAAGTTAGAAATAAAGTTGACGTTTGTAAAATTAGAAATAAAGTTGATGAATGTAAAGTTTGAATTAATGTTAGAATCATCTCACTGTTTGCAAGATAGGTTAAGTATAAAATAAATTATAACCATATCACTGTTTGCAAGATAGGTGAAATGTAAATGAAGTTAGAATCACTTCACTTTTTGTAAAGTTAGAAATAAAGTTGACGTTTGTAAAATTCGAAATAAAGTTGATGATTGTAAAGATAGAAATAAAGTTATAACCATAGACATCGGATAACATTATTAGGACTAGAGCGGACAGCGCCTATTTAATACACTATCAGCTGATGGCCACAAGCGGATGTCGCTACCGAGTGGCTTTAATTCTGAAAAATTGTTTTACTATGCTATTTGTGTAAACAAATAGCAGCGCAATTTTTAAATTAGCGAAATTTTTATTAAATTTCTTCTGGCTGTAGAATGCTTTCTTTTGAAAATCCAAGATAATGTGCCTTGAAATGACTCCAATCTTGAAAAGATTGATCGAAAATGAAATCGAGAAGAAAAGTATGACACTACCAAGCCTTTTGCTTGTGTTTGGACGAGTGGATTGTAAGAGGATAAAGTCATTACCAACCTTAAAGATTCCAGCAAAAATTTTTTATAAATGTTCTTAAGCCTAACTAAGAAATTTGCGGAAAGACATTAACATGGCAGTAAGATAAATGAAACCTTTTCAGAAAAGGGCTTCATAATCAGTTTGGTATTACTCCTGACTCAGGTCAGCCCCTAAAAAATCTATCACTTATACAGATTCTTCCGCAGAACTGGGATATGGCGTCTCATTAATCATTTTGTGAACTTCGAGCGTCCCGGCTAAGGATAAGCAGCACCCGGAATAACTGGGATTTGTCCTGGCCACTTCGGACAAAAAGCACTATTTTACATCATTTCTTGTGAGCGCGAAGGGCGAGTTTTCCCGAGTACAATGAAAACAGATATATTACAACAGTGTGTACGTAAAAATTTCTATTATCATGAGATTAGAGATAGGCTGTTCATTTGCAATTACCTGTGAAATGAAATGTCTTCTGCTGTAGCCAATTCGGAGTATTTAAGTCTGCAATTATGGACGATGCAATATCTCCTCATCTCTACTCTGTCTCAGCTGATAATAGACACGTGGTTATCGATATTTTAAATTCTCTCGTTGTCATAATTATTTTATACAAACAATATTTCCATGTCGCTACCGAACGGCTTTAAAGGGCACGAAAAATCAGCTGCGTCCGGTCTAGTCCTAATAATGTTATCCGATGTCTATGGTTATAACCATATCACCGTTTGTAAGATAGGTGAAATGTAAATGAAGTTAGAATCACTTCACTGTTTGTAAAATTAGAAATAAAGTTGATGATTGTAAAGTTAGAAATAAAGTTATAACCATATCACTGTTTGCAAGATAGGTGAAATGTAAATGAAGTTAGAATCACTTCAGTGTTTGCAAAGTAAGAAATAAAGTCGACGTTTGTAAAGTTAGAAATAAAGTTATACCCATGTCGCTGTTTGTAAGATAGGTGAAATGTAAATGAAGTCAGAATCACTTCACTGTTTGTAAAGTTAGAGATAAAGTTGACGTTTGTAAAATTAGAAATAAAGTTGATGAATGTTAAAGTTTGAATTAATGTTAGAATCATCTCACTGTTTGCAAGATAGGTAAAGTATAAAATAAATTATAACCATATCACTGTTTGCAAGATCGGTGAAATGTAAATGAAGTTAGAATCACTTCACTGTTTGCAAAGTAAGAAATAAAGTTGACGTTTGTAAAGTTAGAAATAAAGGTATACCCATGTCGCTGTTTGTAAGATAGGTGAAATGTAAATGAAGTCAGAATCACTTGACTGTTCGTAAAGTTAGAAATAAAGTTGACGTTTGTAAAATTAGAAATAAAGTTGATGATTGTAAAGTTAGAAATAAAGCTACAACCATATCACCGTTTGTAAGATAGGTGAAATGTAAATGAAGTTAGAATCACTTCACTGTTTGCAAAGTAAGAAATAAAGTCGACGTTTGTAAAGTTAGAAATAAAGTTATACCCATGTCGCTGTTTGTAAGATAGGTGAAATGTAAATGAAGTCAGAATCACTTCACTGTTTGTAAAGTTAGAGATAAAGTTGACGTTTTTAAAATTAGAAATAAAGTTGATGAATGTAAAGTTTGAATTAATGTTAGAATCATCTCACTGTTTGCAAGATAGGTAAAGTATAAAATAAATTATAACCATATCACTGTTTGCAAGATCGCTGAAATGTAAATGAAGTTAGAATCACTTCACTGTTTGCAAAGTAAGAAATAAAGTTGACGTTTGTAAAGTTAGAAATAAAGTTATACCCATGTCGCTGTTTGTAAGATAGGTGAAATGTAAATGAAGTCAGAATCACTTCACTGTTTGTAAAGTTAGAAATAAAGTTGACGTTTGTAAAATTAGAAATAAAGTTGATGATTGTAAAGTTAGAAATAAAGCTACAACCATATCACCGTTTGTAAGATAGGTGAAATGTAAATGAAGTTAGAATCACTTCACTGTTTGTAAAATTAGAAATAAAGTTGATGATTGTAAAGTTAGAAATAAAGTTATAACCATATCACTGTTTGTAAGATAGGGGAAATGTAAATGAAGTTAGAGTCACTTCACTGTTTGCAAAGTTAGAAATAAAGTTGACGTTTGTAAAGTTAGAAATAAAGTTATACCCATGTCAGAGCTTGTAAGCTAACATCCTCACCTGGGGATGTGACATCATGGCAATTTCTTCGGCTTAGGAAACATCAACCACTTTAATGACTCATGTCTATAAATAGCTCTGACTCATGAAGGGGTAAGGCGCCAGTCAGATAGATAAGAATCTAATCAGTCTTGTTCAACCTTTTCACCGACACGTGTGTGGACGATAGTTCATTGCGATGAATCATTCAAAACGCATCATGTGATTAACACGATTCTATTAACTGTGACTCATACAGATAACGCATTAAAGATTTAACAATGTCAGCTACTTTACTGACATCACGTAAACCAATCATGATACAATGTCCGTTGTGAAACACTGCAATATGTACAGGATGCCACTTCCGAATCAGAGCAGCAGGAAAGAGTTCAGTTTCATAAAATATACAATGATTACTGGTTTTAATGTTGGCTAGATTCACTAACATCTTCAATTGAACAGATACTACTATATTCTTCAATGTCAGGGAACTGAGGCGGAGATGAGGCATGAGTGTTCGCATTTTCTTGACGACTTCGTAACACATGGACTGCATCACGAAATGAGAAAGGTTTCCTAGGACTTGGATTTTGCCGCAACGAAAGATTTGAAGATTTCGACCGTTGCTCATGCGAATGACCAACATTTGCGGACGACCGCGATGATAGACTGAATCGGGAAGATGGGTATGCAACTGTTCTAAATCGATGTCTCTTCTGACATTCATTTCGCGCATGGCGTTGATGATGCGGATGGAGAGCATGACTCACAAATGACATGAGGGTTGAATGAACTTCCCTTTTATACTTTTCCCGTGAGGGTTTTGGAATCACAATGTAGCAGTAATCATTATGTAGAATCATCTCTTGAATGCGAATAAATACAATGCCGTCTCCTACGTTAATGACACGGCAAGAGTTGGATAGGATTGCGCGATGCAACCTTCGTAGATGAAAGCGTTCTAGAGTTATCTGAAGTTGACGTTTCGTATCATGAAATGTAACACTCTGACTTTTCCATGATACATGGAGCCATTCTGATAATTTCCACATGATTAAAACCTGAGTGAAGAAGGGTATGCCTAAGAAAGAAGGAGAGAGTCATGTTCATGTGTGGCATGGTGAGTGTACATTTTCTTTCTTGATACGGTGGCCGTTAGGCCGTGGTCTCATAAAGACCGATGGTGCGTTCTCAGTGTGTGGAGAGTGTTACTGTAGTTGATCATCATTAACATGGACATCATTTTTAAAGGTGATGGAGACAAGATAGGGATTCAACGTAAACAACCTTCCGTCCCTGCGCAGACCCATGTAGATGGTTTGAATTTTAATTTCGAAGGAGTAGAATCCTTTTCCCAAAATGGGGAGTGGTTTGCAATTGAGTAAGTCGGATTCGCTGCCCTCCTTTTCATGGATGATGAGACAGTGTCTATCCATATGCACATACATGTATCGTCTTTCCATGATGGGAACTTGTGGCCGCTTCCCATTGTGTCGAACAATTTCTTTGGGAATGGTGAGATTTTCTTTCAGGAATGTTTCAAGAGTATTGAATTGTAACCGTGTCCAATAGTCTAACGGCACACACACGGCCAGTCCATACTTTGTTGACATAACCTTAAGATAATCTATCCGATGACTTGGTGTTTTTATGGTTACGGCTTCTCCATGATGAGTTATCTTTTGATTGAAAGCATCTTTACCCGATGCTAAACTAAGGGAGTTCAGTGTATCCAGTGCGAGAGCAGAGGAGTTGATGGCTTCGAGCAACTGCATGGTTAGCGCAAGGACGGAAATGATTGCCATGCGCTCAGTCGTCCGTTTTATAAGCAGACCTAGCTCCAATCACATGCGTTTCCCTTTTCTCGTTTCCCCTGTCTTTTGTTATGTGACAAAGAGTTATCGCACGTGAACTGCGTGGGTGGAAACTTTCCCTCTTACAAAGTCGTTCTAGTCCTCACAAAGACTTGAGTACCACGCCCTTCTAGCGAACAAAGACGCATTCATTTATCCAACAAAGAGCCTGATAGTAATGCACAAAGCTCAATGACTCATGTTATGACACGCCCCTTTTCTCGAACAAAGACGCATTCATCTATCTAACAAAGAGCCTGATAGTAGTGCACAAAGCTCAATGACTCATGTTATGACACGCCCCTTTTCTCGAACAAAGACGCATTCATTTATCTAACAAAGAGCCTGATAGTAATGCACAAAGCGCAATAACTCATGTTGCTCTATACACCATTACAAAATACTCAGTGAAAAGAAAACTTTATTGCATCTACACAATGTGTCGCGCATTAAACAAAGTCGTGGATGTAAACACACTCGGTTGAATCATGATATGTTTAACAACGTATGCATTTCCTTCCAATGTCTCTCCTATTCTCTCCATAATTTCTCCATATGACGACCATAAAATTGATCACTAAGAGTAATCCATTCTGTGCAATAAGATCCAAAACGAAGTGGTTTTTGTAAATCTTTCAACTCTATATAAGCAACGAGTCTACCCTTTACATCTTGAGGTTGTAAACTCTCCATCAATCTTTTGAAGAGAGGAAGGCTTTCAGTGAGCACTACTTTCATATCATTTATCTTCATTTTAAATGTAAGTTTCCAATCTTGTAAAAATCCATCGAATCCTTGTTGATCAAGTGTCAAATGACACATGTGGTTACTTAAGGTACGATGCGCCATCATAAACGTTGTAACTATAGATTTCACATTGCTTCAATGACTTCCACTATGAATAAAACAGAAATAACAATCATGTTCCACTGTAAGTTTATTCAACACCAGACAAAATTCACAAGTACAGAATACACTTCATAAAATGATCATCATTCATTCACAAGGAGTAAAAACATGTTTTACATAGACCATTGCTGTTGACAATAATATAGATACAGTTCATAAACGTCATAGAGACTACAATGCCAGCGTGAAGAGAGTTTTGCAATGTAGGTAGCTTTATTTCTAGTATTACAATGGGATGGTGGTCTGTACAGGTGATGTCTCTCACAGAAACATATTGCCATGTCAAAAATCATTTCATCTCTAAACTTCTTTTGATCACAATGCATATGATAGTCTTGTCTTACACGATCTACCCAACATGGTAAATATAAATTATCAATGTGCAACTGAAGTGTTGTTGCTTCTCGTTCAGAATCATTTCCTAATATTTTAACAATATGAAAACCTGACAACCACCGTTTGAAATCACTTATCAAATACGTTTCATTTACAAATCCAATATGAATCAAAATAGAAGGATCAAGTCCATGCACATGACGTCGTGACCATTCGTCTTTGTGTGAAGGACAGTAGGCAAATCTATGATATACACTAACAACAGTTTGATCACTTTCTCTCATTGCAATAGCACTCAATTCCTGCATGGGTGTTCCCTCACTGTCTATGAAGATGACAACCTACAATATCAAAAACACTTCATTACAAAATAATACATTGAGCAGGAACTTTACAAGGATGTCTGTCCTTTACATAACAAAAGATACATACAACATGATGACAATGTTTTATTTGAACATAACGCGCAAGGCCGCGTTTTCCACATTCACTACATACTAACTGATTACAATACTTAAGATTTCTCTTTGGTGGTAGCACCATCTTTCTTTGATGCGCGACGACGTTTAGGTTTAGTGACAGGTTCTTGACACTCTTTGACACAAGAATCAATGACTTTCTCAATGTGATCAAGTCCTGTTAACTCAGGTTGATGATGAATTTGAGCAATGCGCAAATTGAGAGAAATCAAATTACCGTCAGATTGAAGAGGTCCCATATAAACAGCAGGCACCTCAATATGAAATGAATAAAAGCCTGCACCTAACGATGACAATTCTGTTTCAACTGATTGTTCAACTGTCACTCCTGAAGTGACTAAACAATACTTGCTTTGTAAAATATAGCAGCGAGTGCCGCGATACAATGGTTTATAATAAGAAGTTTTCTTTTCTGGCCACAACTGTAATAGTTCAGTAGGAATAAGAGCCTTTTGTCTCACAACGTCTTCTAAAATGTCAAGCTGCTGTCGCAACCAATTATCAATAGGGATACTCAGGTTTTGACGGCAACGATTTACTTGCGTATCCACTTTTGGTAAGTATACCGCCGGCGTTTGAAGATAGAGTCGAACACCGTTGTGGCGCACTTGTTGTTTGTAGGTAGGATAGCCGTGAATTACCTTTTCAATTTTCGGATTCCACAGCTCGAGATGTTGAGGATTCAGTGATGCAGCAGTTGGAGTAGGATTCATGGCCATGGCAGTCTGTAACGAAAGAATACCACTAACTACATTCATGATCATCAGAGAAAAGAAAATTGTTAGCTTAGCAGTGACATATGAGGTGGCCCTTAAGAGGACCTTTTGGAGCGTTCACAGGATTTAAAGCTTATCACCAAAGTCTAAGTCTTCGTCATCGTCCAGTAAATTAAATGTCTTGGGCCTAGGACCCGAATTGAGTTTCAATTCCCTGAAAGACTTAAAGGTAAAGCGTCTAGGTGGTGGAGGCGTTGGCGGTGATGGTTCAACAAAATAAGCCTGTACAATCATCGGCCACGCACTCTCCCGCGTCTCTCTTCTAAAATGCTGGTAAGGTTTAGGCCAGGCAGTCATGACACTCACTTGTAAATTTGCAAACAGGATTTATCAGACAAAGTTGAGAGGGGAGAATGGCTTCAGCAAGTCACACACGCTTTCCAAGTCAAGAGAATGAAATGAAGAGAAAATGGGGAGACGTCTGCTTTTATAATCTCCTGCGAATCCACATTTGACACTATGTGAGCAAATCAGAGACCTCCGTTTCTCCCCTGACTTCGTTGCGGCAGGGAAAAGGAGGCACGCGGACGTCTGACTCATGAATGCTTTTCCCAAATCTTGTAGTCAAATCTAGTTTAGCACATTGAGTTGAATATGAATGTGTTTTATGCGACATAAGAGCAAGTTGGATCCATGCTCATGAAATGAATCTAGTCGAGATGCAATTTTCGCCATGTGTCGCTGATAGAATTCTTTGGGATCATGTATCGTCTCTGCAGATTAGGATGCAAAATTAAACACTACACGTTCACCTACATGTTCATCAGTCACTTTCTCAAATTCAATCTCTGCAACTAATCGTCCTTTCACATCTTTATTCATCAAACTGTCCATGAGCTGTTAGAAAACGAAGTAACCTTTAGCGATAGCAAATTCTAAGTCTGCCTTTTCATGATGAAAGGAGATGATGTAGTCCCTAATCACACCACGAAGACTTTGTCGATAAAAACGTAGTGAACAAAATTCATTCGTAAACTTTACTGCTTCTGTCATCTTTCTTCCTTTCACTTCGGAGACATAGCATGAATGACATTCAGGTGTAACATGGCACGCTGATTCCAAATCTGGTCTCTGTTTTCCCGTCCGAGGCTTGCTTCACCCGCTAGAGCGATTTTCATAAACATTCTAACTCTGTCGCTTTTTCTTCAATGTCCCAAATTTTCAATAACGTCTCACCTCTAAACGAAGGCAGATACGAGCAAGCCATGTTTTCCACTGAATTTGTCTCACTCCCAGCTTTCAAACCAGCTATTGCACGACTTTCTACGATGTCTACAACCAAAGTTGGAAGATCGTTGCCGAGGGGGGGATCAGAACTTTTTCTCTCCGATGTCGCTGGGAACATCCATCCTAACCCACAATTGGCCAAAAATTCCGAATCTGGCCTCCGTTTTCTCATCCGAGGCCTCCTTCCTGGCGAATTCCAGCCTTTCTCATCCCAAAACATCCAACACCCGCCTTTTTCCAACTCTGACGTTTTCCTGCCATTTTCCTCCCTAAACCCAAGAAAATGAGTCCAAACTGAGCTTTCCACTGCATTTTTCTCACTCTAAGCTTTCAAATGAGCTATTGCACGACTTTCTACGATGTCTACAACCAAAGTTGGAAGATTGTTGCCGAGGGGGGGATCAGAACTTTTTCTCTTCGATTGAGTTGGGAAGAAGTTCCTAGACCCAACATTGATCAAAACGTCCGAATTTGCACTCCGTTTTCCCATCCGAGACCTCCTTCTGCCCGAAAAACGACTTTTCTCATCCCAAAACCTCCAAAACCTGACTTTTCAACTCTGACGTTTTCCTGCCATTTTCCTCCCTAAACCTAAGAAAATTAGTCCAAACTGAGCTTTCCACTGCATTTTTCTCATTCTCAGCTTTCAAATGAGCTATTGCACGACTTTCTACGATCTCTACAACCAAAGGGACCCGTTTCCTCCTCTCGGACCCATCCTTCCATCACATCCTTGGCAAATTCTCTTCCTAAGGTCATCCCCTAAGGTCACGCGAGGTCATCCCCTAAGATCACGTGAGGTCAGCAGGTCACGTGAGGTCAACAGGTCACGCAAGGTCAAGGTCACACAAGGTCAAGGTCACGGGGATGAGTCAGCATGATGACTCAGCATTTCACATTTTGTCCTTGATTTTGCCACGGGGTTACTACTATGATTTTTGAAAATTCGGGTTTAGTAACATATTTTACCTGCACGATGGCATGTTACTAAATCCGAACACTACTGTAGTTTGTAGGTACATCATCAGAAACGATTTTCGTAAAACGCATTGTGGTAAAGTGACATCGTAAATGAGAAAATCATGATTCCTAAGGGAACATCCATATCAAAGACATTGAAAAAGTCTTTGAAGCTTTGATCCATATAGTGCGCAGTAGCGCACGTAGTCAGGGGAGGGGTATTACGTGAAATGCGTGCACTTGCGTGCAGAAGGAGGGGAGGTGCTTTCCGAAATGCGTGCACACTTTTTCCATTTTTCAGACAAGAAAATTCACCATCTTTAAGAAAAGAATTTTCACTTCACCTGTTGTTGCATGCAATTCATTGATGGCTGCTATGATATTATTATAGACATGATATGTAGCCTACAATTGAAGTTAATTCATTTACAGAGGTGCTCGAATTAATAGAGTAAATGAAAATGAGCATCTCATAATCGTTTCTCTGAGATAAATGCTTGTTAATGCATTTATGAGATAAATGCATTCTCTTTACTGATGCGACTGCTTAAAGTTAATAAAGATTGCACTTTTATGCACTTTGATAGATATACTGTATATGCAGAATGTTGATTCAGTCTTGCCGTTCAAATTTTCAAATTCAAATTGGAAATCAAACGAAATCAACAATCAATTCTCTGTCACTTTACCAGCGTCGCGTCGAGATATGGGACGTGTAAGAGATCTGAATGAGTCCAAGAAGGCAGAAATACTAACTTATCTCAAGTGTGGCAAGACTCAATCTGAAACTGAGCGATTGTACTCAGTAAGTCAGCATTCTGTTGGCCGTATATCGCGCAATTTTACGGTTCATGACCTGTCGTCACGACGAAAAAATGTTTTCGGGAGAAAACCGGTTCTGAATGATAGGGCGAAGAGATTTTTAATGAAAGACGTGAGAAAAGACAGGAGAATAACCAGTGCTCAACTTAAACATTCTCTTAGTTCTTCAGGAATTGTAGTTGGGTGCAGCACAATCCGGCGATATTTGGTTAATTTGGGATATTCTGCTCATCGTCCTCGCTGCAAACCGAAACTTACTCCTACCATGAAAGCTAAACGGCTACAATGTTGTCTGGATCATCAGCACTGGTCCATAGAAGACTGGTTGAATGTAGGCTTTAGTGATGAAAGCTCATTTCAAATCCTTGCCGACAAAGCCCAGTATATTCGTCGTCTACCATCAGAAGAATTCCATCCAGACTGCTTGAAACCAACGGTCAAACATCCAACTTCCATCATGGTTTGGAGTGTCATTTCTGGTAAAGGAACCGGTGGACTGCATTTGATCGATGGTAAGCTGAATGCTGAAAAGTATATTGACATTTTACGACATCGACTCTTGCCACAAGTGATTGATTGGTACGGCAGTGAACATTTGACTCGTTTCACTTTTATGCAAGACTCTAATCCCTGTCATACGGCCAAAGTTGTTATGAAATTTTTTCAAGCAGATCTTAAAGTGAAGGTTCTGAAGTGGCCGGGAAACTCTCCGGATCTTAATCCGTTGTAAAATCTGTGGGAGATGTTGAAAAACAAAATATCAATCGACCAACCAACAACAAAAAGTGATTTAATCGCTTCATTGATTCGCCACTGGCACAGAGACCAAGATATATGTGATGCCGTTCTTCCTTTAATTTCTTCGATGCCTCGGAGAATTCAGGCAGTTATCAATGCCAGAGGAGGCAATACAAAATACTAAAGCATTTCCTGTTACTTGTTCTGAAAAACTTTTGCTACTCATTGATAGTATCTATTCAAATATACACACATTTTGGAAAACAAATCTGCTTACTCTAATCTGAGCACCACTGTAGATTTGGTGCCATGCACCGATTCTTGTGATTGTCGTAGAAATGGAAACTTATGTATATACATCAGGTACAAAATACTTTAAGCTATCTGCAATATGTGCGCTACGGGATGAACGCACATGCAGGTATCCAGACATCTAAATTGAAGATGTAGTCTTTATGTTTTATTGCTGCTACGACACGTGTCACGTGACCAAAAGCAGATTGTGGACAGATGAACTAGTGAATAAGGAAGATTAGAGAATATTGTACATTGTATGGATTTGCATCCGGACCATCAATTGTTGCTTGACCGATTTGTAAATGCATCAGGTATAAAAAGATTTATTTCATGCACCTCAATGATGTATTTACACACTGCTCTAACATTTGAACAAGACATCCAGTCAACTTCACAAATTTGTGGTAATGGCGTTTTAGGTATCAGATAGGTGTCAGGGATGCTTCGTCTCAAAAAAATCTTCAGGACAAAATATATAACAAGAATTATAATGCCCGTCAATGAAGTTGATTAGTTTCTTGATTTGTCTATTATTTATTCATGAATAAGGGCATTAACTTTGTAGTTTAATAACCCATCTCGATGATCGAAAAATACCTGTACCTACTGTAAATCCATAAGTCCTCCTCTTAGAAAAAAGATTCAACTAATCGCAAAATATATTTCTCTTTCGTGAATCTGTTGTTTGTTGTTTTCATAAACAATATAGGTCGTCCAAGAAGTGGGGTGCGATTCTTGGACGACCTGTACGTAGGGATAGGTTTGCCTTTGAATAAGGTCTATTTTTATTTATTAGTTTGTTTAAGTGTTAACAATTATTAAAACTTTGATTCATTGTTAACAATTACTAAAAGTTTGTTTCTTTATTTCAGACTTAACAATGTGTGAAGTAGATCCAGGTGGTGATGAAATTGTTGATCCAAGTCCATACACTTTGGAAGCACGAATATTAGCAGCAGCGTGGTGGCATGAATCCGGAAAAACAAAGTATGACATGAAGGTTGTTCGCGACAGGTTCAATGAAAAATTCAATGAAGTGGCGCCAAGAGGAGAAAAAAATAAGAGAAAGGGAAGACAAATTGTTCTTAACGGGTTCCATATTGGATAAAAAGCGCTCTGGCCGCCCCAAAGAAAGATCAAGCAAAGTTGCCGATATTGAACAGTCAGTTAGACGGTCGCCAACAAAAAGTATAGCCTACGTAGTCGTGCATCTGAATTGGATATGACGAAATCAACACTCCACAATGCCATGAAAAAAGACTGTAATTTTAAAGCTTTCCGACCAACCTCGGTGCAGTTTTTATCACCAGAAGATAAACTTAACAGGGTTGATGCCTGCAGGAAAATCCTTGAATCAGTTCCAAGCAAGCGTGATAGAGATTGTACGTTTTTTAGCGACGAATGTGCAATTTACGCTGATGGTAAAAGAAAATTTTCGTTCTTTTGGTCAAAAGAAAATCCCCATTATTTTGATCAAATAAAACAATATCCTCCGCAAATAATGATTATGGTGTGCAGTATCAGCGTCTCATTTAATCGGACCGTTTGTGTGTAATGGTCGAATTACTGCAACAAGTTACTGTGAGATGTTGGAAACCAAATTTATACCAGCTTTAAGAAAAACACGAATTCGCAAGCCATTTTTTCAGCAAGACGGAGCTCCAGGACACACGGCCTTAGTTGCGCGTGAATTCCTTAACAGAACTTTTCCGGATCATTGGATTGGTAAGTTCGGTCCAGTACCCTGGCCGCCACGAAGTCCGGACTTGACAACCCCGGATAATGCCGTCTGGGGAATCTTGAAGAAGAGTATTATTGGTCTGGAAATTGCGAGTGTAGCTGAATTGACAGAAATCGCGGAAGATTTTTTAACTGAAATGAATGAGCACAAAGAACTTCTACAAAGAATGTTCGATAGAACATGGAGACGAATAGAACTTGTGATTCGTGTAAACGGTGATCAGGTGGATCCCTATGACAAATGAACACTTGAAATTGTTTTCAATTAACACTTTTTCCTACATAACCGGCTTGCACTTGTATACCTGTTACTATATTTTACAACTTGTTCATAAATACAAATTTTTTCGAATCACTTTACGTACATTTTCGAATCGCACCCCACTTCTTGGACGACCTGTATAACACTTTTGCTTGCTTTAATATGCGTTTTCATGATTACAAGCATTTTTATAGAATTTTGATTGCCAACAGTAGTCTATTCATTGCTATAATTCTTATAAATTACTTGATTCGATATTTGACCGAAAACCGTGCATCTTTTGAAGATAAATTTCGCTAACGGGATTTATATTAGAAAAACGGAGTAAAAGTGCAAGAATCAACCATGTTGAAGACTTAGTATCAAATGAGATTAAATGTAGCAGATTTAACATTGAAATACAAAGAGATTTGATGAGTGAAAAACTTTCCCTTCATAATGACAAAAAAGTAAGTGGAACTATTGTATCAAGCCGGAAATGATTTCCGCTGACTCTGTCAGCACAAGTGTCAGAAAATTGTTGTTAATGATTGATATGATCTAGTGCTCTGACAAGCGTCCAAGATGAATCCCCAAAGTGACTGAGAATTTTGGTGATGGAGATACTCTGACAGATCGATTTCAGAATTTAATGAGAGAATAGTTCATAAAAGAAATGAGTGAAAAAACAAAGAACCCAGTGAGGTTTTTAAGTAATTGAAATCTAGTGAATGTACACAGATCATTTTGAAGTAAAAGCTAGGAAATATCTTTTTTATTGTTTATAATTTGGAATTATTGAAAAAATATAATTTTTTCAGTCTTTCTTTTGTGCGTAGAGGGCATGTTAGACATAGTAGGCAGCACGTTTTCTTATTACTTGGAAATGACTGGAACCTACAACAGAGCTTCTACTTTGTTGCTTTTCCAGTGCGTTTATAAAATGAATGCCAATACGTCAAGGGTGTTTACAGCAATTTTAACTACAAAGCTTATTCGAAAACGATTGCAACTCTTGATCAATTGTTGCAAACATCGTAATACCATTTTACGTATAAATTGCAATGGATCACAGAAAACAATACTATTTGAAAATTAGCTGAAATGCTGGTAATAACAAAATAAAAATATTCAATCGAAAATTCGCATCGACAGTGTCTGTATCGACAGCTCGTCTTACCGACAAGTGGTCCCAATGTACTTTTTTACATAGTGATAACGATTCCACTTCCTTCTTTTCGGTAATTCGTTTATCGGGCAGTCGGCGATTTCTCTCTGTCCTTGGAGTGCAGATAAGTGAGTTCTACTGCAAGCATATTCGCAGCGACATTTTAAATTGGTTGCTTGACATTCAAAATCGATGATGGCGAATGGCATAAAATTGAAGCTGACAAGCGTCGTGAATTTCAGAATTGATTGACTCTGACGCTAGAGGTGTCAATTTTTTCATTGACAACATTTGGTCATCCTAATTATTTCCTGACATGCATGGTTCGAGTAGAACGACTGCCTATTAAAATCGCTGACTTTTGATATTAAGCAATTATCGAGTAGAAATCCATGCACTTGATCAATAGATCCATGACAGTGCCAAAGATTGAAAACCAGTATTCTTCAGTCCAGCTAGTCAATCGTTTGGGGATGCAGTAACGATGTTTATCTCATTTAAGGATAGTCGGTCACGAACTGGGGAATTTTTCCCTCATCAAAATTTGATAGCTAATGTTGCTACTTTACAAAATGATTTAGTAGAAAAATAGTATATAATGGAGTAATGTGATAGGGTGCTACAATTTTTATTGAATCACTCGATCGCAGTATGACCATTTTTATTTTCTGAGTGCAGCCTACACATTAAGGTGCACCACCCACTGCACATGCGGCCCTTTTAGTCTGATATTGCGGTCCTCGACCTTAGCTATCAACAACGAAGTACAGGGCCAGGCTCATTGATGGTCATTGAAATGACTTATTGCTGCTCTCTGCTTCGTCTGTTGCAACAGACGTATTTCTTCTTAGTGCTCAGAGACATCAAGTTTCACATCATACTTACATTTTGTTTCATATTGATTGATTTCGTATTGTAAATTGTGTTTTTCATAGCAATTGTGCCTTTTTTATAATTCCTGTGGTGTGGTCCCACAGCTTTTGACGTTTCTTTCCGTTGCACTCTTATGCTTCAAAGGGTTGTTTCTTACAATGACAACTACTTTGGATTGTAGGTCTATTCATAAAAGTCATAAAGATTTGCAGTGCATAATTCATAGAATATTAAATTTCGCGTGGTCATGCGCAATTTTGGAACGCAATTTCATGTTGAGATAATTTCATTCGAAATTATTGTCATCGAAATTACCAAAAGATTTATACTGCAGTTTGATTGGATACTAAATTATTATCATGGTATAATCGAATCTCAATTAAGACTTTTAACTCAATTAAAAACAATTAAGACTTTTTCATACACTAGGTGACATGACACGCTTACGCGCAATTCACGCGTGAACTACGCGTAAATTACACATGACCCTCATCCGTGGGTATGCGTGACATATTGCTGCAACATCTGTCGGCAGTCCTGTTAGATAGACATAATGGTATCTATTTTTATGACAGTGGGGCTGACTTTATGCATAGCCCCACTGTGCATTTAGAGATAAAGTCGAACATTCTGTGTTCCAGAGCTTGTCGAAGGGCTACCCTTCTGTTTAATTGTCTGACTCCTAGCTGCTATTGCATTGGCCTAACGGCATATTTTTTAGTTTCAATTTATTGTGCAGTGCAATTTTAAATACTTTCCGAAGGCCATTTAATTTAAATAATTCACCAATTTCAACAAACCGACTAAATTAGAAACAATTCGCTCGGTGTAGTCTAGACACAAACTGATGCGTTTATGGTTAATTTCAGACTATATACCGGTAGTCTGAAATTTTAGGCCGGTATTGCAGAAAAGTCGCTCGAGTCTTCTTAATACTTCTACAGGAGTAGGTCTGCCCTCTTTCAACAGTGTCCGTCAAGTTTTTCAATACTTGATTATTTTACATGCACAATTCTCTAGTTCCTCATTCAACATAATTTTCCCGTAGGCCTATTTGAACTAGCCTTCATTTAAGTAATGATGGATATAATTCAGGTGCTCCTCCATTTTAATATCTGGCTTTGCTTTAGCATCAATTGTACATTTTTTGTTGAAACAAGTTATCAGATATTATACGCTGCTTTCATCAATTCTATTCAGCTTATTGCTTTTGCCGTGTGGCTACAGATTTTGAAAAACAAAATTGAATGAAAAATCTGATATTTCCATGGAAATCAATCTGAAGTCACAATACTTTAATGTTGGTTGACCAAGTTCAATATCATTCAAAAAATGACCTGAGGTCTAAAATGCGTCTGCAACTTGTTGGCTTTAACTCCCAATCTCATATGATGCTTCAGTTTGCGTCTCTGTAAGTAAGCAAGATCATGTTGCCTTTGTTTGGCCACTGATGTGTCACCAACCCATCCTATGGCTTTGTACTGAGCTAACACAACGTTGAGTTTGGATTGATGAGGAACCAAGGCTCGGGTTGGTGGGAGACGCTGCTTGTAATATCTGAGCAGAGATCGATGTCCAATTACCGCACCTGAAGGCAGAGTAAGTTCGAAGCCATCTACTTCTTCATCCTCCTCAGGTTCATCGATTTCATCGTCATCTCCTCCTTCCTGCCCAGCCCAAGAGGATGAATAGTCGTAAAAATCGGAAAATTCAAGAGTGGCGTCTCCGTCAAATTTCAGTTTGCAATGTCCCTTGTCGCGCATGTGCTTTTGGACAGCGTCCACTGAATAGAACATTTTAGATGCTTGGTTGCACCAAAGACACATATGTCCCACCCCAATTTTCTCTCCGATATGCTGCACCAATCCCTCTAAATCAGTCAAATACTCGAGGTCTGGGATGAAGAATGAGTGCTCTGTAGCCATGTGCTTCATGTTCTTTGTTAATGATTTGGTAATGTTGGGACAGAAAAAACACTGTTCAAGTCCCAGAGCCTCTGTGTCTTCCTCAACATCCACTTCCATTTCTGTATCTTGATGCGATGACTCGGGAGAAATTTTAACAGAATCATCAGTACCGTCTGGAAGTTGTTTGGTCTTCATCAGATGACTATTCGATTTGAGATGATTGTCGTAGGAGTTCTTCGAAGAGAAGCACTTGCTGCAGATCGTGCAGTATTCTTTCTGAAATTAAAATCAAAATTCTGTTATGAAGGACAAGAAATTGAGTGAATTGCTTGAACGACAGAATTATATTCAATTGAAAAAATTGAATTATAAAGTTACTAATGTAAATACTGAGTAAATCTGCAACAAATTGCACAAAAGTAGTCAATTTCCAACATCAACGCTCTCGACCAACTTCATTGCCGTCCTCGTACAGTCGTTGACGCAAGCCCGTTCCTACAGCCCTATGAGTAAGCATAAATACTATAACCCGACTTGTAGCTCGAGCTCTTTCCCTATGTTATAGATTATTCCATGATCACTTTTTTGTTGTATGTTATGTCTCTGTAGTCATCTGGTTATTCATTTGGATTATCACTGTGTTTTCTGTCAAGTTTACCCCGGCGTTTTGTAAAAACCGATTAATTCTTAGACCAAAATTTTTCCTTTAGCAAAGTTTCTGAGGCCTCGGTAAGTTAAAATTGGACTTACTAATTTTTCCACTTAGCTTGTCAGCGCTGCCGACTCCTGTAGTTGGCTGCAAAATACGGTACTTCACTGCTAAAATGACTAAATGTGAATAAGTGATACGGTACATGACCACCACACATGATCATCAGGGTAAACATATACCCTATACATCAGCAAAGATTACGTTCAAAAGAAAATTGCAGCTTAGTTCGAAGATGCGCGTGCTTTCTCTCTAATTCAGCACATTTAATCAGAAAATCACGTTATTGTAATCAATTAATGTATCTATAAATTCATGCTGTCCAATGTAGTTCTATGAAGCTCAATGTGTCTAGAATGAACACCTTGAATGGATAGGCATGCTCAGTCAGTTAAGCTGAGTACAAGGCCACACAACAATAATGGAAGGTACTTTTGATGGATTTGTTTAATAGAACATAAATATACAAAAAATTCATAAATGATAAATATTTAGGCACTTAAATTCCTCTCAATGCGTTATCATCAGTTGTTAATTTCTCACGGCATGTGTAGCATAAGTTGGTCTGAAACATGCTGCTAGCATTGATGCATTCACGTTTCACAAAAATCATGGTGATGCGAACTTTTGTTGCAGATCTCGCTCGCGACTAAATTAATTGCACCAAACCTGAAGTACAATTTCAAGTTTAAAAAGTTCTCCGGCTGGTAGCTAACATGACAATAAAATAACAGTATCTATGGGCTTTTTCTGAGCATACAAAGTGCATTTTTGAAAACCTCTAAAATTCTGTTGCAAATTAAATGCAACGGGTTTTTTTACTTAGCACTTCGTCACTAGACATTTCGGATTTCATAGACAGTCTATCGCAGAATTTCAAAATGAGATAAACCTTGCCGACTTTTTAAAATTTTGAATTTTGGCTGAATTTTAACTATGAAATCAGCTTATTGGTCACTGTTTACAAAATCAAGTTGGCTAAATATAAGAAAAAGTAACATATGAGTACAAAGAGAGATTGACAAGATTGATCTCTGTATGGAATACAACACAAAGTTACTTATATGAAATGCGGAAGATAATTCATTCAAAGTTAAACATTTTGCTGCGAAATTGTAATTTACAGTTCTCCAAATAATTTCAAATGTGATTATAAAGAAAAACTACTTACAGATGCCCAACCAAATCAAATGATTAGGAAAATACACGAAGATTACTATTGAATTGGAACACTCCTGGATATTTAAATCAGTATTTACAGAACATTTGAACCTTTTCTGATGTCTGTGGCATAATAGATGGTCATGATATAATTCATGGACTCATATCAAAAATTAACAGCACTAATAATGGAGATATATTACCTTTCACATGACACGACGATTTCGGCTGATCATTTGAAAGGTAATATATGCATTGCTGCTGAACCCAAAATCAATGCCATCATGAATACAAGATTTTTATCTGAAAAAGACTTAAATCTGTGATAATTTTCCACACAACCCATACAGCTCAAAAACTTCAAAATATCTCAAGCTTCAGTCCAAATTATGTGATAGATAATCCATAAATTTGAGGTCATTACTTGCTATAATGACCGATGCTCGAGGTTATTATGGCAAATTATGAACGAAAATATCTATACATTATCCACTATA
Source organism: Prostheceraeus crozeri (assembly GCA_907163375.1). Classification (NCBI taxonomy): domain Eukaryota; kingdom Metazoa; phylum Platyhelminthes; order Polycladida; family Euryleptidae; genus Prostheceraeus; species Prostheceraeus crozeri. The sequence goes on along the minus strand of CAJQUW010004489.1, from coordinate 257,431 downwards.
ATGTATTACTTTTCTCATAGAAGTCTACACCAGGTTAATAAGTTCCATCAAGGAAATCACCTGCTTCATGGAACTTGTTATTGTTAACTTGTGGACACAGAAAGCCGTACAATATCATGTATTATGATTTATGAGCCATAGGAATCACCTCAATACCATTTTCACTGGGAATACGACGATGGAATGTGAATTGTCCCTACCTCAATGGCACTACATTCAAATTAGACGGTCTTAAATCTGCAACTTAGGCCGTCTGATTCGGAATTGGAGATATATAAACGACTTTCATATAAGAATGACGTTGAGATATTGGCTGAATAACCTACTTACTCAGTAACAATGAAAACCGATGCATTTTAAATGTGATCATAAAGAAGCACTGCTTACAGATGTCCAACCAAATCAAAAGTATTAGGAAAATACATAAAAGTTACTGCTGTATTTAAACACTTTACATAAGTGTTTACAGAACATTTGAACCTTTCCGATGTCTGTGGTATAATAGATGATCATGATATGATTCATGGACTCGCATTAAAAATTCTGCACTAATAAGGAAAATCGAAGCATTTCTTTGAGAGCTTTAACATGAAACGTTTGCAAAAAGCTACACATTTCAAACCTTCAAAAAAGGCATTTATCGTAAAAGGTCATAAATTTGACCTCTCAGTGGAGCAAATCCAACGAGTTGGGAGAAGCAGACTTGTTGAAATGCGCCAAAACTAAGTCACGAAGGCATAGGTCTGGCGGCTTGGCGATCTGGCGACTATTATGAGAAATGCCTCTTTTAATGTTTGAAATTTAAAGAGAGTCAAAGCAAAAATGCGACCGACAAGGGGCGAAACACCCCATCCGTCGCATGGATGGGTTTTTAAATCTACTGTAAGTCTCTATGAAGCGTCATAATTGTCCTTAAATTGACTGTCGTCTCCAAAATTGAGCTCGATAAGAAACAGAATTCACATGCCTCTGTCACCGCGCTGAACTGAAAATGCTACAAGCAGATAATGTGGTCACTATGTGAGATAGCGAACCCAGTGACAACATTTTAAAATAAAAACGACAAGTATTGGTCGATCAATTTCAGGTCCGTTTTCATGACATATCTTCAGGACAAACAGATAAATCTAGATAAAACCTTTAAATACAACAGGATGAAAACTTGTCAACCTAAAAGAACAATTGGCAATTGCGTCTAACTCCTCGAAAATTGAATACAAGCTAAAAACAATACAATAAGAGCTGATTTACATTTACAATTACGTCTAAAACTGTCAAGGTCACAGTACTAAAACAATAAAATTGGGACTAAAGATTCGTGTTCGTTCATCAAGGTTGAACTATTGATTTCTTTCATGACCAGACTTTCAGCAGTGCGAGTGTACTTTGTGCGAAAAACTATTTGGAAATTGTCATAGCTATTTCCATGAACGTGTTTGATAATTTCAGAATCTTTAGGTCTACCTTCCAAGTGTTCACGAATTCTGGTGATAAAGTGCCTACGACTCTCACCAATATAGCAATTGTCACATTGCCAACATTTCAATTTGTATACAAGATTAGAGGCGAGACTCATAGGCACTTTATCTTTGTTCGGAAACAAGTTGCTCGTTTTGAAAGTATCGAAAACTACAGATAATTTGCAAGTGTCAGGCAAAATGCGATTAATCGAGTGAACAGTTTTGAGGGTTTGTTTTTCTTTTTCTTTGATATACGGTAGTCGCCAATAAATGCGCTGACGATCCACATCATTATCACTTTCACCATTACTAGGTCTGGAATTCAAAATTTTGTCTCTGATTTTCTCTATGACTTTGGCATGAAAACCGCTGTTAATAAAAATCGACGCGATTTTATTATAAGCACTCTCAAAATAACTATCTTTGCTAGAGAGGCGCTTAGCACGATAAATGAGGGAGCAAATGGCAGCAGTTTTATACTTGAAAGGAGCAAACGATTCGTTAGGAACATAAATGCCGGTGTTGGTGTCCTTCAAAGTCCATTCAGTCTCAAACTTGTCATCATTTTTGTGTACAACAACGTCGAGAAATTTTAGTTGCTTTTCTTGTTCATGTTCCATAGTAAATTGAATACTTTCATGCAAAGAATTCAAATAGTTGAAAAATTCGACAGCCTCAAGTTTGTTTTTGAAGACTGCAAAAACATCATCGACATGGACTATGGAACATGCTCCCCAGCTGATCACCAACATTGTAGTGATGACTTATAAGTAGGGCGGTTTTTCATTAACCTAAAAAATTACGAATTTTGACTTTATTTTCATGTAAATTTTTACCTAAAATTTGGACCCAATCTTTTTACCTAATTCAGTTTTGTTTAACCAAAGAAAACATCATTTCAGACTCACAAGAAAACGTTACTTGTTTTAATTAAAGAAACACATTTTATTATTGAGCCCACAAATACAAAGTTCTTCACGAAAAGAAGGAATGCCTCTTAAACAACGAGTTAATTGTTACTGGCGTTGTACGAGTAATTCATTATTGCATAGTATTCAATGCTTTGGGGAGAAAAGTTTCTGATAAAACGCAGGAGATTTTTCAACTGGGAAAAGCTTCGTTCGATCGCAGCTGTGGTTGATTGTGCACACAGAAGAAGATTTTATTCAGTTGGTGAAATATCGTCACGTGTCAAGTTAACAATCTCCATGATATCATTCTTAGATAAACGTAAGTTTATATATGATTTGATTTCACAGGGATCAATTCTGAAATCCAGACTGTTTACGTCCTCTATTACCTGACGAATGTTGTAGTTGGCTCCTTCGCATCGTTCCATTAGATGATGCAGAGGTCTATACGTTGCCACATCCACGAGTTGGTCAACAATTACTGTGCTGGAAACTGCAGATTTTGCACGACTTACAAGTAATCCATCATACTCGAAACCCAACACAATTTGTTTGACGTCGGAAAAGTGGTCTGCATACCAAAAAGCCGCGTTTAACCATGTTCCCCACCTGGTTACGACCGGCTTTGGTGGACTTCCAATCGATGCAAAAAGAAGACGGCGATCACCATTTTTAACAGTGGCAGCCTTGATTGAGGAAATCAAACTGTCGACAGCCTCATACTTCGACTTCGCAAGCAATGCACAGTTGTGCAACAGGTGCGCCATACACGTTACATGAAATAATGATGGACACATAGACTTCAGAGTTTTGCCCGCAAGAGTCATATAACGAGCTGCATCAGACAGCAGTAAAAGGAAATTATTGCGATGAACATTTAAATCTTTAACAACATCATCAATAGCATGGCACACTGTTTGATGATTGATGTTTCCTTCTAGCTGTCTACAGTCATATAGATAAGTAACTTCAGGCTTTTCTAGAATTCCGACAAGAATGCTCATAAACTTCCGACCAGAAATTTCCGTTTCGTCCACCATTATAAATATTTTTTCTCCATTCACACATCGAAACAATTTCTGTTGTTCTAACTGAAAGAGTTTTGGCGCATGTTGCCGACATGATGACTCAGATGGGCAATGATGACCCACAAAATCAAATAAATCTCATATCGCTTGATGCTCCAATTTATGTAAAGGAATGTCAGCGGCTAAAAACGCTATTGTTACATGCTTAGCCAGATCAGGTTTGAAGTTCAAGAAGGTCTGACTTTCATGCTTTGATGAGGTGGGTACTGATGATGAAGAGGTAATTCTTTGTAACTTCGTCGCATGTTTGGCACTTTTACGATGACTGTCAATCATAAATTGCTTCGCGTATTTCACCGGGCATTCACAAAGCACACAGAAAAAGTTCATTCCTTTGTGTTACTTTAAATTCTTGAGGATATTGGCAAGTAATTCTTTTGCACTTGGATGCACTTTCAGCTGTCTTGGGCATTTCGAACAATCGAAGATAGTCAGTGTCAGTTAACAAAAAGATGTAGTTATGTGCGTTGAAATCCTTGCGAGAATATTTGGTGTCCCAATAGCTTAGCTTTTTGTTTTGATTGATAAGAGTTCGGGAAACCCAGATCTAAAAAAACGCTTAGGAAGGCCAGGTGTCTAAAAATAGCGCCTGGGAAGACCAGATTCCTGAAAAATTTATTGTCTTATTTAAACTTTTTGACCTTATTTGACTATATTTTACCTTATTTTTACTCTATTGACTATATTGACTTCATTTGTTTATTTTGACCGTATTTTTACTTTATTGACTTTTTGACTTTATTGACCGCCCTACTTATCAGGCGTAGTTATACTCGCATCAGGCTTAAGAAGCTGTTCTTCGTGTAAGTGGTCGTGTCGTATACTCGCAGATCCTGGACTGTAAATGATGTAGCTGCAAACTTGAAATAGTCAAGAAATGCTCACAGCTTAATCTCTTGAGGACGGGTTAGTAATTTTGATCGTTGTCTGAAGTGAAGTGAACATAGAGCTCATCGTAGACCAACTGTTTATAGTAAATGTATTAATAGCAATATTTCGCAGACAACCTGTCTGCATCATCAGGCATTGTGGCACAGAAACTGACAGACGCAGTACTAAATTGCTTCATACACAACAGAGCTAATCGATAATGTGACTGTAGCTAAAATGAGTGCAGCGTGGACAATGCAAAAACTGTCAATCACATAAACAAACATCTACATAATGCCAATAACAGTGACAGGTAATGAAATACATTGGTTGTGAAAAACCTGAAGTGAAAGCAATAAGCAAAAACGAAAGCAAAAGACAACGATGACCATAATGCTAAAATTCATTATATAAGGACGGAAGAAATAGGTCACACCTATTAAGGCACGCTTCTTTTGGCATGCCACGCCTCAAGAAAAATCCGCAAAAGACCGCTTTATGCTGATTCATGCGAGCACAGAAATTGTTGCCTGTTTGCCCTACATGTGACTAACCACAGTCGTTGCACTTTGTCTTTTGCGAGTCGTAACACGTCTTTAATTTTACGAACGGGTTTATGAAAGGCATATATCAAAACGACCAATTAACGCTGAAATAGATTCGGAGACTTTACTGATGAAAGGAATTACCAATCTTTGTCGGGAACATGCTTTTTACCCTCACAAGGATCACGAAAAGAATAACGGTGAATAAAAGGTGCAGGATAACCATTCGCGGAGAGCACGGCATGTCTGTTGCTCGGTTGAGAGGCTCTTGCTCACTATCTTTGCAGATGAGACTGGCGCGCTTCATAATGCCGGACACTACCGATCTTTCATGGGAAATAGGGTTATATGAATGGAAAATACCGATTTGAGTTCGTTAGCTTATTAAAGTGACACACCAAATAAAAAAATCAGGCATTGTTTTTATATCAATGTCAAAAAGGAAATCAATTCCTGAATTTCCATTTCAACCGTTAAGAAAATCAATGATTCAGTATCGTTAATATATTCGAGAAAAAGCGATACTTGAGATTGCGGTAATACAACACAAGTATCATCGACACACCTGCGCCAGCATAATAAGTCAAAATAGCAACATGTGTTAATGCGTTCATCAATACTTTCCACTACTAAATTAACGATGGGATGTAGAGGAATATTCATTTTGTGCAATTTGGAAGTCCATAGATCCTGGGACGCTGAGCATCAGTGCTTCGCACTAGAGAGTAATACAAAGCATCACAAGGCTTTCCAACTTTCTTCAGATTCAGTAAACCAGAATTCAATTTACGTTCACATGCCTCGGTCGGATTTTCTTCAACAATTGATAAGTGTAAACATCATTTAATAGGTCATTCATCTTATTTGCATAATCACAGTTATCCACGAATGACCAGTAACCACTGTAGCATTGCCTTTATCGGCATTCAAAGCCACTCTCGAGCAATCTCTTTAAATCCATGAGTGCACCACATTCATCTCTTGAAATGATGGGACGAGGATTAAGAGCATTTCTCAGAATGTCTCTGACTCGGACACAATTTCCGTCTTGTCATTATCTGGCAAGTGCTCGATAACGGACTCCACAGACGCAATGACATCTTTTTCGGAGCAATGGAAAATTTCAAATCGCTCTTTAACACGTTTTCCTCGTTTGAATACAAAGGTTTCGAAGATAATGATTGTCTGAAGTACCGAAGAAAAGCACTGCTGGTCCTTTTATGAATTAGCGTAACTGCCTAGTTGCAGTAGATTCAAAATGAACCGAACGGGCAAAGCTCGTCCTCGGCACATAAGGCTGCTTCCAGGACTGCCAGTCATTTAGGGCTAAAAATAGGGACACCTATCCAAAAAATCCGGACAAAAATCGGGACAATATTCAAAATCTTAAGTGGCGACTTTTATCATAATCGTTTTAAATACGTCATAATGAGTGCTCTGCCGTTCTCTTCACTTGTCGATATTTTCATGCTGTTAAAGAGTACAATTAAGTAGGCTACTTCCATCGGTACCGTAAGGCCGGGCAACTTTGGACAGTTTTGAAGCTTAACTCAAATTTTTAATTACTTAAAATTAGAAAAATTACAAACAATACGATATCAAAAATTGCATCTGCATTAGTATATCATGCTTACCAAGAATCACTATCAAACAGTTGCTCAAAAAAACCTGGACACTCGATAAAATGGAACAGTTTCTAATAAAAATATTGACACGAAAGACTTTTATGCTGCTGTGCACTAGAAAAGTAAGTTCGTAATGTTCAGTCACACATAGCATCATGCCTTCTTTTGATTTCGTCGTGCTCAACGTTGTCTCATTGAAAAATAGACAGGTATTACAGAGCGAATTTTATGACATAGTTAGAAGAATTTTAACCACTCCGCGAGCTGAATTGTCGCACCTTGTGTAAAGTCTATTGGCCTAAGTGTAAGCATTGAGGATTATCTTGTGTGCATCTATCCCGACTCATTTTTGGATCTAGGAGAATGCATGTCGATTTTAATAAAGCTTGCATAAATGAAATACTTAGTATGAATTCATTTAACACTTTCACACAGAAGTATTGACAACAGCAGTTGACAGTCATCGCATTATTTTCTTGACATCAACAGTGCTCCATTACCTTGGCTTATCTTTTTCAGTTCGATATCATTCAATTCCGCATAAAATATATAATGGTTTGATGGTGAGCGTGGCAAAGTAAAAGGAACAAATATTTGATTTGGTCCAAAAAGTAACAACGATAGAAATTGCAAAGTTAAATTCACGCAAATTCAAAGCTCTACGTGAATGCAAATGCATGCAAAAAAATTTGCATGCCATGTGTTATTCTTCTGACTGGTCAAGTTGCTAAGGGAATCACAATTCGAATCAGCTAGTCGCCCATTCAGTAGTGAGTTAACGAAAGGCACACTGTTTGTCAAATGGCATCTCTGAATATGGGAGGACTCACAAAATAATCGATCATCAAACTTCCGTTTTCCTATTACACCCAATATGAAAGGCGATGATGCTGTGATATTTTAACATACTGTAACATGTCAGGTACTCAACAGAGAACATCATGAATTACATCTTAAAGAAAAATTACACGATAATTATTCAAAGTAGGCCTTTTTGATAAAATACAAACATCACAGAAGAGATAATGTTCAAGAATGAACAACTGTGGCGATTATAGAACCGCTGAAACCATGTTAGAAGCTAAAGTCTTAGTCTGAGTTACTCATTGAAAGTAACATATATGCTTTTTGGTTTTAGTTGTTCTAGCAAAGTGCACTTATGTCGCCACATCCACAGTCCAAATTCATCCCATTTTGCCCAGTGTGGGTTGACTATGGACAGGCATCTTGCTATATTTATAATCATTATTTCAAGTAGTGCAATAGACTCGAAACATATGGGTGATTCTCAAGAATGATGCACTGAGATTCCGTATTTTATTATTTATGACAATTAGCTGTTAAATAGCGGTACCATTTTTTCAAGTGCACTTTCGGACGGGTTTGTGATGTAATCTATAATTCAAAAACTTTTGTAATACATGAAATCTTATTAGAGCATCAAACGCCATGTAATAGCAGCTTGTGCATAATAGCATCATATTCCACAACAATCGAATCGTTCTGAAGGCATTTGAAAGTAGCAACGTGGCACAATGCACAGATTTTGATTTTGTCCAAAGTCATGCTATATTACGGAAGACCATGAAAACTTAAAAAGCTGCTAAATCACTGTCAGAACTTTACCGAATGTGAATTTTTAATAACTTCATCATTCTAACATCCTTGTTGCGCATTAAATTAAGGACATCCCTTAAGCATCCTAAAAAAGCTGTGCATCAAAATGGCCGAGCATGTAGAAATAGAAAGTTGGACGATTGTTGTGCGAAAACATATTTGAAAAGAAAGTGTAACCACGTCTGTGGGACTTGTAGTGTTTTGAAGGTTGTTTTCAGGGACCAAAATGTTTACCTAAAACTAGGTATATAGCTAGACTCCCTCATAAGTAAATATTAAGTGTCTTTCAAAAGTTGCCGAGTGGTCACTCAAAACGAAAATAAAAGCACTGTCCCAACAGCACTTATATTGAATTGGTTTACCGGTGTGTCACATAACATAATCACTGTCAATCAGAATTACAGATGAATACTGAATTGAAAGGTAGATCATGAAATTCAAAGAACAGAATTTAAAAAGCAAAAAATTCCTTGACAAATATCGATCCGAACAAAAATCCGATCTAAACCGGCAATAAATTGGGGCATCCCGGAAAAATCGGGAAACTTAGCAGCCCTGTCAGTTTACCTTGTGCGCAACCCGTCAGTTGAATAAACATAACAAGCCGTCCTCATATTTCATATCTTTCGACGAATCTTGAAACTCCGAATATAATCAATCCAATATCTCCTCAATTTTCGGGAAGATTTCATCAATGCATGAAAAACATCCAAGTACAGCTTCTTAATCGGGTTGCGGTAAATAATATATTCCCAGTAATCGTATGAGCACGTCAATTTACCAATAGCTGAATTCATCGTAAAAGCATGTTGCCAGAAACGGAAAATATTGCCTGATCGACTGAAACGTGTTGATATTCCCAATTGCAGCGCATGTCGCTGTGACCGGCGTAGCCGAAAAGGCGGTGGAACCGCAATTAATAAATAAAAAATTATTCCTTTGATTTATTGACTCATGCTCCCAAAATTGACGACATCGAGTTTGTTTCCGCAGATGTCTCAGAACTATTAATTGCTTGCATTTATATTCACAACAAGGAAAAGTTTCCGTTCTCGAAAATCGGTAGGTGATTACATTCTGTCACTTGCATACCACTGCTGAAACCTGCTTTCCGACACGATCTACCATATGATTGCATGGAGCATAATATATTGCATGGGATATGACGGTTTATCAACATGCTGTCGATACTGTAAATGGCTCTGTGTTCGTCTGTAGTACGTGTTCGCCCCATCAAACCATGATAGCGCTTCGTGTTGAGTTGAAGCTTGTAGGAATCGCATCGTGTTCGTATTTTCAAAGTTCTGTTTTATTCACGCACCGACGTTGATAAATGATGATTACTAGCTATTTAAGCCTGGTGCCAATAATTATTTATATATAATTTATCCAATCAAAACCCCTAAATTGAATCATGATTGATTTTGAGTCATTTTACGCCATTTCAACAGATGATCTGTGGCTGAGCTACTCCATATCGTGAAATTTCCTATTCCATCTGCAGCCAGTCTATCACTAGGTGACTTCTTAAGTATTCAAACTGATTATACTACTTCGGCACGTTCAAAATTCAAATAAAAATAAATTTTCACGAATTTGTGGCTGAGCTACTCCATATCGTGACATTTCCTATTCCATCTGCAGCCAGTCTATCACTAGGTGACTTCTTAAGTATTCAAACTGATTATACTACTTCGGCACGTTCAAAATTCAAATGAAAATAAATTTTCACGAATTTGTCATGTGATACAGCAGCTGCTGCAGCCAAAGGACTCGAGTCATCAGCTGAGCGACATCTCTCACTATGCTGACATATTGCCCCTCTGCGGAATTCCGCGCATTATCAACTCTATCTCAAGATTTTCATGGATTTTCAAATGCTTCATCCCATTTCCCATATACAAATAGTATTCAACGACAATATTTTATTACCATTTTCTTCGGATCTTGCTGATTTTCTCTTTTAACAACTGCTTCATTTGCAAGGAAAGCTTCTTTCGAAACAATTGGAAGATTACACAGTTTGCGCTTCATATTGTAGGTATGCCAAGATGATTTGAAATGCTCTTTCATTTCATTCTCGGATGAAAACAGAATTTTACAGGAAGAGCACAGAAAAGACATTTTTTGGCTTTCTCGTTACAAGATTGCGTGACACCCACGATCGAAAGCAGTTTAATTTGTGAAAGATGATACCTCTAACAATAAATAGACGACATAAACAAATTATTTTTTCAGGATTACAACTCGAAATGAAAAAATCTTTGAATAAGATCTCACACTATTTTTCAACTATTTTTAAACTTAACCGAAAAACAGCAATCCATGAACACATTTATGAAGTGTGCACAGACTTCTCGTACTTTCTGTTGTCAACTTTGGCAATTTTTGATTTATTTCCAATATGCTTTGAATGATTTTTCATATTCATTAAATTGTCGCAATTTTCCAATAATCCGAACCTTGGCCAGAATTACAAGAAGCATTTGAGATGCATGTCAAGGTTGGAATCGGGATGAATGTTTATTACACATGCAACTCCATGACATGAAATTGGTTCATTCATGATGGAAAGCAACGAAAGTCTCCATTCATAGCGTACGTTGTACATTTTTCATCAAAATGAGGTTATTCCTTCTCTCTGCTGGCTTGTTCAGAGAATGTGAGTGCCTTATGGGTTCATTCATGGAGTAAGGGTTCATTCCAGTTCATTCACAAACGCACTTGACGGACACTTACTACCTTGCCACTTCTCTATGGGTTCCTACATTGATTCTCGCACTCCGCTTCTTTCTGCCCATGAATTCCCTTTTTCAAATTCAATAAACTTTGATGAAAACGCATTTTATCGGTTATTTTGTGACACATTTTTGACTCGCAGCAAGCGTACAGACAGATCAATTGTCACTCGGTAGTCATTTATTCGCATTGAAGAATTTCTCGCATTCCCAAAAAACAACATGCCGTACTCCAGGTTCATCCCACTATACGGATCTCCATAAAATCATTCATTTAAGCACACTTGCTGCTTGAATTCATAACTCGTGATACTTGTGCAATTAATTGAATCTTCCGAAAAATTTGGTTTCGAAACATTGTGTATAATTAAGAAAATGTTGAAATCTATAAAAAAAATTGCAAGATATTCGCTGAAATGCAATATAATATAATTTCCACATCGGCCAGCTTGTGTGATACATGCCCTGAAGTAATAGCAAATTGTGTCGGATGTTGTCATTCTGCATGAATGATGAACAACCGCATATGTATTCGCATTGAGAAACTACGCACGAAACTACGCAGAGAACTATAACTAGAAGCCAAGTTTCTAGCAATTTTAGGGGATACCACATCATTGCAGCGATTGTATGTCACATAGAAGATAATCGTCCGGATTTATTCGGATTTTCTGACGGCTATTTCGGTCATTTCTGAGATTCGCCAGAAAATGCAATAAAATTAGGTGTAAGGGGGTAGGACTGAAGGTATGTGGGTCCCAAAGATGGAATGACATCTTCATGATGCGTTGCACGAGAGTCCTCTGATCACAAGGCAATACAATCAAGCATCCTATAGCCATTCATGGACCCTCTGATGACCTAGGGTACAATGTAGGCCTGTACATGTGCAATTGCATAAGAGAGGTATGTGTAGTCAAGAAGTAGAAAATTCCATTTTTTCTACTTTGTAATTGATTATATATATTATAATTATAATGTATATATATATAATATATGTATTGAGCATAAGTAATCGCCATGAGACTTAATAATAAAGATAAATTAAAAAAATTCAACGTAGTCTCAAGATAAAATTGTTTATTCACGAATTTTCGTCTAAGGCTTCATCAGGTGAACGAAGTAAATGTACATGAAGTGAAATGACATTACATTATAAAGAAAAGTAACAAGAGTTCAACACGTGTATGCCCAGGCGGCATCATTATCTTCTCACATTTATCTGAGGCTTAGCAGCGCCAATTGTTGACATTTCCACACGGCGGCGATGATAAGAATCAAAGAGCCCGCGGGAGATAGTGCCGTCCCGCGGATGAGGAAAATTAACATTATTAAGACTGAACGCTTACGGGCTTTACGCAACTCATCGTCCCAGACGCTTGTCAAGCAGTCTCTTAATCTTCTTTCGCAGAGGTTTAGAGCTAATGGTTATCCTTTGTCAGCCCTAGATAAGTATCTTTATAGTGAAACTGTGCCTAAAAACAGAAATGCGAAACAAGACGCTATTCGGATTAACGTTCCGTATGTTAATGATCGTTGGGTTAACAAAGTGTATAATTGTATAAGGAAATCTAATCTGCCGATTCCCATCATTCCGATCTTTAGAACTAAAGCCCCTCTCCCAACAATTTTATCAACAACCACCCATCAGTTGCAAAAGTCGATGTGTTTGTAAAGGCCAGAATTTATGCAATTCTAAAAATATTGTCTACAAAATTGTCTGCAATATCTGTTCGGAAAGTTATGTAGGCGAAACGCATCGCACTTTCAGAAAAAGAATTGATGAACACCTACATACAACCAGCAGCCAATTTTTCCATCATTTTAAAATTAAACACAATTGCTCCCCTCTGTTACGACTTATTTCTCCTTCAATTATCTCCCGCGGGCTCTTTGATTCTTATCATCGCCACCGTGTGGAAATGTCAACAATTGAAGCTGTTAAGCCTCAGATAGATGTGAGAAGATAATGATGCCGCCTGGGCATACACGTGTTGAACTCTTGTTACTTTTCTTTATAATGCAATGTCATTTCACTTCATGTACATTTACTTCGTTCACCTGATGAAGTCTTAGACGAAAATTCGTGAATAAACAATTTTACCTTGAGACTACGTTGAATTTTTTTAATTTATCTTTAATATATGTATTATATATATAACACATAATATATTATATCATAATGTATAATATAATGATATATTATAATTAATACATGGTGAAACGTACTATACACGCTAAGAAATTTCACAGAAAAGATTTACAAAACCCTCTCTCAAATCATGACATTTTTAAATAAGAGAAAGCTCAAAAAAGTTTTCATTCCTGCTTGATGTAATTGCCGAGAAAATGTTTTTACACATTCCAGGAGGTTTCGTGCAATAATCCAACATGTGTATTTATAGTCGCAGCATAGAGCCTTCTTTGCGTAGGCGCAAAAAGATTCATAGCTATTTAAGGTTGACTGAAATTGGGCCCCAGAAAATGAAAGTAGCGTGTGGGCCCCCCTAGAAGAGAATCTCCGGATTTTTTGTGACTGCGTTCTCATCCCTGATGTGAAGGCTAGAGTCATCAATAGAAAGCAAATAACTGTTTTAGAATGAACTGAAAGAGCGGTCTATTGCCTTGAATGCTGATTGTGTTCCTTGAATCTTAGTGAAATGGGTGGCTATTTTGACCGACATATCTCTGGTTGTAAACATAGGTCAAGCAACAATCTACGAAAGGGTTGTTTCAACCGAATTTGTGAGGGTTTTTTGCCACAAACATATCAATAACAGCACTGGCGTAGCGTGCTTCAATCCGCTTCCGGGGCTGAAATCAGTCTTGGCATCGTTATACCTAATAAAATGCAGCATATATACAAAGTACCCGGTGGGTTCTAATCTAAAAGTCACTTTGATGTTTTCAAAAATGATGAAATAATGAAGTGAAGGTATGCATGTGTAAACAAATAGCTACGCGTCTGTCAGACACGCCGTGATTAGCCAGTCAGTGTGTGCGTGTCACTCGTAAAGAATTCCCTGTCTTCTGACGGGTTAAATCAGAGGAATTGCTTCTGCGCGGGTTGCATGCAGTGGCCGCGACGAGCTGAAAGCCTAGTGCGTGTGAACGGCACATTGATAGATTGGCTGAGTTATCGATGAACCAACAAACCATTGCTGATCATGTGTGGATCGTGCTAGATTTTGGCCAATCGGTGCAATCTCGGCGACACTCCGGCGACTGATGCACTTTGTACATGATTAAAATATCTTGTAGAATTTATTTAAAAATACATGCGGGCACTGCCCCGAATACCACAATGAACGCTACGCCCCTGAATAATAGTGTTTACCACTTGTAGTTTGTCGGCTCAAGCACTAGTCAGATGAACATGTATTTCATATTTCTTGATTCATTTGTTGATTTTTCTGATAGAACTTTCCATGATAAAATCCAGATTGAACATGACAGTATTATACGCATGTCAGTGGTGTATTTCTTATTACTATTCTTTTCTTTTTTTTGACGACTGTCTTTTTTACCTCGACTGAAGAGAATCCAAACCTTTTTAATCTATTGGCAAGTGTTTCTTCATATTGAATAAAGTCAGATCAGTTCATCTATCAGAAACATATTTGAAGCTGCTTTTAAGACAATTGGCTTGATAACAGCTTATATCCAAGTCTCACACAATGTAATAGCAGTTGTTGCACATTTTGTGGTCCATCGTAATGGAAATGTCTTAGTCCAAGAAAATAAGAATGGAGTCAATGGGCACTTCCATAGTGAGTTTTACATCTTGATGGATGCTTTTAAAAGTATTGCAGAATATACCATCAGGCTGCCACCGTTTAAAAGGTGCAGGAGCTTGGGTTTCGCCTGCTCAACCATTCGCCGGACCTCGCAATTGCCGACTTCCACCTGTTCAGGCCAATGAAAATGCCAATGCGAGTTCATGACGAGGTCATCACCGCCGCCAACGACTTGCTCCGCACTTTTCCGGCAAAGTTCTGGGAGAAAGGGGTGGGTCAAATGCTGCAGCGTTACGAGAAGTGTATCGAGCTGAAATTCGGATACGTAGAGATCGCCAAAAAGGAGGTCAACCGCTTATCGAACAAGTCACATGATTAAATGATTCACGATCTTGTGTCACTTGTTTGTGTTCTTGAATCATGAAATCATATGAATCAGTTCATTACTGAAAATCGCATTTTTAAATTGAATGTAACCATTTTTAAAATGCCATAACTTACGCGCACATGCACCGATTTCGCTGAAAGTATTCCTACATGTAATTTTCATTGCCAAGATTAACTTGAAAAAATTTCAATTCATTTGCATTATTCGTTCAAAAGCTATAGCCGATTTGTTTGTACAATGAAGGATAATTCCCGTGAACAAGTCGCAGGACGACGAAGCGTCGGATGTGATTTTTCTGTTTTGACACCTCAGCAAAGCGTATTTATTTTTGAGTGACTTCACCCATTGGCCAGACCATCATGTCACTATTTATTATCGTTTCGGTTCCGTAATGTGATGAATGTACAGTTGATAATTTATCTTTTTTCCTTTTGAAATTCTCTTAACCGCTGGGTGCCTGCAGAGAAATTATTCAAATTGTAAAGCCGAAAATATTTTGAGTTGATAATTATCGAATTATTTGCTATCTGTATGGTTTAAATGCCATTGTATATTTGTTGATAATGTTGTCGAAATTATAAGACATCTCCATATTTCCAATGTTTGCTCAATTAATTAGTCTGAGACGATAATGTACCTATAACGTGCATTTCGTTGTCTTCCACTTGTCCAAGTCTTTCGAATGCGACTTTCTGGATATCCATGAATAGACAGCAGTTGCATTAAATTGCTTTAAACCTTTGTTATTTTAACACGACGATTTAGCGAGAATATTTCTTATTCTTACAGTGGGACATTGTGTGAGCGGTCGGGAAAGTCTGGATGATTTTCATCTCCAATAGCAGATTGATTCAAAGCCTTTTCATTTATTGCATGTGACAGTCGATGTTTTCTAATGAGAAACAGCTCGAGACTTGAGATATGCTTAGAAACATGCAGACCAAAGTAGCTTAGATATTTTGCTTCTTTTGCGACATTTGCGGAGAAAGAACAATCGATGATTAGAAATGAATTCAATGAGCGGATATTAAGCGGAAAAATTATCACATGTGAATATGACATGATCCATCGAGCAATAAACGATAACGTGGCCTACCATAACACAAATTTGTAAGCCACAGAAATGTAATGTAGGCTTTCAAAAGGTTTTAACAATTCACTTGTTAATTCAATGTCATGTGCGATACTTAAGTAGCACAATGCTATGTGAATATTTTTTGAATTTACTTTCAACTCTGTTTTATGCACTTGGTGAATTTTGTATTATTTCAACATAGCACCATGGCATCAGGATAAACAACCAAACGAAATGAAGAATCCTCACGATGGGCTTCTCTGGGGATCCCAAGTGACAACTAGCAAGTCAAAGTCAGCATCACATATTTGCTGAAGGAGCGCGTGTAGCTCGGACAAACTCTATCAAAGGAACCAAGCAAATGAGCATAAGAAATCAATAGCAAAAGTTTGCAAAAGTCAATTCTTCACGAAACAGAGTTGACTGAAGATGTTGTGAGGATCATTAAGGACCCCCAAAGCTAATAACATACGTTTAAAATGGCAATAAAATCATTGATAAATATTCATGATTGCTTTTGTGAAACATGAATTATGTATCACGATTACCTGCAGAGGAATTTAAGTGGTCCTTTTTGAAATGACTTAATGTAAATTTGCTGAAAATGTTTCCTATAACATACACAGCATGTGGCACATTATTAGTCACTTTAAATTTTTCGCTTTACTCTAAAAGCTATAATTTCAGTCTGTTTTGATAATGAATATATTTTTGATTTATGACCTGTTTTTCATTTTGATGAGTCCTTGCTTATATTTATACCTCTCGAAAATAGCCTCTCTTGTTCAGAATGAGCTAAAAACTCGAATGATTCTTCTTGATGCTGCATTTGATAGGCCTATTATTTTTGTTGAGAAATGAAATGTTGGCATATTATTTGTCACTTCAGCCTCTAACATGGTTCAGACTATTTTCAGACTATTGTACGGTAGGCTGATGCACCTGCAGTAATACTAGGCAATGTGCATAAGCTACTCCAGTAAGTAATTCTACACTTCGCAACCCTTCCGAATATCTGACAAAATCATTTCAAGTCAATTGAATCAAATTCAAACATGTCTTAATTAAGAGAAGGTAGGCCTATTATTGAATCGGAATCATAAGGCATTCGATAACACAAGGAACACAATTGCATAATTAACTATCTTAATACTGTTGAAGGCCTTCACCACGGCTTTTTATCGTGGCTACATTCTTTTCTTACTGATCGGCAGCAGTGTGTTAAGCTGAACCAAGTGATTGGTCCCGTGATGAAAGTCAAATCAGGATTACATCAAGGATCTGTCTTTGGTCCCTTTTTGTGCGCACATTTCTCGGCTCAATGCAAATTGCTTCTTAGAATACGCGCTAGATAAAGTGCGCCGACGACATGACACTGCTCGAACAGATTTCTCATGATGCAATCTCTTCAATGCATTTGACCACAGTCCAAGATCAGATCGAACAGAAGCATCTGCATGTCATCTTGAAAAAGAGTAAGCAGTTGGTGGTCAAAAGATCACGAGACATTGACATTCCTGTTTATCCTGACATACCTGTTGTACTTCAACTTTCCATCCAAGGAGGTGCATGGAACAAAAATCTGACATGGGATGCTCACTTTAGTAATGTCTGTCTGACCGCATCCCGACGTTTATTCGCAATCCGACGTTTAAAGTAGAAAAGAAGAAACTGAAAAACATCCATGTGTCATTAGTCATGTCTGTATTGCTTTGCGCATTTCCTCTGTTTGGCAAGATGTTAAAGAAGAATTTGAACAGTTTGAAACAGCGGATCATCACTCATTGTAATGATTTCCAAAGGAATCCGAAAACAGTTGTTCGCTTGCGATTTTTATTTATCGAGATCGTGCGACCGTTCTACACGATCATCCTGACGACTCTCCCTACGATGATCGTGTAGAACGGTAGAAAGATCTCGATAAATAGAAAATAGTAAACGAACAACTGTTTTGCGGATTCCCTTGGAAATCATTACAAAGAATTTGAACTGCGCGAAAAAAGTTGAAAAACGTGCACATCGAATAATAGGTGGCTGCCTCTGCAAATGTGACAATTTCCCATCAATTGTTGAGAAACGACATCGAATAAGTGTTCACTTTCTTTTGAATTGAGTGAACGATAATCACCCACTGAAGACTTGCGTGCCAGAAAGGCTCCTCAGAACGAGAGTTTTCAGGATGCCGTGTCTGAGGATCGCCAGAAGACAGAATTCTTTCTTTGGGCATGTACTCGATATAATAATTCTGCTTAACTTTTCTATTGAGAATAACTTGCAACCTTACTGTGATTGATTTTCATTCCATTGAAATGAAAGCTTTATTATCATTCTACACTGGTGTAACTCAGCATATGTCGCACTAAGGATGTTCCAATGTGAAACATGAAAATGATCTTTAAGGCCTTTGTCAACAATAACGATGCCATACAAGATATTGCCATTAATGATGGATGACGACTCCACGCATAGAGAAGCATGAAATGACTGAAAATGGACGCATCGGAATATCCGCACCAAAGTCTAATATGTCCATGCAGTCGTTCGACTGGTATATGACAGAACCAGATTGTCCAGATGCAAATCTATTAACCACTTCGCACCTTAAAGGAGCTATGGAGTCAGTTACATGATGCATTGAGTATCCAACTAAAGTCATATTGTTGGCTATGATGTCTGTACGCGGTATCTATCGCTTGTAGGCCTACTTCGTCGAAGAAACTATGAATTTCATAAATGAATGGAAGCACTGAAGACAATAATCTTCCCAGTGGCCAAGAAA
This sequence comes from Prostheceraeus crozeri, assembly GCA_907163375.1. NCBI lineage: Eukaryota > Metazoa > Platyhelminthes > Polycladida > Euryleptidae > Prostheceraeus > Prostheceraeus crozeri. The sequence goes on along the minus strand of CAJQUW010004489.1, from coordinate 238,598 downwards.
TTGCTTTAAGATGAATGGGCCTTTATGCAAGACCCTCCTTGCCACACAGCCAAGTCTGTCCAGGAATTTATTTTTTATGCATCTGCTAGGGTTTTACAATGACCAAGTGAAGGCCTGACATGAGCGCTATGGGTTGTGAATAAGTTGCGTCTTCGGTCATAAACTATTATGCAACCATTCGGGAATCATTAAGCTAGGGCTTATTGGAGCCTCAGTGGAGGGAAAGGATAGACTTACTTAATTTTGATGTCAATTCACATTTCTTGCACTTTTAAGCTTTGTAATTAAATTGAAATATACCATTCTTACTCGATTGTTGTTGATTGTCTTGAATTCAGTACCCTTTAGTGAATAACGACACAAAATTTCTCCATAATGAATAGATAAGCGATAAAAAGGATCAAAAATCATATGTAGTTCTGATGTAGCTTTAACGTCATTAGCGCTACTCCCCCATTGCGGGTTTGGTCGCTGCTAACATGCTCGGACATCTGTAAAGCACTGTGATGCTTGTAGCCAGGATGCTTCTCTTGTCCAAACGTTGATAAAAGTGCAAAACAGCCATTGTTGATGCGTATTGTAAAAGCCACTCTCGTTCTCCCTCACGGAAGTGCTGAAGTTGAGCGGGTATTCGGCACCCTCAACAACAGTCACGAAACTCCCTTATGGCAAAGACAGCCAAAGCATTAGTAGTGACGAAGTCATGCTTTCAGGCGAAAGATTGGACTGTTAGCAAACTTGTCCATATTTCGTATATTGATTGATCGTTGTAACAGTGCCTGTGCGACTTATCGGCGACGACTACAGGAGGAAATAGCTGCCTCTGAAAACCAGAAACGACTTCAGCTAGAGAAACAGCTATTTGTAATGGTGGAAGCGGAAAAGAAAGCCAGTAAGAAGGTCGGTAATCTTTCTTCTGGGATAGAGAGGAAAGAGGAAGATGTAAAGAAGAAGGTACTTAGTGCAGCAAGTTTCCGAGGGAATGTTACAAGAGGCACTTAAATTGAAGGAAATCGAGGAACTTCGTCGTCAAAATGAAAATATCATCGAGAAGAGAGAATATCAAACGGAAAGGGCAGTACATTCTGTCATAAAACGGAAGGCAATGGAACTGGCCACAGTCACGGGCCTACCCACGAGTGTTAATAATAAACACTTCTGCATCTGATTAGGCTACATGTACAATAACATGTATACGTCTTCACACTCGGATATTTATGCGAAAGACTGAGTGCAAGCATTTTTGTAAGACTATCAAATTTTGAACAAATCATTCTCAACGATCCCTGCTAATGTGCACAAAGTCATTCAGAATTTAAATACCTATTAATATTTGGATGAACCTGTTTGTTATTAATCTAATTTGTACAGAAAATTCTATTTACTGTTTCTGGTCCAAGCAGTTTATCTTAATGTTCAATTATCCTACATCCCTGAAAAATAATCACTGTTATGTTAATTTTTTTCAAAGGTATTAATTGTTGTGAAATAATATCATGATTTCTTTTTTTACCCACTCGCTTGGATCTGCTTGAGATACACGAGTATATAGTTGGACAAAGTGTCGTGCTTTTGCTTATTTTTTATTTTCATTAAAGGTAATAAATTTGTTGCTATGTTGGTTGTCATACATAAAGGTATAAGATGTTGTGTTCTCTTGTTGTGATATTTCCTATAATCAACAGCAATTTTTTCTGAAAAATGTTTTTTTTGAAAAATTGATGTGATGCGTGGAGACTAAAATGTTTTTAAATAATAGAAGGGCCTATGTTTTCAAATATGCGTAACTGTTATAATAACAAGTGTTGTCTCGATTCTTAAGAGAGTTGCAAGGAAAGCGTTGTAAGTTACCATATCTGTCATATGTACCTGAAAGTTAAGTACTTCGAATACAGGAATATCACAATTTCCTCTTAAACCATAAGACGGCTTTTTTGAAAAGGCGACCTACACGCCTGATCACAATTTTTTATGGTGATGAAAGTGGTCAAGGTGATGGTCAAATATTTTTTGTGAATTTATTTGTCTATGTACCACAGCTATTCCTAATACAAGGAAGACCCTGTCAGATATTTGCAAATACGTGTATTTTTATATTTATTTGAATATTAGCTCATTTACAAGGAAAAAACTTCTACGTTTTCATTAACTTGATACATCCATTCATCACTTTAGCAAAAATTCCCAAAAGATCGTCTAAGGTACATATATTTCTAGGATCAACTGATCACGGCGCGAAAAATCTGAAAATCCGTAATCACATTACTGGTTGTGAGCAGTTTCGCTATACACCTCACACTGCGTGCAAACTAGACATTTCAGGTACGAATAGATGCTTGGACGTTAAAGAAGCGATTTGAATGTAGTCATAGTCAAAACAGATTGAAAGTATAGTTTTAGAGCTAAAAAACGAAAAAATTAAGGGGTGACTAATAATGTGGTACAGACTGTGCATGATATAATGTAGACTAAAAGTAATTGCTTAGCATTATAACTGCAAATATCAAAGCAGTGAGCATTCAAAAAGGCGTATTTTAAAAATCTCAAATTGGTCAACTGATGTTGTGTGATGTTGAGTGCTGTGCATAGAAAAGCACATACTCGTGTTAATATTTCATCCAAGCATTGTTTAGCATCAGTTCGCTGTTGTGAGAATTGCTCTGATGAGATGATCATGTAATAATTATGTTTCCTTTATTCTAACTGTTGAATTTATATATAAACGTGATTTCCTTCAAGGGAACAGCAATGTAGGATTTATCCCTCAAAATTCATTCTGAAATGAATTCAGCCCCAATTTAACTAGGTTAGGTTTCTTATTAGCATACCAAAATATCAGAACGATTAAAGGAGGAAATTTGTAAAATACAAGTCGATTATTGCTCGAGTTGCAGTTAAGGCAATGAAATGAAGAATTCATGCCGTCATGCAATTGAAATGAAATACTCCGAAATAGAAAACCGACCCGGTAGTTTTACGGAAATGTGGTTGTCATGACCCATAAATCATCGAAACAGTAAAACTGGAATAGCGAGAACCATTGTAACTGCATGTTTAAGGTGGTAATAGACGATTAAAGCATAAGTACCGGGTCATTCAGACGCTTTGCATCATGAAAACATTTCACGTATTTTGACAGGTTCATTTGCAAACATGTTTCAGTAGGCAAGCGACCATCACCAGTGACAACGATCAATGGATGAAATATATACAAGACTTGATGGCATAAAAAACAGTAAAGGAAAAGTGGGTGTGATTGGTTGCAGTTATTCATGAGACAAAGTGAAGAAATGACTTTATGTACAATGATTCAGCAATTTTTGTGTATGGAGTGCGAATGAGAATTTTAAAATTTAAATTTAAAATTAGCTACTAGGATGAGCGAACATGTGAAAGGTCGACGCTGAAATATCGCTTCATGCTCATATCCCAGATAAAGACAATTCTGGAATTCTCATTCTCACTCAATACACAAAAATTGCTGAATCATAGTACATAAAGTCATTTCTTCATTCACATAGTCTCATGAATAACCGCAACCAATCACAGCCATTTTCCTGTATTGATTTTTCATTGATCGTTTCCACTAATGATGGTCGCTTGCCTATTGAAACATGTTTGCAAATAAGACTGTGAAAGTTTACGCCTTCTAACTGTCAGGATGTATTCTACCTACATATAATTTATTTTTTGTAGTATAGCTTTTGCTAGCATAGAGATTGGATGATGTTTTTGTGATTTTTACTTGCTTCGTGAAGCATTATGTGGTGTTGCATGGATCTTTCACTGCTGCGTTGTGCATGATTGAGCTTGGTGAGCGAAACGTCGCACAATAAATTGATAGGCATGGTATCCTAAGACGTTATTTTTCATTTGTCGCGAAATCAACCGGATACATGGATTACTTGGCTCAATGCCACATTGCAACAGTACAGAAAAGTAAAGAATATCTGCTAATACAACCAAATGTGTATGCACATGTACGTTTGTAAGTCAGATACATAGTCGGGCCTTCGTTATTACTTGAATGAGCATTTAGTTGAATGCTCAGTGCAATAACCAACCTCATGGCGGCAAATCACATTCAATTAAGTCTCAAAGCTTATGATAGAAAATTCTGTGTAATTTTAAAGAGAAAATTATGCCGAAGACAGCATTTCACAATCTGAGCATTTTCGAGAGTGGAATTTGCAATACAGACGCGGTAACTTTCTTTTACGACTCCGATTCCGCATCCTTGAAGTCAAATTCGGCCGTCGGATCGTAGCATGTAGTAGAATCTTCACTGAGATGGAGATAGTGGACATCACATCAGTCATTCTATACCAACAATAAAAAAGAGGCATAATAATATGGAGTCACAACCTGTGGTGTAAAGGAAATTCTGTGGGGCTTCCCACAGGTTTTTCTGTGGATATGGTGTGGGATGGGGATTCAAATATCAATCCCCACAACAATCCTGATGAAACCTCTTGCGCTAAGATCATCATGTTTAGAAACCGTTTATGATGCATTACAATGCTTTGTAAGTCATGCTGAAATGCACGATCTTCATATTTAACTTATGAAACGTTGATTTAGTAGTTTGTAAGTCTGTTAATTAATAAAGTTGATAATTTGAAAGTTTGTTTATCAAATTTTGAAAACAAAGTTTTGAAATAGTGTAGGAAGCACGATTATTAAACCAGTTTTTATTAGCAGCTTTAGAATAGTCCTATTGTTCTTCACTTATCCGTTAACCCATTATTTACCAAATTTTTTTCTAATGCTTTTGAATGAAATTTTTTGACATAAAATGCATTTCTGCATTGTTTTATGTCTACCTTGCCTAATCATTTGCATAATTTATAAATTATACGAGATTGAAAAAAATCGACATATGTCGACCATGATAAATATCCGGATTTTTGAAAGAAATATTCATCTGTTTCCGTACTTTGTACCAAATATTTTTCAATACGTTTTGGATGGAAACTTTTATAAAAAATTGTATTTATATTTTGTTTCATGTCTACTTTATCTTATCATGTGCTTAAATCATAAATTATCCGAGATTTAGAAAAGTCGACATCTGTCGACCATGGTAAATATCCGAATTTTTCAGATTTTTCAAAAACTTTTTATCTGTTTCAGTAAGGTTCATGGTAAAACTTCAGTTGATAGTCCAGTGTTATTAGGAGATATTGACGTCACATTATATTTGAATGTTTTGACAAATGTACAGACCACATTTTTTTATTGAAGACAAAATGTGATAAAAATCCTAGAACTGTGTCTCTACATGTAGCTTTCAGAAAAGATTACTGTCCATCATGGAACGTCGGGAAAAAATCGATGTGAAGGTCTGCATCACAACGACGACACTCGCGTCGTACTTGTTTTTTGCATACTGCACATTTTCGCTGGCGACTGTTCAAGGTCGACTGAATGAAATGTCGTCCTTCTTACCTATGAGCACTAAACGCATGGATTTTCAGGGTACAAAATCGGGAGAAATAGCTTTGCGCATCGGCATGGTGTCAAAAACTGATATGCAATGCTTCTAGTTAGGCGTATTAGTTCCTAAAATTTGTGACGTCACACGAAATGCTCGCGACTGACTCACGATGTAACCTATCATCTGTGAGAGAAGAAATCATTGGAAATTTACCATCCTCACACAGTCCTACGTCAGACTTCTAGTCCTAAGTCAGACAGGCAATTCGCGCCTGTTCATGTCCAAATGTAGTTGTTACACGATATGCTCGTACGCAACAGAAGCGAAAGTCGTCATCATGTATATAAAACGAAGTCTTTTCAAATTTAACACGGACAGTATCGGAAATTTTCGACAAAGATGAAGCAACTACAGTAGAACCCACTTATAACGCACTTCAAGGGACCTAGAAAATTGGTACGTTACATCCGAGGTATGTTGTATCCGAGGTGTGCAAGAACAAGCTGTATAAGAAGTATTGAAGCCTACTTCTGCACCAAATTAAGTTGTCAATTGCAATAGTAAGGTCCTATCCATCATGACCAGCTAATTCTCACTATGCATCACCATAAATACTTGTACATGTACTGTACATTTGTATGCCCTGGCCCTACATGTATGATCATGCCTACTCGAGAAAACAGCATAGTGTCTTAACAATTCTCTATTGTGTAAGAAAAAATATGCAATATTCTGAACATGAATCTAAAAATCTGAATGACTAAAAAAAACAATGTAAACAGCGCAGTCACGCGTTAAGAAGACACCATCACAGACAATGTCTTAATTCCAGTTCACTTCTATCGATTACTCATTGGACGGATTCGACACTCAAAAGTTGTCCTCCTCCGAGCCAATGACAAGAGCTGTTGCTGCCATCATCAAACGCAGCAAGTTATTGTAGAATCGTGTCAGCTTCGTTTCGATGATTCAGAATACTTAAGTACTTTCATCCCTAATTACGTTGTAAAAAATCAAAATTTGCTCTGTGGACCCTTGAAAAGAGTTCGCTATATCCGAGTAGTACGTTATAACCGCGGCATTTTATATAGACATAATAGGAATTTTTGTCCGTGCCTGCAAGAGGAGTACGTTATATCCGAGAGTTCGTTATAACCGAGTCCGTTATAAGTGGGGTCTACTGTATTTTCTTCGGAGATTTACCATAGTCGACATTTGTCGACCATGCAAAATCAAATATAAATTATCTAACCAATGCTTGCGGAAATTAAATTGTAAAGGCACGAACGGTATTTTGGACGTAAAGAGCCTATAATTTAACCGATGAAAAGGGGAACTACCTTAAATAGTTCTAAAAAAATAGTGCGTAAAAATGTAAAAAAAATGAAGAATATAATGCACTCTTACACGGAGGTTTTTTCAAAGCTAAAATAGTTAGGAATTTTTAAATAGACGCCTAATTTACATTGAAAGAGACTTGATTGTGATATTCCTTTAATAATCTTCATAAGATATGCCATTTTCCACAAAATATTCTTGATTTTCAGCATGGTCGACAAATGTCGACTGTGGTAAGTAACCGGTTAAATAGTGCAAAAACTAAAGTGATGCTACGAGTAGAAGCCTCATCTTGTTTACAAGGACATGTATGCATTATGCAGTCGGTGGGTAATAGTGTTTTACGTTTATGTGCATTACATGATGTATGTGATGAGCATTGCATAAATGTACAATTAGTGATAATTAAATCTTTCTAACCACAGCAAGCGACACTTATGAAGACTGGTAGCATGTTATCAAAGCCATTATCTACACAAGTTAATCTTATATTGCATGTCATTATTTCTAGAGCATAAATCAACAAAAAAAAGCATGTTTTCCAAAGACATGTATTAAAGCAATCCACTTTTTTCAACCCTATTCACTAAAATTTTCTCTATTTCGTTGCAGATACCAACATGACAGAAAGGCCTATTGGACCTGACGGAGACGATCTATCGGAAACTGTTGCTTCTCATTACAATAAGATTGATGCTGGTAGTGTTGCTCAACGGGTACAGAGTCGTATATTCTATTTGAGAAACTTCAATAATTGGATCAAATCGGTTATTATCTCAGATGCCATTTACATGATGAAGCGCAAAGGCAGAGATCCTAGGACCATTAACGTGCTTGACTTAGCATCAGGAAAAGGAGGCGATCAATTGAAATGGAAGAAAGCTGGTGTGAAGCATGTAGTATTTGCGGACATCGCAGCTGTAAGTTGTCTTTTCATTGTCTGCGTGATCTTCAAGCAATTATTCATTGTTATTTTAAGAAGACAACCATTCTATCCATCGATTTGAAGCAGGAAAGGGAGCACCTTCACCTTATTTGACTTGTAATCTTGAAGCAATCCTCAGTTACATTTTTATCAACTGTGCTTGGTCGTGGACAACGCACAATGTCATGCTCTTGCTCGGTGAATGAGAAAGCGGTTGTTCTTGGCTGATGAGATCACACCGCTTTTCTTTGGAAAGGAAGTGCCTCGTGTATGCTATGCTAAGCGCGATGGTATCGTATATTCAGGAACGTCATTTGTCTTAATGATGCCGTGAGAAAAATATTGAAAGAAAGAGGTTTGAAAAAGAACTATTGAACTAAATTGAATAGAAAGTATTTTATAATTCCTTTTGAATAGCATCATTAAGTATTATCAAGAAATGAAAGGCCTTGCTATTGTTAATAGGTTTATCTCCTAAATTTTCGCCTGCACAGGCCGCATCAGAGGATACAAAAGGAGGTAGGCTTTACAAACAATTTCAAAATTTAGATTTTATATATATGACAGATATGGACAATATGATGAAAATTGGTGAGACAACATTCAGGCATAGAAAAATGTTCATGTAACGCAGTGGAAGATACATGTATGTGTGGATACACATGTATCTATGTGGGAATCATAGTTTTGAAATTGTTTGTAAAGCCTACCTCCCTTTGTATCCTCTGATGCGGCCTGTGCAGGCGAAAATTTAGGAGATAAACCTATTAACAATAGCAAGGCCTTTCATTTCTTGATAAATTGAATAGCACTTGCATATTCTTACTCATTGCATCTCAGGAATTCTGAAGAGACCAAACACTAGAATCTTTAATGAAAAATGAGAATACGACATTTTTAGCTAAAAAAACCATAAACGTCACGATTTTGTGACAAATTACGATGCCACTATTTCTCTCCCAGTCAACCGATTTCAATGGGCAATGCATCGAAAGAAAACTCAGAAAACGCTCCCTCTACTTATGTCTGATTCATTGTCCTATTCATGAAATTACGATTTATAAATTGAATATTATTTTTTGACCACTGTCCAGAAAGCTTGATAGCGGACATATAATAAAATTAAACGATAGCGGATTAGAAGAAGCTATAATTATGATAGCACATTTGAAAAATAGGAATGCAAGCTCTTGAATGACCTGTGTCATGCGAATTGCGGATCGAGTGAATTTTGACATAGGTGGAGGAAATGTAGATAATGAAGATTCGAAAAATATTGAAATGACTGCAACCAACAAAAAAAGAGGTCTACCCATGGGCTCTTCTCTGTCTGGAATACTGTTATGGATACCGCTGAAAAGTAGTGATTGAGCTCGCTCATAACGATAAGGAAGCTAATGATTTTTTAGCATTTTGAGTAATCAACAACACCTAAATATTACATTCTAGATTGATAGATTCTAGATAGATTTCCATCTAATTACGGAAGCTTTCCTTCCTTGATTTCAAAATAGCAATGAAACCAAAATATGCCGCGAAATTTGAATGCTTCAAAAAGCAATTAAGAAAAGATATTTTTGTACACTATGGCTCCAGCATTCCTCTATCTTCGAAAATCAGATTCATCAAGAACAAAAGAAATAGTATTAACCCTTATCGGAACAGCAAAAAGCAACCGTACATTTTGTAGTTAATCTCATTTTATGCGTTCTATGACGCTGCAGCTATGATACCAATATTGATATTTTTTGCTTTCAAAATGTGTAAGTTATGGAGCTATTTAAGAATAGTGTATGTTGAAGCTGTAGTGTACCATGCTCTGTCTATCTCGGCAATGCCGTCTCTTTGGCCGTCTTCATAGTTCCATGCCTTTTGTTATGGATGTCAAGGGTTTGTTCAAAGATCTATTGATATTTTATCATAGATTTCTTGATTTGCTATCACTAATAGGCTGACTTATCACTTATGGCACTGACTTTAGCGGTTTTTTTGGGCTTGATCATTTATTCTCATTCAGAAAAGAATGTTCTTTTATACTCTCTCTAAATGTCGATTTCCCTCAATTTTGTTGAATGAGTAACAATCGACAATTTTATAGCGGAAAGGTGGCTGGAGCATGGTACAATACTGTTAACCATGGTCTAACAGAAAATATTAATATTTTCACACCTCAGCTAAACTCATCACTCCCCCGCGCTTCGGAAGTTTTGAATTTGCTTCGGAGTCAAAATATTGATATACCCCGCTAGACCATGATATAACAGCATAGTGTCGACTTGGAAGTAGGCCTATTTTTCCATATTTTGGGATAGGGCACTGCCCGGACTTTTTTAATAAAAGGTGTCCATTTTGCCAAACCTGGCAGAAAAAGAAAGAAAGAAATAATTTAGAAAACTGCTCAGTTGAATCAATAAAGATTCGATAGATGAACTGTCTCAACTAAAGCAGCATATCACTGAATTAGATAATGTGAACTGTGGGATATTATCCTGGAGTGATTTTAGAGTGGATGAATCATGGAGTGGTATTAGAGGCCAGTAATCCATAACCAATTCGGAGCTCACCCATTATATCATAATAATAATAGTAATATCTTTATTGACGACTCGCAAAGTACTAGTACAATTCGGTGAGTGTATTTACAGAGAGAAAAAAGCGCGATGCAGGCTGCTGGTCACAAGTCATCAGGAGTTGTCAGGGAAAACACGTCACACAGCTTCATAAAGCGATCCGCGGGCCGTTGATGTTCAGGAGGAGAGGCGAGTGTGGCGATAAAGTTCGATAGCAGCATGGGAAAATATGTACACAAAGGAGCAGGATTGAGAGTGCGATGACTAAGGAGCAAAGCGTCAAGCACGTTAAACAATCACGGATAGATGTCGAAGAGTGAGAATCCAGTAAAAACAACTCGTTAAATCCAGTTAAAGTCGTTGAAATAAGGCGTCGCTGTATGCAAGCTGATGTAATAAAGGTAATGGCAAGATGCTAAGTAGATGGCCAAAAAACAGAATGCGGATAAAGTCAAAGCAAAGCAAGTAGAAGGCGTGCCAAGACATAACCAAGACAAATAGCAATTGGATTCAGTACTGATTCTTTATGAAGTCCAGAACTCACGGCAAAATGTTTGCTGTGGGACTATCGCATGTGCACCGACGTTGATGCGTTATGTCACAGATTCATCGCTGCCCTAGCCAATTACACACGTTAGCTTTACTCTATCCTCCAGTTATTCGATTGATATTATCCTTAATAATATAAACGCATTCCCACGAAATGACAGAATCCTCTCTTTATTTGTAGGTTTCTATGGAGCATTGTCAAAATCGATTTGAAGAAACAGTTAATCGACGGAAGTTCGAACGTGGTGATCGACAAACGGATTGGCCTATGTTTACCGCTGAATTTCATGTGGCTGATTGTTCCAAGCTGCGCTTACGAGATCTCTATGAAAATGGACATATCGTGTTCCATTTAGTTTCTTGTCAGTTCTCTTTCCATTATGCCTTCGAGAGTATGAGTAAGGTAAGTAACGGTTAATTTTGTTATTTTCAAAATTTTATGTTTTGTTGATTAATTATGCATTGATTATTACTTCGCATCACGCGCGGGTGAGAAACTCAGTAACAAGGGCAGAGTTGGGGTGCTACAATGGCAGATTGCTTTGAACACGTGTTCGTCAGCGCACAAGGCGAAGCAACCTATCATTGCAGCTAGACCGTGTCGCACTGTTAACGATTTCAGATAGTTGCTTTAACCCACAGACAGAGCGGATATAATTCTATCCCAGTCATTGTTTGCCATGGTAGCATGCGACAGAGATTGACATAGAAATTCGTCTCTTTTTGGCTTGTGTTATTGGCCAAGCACGTGCAATGCAGAAGTAGCTCGTATAAACGAACACACGAACTTCAGTGGTCAGATTGTGGGAAGGCCTGTCAAGTAAAACGTACATATCTTTGACTCAGTTTTCCTCCGTGATAAATTCGTCAAATGGCAATAATATTCACACCGCTCGGCTCTTCACGATCTAAATTTACTGACTGAGCACTGTGTCAATCCTCCCGTTCGTTAGAATTCAGACTTGAATTTGCATTACGTTCATTGGAAAATTGATCCATTTGCCCCTCGAGACTAGTTCTAGCTGTGACCATCAGTGCTGAGAAAAGTCATCTCTAGACCAAGCACGCACACAAAGCAATTTTTGTCTTCGGCTCGAACAAACATCGCATGCAACTATTATCAATGCAGGCGTCTTTCAATAATCGGTAATCGGACCAATTGCACTCTCCGTGATAGCGTCGCCTTCACACAAAACTGCATATGGACACCCGCGCAGTCAGTGTAATGAACAGATGCAGCAAGAGCATGTAGATAAATCCAGTGAAAATTCTTAATTTTTGGAGTTTGAAAGTCGTCTAAATTACTTGGAGCTGGTATGAGATGGATAAATTACATAAAGCAGAGTGAAAAGTACAGCAATTTAGGAAATCTTCATGTTGAATTGATTTGAGCCAGTTCATGCACTAGTAAAAAAGCATCGTCCCACCTCTGAGGATCCCTTGATATATTCGAAAACGTGGTGATGAATCACAGCGATGAACGAAAGACGAAATCGTCGGCTAGCGAGCAAAACTTAGGCAATACCAGGCGTCGATTGATGGCATCGGTAAAGAGACATTTTTATTCAATTTCTCCCTTGAGAAGATATAATAATATATAAAAGTAAAAGTGGTGAACATATCATTAAAAACTCTGGTTAGAGCAGCCATGTTTTCCCTTTTTCTAAGTTTTATGTTTCGGATGCTCAGATTTCTGTGGGTCTTCGGAAAATTATGAATAATTTGGTGTCACGTACATTATTTGAAAATAAAACCTAGAGTATGCCATCACGATTTCTGTCTTTATATATAGGACTACACAAAATTAGGGGTCTCCACCCGATTTACGCAAATGCACGTGGTTTAAGTTAATGAATAATTGGGGTTAAACAGCAAGTAATCCACCTTCAGATGTATTTACCCGTGGTGATCAACAATATTTATGTTGCTCCCAGTTGGTGGACTACACGGATACCGACGAAAGGAGAATAAAGCAGCATATAAATCCGTGAGCAGGGTCCGGTCATAGAAAAACTGCGAGCGGAAACAAAGTAGTTAGAAAGCTGCTTCAGAACCGGGGACACGTGCTCCATTGACTTCTACCACCGAAAACACCCCATCGTGGCAACCTCAGACCCATGCCGCATCGAAAAAAAATGTGAACACTGTAACGCCAAAACCGGATGTTCGGTCATACAGCTTTTTCGATCGTGCAATAAGACATCCTTTGCTTGAAGCAAAATTGCATTTTTCCGCTATGTCGCATCCATTTTGCCAACGTTTTTGACGACCTTCCAGACCCCAAAACCTATGACTCCGATGCTTGATGACTCTTGTGAACAGATGATCAGGAAACTTCTATCTTTCTGTATTGAAGCGTCTGTTTTTGCTGAAGCAAAAACGAGAAAGGATCTATTGAAAGTTAACGTTAACCCACAATCAGGCAGAAGCAACTACAAGGAAGGACATGCTCGTGACTTTGGATTTGGAGTCAGTAATGCGTCGAGAAAGAACATTGTGTCTCCAGCAAATCTTCTCGATTTTTGAAAATCTTGCATTGTATTTGTGTCATCAGTTGCACAGAAAATAATGGAAAAGGAACCATTACAATATAACGCGACTGTAGCAGTGAGCTCATTATCTCCAAAGCTGGTTTCCTGTTCAGGACTAGTTTCAAAGAAGCGATTCTCTCGATTGTCACAGATACGCATTGACTGCAGGCGATTGTCACCTGTATGTGCTGATAAAGTAAAAGAACAATTCGATAAATTCATGGATGAACCTTCGATTCGGAATCAAATGAGCCATTGCACACCGGAAACGCAACTGAATGATTTTTATTCACTATTATTGGAGTGAAAAGATGAACACCGTGATCTGTGGCGAATTGTTAAACTTTGCCTGATCCTTTCACACGGAAACGCTGCGGTCGAATCAGGGTTTCCGTAAATGAAAATGTACTTGTTGATAATATTAATGAGAGATCCATTATTCGTCAAAGACAACTGTCTGATTACATTCACAGTTGTGTTGGACCTCTTAAAGTGAAGATTGACAAGAAAATGCTCAGATCTGTTTGGGGTTCGTGCCAAAGATATAAAATTTTTCGAGAAGAACAACGAAAGAAACAGGAGAATTGTAAAAAGCGTGACACTGAGAGGCAACGTATCTTGTCTGAAATCGTTTTGAAAAGAGAGAAAGACGAACTGGACGTGGAATCTTCCATTACCAATAAGCAGATATCTTTATTCGAATGACAATTGTGAATCCGTATCTTCGAAGTGCAGTTAGTGATAAAAGGACTACTCTTATACTCTTCGTATCGTATGAGTTTGTTTTTGTTTTTGTAAAATACGAGTACATGACTTGTTATCTACGTTTTGTTCAATTACAATCAGTAATTGAAGAGCGATTAGAAGGACTGTTCTTCTACTCTTGATATCGCGTTAGTTTATATTAAATTTATTGTCTTTGTGAAATACGACGAATGCATGACTTGCTATCACACAATCATAACAGTACATGACGTTTTGTTCAATCAAAATCAGTGATTGAGGGTTTATTAGAATAAGGACTATTTTTATACTTTTGATGTCCTATGAGTTTATTTAGATTATTGTTTTTTTGTGAATACGAATACAATATGATTATGATTATTAATATCAGCTATTAATAAAAAGACTTGTTTTTCATGTAATTATGTGAAAATGAAATCACATCACGATATACGGTTTTTAAATATTTATGGCAATGTGTTATTGCCAATTAGAGATGCGGGAATATGCACACGCAAAATCCGGGAAATATACGGGAATTTCTTACGCTCAGTGCGGGCACCATGGTGTACACTTTACATGTAGATAGAAAATATATTTACAGGACACAACTCGGGGCGCCGAAGAACCCGGAAAGGAGAGTCAAAATATAATGGATCCCGAGGGCTTTTTATTGAAAGAAAAACGGCAACTGAAACGCTTGTTCGATGTAAAAATCAACAGAAAGATGCATAACAAATGGACATTCTATTGAAAACTAAAGGAAGAATCTAATACAAGAACAGAGAAATAACAGCGGGCAAATATACTGAATTTTATTCTAAAAAGTGTGATGTACCTAGCTTCTTGCATTAAAGATTTTAAATCTCAAAGTTATGAAAATGTCATTTAGAACACGCACATCATTGGCGCCGATATTTTTGGGAATGCCTTTCGGGTGATAGCTACTTCAGGTTGTTGAAATGTTGATTTGGTGTTTTTATTTCTATCAAAGGCTTCTTTTTTGGCTTGGAGAACACATAGCTTTTGATACTCGTAGATTCTGACTAAACACTATCTCCTGAAGTCAATAAGAAAGTGCTCACAGTACTTGCTTTTAAAAGTGATAAGGATTTTCATAGTGACTAAGTCTAACTTCAGAAATCAGAGCGAAACAATTTTTACAATGCTGCTAATTTTTTCTACTAAATCTATGTAGATAATTGAAGTCTTCACAAAGCTGGTATCGCACAACATCCTTTTGTCATCTCCTTTTACATTTTGACAATTGAACATACGATATTTCTTTCTACTTAAATTGAATTGAAATCCATTTTTACGCATTATCTTTCCTATCCAACAGGCTCGTCGAATGCTTCAAAATGCTGCTGAAAATCTAGCACCGGGTGGTCTATTCTTTGGAACGATACCAGACGCAAATGAACTGGTTCGAAGAGCACGTGAGGCTGCCATGAAGAATGATGGGGGAGAAATCGCTAATTCGTTTGGTAATGACGTTTATCGAGTAACATTCGAGAAACCAATCACAGCTCAAGACTTGCGTAAGAAATTTTTCAGTTGTATAATTTTTAGTCGTGTGGTTGTCGGGCTGAGAAAAAGGCAAACATTTCCCACGTGTGAAAAGACTTAGAGGTCACGAAAAGGTGGTAGACATACTTTCGCCCGAGGTCGATGCGTTAGTACCGTCCAAAGGTCCACTTTCAGTGCCTAAAGCGCACCTCAGGTGGTCAGCCGTGGTCAGTCTCAGGATCAAGTCGATTTGGTTCTCTTTACTCATCCTTCCGTTATGTCACAACTTATTACAAACCGCATGCTGTCTTACAAGCTGTTCGAGTTATCCATATGAACCGTTACTCTGTTAATTCATTTCTGCAATTGATCTTCAAAACTGGGTGGTTCATCATCCGAAATTTCCCAAGTACTGCGACTCGGGCGTTAGTACCGATTGGCGTTAGCATCATTTCGCCAAGATGGAGGGAAGCCATGGCTGTGTGGCATTCTTATGCAATATCTGGGTTCACCGCCTTCGATGGCTTCTTTTTTATTCACTCATGCCAAGAAATGGTTGGTCCTGGTGATCTGAAACATTGAATTATAACAAATTATTGAGAAAGCCGTTTCTTTCCCGCTAATTTTACGTAGCAAATGGATAAAATATCGTTTTCATCCTTTTAATGTAATCTCGTATTATAGTATGGCGGCCAACAGGAGGTTCTTCATCATATCGAATCAGAAGGCAGTGATTGTACTCTCCTTTTTATTTTATGCCAAAATAAGAAAATTGAGGTAAAACTATTTACAGGCCTTAATTGGGCCTGTAAATAGTTTTACCTCAATTTTCTTATTTTGGCATAAAATAAAAAGGAGAGTACAATCACTGCCTCCTGATCCGATATGATAATCCCGCATTGACTGCTCTCATACAGTTGGTGTATTGAAGCAGCTCAACATGCTAGATTCAAAAATCGTCTTTTGCTGCACGCATTTTTTTATCCAAGTATATGCAACTTATCTCAAACTTTTATTTAATATGATGCCACTTGTCATTCACGATGTCGAATAGATATCTTCGTGGACGAAGGAATCATAACCACTCGTATATTTGTGAACATCGTATTTTAGTTTGTAGGCCTACTTCAGAAAACCCTCATGTCGTCATCTATGATGACTTAAATGACTTGCACTATTTCTATGATGTTATCTCAAGTTTGATGAATACGAAAGCAAGTGTGAATTCTTCCAACCGTAATGAGAACACATTAGAACAGATATTTGTAAATTTCTCCAAAGATGTTTCTCCGCAGTGACAACCGTTCATCTCAAACTCTGATAATGTTTTCATTTTTTGTAAACCAACGCCTGCCCAACAATCTTATAAAAAATTAATTTGAAGAAGTTGAGTACGTCGCGAGATGTGCTGAATGCGTTTAAGGAAGTGATTGGTTATCATCGGTGAATTCTGTTACATCTCTTGATGAATCGGCTTTGCTTTCCTCCTGCCTTGCTTACTCCTCGAAGTGCACTAAAGAGTGTCAGTCTTCGATTCGTTTCGTCGGCAAGTTCAGCAATACTCAAAAGGCGATTTCATAGTTATCAGTGTATGAATTTCAAAGTTACTCACGTTCGACCTACAACAACAATCCTCACTTTGCTCTAACTAGTAGTGACTTTGGTGATTTACCGCCTCCTCCTTCGTCAGCTTCTGTCAGACAGATCGAAGTGTTGTTGAGTGTAACAAATAGGAGGAGTGGTGGGGCTCATCGTTTACCTCATTGGATCTTCTGGGACTTTTCCTTGGTGCAAGCGCCTGTTGTTGCTTCTATTTTTGACTTGTTAGCATGGTGCTCTTGTGTTTTGTCGAAGCTCATACTGCGACTAGACCAAAGAGATCCAGCCCAAGATCTGTGCCAATTCCCGCACATTTATTTTCTCCAAATTACTCGAGAAGATCGCTGTGAGCATATGGGTTCACTCATATATCAAGCATATTATTAAGATTCACGAATCGCAGTCTGCTCATGTACTCGGTTCTAGAAGAGGTACCACAAAAATCATCAAGTGTGCTGATGATACAACATCATTTCATTGTGCATCGATATCGAAGAATTCCCGGTTGAAACGTGAAAGTCGCAGCTTAGTGAGTGCTGAAGTCATGTTTGATTGATTAGCGCGCATCGGAAAGTGCAGTTTGCTTCCTACGAGTCAGCTGTAACGACTGACAGTTGTAGTAGCACGGAAGTTTCGAAGTCAGGTCTAGTTTCTAAACTGAAGATTATAGTTTGAATAATCAATTATCAGAATTGAAAACCCACTCAGGATCTTCTGTTCAGAATTAAGGATTACATTCTTTATTTTCTCCGTTTAACGTCATTTTCTCCACTGCCGCTCGGTTGGACGGTTCTTCATGAAATGCATCAAGGTGTTCCGATCGAGTGCGTCGACTTACTTGAGGCCCAATTGCCGACAGTCTGCGTACACTTCGTTAGGCGCCTCTTTGTGTTGGTCCACTTATCTTAATTTTCCATACTTTCGTCACCGAACCGCTTTTATATTTCCACATGATCATACCATCGCAATTTGCACACCTTTATGGCCTCATCGATGGACTGCAGGTTCAGGTGCGACAGGTCTTCGCTGGTCTTCAAGAGATACTCCACAAATCCATCTGACCATCTTTCTACCTGCTACCTCCATTCTTCTCCTTTCCAGAGCTGTCATATAGCCTATGTCTCACTTCCGTAAGTAGCACAGGTTCGGACGCACTATTCAAATATCTTTCCTTTCATCCAGCATGAAACAGTGCGACTAGTAAGGATAGGCGTCAGTTCTCGGAATTTCTTCCACCGGATCGGATTCGCGCAGTCACAGCTTCCTCACTTCCATCACCGGAATTCAACATCCCAAGTAGCAGAAAGCGGGTAACAGCATAGCCCTTCTTTTTTTCCAAAGTAATCTCTTTCAGCTTTCGATCGACTTCTGTTTCTCGTAGACATCGCTCTTGTGAGACTGCATTTTATATCAATACAAAGTCGATCGACAACTGATGCACTATATTGAATTGCTGCCAACACTACCCGAACGGACACTATACGGATATTTGCAAGTTATTAAGGTCCTTCCTACCCCTTCTGCAGTTCTCCGCATGAGTATATGAGCATAGGAGGTCTCCCTACAGGTATTTATGATCTTATATACATAGCCAACAAATAAATGCAATTTTTGATGAATGTAGCAAGTGCATGCATTCACATTCGCAGTTTTATGCGTACTCATAATTATAAATATACAAACGCGTGCTTGCTTTTCAACTAGTAATTATGATTTGCGTCAGCAAAGGAAGTTGCCATGTTATCAATAACCTATCTCGTCTATTAAACATTGTTTAAATTGCATAATATCTGATCCATTTAAGGAGTCCTCTTAAGGTGAGGATTCTTAACGTGTCAGGGAATCTCATATCCTTGTCATCAATGTCTAGTGATACTAGAGTAGTCTTGACTCGTGATGGACATGATTGCAACAAGTTAACATGTTTAAGAGGACGCAAAGGAAAAATATCTTCAAAATCAGCTTGACGGACCCAGCCCGAACCTTTCTTGTTTCCAAAAATCCAGGCTCGAATGATGATCATGAAATTCAATAAAATAGAATATGCAAGCGATGGATTTCAATGTTCTGAAGACCTCACAATCTTTATTTCACTGCGAGACCGCAGTGATGAAATTGCAGTTTAGGTCTGTATGTGACATATTTATCATGATTATGTCTTAGTGCCACTCATAAATATGGAAAATAAGTTTGAAAGAGCTAACTTCTGCCTGAAGGTACGCGGTCTATTTTTTGCTTTAGTTGTTTAATCATCCAATTTCTATAAACACCTGATTGTGGGAGGCTGTACCTGTTGGCAGGATCCATATGTGGACACCCTCCTGAAAATTGTTAGCTTTGGCCGGTAAAACTAATAGCAATCCATTGACCACGGTGGCGGCCGAGCCCGGGAATCGCCACCAAGCCAATGTGGCTAATGTATGGACCACTGCTTTCAAATGCCTGGGTCTCTAGTTTATGGAACCATTTGGAGCTTCTTCCAACGGTGAAGATTTCTTTCTCTAATTCGGTAACGACAAAACCAGAAACTCGGTAAATATATCAATAAATGCCATTCTAAATAAGTAATCAAGTAAATTTTGCTAGCTTGCACCTTGCGCAAAAAAAGGCCTAGCTTTTGAATACCTGGATGCACGTGTTTAACCGCGATATACACACTGCACCTTTTAACAAAGTACACCGCCGAATTACTAATCGACGCTCAAATAAAATCATTAATCTTTCAAGAGTACAGGATTAGCTGATAGCCTGTTAAAAATTTGATGACATATTACCGGTACTGAGTATATTATTTTTGAAAGTAATGAGAGGCATGCGTGTCTTTTGACTAAAATTAATTAGAACTACACATTTAATCGCGCATTAAGCTTTTCTATCGATGTGAAATCATTCAGATCCCAAGCAGTTCATTAGGTGGAGACCATTGAGGAAAAGTTCATGCTTATGCACTTACGAACCAGCGCTCACAGAATTCAAAAATATTGATAACTGAGTGCGGTAAAGTCAAATATCATTCATTATCTAATGCGTCAAAATTTAGTGGCAAAATTGAAACAGGAAATGTCTCAAATTTTATGATGAAGACAGTTCAAAGAAATGTACGGATAATTTTTGAACGGTGTAATTGGAATGACATATCTGGTCAACATGAAAAATAGAGTGGAAATTCGGGAAAATAGCCCGGGAATCGCACGGGAATTCGAAGCTTGAAATTTGGCCGCCACCCTGATTAACTGAAATTCTGCAATCTTTTCCACTGTCGCTGATGTGCAATCCATTGCAGTTGGCGGAATAGTTATTAAAGGATTCTTAAATCGCAGATTGTCCGACTCTGTTAATTCCATCTCCTCACGTATTTTTGGGAAATGCAGTTATTGTCTTTTGCTTGCGGATGAGATAAGAAAAGTAACTACATAAAGCTAGCTCGTAGTTTAAGTTAAAATATTCTCGTTTATGCCTTATAGCAAAAACTCCAAGGAAGATGTAAGGAATTTTTCTTGAAAGTCTTGCCACCCTCCTTAAAGAAATAAAATGCAGATTAAATGTATATTTTTGTGATATTAAGTTAGATTTAATTTGATTTTGAATTATGGTTAGCATTTTGAATATGGAAATCCATGAGATCAGGCGTGACACCCATAGAATTTCACTAAATTGTCAGACCACGTGCTTAGTATTTCAGGGAGCCTTGAATAAAGCCAAATCGATCAGCATTCAGACAATATAAAATTAGCAGACTATCAATCACATTCAAAACAGACTGGTCATGTGACTTTGATGGCTATTTCCAACAAACTTACCAACATTTACATTCTTCCTTTGCAGTGCACGGAAGTCATTTTCCGCTGTTTGGAGCTAAGTATCATTTCGAATTGGAAGGCGTAGTCAACTGTCCTGAATTTCTCGTGTATTTCCCTCTTCTGGAAGAATTAGCCCGAGAATATGGTCTCAAACTTGTCTCCTGTCTACCGTTTCCTGAGTTCTATGCCAAAAGCATTCAGCGAAACGACGCACGATCCTTAATTGGTCGCATGCAAGCGCTAGAACCATATCCACCTCATCGTAATGTGTCTTTGATGTCTTCACGAGAAGAATCGTATGCCAGCGCTCGAGATTGGATCAGGAATGCTGGTGTAGGTCCTGATGGACGAAGACCCATTGTTGGTACGATGTCAGAGGAAGAATGGGCAGCTGTTAGTCTGTACTTGGTCTTCATGTTCGAAAAGGAGGGTGGTGAAAGAATAAATGACAATCAGGATGCCAGTGGAATTAAGGACAATCGGGAATCGGCGAAATTAACTGATGATGATGAGGGATCATCTCGCAAGCGGATGCATCTCGAAAAACCCAAAAATGATTCCAGTCCGTGAAGTAGGGAGAGGTTTTTCTAGTATTTATCTTTTCTTTCGGTCGACAAGGCAGCTACGGATTTAAACACACAGGGATACCGCTTGGAACACGAGTATATGAAGTTCGTTCACATCTCTCCATGAAATTTAGATTTGAATAAAAAAATCTCTATTAACACCATTATTGTCCGCTCGTTATACAGTGTTTTCATGATAATTCGCCGCATTTCCTATTCCACGAATAAGTTTCATATGTTGCACATTGTAAAACGTGCGGATAATTCGCAACATTTAATTCGTAATTCGTCACTTTTTTCCATACCTAATTCGTAAATCTTCATGCTAATCTATACGCTTAATTCATCAAGAAATCTGAAAATCGCACGCATTCCCATTTTAGCGCTATTACAAAATCCTCTCGTTAGCGGAAGTTTGTAAAGAGTTTTGGTAGAATAGACAAGCAGACAAATTCACCATTTATAGCAAGACATTTGCTTGGAACACATAAGTATCATTTGTTACGGCAATGATTGCTATTTACATGGTGGTGTAAAAGCATTAATAATTGCAACAATTTACTGATGCTTTATCCAATAGAAACGTATAATGAAATCTCAGATATTGCCTTTGATCATTTGATTCAATAATTCATGGAAGATTTTGTTTGGAGTTCATGAAAATATAGACTACAAGGTTGCGGTGTGGCCACACCCATCTTGATCATTTACCTAGTATTAGCAGAAAGGGTCACTTAATCAGTTGCAAATGTATGATACACAAATACAAGAGTTTTGAAGATACTGATTACGAAAATACATATTTTTTTTTAATTCGCAATTTTTTGTATGTCCCGAAGGGTGACGAATTATCCGGAAACACTGTAATACCATGAATTTCTATGTTGAAATGCGCTAAATGTGAGCATTTCAGGAATGTATGCCAACGATCACTTTCGACTCATAATAGCACATGTGAGTGACAAGCTTGATGATAACTGAAACATAGTATTTGAACTGTTTCAAGAAGTTTAAATAATGGGCATGCAAGTGAGTCCATGTCTTACTACAGTGACTTCAGGTTCGCTTCTTCAACATTCTGAATCACGATTAGAATTGCATTTAAGGCAGACCATGCAATTTTTTGATGGAATATCTTTTTTATTGTCTAGATTATATATATTTGTCATCGACTAAAAGTAAAAGATGTCAAATGTTTCATGAATGATTTCTTATTTATATGTTGGAGTATCTATTCTCAATCTACTTCCTTTGTGAAGGAGGATACTACGTTCTCAAAGCACACGAATGCAGTGAGATAATCGATAGATATCTGTCATGAAATATGTTAAGTTGTGAAAAATGTCGACCGAAGTATTTTCCAGTTCAATCGGACTTTCTCAAGAATAAAATCAAAAACATCAAGGTGATTGCAAGTGCAACTTTGATGTGTTATTATGTGACCGGTGAAAGTTTTGATAGTAACTTTTATTATGCATGCTATGATCTTACTAATTAATGCAGATATATTTAATAAGCTACAAAATTCATCTGTATTATGTGTTTTTTATCCCTTTTCAATGGTTCATCTATGAAGCTCGTTTTCTTTCAATTTGCAAAAACAGCTCATTGTAAATGGAAGCAATAACTTTATTACACGACTGATAAATGTTTTGAGAAAATATATATTTTTCATGTTACCATAATATGTACTCTTCAGGTATCTTGAGAATTCTTATCCGGTAATAAGGACAATATAATATAACATTTCCATTTGCTGACAAACATTGGAATAATTTGCTTTTGATCTATCGCATTTCATCGACTTAACATTTTAATGTTCGATTGAAGCCTATAACACTTTTATCCTAGCATCGATGTCTCGCAATTCCTGCTCAATGTGTTCATTCTATGCGTGTCCTTGTCCTCTCGATCTTATATGAAAAATATGTCGGAAAATGATGTGTATCGTTTATGCGAAGCATTGCAATGTCTGAAATGTTCTTGTCCAAATTCCATCGAATTGCTTGCTAAGAGTTGATTGTTGCGTTAAGGCCTGTATATACATGCCAGCATTTTCAATTGTTGAAATCCCAGAAGAATTCATGTTCTCATAACTTATATTCAGCTTCCTCTATGTAAGAGACGTCTTATAGTTATGCTCCGCTACTGAGGTTATCTGTCACGTGCATCTTCAGCAGGACTTTAATTTGGCAGATATTGTATTTGGGATTTCATTTGCATGAACTCATTTGAAAAGGTGGTTTCGACGGAAATGATATTTTCTTGTTTATTGATCCATGTACAGAAATTAAATATTCTGAGATAAAGATTTGGCGTTGTACAAAATTCAATTATTTGAATATATGAATATAGCAATTGTGACGTTTTTTCTCAAATGTTTTATATGACTTCTGATCTGTGCGGTTTGCGAATTTGCGCTGTGCATATGCTTGAAATCGGACGAAAGGTGGCAACACTAAAAACAGTCAATCTCACGATTTCCTGGATCTCATCAACTTGGAAACAGCTGCGACTCAGTGATTTTCGCTAAACCCGCATTCGAAGCGACATGATAGTTCGCACCGGATGCTGCAATCAAATTAAACTATCGAATGACAACGAAATAAATTGCCGCAGTGCTTGATGCTCATTTTTTGTGCAAACACGCCTTATAGTTTCGATATAGCTTGATGGAACGCGCTGTGAAGAATGAGAAAAAAATGTGAGCACAAAATTTCGACGACATTGAAAAAGCACCTGCGCACGTGTTAAATACGATGGAATAAGAAAATGCCGAATTGAATTTGTAAGACAAAATTTTTCCATAGGACATGAAATTTATGTGCTGCTCAAAAATATCACCGGTATATATGAAAGTCTTAACGTTCCGAATTATTTCAGAATCTCGGAACTATCCTGACTGCCAAAAAAGATAGCCGACGTTCCAAGCCAGGTAACAGCTAGTTGGCGCATGTCGAGCGCACCTCGAGTCCTCGACGCAACTAAGTAGAGCTAGCAATTGCCTAATAAAAATTTTCTAGTCCTATATTTGAAGAGTAGTGAAAAATAATAGAAGAAATGATCGCAAATCTTCACGAAGAACTCACACAAGACGTAAGATTTTGTTATGCCTCAGTCACTGGAAGACGTCATTTTATATGATGGCAACACGATTTCGCAATGCTGCTTTCAATCCAAATTATAATGCCCGTTTTAGTTTTTAAATGCCATTTTTCTGATATTCACATAGATAAAACAATAGAAATCCGATGTTCTATGAAAATAATGGATAGATCAACGACCATGGACAATGAAGATAAACGGCGTGGACATTCTTTCATGACAGCGGCCCCTGAAGGACCGGCTTCCAATGGTTGACAATATGAAATTACCGGCAGCTTATCAGCGTCCTATGAAAATATATTGCTATAATTTTTGATAAAGCAACTTTATAGCAGCTTACAGCAAATAGCCTCACGACAAGATTCTACAACTGATGCATATTCCAGCACATAGACATCGAACACCAAGCATTTCTATGCGCCAGCATTTTGATTCTTCCAAAAAGCTAGCAATCGGCGTGCAGGCGATGCGGTTGAATTTACCATCAACAAGCAGCTACTGTCCATTCTAGTCTTACTAACTTTAACAAAGCGAAATGTCGGATGCAGTCGGATGTCTGTAAATGGAACTTCCGATTGGTCAACAAATTTTATTCTTTTTCAGAGATTGCAAAACTGACCGAGATAAATTGTTAACTGATCACCTGAAATGACCTTCAAGCAGAAACAGTCTTTGGCCCTTTTCGAGTTGCCAAATCGATGTGACTTTGGCAACTCGAAAAGGTGATTATTTGCAAAAATGTGTGCTTTTTACATGAACTTTGTCAAGGTCTCAGCGGAAATTTAAATCGGTCAGAGCCCGCTTATTTTGGGAAACCGGCAATTCTAAGTTTGTAAACAAATTAGGAAATTGCACTCGCATGTAAGTTGTGATTAAGTTTCAACCAATATATTTTGGAAAAACATAATTTTAATATTCTGTTGTTTTACTGCATGTCGTTGCATCGATACTGTTTGAAATAACGCAATGCACGTGCTGGCTGTAGAATATTTCATGTTACAGAGTCAAAACTCTAGTGTTCTCTTAACTTTCTATCTCTAGTTTAGTTATTTTCATACAACCATGTTCACCATGTTCAATTATCTGTTGGCTGGTTCATAAATCCTTTAAATCCTTCATTGGATCTTTCTCAATTTCCAGTTGCAACCAAATTTCTTTTTTTAAATCGTTTAGAGCAAAAGCCTATCTAACCAACCAAAATGATTTTGAGATTCAATTCTACATAAGTTTCTCGAGTTTTCTCGCTTCTAGCAGAAGGAATTCATGTTTTAAGTATTTCATTTGATAGACAAATAGAAGAGGCTAAACATGAAACCCTTCTGAAAGGTTATGAATTGAATAGAGCACATCAATTTATCTATATATGTAGCCAACGCACTATACAGAAGCGTAGATTTGATAACCCTATTTTATGGGGTCAAGATGACTTAATTTATGGGGTCGAAATGTCAGGGGGTCGAAATGACTTGACACCTTCTGAAAACCCTTCTGATTTTTAAACATGAATTCCTTCTGCTAGAAGCGAGAAAACTCGAGAAACTTATGTAGAATTGAATCTCAAAATTATTTTGGTTGGTTAGATAGGCTTTTGCTCTAAACGATTTAAAAAAAGAAATTTGGTTGCAACTGGAAATTGAGAAAGATCCAATGAAGGATTTAAAGGATTTATGAACTAGCCAACAGATAATTGAACATGGTGAACATGGTTGTATGAAAATAACTAAACTAGAGATAGAAAGTTAAGAGAACACTAGAGTTTTGACTCTGTAACATGAAATATTCTACAGCCAGCACGTGCATTGCGTTATTTCAAACAGTATCGATGCAACGACATGCAGTAAAACAACAGAATATTAAAATTATGTTTTTCCAAAATATATTGGTTGAAACTTAATCACAACTTACATGCGAGTGCAATTTCCTAATTTGTTTACAAACTTAGAATTGCCGGTTTCCCAAAATAAGCGGGCTCTGACCGATTTAAATTTCCGCTGAGACCTTGACAAAGTTCATGTAAAAAGCACACATTTTTGCAAATAATCACCTTTTCGAGTTGCCAAAGTCACATCGATTTGGCAACTCGAAAAGGGCCTTAATTCTAGACATTTGGTTGAAACAAAAGTAACATGTCGTTTTTGTGAACACTTGGTGGAAGGCACAATCTTCGAACAATGTCTTGTTTAAGCTTGCAAGAATTCATATT
Source organism: Prostheceraeus crozeri (assembly GCA_907163375.1). Classification (NCBI taxonomy): domain Eukaryota; kingdom Metazoa; phylum Platyhelminthes; order Polycladida; family Euryleptidae; genus Prostheceraeus; species Prostheceraeus crozeri. The sequence continues at coordinate 211,743 of CAJQUW010004489.1, read as the reverse complement.
GTTCCTATTTTCGGTATCTTATAAAAGCGTGACTTTCTTATCTAACAACTGTTAGTTACAAAACCATCAACTGAGATTGTGAACTGTAAGGATCAGTCAAAGTTGTGTACTTTAAATAGGTTTTGAAATATGCAGTTTTACGTGCCAAACATGTTTCTCAGAAAATTCTCAACCATTGATAATCGATAACAATATTTTCATCTGAAAGCAGTTAACCCTGGTTTTGGTTACATATTCTCAGCTACCATTTCTGCCTGATTTTCGGCCTGTATTTCATTTTCAATAATTGTATATTAATGCTTTTGAACCTAGTCCTTAAAGCCGCAATTGTTACAAATCTCAAGTGCCTTAAACTGCTGAATTTTGCTTAACTGTCGAAGAAATCCGAAATTTACTTAACAATTGATGTAACTGAATCGTGTTAAGCTTGCACCAATTGCTTTGTCAGAATCTGGGATTTAAGTATAGAATCTACTAGCATGACCATACATTCTTGAAAATGTAAATATGATTGAATTATGAAGTTGACGTGGCGTCGTTCTCTCTGACGAAGAAAAGTCGAAGTGAAACAGCTCCGTCGGCATTACAAGTATGCCTAATGCGACATTTATGAAGGATAACTTGGAACACCTCAGTTGCTTTTTTTCCTGCTTTTCCTGTATTTGAGTTTTTTTAAAAAAAAGTACAACTGCACAAAATTTGGCATTTCGACTTTGGCTTCCCGCTTCTTTCCCTGTACAGGTATTTCTTTGAGCACAAGATTCGCTAATTTTTCAGTCATAACTGAATATGATCAACTTCTGTCATTTTCTTTAGAAAATCATTTGTTGGGTAAACCAATTTTGAATACAAATTAAATTACAATTTTCTTAATGAATTACAAAGCATCCGTTAGTCACGTTCAATCACAATTTTACTGAATTTCTAGCAAATATATGGAGATTCGTTTGTCATTGATAACAAATTATTCGACAAATTTTGATCAAAACTGCAGATTAACCTCTCGCTTGAGAAGTACGCTTGACTATTCGTACAAACAAAGTTCAGTAGGCCCCAATTTCTAATAGCACCGCATTTTGCCACAAGTGCCCCCACAAGTGCTTTAGGAATATCGTTTTCGATTGCCTTCCTCGGAGAAAGCTTCAGGTTTCTCCGAGGATAAATTTTATCTTTGCTTCACACTTCCACGTTAACACTATAGACTTTTCTTTGTTATTCTTGTCAACCGTGAGCCAGCATGAACACTGATTTCGGGGGAAAATCAAAATCTTTTCACTTGAATAGCATTAAAGGCATAAATTAAACTTTAATAAGCTCTGACATTTGAAGCACTGCATCTGATCGACCTCGTCTTCAAGGAATTGAGATAAGCTTGGAGTTTCAGGAGTGTGCCATCTCGATAAATCATCGACCAACTCTGAACATAGGCCTACATCTTATTTACGTTAGAAAATTTTGTTTGATGCGATGAAATTACCAGCTGCAAAGCATCGAACCTATAATCTATCGGATCTATAAATAGATTTTTCTCCCGGCGCGCCTTAGTCTGGAGTAATCTATAAATAGAATTTGGTGCCGGCGCGCTTGATGTAAAGATTCCAGTCAGGATGTCTACTGCAACTTGCAATATTCTTCTCTCAATTTTTTTCAGTAGCTCTCTGAATTAAGCATTTTAATATTTCAGTCACAATGACGAAGTCAGTGTGTTGTCAAAAGTATTGACTTGCAACACTAAAAATTTCGTAGCTCTGGTGAGCTCACTTGATTTGATACAAAAATCAATGACAAAAAAATTTATCTCTGTGAGGACAGCCAATACCTGATTTATCCACTTAATATTCTGTGCTGTAATGATAAGGTCGTAATGTAAATGGAGCTGGGGTTCAGCCTGCTAGACATCAATGCAACACATGAAGGGGAGATGAGTTTGATAGCAACATTCGCTCGATATTGCTTGTCTGGTTAGATTCTTCTTGTAAGAAACATAAACATAATTTGATTTAATGTAATAACTAAAAAAGTATGGTCGAATGGGCTAGTCAAGTAGAAAAAATTACTAGACAAGATACCGGCCTGCGGGAGAATTTTCAAATTCAGTGATACCATGACTGGGTATGGCGCCACCCACTGCTAGTACATTTCTATGCAAAGGTTGCACCTATCAGGCCTGCCACTCCTCCGGTTTTTTTTCTGAATAAATAATAATAATAAGCATATTTGTTAAAACACAAAGCAAGTACATTACAAGAGAGCATAACATAACATAAAGTGACAAATATGTTCACTCGATCATAAGCTATGCAGAAGACAGATGAGTCGTGGGTTGAAAGTGTCACAATATCTTCGTTGCACTCTACCATTGTTCCATGCGCGGGAAATAAGAAACAATACTGGTCTTGAATTGAGGAATAGTTGTGACAGCGGCTTCATCAAACGCCAAGTTGTTCCAGTGCGATATCACATCGATGGTAAAGAAATTTGACCTGTACCTGTGAACACAAGATGGCATCAGAATTTTCAAAGGATTACCCATTTGTGACCTTGAAGAAAACGTGAAGTGCTCGTTAGGATTTACATTTGCAAAATTATTCACAATCTTAAAAAGAAAAATGAGCTTGTATCTGAGTCGGCGAGCAGACAATGACAGTAGATGAAGTCTGGATAGGCGATTCCGGTAATCAAGATGACGGATGTCAGGAAACATTCTTGTAGAGCGTCTTTGAACCTTCTCAATGTTGTTGATGAATTCCTTTTTGTATGGAGACCAGATGACATTGCCGTATTCTAAAATTGAACGGACATGAGCTTTGTAAATATGGAGCAGAATAGATGGAGCTCTTGCCTTGAAAGATTTAGACAGTAACCCGAGCATGCGATTGGCTCTAAGTATAATGTATAATAGATGTTCATCGAATGAAAACGGTAGAGAGATGGTCATGCCCAAATCTTTGAAGTCACTCACTTGTTCGATGTCCGTAACACAGCATCTGTATTGGAATCTAGCTCATAATTACGAGCAAAATGAATCGATTTACATTTCAAAGCATTCAGACTGAGACCATTCTTGGATGACCACAATTCTATGGATTTAATTATCCTCTGAAGCTTGAGTATGTGTGCGTAACCTGTCTCATGTTGACTGTGATTGTATGAAATTGCCAATTTAATGTCATCCGCGTGCTTAACGAGCATGATGTCCTCAGCACATTGATCGATTTCATTTATGAATAAAGCAAATAGAAGGGGCCGAGCACTGACCCTTGGATGACTCCGCTCAGAATTCTTCGTGGTTTAGAGTAGCATGAGTTGATTTTGACCATTTGGAAGCGGTTGTTAAGATACCCTGACATCCAGCGATGAAGCTTTCCCCGAATACCAAGGGCAAACAACTTTTGAAGCAGCACATCATGTGGCACGGAGTCGAACGCTCTGCTGAAATCGGGGTAGACAGCATCGACACAAAATCCAGCATCAACATATTGGGAAATGTAGTCATAAAATATAGTGTTTGCTGTCTCTACTGAACCTCCTTTAACAAATCCGTGCTGAGTAGAATGTAGTATGCCATGTTCATAAACAAATTCTTGAATTTCATTGGCTATAATTCTCTCCATCACTCTGAGTACACAGCTCGACACTCCGATCGGTCTATAGTTATTGAAATCAGACTTGTCACCGGATTTATGAACCAGAGTTATGACGACAGAACTTAAAGATTGTGGGATAGAACCAGTATTAAAAGACAATTCAAAAATAAAGGCAAATCTTGATGCTAAAATTAGATGACCATGCTTCAAGATAGAGTAACAAACATTATCAAAACCAGACGAATTAGACATGGGTAAATTGCGAATACAATTCAAAACTTTCATAGGAAAAAATTCAATCATTTCAAGACATGGAGATACAGTGGCAGTATGGGAAGACACTCTAGCAAAATGCGTTGACTAATTGAAATAAGAACAGAACACATTAAACTTTTCAACAATTGAACAGGAATCAAAAATGAGGTCACCATGGTCATCACGCATGGCAGCAGATGGGCATGAATTCTTAAAACTTTGACTGACATAACCCCAAAATGCTTTAGCATTGCTTTTGGCTTGTAAAGAAAGTCTAGTTTCATGCGAGCGAACAGTCTCATCAATGCAGATGTTGAGCTGGATTTGTAATTTTAAATACTATTAAATTATTAATTAATTAATAATTAATTTATTAAGTGGCGACGGTGTTTCCACATAACAGTCAAAATTGGAGCGGTGTTGTCTAACTTTCGATCTTATGAGGGTGTTGTCAAAAAGATTCCACTTCCTTTTCTCCGTCTTAGGGATATGCGTATGAACTGCAGCCGAGATGTTGGAGTAGTATTGGTTCCACAATTCATCAACACTAAATCTTTCCGCAACCGACCATCTTGAATTGAGTAGGGTGCTACAGAACTTAGACTAGTTGGCCTTGGAAAAACATAACTTGTGCGAATAAAAACTAAGTAGTATGAAAATATTTTGCCAATGAGCAAATAATTTGGATTTTGAAGTATTTTAGATTTTTGAAGGGACCTCTTGAGATCATGATAGGACCCCTTTAAGATCGTGAAGGGCCCTTTTGAGATTGCGCAGTGTCACTTTTAGATCGTGAGGGGCCCCTTTTCAAATTGTGAAGGGGCCCTTTTATATTGTGAAGAGCCCCTTTAAGATTGTGAGGGGGCCCTTAAAGAATGTAAAGGGCCCCTTTTAGATTTCGCAGTGTCACTTTCAGATCGCGAGTGGGCCCCTTTGAGACTGCGAAGGGGCCACTTAAACATAGCGAAGGCCCTTTTTGAGATTGTGAAAGGGTCCTCTTGATATTGTGAAAGTGCCCCCTTTAAGATCGTGAGGGGGCCCTTTTGAGATTGTGCAGGGACCTTTTATATTGCGAAGGGCCCTCTTGAGATTGTGATAGGACCCCTTTAAGATCACGATGAGGCCTTTTTGAGCGTGCGAAATGTGCCCTTTCAGGTCGTGAGAGGGCCTTTCAATAATGTAAAGAGGCCCTTTTAAGATGGTGAGGTGGTCCCCTTTGAGATTGTGCAGTGACACTTTTGAGATCGTAAATGAGTCCTTTTGAGACTGCGAAGGGTCCCCTTTAGGATCGTGAGAGGGGCCCTTTTGAGATTGAAGAAGGGCCCTTTTGGATTGTGAAGGCCTTTTGAGATTGTGAACCGTCCCTTTCACGTTTTGATCGGGACCAAATTTAGATTTTGAAAGGGACCCATAAGATTTTGTGAAGCAGTTTGAGATTGTGAGCGGCAACTGCTTTTGTTTTTGAAGAGCTCTTTTTAGATATGAATAGACCTCTTGAGATTGTGAAGGGCCTATAGGATTGAGACCGTCACCCTTAAAGATAAGAGCATGTGGGGCATTTTTAGATTATGTAGGCCTCTTTGAAATTGGGAACGGGGCTATGCAGATTGTTAGGGGACCTTAAAGACCCTGCAATTTTTAAGGATAATCAAATTCAAAGCAGTTGCTTTCTAAAAGTCCGCTTGACGTTTCAGCAGAAGATTCTTCTACAAGGAAGTCAGTATTCCTTTCGTCAATTCTGAAGAAACAGGACGAAACGCAAGTAATCAAGGCTTCGAAACAATAAATAAATTCAGGTGGGAATGCTTGACGAAAAAGTTGTAATGCGTCATTATGGAGTCTATCATGAATTGAGTCGTGATTGTTTTGATGCTCTCTAAAACGTGTCTTTCAAGAAGCGTCTGCCAGAAAAACATGAAAGAAAATCCACTAAAAAGTTTGGGGAACACATGGGAGTGACGAAAGAATATTTCGTACGATCACTTGTTGCAAAAGCGGCTAAATTTCGGCGAAGACCCCAGCGAAAATTGAAATCTCGCAAATAACCGCAGAAGTGACGAGGATTTCTTTTCGTGATGTTGCGTTTACTTATGCCATGGCGGCTCAACCTTAAATCATATAGCTGTCATAACCTTGTTTAAAAGCCGAAAGTTGTTCTTGGATGTCATCTTTTTTATTACACATTTTTGAAATACAGGACATGAGAGCAAGGTTTGATTTGAATAATTACCGGAGCTACAGGTACTGATGAAGTTTCTTGAGGCTGAACTGCAAGTTTTTTGGCTTTTTAGCCTCCATCAGTGCAGTAAATCAGCCACATGCTCTATAGACCATCGGTAAGTTGATGTGCCTGGAAATTCGGCAGATCACCTTCGTACATGAAGTGCAAACACGAATTAGCTATTTCCATTGGTGTTTGCAAATTTCAAATTTTGGAAACGAGCTCTAGAGAATGAGATTTGAACTTCTTCATTAATTGTGCATGTTTGTATTTCGGATGATGATTTGTTTGCATATGAGTAACTGGTTCTTTACATGTATTCTGCATCGATGACGGCTAAAAATCCAGAAACGTAAATATTTCCCGTAATGGATTGTATAGAATGTTGCTCTCACCTCATTTCAAATTAAATAGTACATTAAGTTTCATGTCTTCTGTAATGTGTAATATTTGGGCACAATGTAGAACTCAGTTTTCTCATACTAAGCAAATGCGATAGTTTTTAGTCGTCATTTTATTCTGTGAGACATTGATTAAAAATTATTTTGTTTATGTAACGTGGCGGATTCTCTCAGTGAAAATTTCAAAGTTCTTGATACAATAGCAATTATCGGTTCAATGATTAATTTCTGTGTGTTAATTATAATTCCAAGGAAAAGAGTTGCTAGCACTAGTACCGCTGTAACACTTATTTTCTACTTTCTCACCATTTGCCCGAATACAATCTAATTCTTCGGTCAACAGCGCAAGAACATATCTCTACGCAATCGCTCGTCAATCTGCTGAAAAACGGTGCAAATTTTTGTTTTCCAGTTCAAACAAATGTACCATTTCTTAAACATGACCAAAAGAAAAAAGTCACAAGGCATTGAATCTGGTGGTATTGGAAACCATTCCAAAGGCTCCCATGACGGTCAATCCAAGATTTAGGAAAATGGCTGTTAAAATAATCTACGATGGGTCTGTAGTAGTGCGCTGGCATTCCATCCGGCATCATGAAGACACTCCTATCCTTTATGACATTCGGAATATTTTTATGCAGTATGGAAAGGAAGATTTTACCCCACATTCTCGATTTCTCGAAAGAATAATGGCTCCCCAAAGAAAATGGCCTACGGAAATGCCTACTCAAGCATTCAGACAGCGCTGACCATGGATTTTGTATGAAGATATTTGTTGTGACCAGACCGCTCTGCTGAAGCAATTTCCAAATGTCGAACAGCTGAACAGCAATTTCATAGTGGTTTCATGAAAATTCTTCACAATAAAGACGGGAGCTTGCACCGTGTGACGTCATGGCACGATTACTACATAGAAAATGAGAAAGCTGCACGAGAACAGTGCATCATAAATTTGAATATAAAAATTTTGAACGAAATGAAATTCCTCTTTGAAGCAGTTAGAATTATCCATATGCCTACATTTAGATTATTCGATAATATGCAGTTCTTATATCGACCAGAAATCGTCAATTTTTCAGTAACTTCTGATTTGCATCAATAATGCTGATTTTGCATTGGGGGCCGGTGGAGGGGTCTTTGTAGCACACTCTGTCTAACCTTCGAAGACGGTTCTCCTGAAAATGCTGTTCGAGTCATGTATTCTAGTGCACCTTTTTGACACTGATGGTTGAATACGCATCAATAATATTTTTATACATTTACTTCCTAACTGTGATGATTCAGAAGCATCTTTATTAGAACAGACTCATCTTCTGCCTGAATGCTTTCTAAACTTTCGGGTTGTGTGATGTCGAATGATCGTAAGTTCGTAAGCAGTTCTTATATCGACCAGAAATCGTCAATTTTTCAGTAACTTCTGATTTGCATCAATAATGCTGATTTTGCATTGGGGGCCGGTGGAGGGGTCTTTGTAGCACACTCTGTCTAACCTTCGAAAACGGTTCTCCTGAAAATGCTGTTCGAGTCATGTATTCTAGTGCACCTTATTGACACTGATGGTTGAATACGCATCAATAATATTTTTATACATTTACTTCCTAACTGTGATGATTCAGAAGCATCTTTATTAGAACAGACTCATCTTCTGCCTGAATGCTTTCTAAACTTTCGGGTTGTGTGATGTTGAATGATCGTAAGTTCGTAAGACTACATAATTAAGGGGACCCATTCTGATTTGACTTTCCGGTTTTTATCTTTGATAATAGTGTCAGCCCTGACCTATCTATGTGATGCTACGCTTTTCTGAAGTGCAGAACTTTCAAGTTATAATATGCCTGCCTATGAATACGTCTCTAAATAGGTAAACTCACTTCAGCTTCGGACGGTACTTCTTTTTCTCAGTTTCGAGAAAATCCATACCGTTAGGACGCCCTTACTTAAGCCACTTACATGATATTTTTCTATCTCTTTTCATAAAATTCGGAACAATTCGTTTTAAGCATGTGTCAGTTAGATTAAGGAAAGTTGTATTCACATTCATGTATGAGGTCACCGTTAAATAATTATCTCAAGTAAATTTTTTCTGTGTCAAAAGTGGTAGCCAAAGTTAGGGTTACTTGTCCAAACTTGAGCCACATTTACTTTCAATGGTATTTTTCGCGTTAAATTTGAACTCAATGATGATTGATTAAGTGTTAAATGCATATTTAATTAGTGACAAGTTTTTCCTTATGATAATCTCATACCTGTTGTGAAATCTGGATGGCATGATAAGCAAAACAAACATCAATTGTAGATAAGTTCTAGACTCATAACAAGGTCTATTTTTGATCGATGTTTAAGTCAATAGTCCAACCAGACCACGACGATCGAGAGTAGAGCATACTGTCTCAATTATTTCATCCGGTGAAATTGAGCTCTTGTATTCTTTTTCTGGGAAGACATGAAGTATCCGAAACTCTCTTCAGAAGCGAAACTTCAATATGGTTTTGGCATCCTTTCAACACTTGTCCGATGAAAAGTTGGTAGCTTGATCTGCCATCGACTGCAAGTTTGATGGGAACAAAATCATTGGATTTAATTTCGGCGGCGATTGAAATTCATCATAGTGTTGATAAGTAGACGGTTCGTGGTTAACCTTAGGTTCGTCACTTACATTGCCTTCGAAGTCTAAGTCAATGTCACCGATGCCGCTGCCAGAGATAAGATTGAGTTTCGTTCTACGCGATCGAGATGGACCAGAACAGTCCGCTGACTGCCCTTGTCTAGGTTGTCGTAAATGATTGACGATAACATCATCGAACTTTTGACTTTCAGAGGGTAGGTACTTGGGACAACCTTTTCAATACAGTTTCTGGATTGAATGGAAAATTTCCACACACAGAGAAAACACTCAAGTTTTCCAAATTCAATCTGTTGAAAAGATTCCGAAGTTTCGATGGAAAAGAAGATTTCGGCATCACAACATGTTTCGGTCCCTAGTGTGTGAGACGCCAGTCACCTACAACGGATTTCCAAATTTTCTTCAAAGAAGAAAATTCTTTCTGTATGTTTGAGATAGGCCGACGGTATTGCTCTACGCATTCTTATACATGTAATTGCGCATGCATGTAGAATGTAGGGCTGCATGAAATATTCTAACCAGAAATTCTACGAACTCAAATCTTTTGGCATTTGTGGTTATTAGATATCTTAAAGGTTGAAAAAGCAGACTGATGTTTAGGCAACATGCGACCAACTTTTAGATAAATTGTACATTGATCATTTCACCTAGAGGTGGCTAAAGTTAGGACATTTACCTGAATTTGATGTCCTAACTTAAGCCACTCCATCAAAAGGGAGCATAATCTAAAGTTACCACCTAAAACTCATAATAAGTGTATGATTGTACGAGCCGTGTAATAAGAGTTTCAATCCATTCCACATGATTTGACTTCAAACTGTTCAGGGTACCATTTTGAAATTCAAAATTTTCGCCAAAAATACATGTTTTTAGATTAGATTTGGTCCTGAAGTTATAAAATAAAATGTAAGGAGATAGAAAATCGTTTCATAATGCTGTAGTATCGAATTAATATTTCAAGTTGTAATAGTTCACCGTAAATGCATCATTACACAAAAAAATTTTCATTTTAGTCATGCACCACAAGTGGGGTCATTCCACAAAAAAAAACGACAAATGGCCTGTGGCGAAGGTTCTCGGATTTTCTTCAAACTTTAGCAGCTGATTGTTCTCGGTAGGAAACCGACAGAAATCAAATATTTCCGTCTAACTCGTCATACTTTCCGAGCTACAGTCTTCTGAAGAAGACTATGCTCGACAAAAACAATCTTCTATCTTCAACTTTTTAAAATTTCCGTAGTTTTGAAGACCTATATCTCAAAGACTAAGTAAGCTATCGTCGCAATGTTTTGTATGTGTATTATACTAGTGTAGGTTAGTATACATATCAATTTTCAGCCAGATACCATCATTCGATCGTGAGATACAGCTTATCAAAGTTGACTAAAATTTTAGGCCTACTTTTTTATATTCAAAACTAGCTCGATTCCATGGGCAAAATTCTTCCTGAAGATGTACTCCAAACTCAATGATTTTTTCGCTATGCATTATGCATAATAACTGATAAGAGCTAGTACAAATAGAAAGTTGCTACTGCAAGTCGTTGTCGAACTGGAAGTCGACGAAATTTGATTTTTTTTAAAAAAAAAATAGCAAAAATGGCCATTTTTGATGATCATTTCCCGTTGACTGACTACTTCGATTTACGTAAAAGTTTTTGTCAACCACACTATGAAGCTGATAATTAACATACTCAAAGCTGAACGTGCGCTTCGGCTTCGTTTAGGAGCTAGAGCACTTTGAATTATCACTTATTTTTTCATATTCTACTCGTAAAAGTTTATAAGTAGTATATATTATATGTCCTAATTGGGACTATTATTTTTACCAGTCTGTACTCAGATTCACTGCAACTTTGTTTGTTTCCAATTTTATTGCAGATAAACCATTTTGACGACATTAGACATCGTCTACATTGTGATATCACAGAGTGGCAGGCTCTTGCGTTATCTCTCCAGTCTGTAGAAATAAATATAAATGCATTTGTGAATCAATAAGCTATATTATCCACAGCTCAACACGGTCTCCATAAACTCCATTCACTTTCGGAGTCCTTTCGCATAGTTTTCTAGAAAAAGTCGCAAGGCATCCTTGTCCGATTAATTGAATGTTTCCTGATTTCATCCTTCGAATCATCCATTGAATTTTTGCTTCATAGGCCCTACTTTTGGTTGCTCTCTAAAGAAAAAAGATCACGTGGACTTACGATTGAACTTCTGGACAGGCACCTCAGGGAGTTTGGTCCGTAGCCTATCCAGCCACGAGGAAATGTTTGGTCGAGGAAGGATCTTGCCTCCTTGCTCCAAAGCAGAGGCTCAAAAAATTTGCTTCTAGCGAAGGTGTGGAGCAGCGAAGACTTTTAACATGCCGCTTAACAAACTTTCAAATGTGGAGTTCGATCAATCTCAAAAACGAATTTTATCTCTGAAAATTAAGCTGTTCAATCAATACGATGATTTCCTGACACTTCCCACTTATCTACTCGTTAGTTTTCCAGTAAATTCATGTCAAAGATGCAAGATGACGACATAGCTGCCAATTCACGCTTTCTGTGTATCTGAAAGACAGAACGGCGCTCACGAGACAGGAGTTTCGCTGTGGTTGGCTGGTATGATGAACCTGTAGCATGCAAGCTGACAAATCTCTGTGAATCACTAATTGGAAGCTATTAGATTATTCTTGAAGAGAATATATCGAATGGTCATAAAATGAAATATTTGTGGTCAAGATGGAACACATTCACTCCTATGGAAGGCAAAATACGGCAACGGATTGCACTATGAGACTGAGTTCGCTGTTTATTAACTGTCAGATTCTACAATGTTCAGTTACTACAAGCATCAGAAGCATGCGATAACTACACGAGAGATGCCTTTGCTGAAATCGATTACTAAAAGTTCTTGTGATTATTTGGAAAATCAACAGTTAGACTATCTAGAACAGCTGATTTAGCTCTTTTCACTTTCTAGTCATGCATCACATGGCAACAATCAAATAATAAAGGCTGTCTGATTTTGAACTGTTCCTTCAACATGGTGTATCTTAGATTATCTACTTTATCTATTCCTTTAAAATTTTCATACAACACTGTAACTCGTCAGTTTAAAATGAGCTCGTCCAATTCTATTACACGGCATTTTTTTCAGTCTTTCTGAAAGGTGCAGAAGGCAAGCTCTTTGGGATCGCCCGTTTTGTTTGTACACTTGTAGGCTTTTTGTACATGTTCAGAGAACATAAACAAATGACTTCCTTTTCTTTCTTTCCCGTGAATTGATCGTCCTATGCATAGCTGATTCGTCACGAAACATGCTAGCAGTAGCGTATCAGATCATTGGGAGATATGACGTCATAACGTCTCTTTAAGTTAATGATTGCGGTGAAGTGAGACATCAGATGCTCGTCTAAGTTAGCAAGATTGACTAGGCATACAATGAAGTAGCCATTGAGACAAGGTTGAATATTAGACCGAACTTCACCTTTAAGGAATGTTCTGGCCGCGCCTCCTTATTGACGTGATAGCCCTTGCCTTTTACATTACGCTTTGAATTTTATTACTTTTTTAGATCTTTTGAGTGTATGTAGATGTCCACATGTTCAGCAAGTAATGACATTGATATTACCAGGGATGCAAGACTTCCGGATTTATCCGGATTTCCGGATTTTTGACCAAGATTTTATTGGGTCTCGGGATTCGTTGAAAAATGCCATAAAAATTAAGGGGGTAACCCCTAGGCCTATACTTTCTCAGACGCAGGTATGAACATGATTTCAGTTAAAATGTGCAGCGTACATGTACGTATGCCGGTATAGTCACCTCTGAAGATATTATCTTGTCACTTCAAATGCTGAGGTGTGAAGGTATGAGACATCTACCGGTACTCGTGTCGGTCATAATAAATTTCAATATGTTTTTATGTTTTTAAACAACATATATTTCGGCGTCTACATGTGTCATTCATAAACAGCTGTATAAGAAGTACTGTCATGGAAAGATGGATGTCTAACTTAGAATTTTCTTTCAGTGTTGAATTGATCTTGAACGCTCGAATCTACTACCTATTCGATGAGATGGTTTCTGACGCTCACTACTACAACTGTGTAGTTCTTCGTGTCATCCGCATAAGCCCTTATTTTTTCTGTTGGTTTCCTGTGATCAATGGCTTCTAGTTTCTATGTGATTGTTTCATGCTTGGATGCAAAATTGTGGCAAAATGCATAGTTTTTTTATACATGTATGTGCGGAATGACAGGGACCATGGCTGGGCCACCTTTATCTAAATCATTGAAATCATTGAAAAGTTAGTAGTAAGTAAAAGGCGCATCCTAGCTCATTTTCCGGATTTTTCATCAATTTGCACTTGCATCCCTGTATTACATTTGAAATTTTGAATTGTTGGAAATCGTTAAGTCATTGCAATTTGCGTCATTACTGAGACAACATGACATTTGACACAGAACGAAAATCTATGATCGCCGTATGATATACGAATGTACAATTATTATTATTATACGACAGCAGTCAGAAAATCTCACCCATTCGGGAAGAACTGAAAACCACAGTCTGAAAAAAACGGTAAAATGCGCCAAGAATCTCCGTTCTGTGGACAACATCTTTCTTCCAAGACATAGACCACAAATAACAGCATCAGGTTATGAAAACACTTTGACTGTGAGGGTTTTTTTAATAATCGTCCACATGCATCGACACGGACCACGTCGACTGAATTTGGTGTTAGTCAGAGTAAGCTTCTCCGAGTAAGCATGGCTAGAGCATGTAACCACAATCCGTTCGTTCAAGATTTGAGTGAAGAGGACATGGCTCGACTAGTGTTTGCTATGTGTAAAACTTTTGGGAAGCGTTCCTGATCTCTTCAATTTGATTCAACCGACGAAGCACAAATGTCGCTACTGGTGAGACAGTCAATCCCCATGGCATCAAGCAAGAGCTATCTCTTCATTGTCCGAAGGTCGTTGTTTTGGATTGAGTATGGAGAGGTGAAGTCATTGGTCCATTCTTTTTTCAAGGCGACGTCAATTGTGATTATCATCTCGACATGTTAAAAGTTTTCGCTGTTCCATATCTTCGTCAAAAGCGAATTTTGAGCGCCTCTGCTTTGGAGCAAGGAGGCAGGATCCTTCCTCGACCAAACATTTCCTCGTGGCTGGATAGGCTACGGACCAAACTCCCTGAGGTGCCTGTCCAGAAGTTCAATCGTAAGTCCACGTGATCTTTTTTCTTTAGAGAGCAACCAAAAGTAGGGCCTATGAAGCAAAAATTCAATTAATCGGACAAGGATGCCTTGCGACTTTTTCTAGAAAACTATGCGAAAGGACTCCGAAAGTGAATGGAGTTTATGGAGACCGTGTTGAGCTGTGGATAATATAGCTTATTGATTCACAAATGCATTTATATTTATTTCTACAGACTGGAGAGATAACGCAAGAGCCTGCCACTCTGTGATATCACAATGTAGACGATGTCTAATGTCGTCAAAATGGTTTATCTGCAATAAAATTGGAAACAAACAAAGTTGCAGTGAATCTGAGTACAGACTGGTAAAAATAATAGTCCCAATTAGGACATATAATATATACTACTTATAAACTTTTACGAGTAGAATATGAAAAAATAAGTGATAATTCAAAGTGCTCTAGCTCCTAAACGAAGCCGAAGCGCACGTTCAGCTTTGAGTATGTTAATTATCAGCTTCATAGTGTGGTTGACAAAAACTTTTACGTAAATCGAAGTAGTCAGTCAACGGGAAATGATCATCAAAAATGGCCATTTTTGCTATTTTTTTTAAAAAAAAAATCAAATTTCGTCGACTTCCAGTTCGACAACGACTTGCAGTAGCAACTTTCTATTTGTACTAGCTCTTATCAGTTATTATGCATAATGCATAGCGAAAAAATCATTGAGTTTGGAGTACATCTTCAGGAAGAATTTTGCCCATGGAATCGAGCTAGTTTTGAATATAAAAAAGTAGGCCTAAAATTTTAGTCAACTTTGATAAGCTGTATCTCACGATCGAATGATGGTATCTGGCTGAAAATTGACATGTATACTAACCTACACTAGTATAATACACATACAAAACATTGCGACGATAGCTTACTTAGTCTTTGAGATATAGGTCTTCAAAACTACGGAAATTTTAAAAAGTTGAAGATAGAAGATTGTTTTTGTCGAGCATAGTCTTCTTCAGAAGACTGTAGCTCGGAAAGTATGACGAGTTAGACGGAAATATTTGATTTCTGTCGGTTTCCTACCAAGAACAATCAGCTGTTAAAGTTTGAAGAAAATCCGAGAACCTTCGCCACACACTTTTCCCGAAATCTGTCGTTTTTTTGTGGAATGACCCAGTGGCTAAAATTAGGCAGTCTTGCGTAAACGATAATAATTAGCACAATGGATATATGACTCCTTTCGGGAAACATTGAACTTCACTAAATCGTTTGTGTCTTCAAACTTCGCAATAGAATTGTTTGCCGTCAACATGGCCTAAGCCTAATGCAAGAGCACAGTTTTCATGGCAGTTAAGATAGATGATGCGACTGTTTTCCATTAATCTCCATTTAGCCTGAACTATTGTCAATTTAGAGTGAGTTGAGTAGGGTAGGTCCATGAGGATGTCAAGTCTCTATTGCCAACTGATCTGCGACAATAATTCACATGGGTCTGTAATGTAAGTCCAGATGGGTCATAACAATTCTATTCATGTACATAAGCCTACATGAAAGTATACAACAGAAATTAGGAAATTATATATCTTGTCCCAAATTAGGGATAGGTTTGTAGAATGAATTCATGCATCCATTCAAAGTGAGGGATTACCAGGTCAAACTGTACTCAATTTACTGAAAATTTTCATGTTTTTCTATCCGTCATCCAGGCAAATGACCATGCCAAAGTATTTTGTACCCTTATAGTGTTTAGATCATGGCTCTCACGATTGTGGTTCAGACACTATTTGGTGTGGCTATTGATGTGACTATTAAATTGACTTTATGTGATTTAATTTTGGTTGCAAATTCGCGAGTAAAATCAGTCATAAAATTCACCTGATTTTATTTTTGGACACCAACTCAGCGGTGACACCAATGTGTGAAGCCACGGGCCTAATAACTAGAATGAAAATTTTGACAATATTTAGCATATTATGTATGGGAAATAAGCAAAGTTGCACAGCAATCATGCGTTTATGCTTGAAGTGGATAAGATAGTCCTACTAAAATTTCACAATTGCCATGTACAATTTCCGACTACATATTGCATTCCCAGATTATATAGTAATGATTACATTTCGCTTGTGATATCATTGCATTTCGATTTTCCAGAAGCGTGAGTAACCTTACAGTGGCAGTAAGTGTATCATTCAGTGGGCTAATGCATTCCTACCTTGCGATATTAAGTTGCGTAATGCACGTAGTGCTACGTTGAATTATATACATAGCTGTATAAATAGCCTATATCCTAGTGTAATGCAAATTATAAAAACCAACTGCTCGAAATGTTGGTCCAACCTAGATTAGGCCTACATGAAATTACTAGAAATATCACTCGTAACTCTTTATATGCATATAATTACAAATACTAGATAATTATATAATAAGTATATCCGAGACAATGAAAAATGATTAAATATAAAAAATGAAGCCACTTAAAAATCAGAGGTTTTCGTGATATATTTTGGAATCCAATCGTAAAAGGTTCACCGAAATAATTATATGGTTCTCTTAGGTATTTGAAAGCTAACAGTCGCCGACGTGGTTATCCTGTATAAGGTCTATTCATACAAATACAAAAAACAGTTTCAGACAGTTAGACTGAGTCTCTAGATTAAGTATTCAAAATGTTGACAACTTTTGTGACGAAACTTCTGCACGCTTGTCTTTTAGTCGTGCCATGGCCATTGTTTTACGCAAATATAAGTTAAAATGAGAACCTCCTTTCATAATACGCTGTCTTGCATTTGCGCTTGCTATTAATATTAATTTAATTGGAAGTGAATCGTTACTTTATTGGTAGGGTCGTGATTTTTCCGTTAAACTCTGTCAGAGCTGCCACTCATCCGGTTTCAACCGGATTTCCGGTTTTTTTTAGGATAAACTAAGTAGTGAGAAAATGTTTTGCCAAGGAACAAATAATTTGGATTTTGAACTATTTTAGATTTTGAAGGGGGCCCTTTTGAGATTGCGAGTGGGCTCTTAAAGATTGTGAAAGGACCTTATCAGGATCGCGAGGGACTTTTTTTATTGTATAGTGTCACTTCAGGATCGTGGTGGGGCCCTTTTGAGACTGCGAAGGGCTCCTTTACGATCGTGATGGGGCCCTCTAAGAGCGTGAGGGGGGCTTTTTGAGATTGTGAAGGGCCCCTTTAAGATCGTGATGGGGCCCTTTTGAGACTGCGAAGGTGCCCCTTTTTTGATAGTGATGGACCCCCTTGACACTGCGAAGGTGCCCATTTCAGACTTCATGGTTTGTGACCTAATAGCACAATTAATAGAAAATGACAAAGCTGCACGAGAATAGTGCAATATGAATTTGAATGTACACATTTTGAACGAAATGAAGAAGGTTGTCTTTGAAACAGTTAAGTAAAATCATCCATGGGCCTACATGTAGGGATTCAAGTAACTGTGAGGATTCAGAAGCATCTTTATTAAAACAGACCCAACCTCTGCTTGAACGCTTTCAAAACTTAACGGGTTATGTAATATCAAATGATCGTAAGCTTCTTACTTTGAGGGGGCCCACGACTACGTAATTTAGGGCGCCCGTTTCGATTTGACTTTCCGGTTTTTATTTTTGATTAGAGTGGCAGCCTTACTCTGTGTATTATTTTTCAGTAAATGTAATAAATGAAAATGAAAAACTGTCAGTCTGATCAAAATGGGGTGAATGTGAACAAAATACGAGGTTTCGAAAAATTTTGAATTTCTAGGTTATCAGCAGGGTTTCGGATCCGCCACGGCCTTGCAAGAGAAGACGATAATTGACAGAGTGGTCAGGACTAAAACGAATGCAGTTGTGCGAAATCATTGTAGATATCTACAAACCTGTTAACCTTCCTCTCAAATTCTAAGAAATTTGGTGAAATTGTTTTGGAATAGCCTGTAAATTTGAGGCTTGAATCCTGGCCGTCTGCCTGTTTTCAAACGTTTTCTTTTGATTTTGGAGTTGAAATCCAAATTGATATATAATATCATCCGACCTGTTTTAAATCGGGTACAACCCTACTGACCAAAGCATTCAGAACAGAACATTTCTTTCCCCGTATCTTATTCCTTTTTTAAGTAGTTGAGATGCATCATGCATGGCTTGTTTGGTCAAAGCATTCTTGCTATTTTTACCTCACTTTCATCTGACAATGCACCACACTAATCAGACCGCATCGTCATGGATTGTGATGCCGATTATTTGGTTGTTTATTTGTCATAAACCTAGTTCGCAATAAGTAATTGGAGTTTGTCTTAAGACGTAAGCACTATAATCACCGAAATTTCTTGGTAGCCGCGGAAGTTTTCTCTGCAAGGTCACGCTCGCGAAACCGTGGTTCTGAATTCTGACCTTTTGACTTCAACTCACCTTCTATTATTCCATTTTGTATGTAAACGTTTTATAATGATATATAGAATGCGACGTTGCGCTTGACAAGAGTCGTCTTAAGACCTCGCGGATTACATTTGAAGATGAAACGGCTGTTTTGTCGAACATTCATCTCCAATGCTACAAGGGCTCGTCAGTGCAGCTCGAAATGGCACAAACTAGCTTGGAATGTCTAGAATGACAGGGCAACAGGCTGCTCTGCTTTCCTTTCACACGTTTGATGGGAATCGATTCCTCAATCTCACATTAATCAAAATGTTATGTGCTCTAATTTCTAGTATGGTAATTGTAAGCCGTTGTAGGGCTCATGTACGCTTTCTCGGATCCTGTACGTTGGTACAGAGCCTAAAATGGGCATCTGACCTCTTGAACCTGTTTGCAAGAGGCATCAAATGTACGGAAGTTCATCCAATAAGATTCAATCTCAAAGCATCGACGATTTCTCACTACATATATATGCATATATATATATCATATTTCATGAGCTACGAATATGAACGTACCACATACGTTCAGATATGCATGCGAGCGTGTTGAGTGCAGCGTGCGTACAGCAGATATCGTGAAAGCTGTGTAGAGTTGTGTGAATTTTTCAATGGTAGAAATGTTTAAAATACTTCTTTCACAGATCCTATCGTCTAAGATGGCTCCGAGATTTTTAGCTAATTTCTGTCTTGTCCTTAACATTTCTCATGCCTGCAGTAAGTGCAGGTCATCGGACACATTGCTTCCTGTTGCCCAGGCCCTACAAGATAAATGAGATTACATTAGTCAACTTTCCAATTACATACTCACATCAGGAGACGCTGCAAAAAATTGGTGTCTCTTCATGCAACACATACCTTCATTAAATGAATCTAGATGAAGCTGCATTGAAGAACAAAACTATAATGCGGTTGTACCGGCGGAATATGTTCTATCCAAATAAGAAATATTTTTTAAATTTACAGAAATGCCTTTGAATAAAGCAATAGCTCTTTAAATCTTTGATAGTGTTCATGTTCTTGTTAAGAAGATGAAGACAAAGGCTTGACTTAAATAGACCTTGCTTTATTTGATCAAAGGGGCGCTCCTCGCTTAAATTTTATCGTAATGTATTCGATTCGGGTGAAAATCATCCTTATCGCAATTTTCAGAATTTATTACAAAGCTCGCGAGGGCTTTGAGTCTATTATTGGGCTGCTGCAACGACTAGTCTCTAAGTCTGCAGTTTTGTCTTAAGTGGCAATCCTATATGAACATTAGGCTTCATATATTAGGTTAGGAGCTGTATATAATTGTATTAGGTCAGTTTCACTGTTATACACTTCATAACTACAAGTTATTTAGGTAGCAGCGTGCTCTCTAGTCATGAATTGCTTGAGCATTTATCCAGCTAAAAAAGTCGTGAATGTGATCGGATCATGATCCGGTATTTTCTAATGCATACCAGGAATGGGTGCATAAAACAGTTTAACTTCAGCGTATTTGTAACACATATCTTCAAATGTTCGAGGAACAGCTTTGCATGCCTTACTTAGTGATTATTACAAAGCATTTAGACACTATCTCTCTTATTTTGTAGACAATGGTGAAGAATCCACCGAAAGAGGAGCAAAAGCTTATGTACTTCAATACTGAGCGAGAGTTGGTCGAATATCTCGAACCCATCAGAAGACGAACGCTTTTCGAAAAGATGAAAGATAATCCTTTTGTGCCAGCAGGTGGCATACTGACAATTTGGGCTCTAACCAATGGCATTCGAATGTTTACCAAAGGAGAGGCTGCATTTCATAAACAGAACCAGATGATGGCTGCACGTGTTGGCTGGCAGTTCTTCGCAGTCATATCCATGACAGCCGGTGCAGCTTGGATGGAATACAAAGAATACAAAAAGAGAAGAGCCGGTGAGGTCACAGTGAACCGAAGAGGCAGACATCAACCTGGTGAATGAAGGGCAATCTTAATATTCGTTGTAGAATGTGTTAACTATGAAATGGTGCATCATGTATGCATGATACGATTTTTTACATTCAGATGTGTGACGTTTCGGTTAACTGAATGACGTGAAATCTGAAATATCATGGTTCAGCTTGTTTTCACTTCTGATGACAGCAAGCCAATGCTCATTCATTTCATAAACAGAAAAATATAGGTCCGATTGTTGCAAGACATCGATGGTAGATTTATGGTGCATCCAATGAACAATGTTGAGATATTTTTGTTAGCGCTGCTATTTAGTCGTCCTTGTTGTTAAAATTTGAGTAGGATCTATCATACTTTCGGAAATGTCGTTACTGGCTATATCTTTTGTCGGAAGAGTCATTTTGTTCACAAATGCTTCATTATATCAATATTTCAGTTAATTACAAAATTTCAATGCCCAAATTTCAAGAAAAGCTACTACAATAGAATAGTATTTATCCATTGGAGAGACTTCGACTGATTATGGCATTTATAAGCCTTGTCATTATCAATTTTTAAATTGTCTGTCTTTATTTCTATTTTCTAATTGTTGTTAAGACAACACATGGGCTCAAAATCAGACGCATTGATATATATTTATGAACGAATGTAATAAACAGTCTTCTTCCGGTAGACTTGTAACTTGCTCATTTATCACTTCATCGTCATCCAAGTTTCAGAGAAGTTTATCTTGCGCCGTTTGTGGAAAGGAGCAATTTCTTTTATTTTTAATATAATTTTGATCAACAAATACTGGTTCTTATTCAAAGGCATTTATGTATGCTTGGAGTAGAAGTGCTTACTAAATTGAGAAGCCTGAATTTATCAAGTTCACTTTGAAATATTATCCCTTACTAAAGTTAACGGCAATAATCTTCTGAGCTTTTGCAACTGCTTGTCACAACCATTCGATATTAAGGCAGTGTATATCGAAGTCTGAGTTTGAGAGAATCTTGCTTCGCAAGGAGCTCCAGGGGAATTTTCGACACCCTTGTGTAGGGCGAAATACTGTAGTTTCTTCAAAAGAACCCGCGCATAAATTGAAGAGATAATCATTGAACCTTCACATGAAATCATTGATAATCGAGATGTTAATCAAACAAATTACAGCTATTTTCTTCCCCCCTCTATGTGTTGCTTCCTATCACAAAACATAACTATTTGTTTAAATCTTATTTTTCATTGTTATCCTTAACGCGAGCTTAAGTTCTTTTCACACAAATAATATTCCTAAAACATTGACAACTATTCGCAAAACCAAAATTGTCAGTACCACATCGTTGCTCAATATAAGCTTCTTGTACCTTCTGCAAATTTTTCGTTTCGAGTTCTTTATAATTGGAATAATCTGCCTTCGGTTTCTTCCCTTCTTACTCCAGTACCTCATCATCTATACCTACACAGTGTCTGCATTTCATCACAAAAAATTTGAGTCAGTTGGATCACAAACTATAACATATTTCACTATCTGCCCACTCAACCTGCGGCCTCAAAGCGGTGAAAGGGTGAAAACGGAGTCGCAATAAGGCTGTGTCGTCTGAAGCTCATGCTTCTTTGGGTTCTACCTTGTCGGAAAGGTTTATTGTCGGCGGTTTGTGACCGTGCTCCGGCTAACTAGCAGGCTCTGGAATATTATTTTTATTTTACTGGTCATTGAATTTATTTATGTTTGATTAATTTCTCATTCTTTTTATCCACGTTTGTTTATTTTAAATGTGTGGTAGGCTTCGGCCGTCCCAATTAACACCACCCCCTGATTTGCGAAATATGAACAGTCATCAGATGTTTCATGTTGTTGAATCAGGTTTTTGGGCATGGCACTTATTTGGCTCATTTGTGATCGAACTGCTCTCCACTGCTTCCACTGCTCTCTTTTGCACTTCCCCATTTGTTGCAGGTTAAGGTGTGACAGATCCAACGTATTCACGGCATACGGGCGTCAGGTAGTTCGAGGGTCCCGAACCCACTGGTAATGCTTTGGGAGGCAGGCCCGGTCAACTGCTCGAAAAAAGGCGGTACAGTTCCACTGCCACGGACATGCGTGGGTAGCTTTACTGAGGGGTTTAGCCCGTGTAGCTGTATCCGGTTCCTCTGTGGCCTACCTGACTTGTACCCATTGTTACGGCAAAGGGGTTCTCATTTGGGTTTCTTCGAGCTTTTGCGACATGAACTGTGCCTATAAGTGTCTTTTTTGCGTATTATTTATTGCAGCTTTGTTGCTATTATTTACGTTTTTCTGATGCCTTCCAATGTTTCTCGTATCACTTTGTTGTACAGTATAATTTTCGTTTATTTGATTGATATTCTATGAGAAATTATGAAAATGAGAAAGACACACAAGAAACGTAGTCAAGCCGTCAAGCTCAAAACCCTTCTCAGGATCAGCTTCAGCAACGTAAGAGGACTGAGGTCCAATTACGACGACATCAACATCTTCCTGCAAGGTAAGTCACCAGATCTTCTAGCCCTGTCGGAAACCAGGTTAGATCCCAATGTGTCATCAAGCGACATTACTCCTGATGGATACATATTTCACCGGATGGATAAAGCACCTTGTCATGGTCTTGGAGTCTATGCCAAGACAAGCCTTCCCTTGAGAAGGCTTCGTAGCTCAGAGGATCCAAGGCATGAGTATCTTGCCTTCATTGCGCCGCTGCAGAAGACCACTCTTCTTCTATTTTTCCTATACCGCTCTCCATCAACTAATGCTGATATTTTCAATGTTCTTTCTGACAAGATCGATTATCTTCTACAAGAGTATCCCAGCGCTGAAGTTGCCGTTTTTGGTGACTTCAACGTGCACAATGTTGACTGGCTTGTGCACTCACGCACCACCGATCTCTCCGGTCAGGCAGCCCAGGATTTCGCTGTCTCTCACAACCTTAGTCAAATTGTCACTTGTCCTACCAGAGTGCCTGACCGAGCTGGGGATACTGGATATCTCCTTGACCTGTTTCTCACCTCAAATCCAACTTGTTTTTCACACAAGTTTACTTCTCCCCTCGGCACGTCTGATCACTGTGTTATCACAGTTTCTGGCAACCAAATTTGCTCCACGCCGTCTGCACCCTTCCATAGAACAGTTTATCAATTCTCCAAAGCAGACTGGTGTGGCTTCCGCACTTTTCTTAGTCAAGTTCAAGCTGAGAATTTGATTCTGAGCGAGAACGTCCACAAGTCGGCGCAAGAACTGACAGAGTGGCTTCAGATAGGGTTGTTGGCCTACATTCCTCACCGTACTTTCCAAATGAAGCCCCATTCACAACCTTGGTTTACACCAGAATGTGCAGCTGCAAGTTGCCAGCGTGACCACTTTTTCCATAAGTATAAGCGTGACAGTAGCGCTGGCAATCTTGAATTGTACAAAACCGCACGTAGACATTGCAAGGAAACCATACATCAGGCCAAAAGCCGTTACGCTTTGTATGTACGGAAATCCATTGCTACCCAAAAGCTTGGCTCTAAGGACTTCTGGAGGATTTACAACAGTGTCACCAATAGGAACAAATCCTCCATCCCAGCACTCCGTCATGCCGAAGTCAGTACTTCTATGGCGACAACCTCAGCAGACAAAGCCGAGCTTCTTTGCAAGGAGTTTGCAAAGAATTCGTCATTAGACGATGGAGGTAGAATTCCACCTCCAATTCCCACCCGCACTGATGAGACAATTAGTCCTCCTTCAGTCATAGTCCGAAACGTCAAAAAGATCATCGCCGGTCTCGATAGCTCTAAGTCTAGTGGACCAGATGGCATCCCGGTTTCGGTCTTCAAGCATCTCTCACCTGAGCTTTCTCCACTTTTATCTAAACTGTTTAGTAGATGTGTATCCACCGGTGAGTTTCCCTCTTGTTGGAAAGTAGCTTCCGTGGTTCCAGTTCCAAAGAAAGGTTCTGACTCATCTCTTCCATCTAGTTACCGTCCTATCAGCCTGCTTCCAATTAGTTAAATATTAGCTGTCAGTTAAATATGCGTTTGAAGAAATCTTTAAAGAAAGTAATAGAAAGCCAAAGAAGCTATTCGTTGATAAAGGATCTGAATTTTATAATAGAAATGTTAAGCCACTATTCGATTTAGTTTATTCCACAGAAAATGCTGGCAAAACTGTGGTTATAGAGAGGTTCAATAGAACTTTAAAAAATAAAATAGTCAAGAAATTTACAGAACAAGGTAATCAGAAATGGTTGAAGATATTACCAGGAATTGTAGATCAGTACAATAATAAAGTTCATTCAGGTATTGAAGAAACTCCAAAGAAGGCTTCTGATGATCCTGATTTAATACGAAAGAAAATATTCGAATGAGAGTAAACCGAATTTACAGAAACGTAAGCCGAAATTTAAAATTGGAGATAGAGTGCGAATATTCAAGTATAAAAATAAATTCGAGAAAGGTTTTGTTGGCTATTGGACTAAAGAAATATTTGAAATTGGTAAAATAAATCAAACTTATCCGTTTACTTATGAAATAAAAGATTTAGATAATGAGGATATCAGAGGCCGATTTTATGAAAACGAATTACAAATAACCCAGCTTTAACCTTTAGGTGGCGCTTTAGCTAGCTTCGTTTGAACTTTAATTACAGTAATTGGAACTAACGTTTCGAGAATTTAATTCCCTTTTTCAATTCCCTTATTCAATTCTAACATTATATCAAGAAACGGCATTCCCTCTTGCATTTTATATAAAACTTAAATACATAATTGACCACAGTAAGTAGTTCCTGGTTTTTGAATTTGAAAAGTATTGTATGTTCCATTTCCAAGTATTTCTCTTACTTCATTTGTAGGTGGAAGTCCATAAGAGTCGAAATAGAAATTAGAACCGGTTTTATTTCTTTCTCCCGCAGACCAATGTACTCCTTTTTGATCTGACGTGTGGAGATTTGTTACGAAATTTACATTGGATCTATGTTTCAATAATCGTAATTCATACCTCATCAATACGTGAAAATTCTTTATTCCTAATTGTTTGGCCATTTTCTTTAAGTCGAAATTCGTAGTTGTTTGCGTTCCATATAATTTTAAGAACTCGCTCAGGCCAGTCATTTTACATGAGATAAATTCTATTTCAGAAATGACACAAAAGAATTGCACAATCTGTATGACACAGAGTTTTGTTACCTCTAGCGAGGCGTCCTCTAGCGCATTATGCATGACACCTTTGTCTGCCACAAGCAGCAGCGGTTGCCATTAGAAGCAGATGCTGCCACGTATTGACAATTTCACTCTTTATGCGAGTGTTCTACGTGACTGTGTCTTCCACGATTCATCTGCAAATTTTAATATTATGTCTCGACTTACTGAATTCAACAATTTGAGGATGGACATTTAAAAAAAAATACAAACGAAGAAGAGAAGAGACGATGTGAAGAAGTCTTCCAAGAGTACAGAAGGAGGAATATTAAGACAAAAGAAGAGGAAGATTATTTATACAAAGAATGGAGAATTATAGAAACTTTTGAAAGATCTTTAACTAGGAATTGAATAAAGAAGTAACTCTGTCGACGCTACGTGTTTTCTTACAAAGGATTGAAAACTACGAAAATCATCATGAGAACAGTAGTTTGAAACTAGCTATCTTGAAGGGACGTGCATTCAAAATTCTACGTGCGGGAAATACATTTAGTGACTATTTCCAATATTCCCGGAGTTATGTCGCTTTTTTAAGAAGACTTTATAACTTTTATTTACAGTATCCGTTCATCGCCGATTCACATGAATCCGCAACATTCTTTAAAATCAATTTCCGAATAATTTCATCGCACATCAAAAATGGACGACGCCGAAAAACATTCGAAGAAATAATGCAAACCACAAGAATGGAAAGCCCAATGGAGTTCTGTCATTCTAAAATGTAACATTCTCTCCATGTCTCCTACCCAGGAGACATTTCTTGACATTTTGTAAGTGTGTCAATTCATACACACAACTTATATCATTATATAGTAATGTAAATGTCTCCTGGCTTTTCAAAATTTAATTACAGAATAGAATGTGTCCTACCCAGGAGACATTACTTGACATTTTGTAAGTGTGTCAATTCATACACACTACTTATATCATTATATAGTAAAGTAAATGTCTCCTGGGTAGGAGACTTTTTCGAAATTTAATTACAGAATAGAATGTCTCCTGGACAGGAGACATTACTTGGCATTTTGTAAGTGTGTCAATTCATACACACTACTTATATCATTATATAGTAATGTAAATGTCTCCTGGGTAGGAGACCTTTTCAAAATTTAATTACAGAATAGAATGTGTCCTACCCAGGAGACATTACTTGACATTTTGTAAGTGTGTCAATTCATACACACTACTTATATCATTATATAGTAATGTAAATGTCTCCTGGGTAGGAGACCTTTTCAAAATTTAATTACAGAATAGAATGTATCCTGGATAGGAGACATTTCTTAACATTTTGTAAATTACGGTTGAAAATGTGCAAATATTGTGTATGTAATTTCGTATCAATTTTGTTGAATAAGAAACAATTTTGTGCAAAAATGGTTGATTTTACATATTGGGTATAAAGGGGCTGATGGTGTAGCTGACGGGTTTTTGCCTTTCATCACTTTTGGGTTTTCAGCGGAATTGTGTTACATTACATTCTTAACTATCGTCCATCTCTTTCTTAATTTATCATAATGTTCAAATCTTAACAATAGTTGCGCTTCCTTATCTTTCATGTACCTGACTCTATCTTTGTGTTTTGCTATATCCATTTCATATGATAATGAAGGATATAAAGGGACTGATGGTTCTTTTGTTTTTTCATCTTCCATTTTTAAATGAATATTTTTATCCATATTCATTTTGTTTTTGCTAAATTTCAGAAGGACCCTATTTTTTCATTTTGATTTACTAATTTCAAGAGGACCCTATTTTGCATTTTGATTTGCTAAATTTCAAGAGGTCCCTATTTTTACATTTGGATTTGCTAAATTTCAAGAGGACCCCTATTTTGCATTTTGATTTGCTAAATTTCAAGAGGTCCCTATTTTTGCATTTGGATTTGGTAAATTTCAGGA
This sequence comes from Prostheceraeus crozeri, assembly GCA_907163375.1. Lineage (NCBI taxonomy): Eukaryota > Metazoa > Platyhelminthes > Polycladida > Euryleptidae > Prostheceraeus > Prostheceraeus crozeri. The sequence goes on along the minus strand of CAJQUW010004489.1, from coordinate 184,069 downwards.
GGACCCCTATTTTTGACAATGTTTTATAAATTTCAGGAGGACCCTAATTTTAACAATTTTTTATAAATTTCAGGAGGACCCTAATTTGTATGTTTTCCCCATTTGCATTTTGATTTGCTAATTTCAAGAGGACCCTATTTTTGCATTTTGATTTGCTAAATTTCAAGAGGTCCCTAATTTTTTAATTTTTGTATCTACCTAGGTGTGAGATCCGGTGCTGTACGAAGCGATGCGCCGGATCTCATACCCTCTACTACTCATTTATCGTCCATCTGTTCTGCATTGTAGCGAGGATGATATCATGTTTTGAAAATGGAAACACAAATGGCAAAAAACAGGATCGCTAGCCGACAGAATGCTAGGTTGGCCTATCTTAGCAAGAGGAGCAACAGCGGGGCACACAGTATTTACTATGATATTCCGAATTTCTGAGGTTGTGGGAATCGAGACTTCATGACCTAAAATAATTGATCATAAACTCGAATTTTCTAATTTCCGTCACTTTTTTCACATCCTTTCTCAGCATCCGGAAATATCTCGGTTATTTTATTATATTGCCGAGAATTTCAAAAGGTTCTAGGTTCATGATAAAAAAGTTAAATTTTGAATTGAATTGACATGTAGCCTAGAACTAAATAATGCTCTCCTATTTGGATTAATTTCACTGCATGCGTAAAATGTTCCTCTCTCGAATTTGTCATGACTAGGATACGAGATAGAATGAATTATGTATGAAACTATGCCTACACTAAAAATGCCAATTTGATCGAATTCGTCCTTCGGTGCACCGGCTCGATAACCGGTGGACCGCGCACAGCCTTAATGAGAATTGAAGGATCATGGATAGGCAATTAGCTGATTTACTGGTCAAACGGTCTTGATTTGATTGGAGTTTCTAATTCTTCAGTATTTGCATCCGGGCGAGTCATGTTCTCCACGTAACTTCAGGTTGCGGCCATTGGATGGCAAAATTAATTTTCTCTGCATAGGCTTAGTGTCAGTAACAGTAAAAAAAGCGCATAAATGAATCGCACATCAACGTAAAGCTTCTGCTGCTGAATTTTCAGTTGCCAATGCTCAAGGAGATCTCCTTGGCTATATATTTTTTGATGTGCTCACGATACTGAGTTTCATGAAGATATAAGTAGTAAGATGATTCAGAATGTTTTCAGCAAGGCTTTCACCGAAGACTAAGTTTTGATTATATGCAAACCTGTAAATGGGCCTGAATTTTCCGGCTGATCATTTCGTTTCTCTAGCCTCATAATTTTGCTATTGCGATTGATACTGCACACTCATGCATTCATGGTACATAGTACATATGACATCATTGCAAACCAGAAAGATGCGCATCACTAAAGTTCGATGGAATTTATCAAATGAGTATTTGTTGAAATTGAATTGTGTTTTACAGTTTTATGCGCGATGGGTAAAATATATACAATTTTTCATGTTCTCACAGGTTAGTAGAATTAGTAGCAGTATTTCAATTATGTCTGCGGTAATAGCTGTCGGTAGATATCATTAGAATACAACAAAGCTAATGACTTTCGTTTCAGAGTCCTTTTTTGGAGATAATAATCCCGCCTGGAGTGTTAGATAGCATATTTTGATTGCTTCAATTCAATGTTTAGATCAATCGGTTTGTCAATGCATTTAAGATTATAAAGATGTATCATGGAACATTCAAGTCATCTCTCAGATAATATAGCATCAATGCAGTAAATAATACCGGTATCTTATATTTTAAGGAAACTTAATTGACAGTCACTCGTGGCTCCTGGCCCACCCTGTCCTTGTAAATACACCAACTAGTGGCTTCTGTCAAGGGCATGAGTTGAGTTAAAATATTCGCAAGTACATTTTAACTGATAAATACTTTCGTTTCACACATATTTTGAAGTAGATATAGTTCTGATTCGTGGAGACTTGATACGTAGGAAGAACATAGCCGAATTAGTGACATTTGAACTTCCGAATTTCGTGAATGTTTTATGTGTTGAAAGTTATAATTACAATTCCAAGTTTGTTGAAAAATTTGAGAAGTTGTAATTCATCGATATTGAAGTCACTCACGTATAGCAGGAATTGCCAACTCTAGCCAATATTGACATAACAAATACATTAAAAACTGGAAGGGGCAATGAGAGTAGAAAATAAATAAAGCTGATGGTAGGTGCTACGATAGAGATGAAAATTGGATTTAATAAGTCAGTCGCGAATGAGCTCATTCCTGGGAGAGTCATTCAAATTGATTTCGATTTCGTCCTTGACAGTATCCCATCTTCTAAATTTATAAAGGTGAAATACCATGATATGGAAAGTGTCAAAGGATAATCTTTCTAGGAGGGAAAGATAAATTTTCGTAGAAGCATGGGTAGATTATCCAGCCCTAGCGTCCGAGAATATCTACATTATCTGGCCGATAAAACCATCACAATATGCCTGTTATGATTCATCAAGGTAAATTGTTAGGACTATGTTATTTAATGACTATAGACTATAATATAATATAAAGATAAATAGAAAGAAAGACAAGACCAATAAATAAGATCTTATTGGGACAACATTTCGACTGTCTCTTTTACAAGTCTTTTTTCTATCAACACTTTTACATGTAGAATTTGAAAAAAATACATCTATGAATTTTGGTTAAGCATAGCTTTCATAATTTCTTGCTTTAATTTACATGTTTGACGTTGAATCTCTCATCTTCGAAAAATTTCCTGGAAAGTTAAAATTTTGGAAGAGATGCTTTGATGATTTATTTGTAGTCTCCTCTCCGTTAAATAAACTTCTTTTAAGTGTTAATGCCATCAGTAGCCAGTTAACTTTTATATTTGAAAAGCCTAATAATTCGCAAATCTCTTTATTAGATACAACTGTCACATTGGAACAACTTAACTTTTGCAATAATTTCTTTCAAAACCCTTACATAGTGGTCAAATGCTTCCATGGGACATCCATGTGTCCTTGTCTAGAAAGTTAACCTTATAAAATCTGAAAATCTTAGAGCTCACCGAAATTGTTCATCTTACAATCATCTTTTGGATGGTATAACTTTCATCAGAAAGCAGATTTCGTGATAACGCGTTCCTGATTCGAAAAGCCTAAGTTGAAACAACAAAGAATGGATAAAAATAAAATCCTCCTTAGAATTCCATTTTTAGACGAAATTCAAGCTGGGAAAGTTCGGGATGAATTGAAAAAGTAGCTGTAGCCAAAATCATGCCATCCTTTGTTACACTCAATCCGTTGACGAGACAATCAAGAACGAAAAATAATTTTCCGCGTCATAACAATTAATAAGTGCTGTTGTAATAACGAGAATATCTGTCTAAGAAAAATATTGTTTATCAAATATATAACATGCAGAATTTGTGATGAATCATACATTGGCGAATCTCAATGTACTATAAGACGAAGAATACATCAACATCTAATTATGGAAGAAAGCAATGTTTATAAACATTTCAAAAGTAAACACGCCTCCACTTGTTTGACATCTGATAAACTCAAGATCTAGTTCTCCGACACAATTTTCCCAACAGCTATGAAAGAAAGACAGCGGAGAAATATTACATCAAGGTGAATTCACCAGCTACGTTGTGTTTTTTCAAATTTTGTTTGTAAAAGTGTTAATAGAATTCTAGAGCATATAATACTTAGAAAATGTCTGAATAATGATGTATGAGTTTTCCAAAACACGGTTCTGGATGTTGTTAAATGCTGGCTTTGTCTTTCATGCATACGTAGGCATAATGATTTGATAATGTAATTGTCTTGAACTTTCCAGCTTAGTGTTATTCTCAATCTATCACAGACGGATGGTTCAGTTGGTAAAGTTTAGCTCATGTTCTCCACAGGTCGGTGTTTCAAATCCACCAAGATAAGCATTCATTTTCTGTCTATAAAATTCAGTGGCGTATTTAGGGGGGCATCGGGCCATGCCCCCCCCTCAGGAATTAGTAGTAGGGATGGAGAATGATGAACACTTAGATACATAACAGCACATATCTATTGAGTTTTTAGCAACTTGGTTTTTAATACAACAAGTATTATTCCTTCAACTTAATGTCTTTTCAATTAATAGTTATTGCACAGTAAGCAAAGTCAAGCGCGAACCACAAGACATAGCTTGTTGTGCTATAACTACATATAACTTATTCTACGAGAAAGCATCTGAAAAGTTGCTTGCGATCGAGCATGGTAGAAGAGCGACTAAATGGATTAGCCCATCTCTACATGAATCGAGACATTCAAATCAATCGTGCCCAGTTACCAGATAACTTTGCCATGCAGAGTAGACTTGTGAATTTTTGATTTTTTTGTGGGAACAGATTCTACAAACCCATCTGTGCTCCTTTTGTAATCTGGAGATACGAATTATAATTTGACTTGTTGAACTGCCAACATTTTTAAAATTTTGGTGAAGTTGTTCTTTTTATTTTTTGTACAAATTTCGATTACGGAATATACTATCAGTATCATAAATAGTATAAATATATCATATATCAGTATATAAGTCTGCATAGAATAAATCAAATTACATTTAATTCAGTTCAATTAAGTAAAATTAGCTTGTAATGATTACTATTGCATAATAGACCATAGTCCCGAATGAATATAATTTGTGGGCCCCCTGGAGGAATTTCTGGATACGCCACTGATAATATTCTATCTACGTAGCATATGCAAAGGCAGTGATTTGAAATGAGATAGTGCATGCATATTGTTATTGTTGTATTTATCTGTGAATTTCAGCTGTGTGTGAAGATGAGTTACAAGCGTGTTAATGAAAACCACTCTGATGATCCCGTTTCCAAGCATCAGAAATTAGACCAGGTACGCTGATAACGTAGGGCAAAGCTGGGCGCCGCTGCTTTGTCAGTCATGCTTAGTTTGATTGGCTACACATTTTGACCGCTTTCTCCCCTTCAATTATCACAAAATCTGTAGTTTTGGAAATGGCTACCTATGCTTTGATTTTTAGCAGCATCGGCAAAAGGTATTATGTCGCTTGAAAATTCCAAATTTTTCCCAATTTGTGTGTTTCATTGTGGCTTTCCTCTCATTTTATGTTTCTCTTTAAAATCCTCATACTTTATTTTTGATAAGTTGGTCATCGAAATCAGTGGACTTGGAAAGAAGCAGTGTTTTCGTGAATATATCACAAAATCATGATTCTTGTGCCCCTGAAAATATCATGTTTTCACTTTTTCATCAAAGATGTTAATGTTAAATATCTTCAAAATCCTTGTGATGTAGGGAGTGCGAATATGCAATTTCTATTCAAATAAGTTCAATGTTTTTTTCAAAACTCGTTACCGCGAAAGTACACAAACATGCAAGGTAAACAATCTGCAGTCGACGTGAGAGAGCAAAGTCATGTCTTCGCTAATTGTTAGTCCGTCATCGTGCAGCTACACACTCGGTCGAGTTTTGCAATGAATTTTCGTTGGCAATTAACATGCTGTTTGTGTACTTAGGCGGAAATGAGAAAAAATGTTTAAAGAAGCTGGGAAAAGAAGTTAAGAGCTATTGACGTGTGTGAAGTTAGCGGAACCATCCAGCGGAACCAATTGCTGAGTCTCGCTGATTGACGCAGTAAATCAATTTCATTTGGTCACTACCCGATCAATTTTGCTGTGTTGATCACGAATATGTGCCTCATCTTTCAAAACAATGCAGATTTCACCCGGAAATCTGAATTTCACTTTTTCTGCAAGCTGATTGTGAAGTAAGCAGAACCATTTTTTAATACAAAGAATTTCTCAGCAAAATCCATCCTCTCCTACTAATTTGAAGCTCCTTATCACAAATCTGTAATCAGATTTTCAAAACTCGCCCGCATTGCAAAGATATTCCTCTATCTGGGTCCGCTCTGAAGTTCGCGGAACCACCTACTGGCATTAAAATTTCAAATTCTAATTTTTGCAAAGAATCACTGCAATAGACATACCAAGAAAATGAAATTGCTTCACTGATCACGGTTTGCCGTCCGATTTCACGGGAGGATAAGTACTTGCCGAGAAAAATTGATTTTACGGTTTTCATGGACTATGTTCACAGCGGACCCAGAATCTTTGCCCAGAAGATCTTTGCAATGCGGGCGAGTTTTGCAAATCTGATTACATATTTGTGATTAGGAGCTTCAAATTAGTAGGAGTGGATGGATTTTGCTGAGAAATTCTGTGTATTGAAAGATGGTTCCGCTAACTTCACAATCAGCTTGCAGGAAAAGTGAAATTCAGATTTCCGGGTGAAATCTGCATTGTTTTGAAAGATGAGGCACATATTCGTGATCAACACAGCAAAATTGATCGGGTAGTGACCAAAATAAATTGATTTACTGCGTCAATCAGCGAGACTCAGCAATTGGTTCCGCTAACTTCACAGCGGAACCACTTTTATCTTTAAACTTGAATTTCTCAAAAACGACTGTGAATTTGTGAAATATGATCTCAGATTCGTAATCAGGAGACTGAAATTGACAAACTAGCAGCTGTTTTGAATAGAATTAAGCTATAATAAAAAATGGTTCCGCTTGGTGGTTCCGCTAACTTCACACACGTGAGCTATTGAACGTATTTGAATGACACTTACATGTTTGTACTCTTTACATCGCAATAAAGATTCCAAACCCTCCCTTTTTGATGAAAAAGTGATGATATCACAGTTTCAGTCAGACAATTTCACTATGGCACCATTTCTTTCTTAATCCAGCGGTTTTGATGAGCAATATTATCATGCTGAATTTTTTTCCTATTGAAAAATTGCGATTAACTAATTCAGCGATTTTCATAATTTAAACACTACTCGGCAAATACAACAACGGATGCAAGTTTATCATAGTTCACTTGAAACCTGAGAATACAAGCTCTCGACTGCTGTTTCGCACGATGCTGTGCGACGCGATTGGAGGGCATGAGAGTCGATTGAATTTCTACATAGATTAGGTGGTCCGTTTATGCTGACGGCAGTATTGCTTACCGCATTGGCTGTGTCGTGCATTCGAGTAATATACCGATATTGTTTGCTGTTCGTCTAGAATGCATATAATGCGTGAGCTGAGTCTTCAGTCAGAGGAATTCAAGAATTCTTTAATGTCGGTATGTCAATATCTCAGCTAGGATATGTCAATACTTTTAAGCGATAACAGACAGCTGCATAATTAAAACGTCTACAGAGGATCATAGTTTCGCAACTAATATTCAAATATAGATACTTGTGTATTCCAAAGTCGGTCACACATGCTTTACGTTTTTAGCTGGATTTTGCTCGGTCGAATTTTAACATGCTCTCACCAACCAACCGCTTATGAGACTTCAAGTCTCAGTTAATGAGAAGTAAATATTTTTATACGCATCCCATGTTCCAGTTGTTGGCAAGTTGTGATGCTGTGAAGAGTATGTACAGGGTGATCCTAAGGGAGGCTAACAAGTTTTAAATCGAAATATCTCCTGTTAGGAAAGGTGAATTCATCAAGCAGCATAAAGGTCCATTCACACCGGACGCACCGCAACAAAAATATCTGTTCTCACTGAACCGCGTGGTGAAGGGCGGGAGAGGGGAACGTCACACAATAACGAAATACGTACTCCGAAAGTACTCCGAATTACTAATCGACGGTCAAATAAAATCTTTCAAGAGTACAGTATTAGCTGATAGCCTACTAAAACTTAGTAGGCTATAGCCTACTAAAACATATTACCGGTACCAAGCCGATTGCTTTTGAAAGTAATCAGAGTCATATAAGTTTTTTGATTAAACTTAGTTCGACCTACACATTTAATCTCACATTTAACTATTTTTTGAAACATGACCATGTGATCATGCCCTTATTCAGTGGCTTGCAGCCGTGAACTATTTATCAGATCTGAATGATTTTACAATGATAGAAGGGTTGATTTTTCGTACTTGCTAATGATCACAAAATATTTCCTTTTCATTAACTGATTAATTTTATTTTTATAACTTTTTTCATATCATTTTTGCTTCTAGTCAATTTGCACCGCCATCGCTATCCTTTGAATCAATAAAGATCGAGACCTTGATTCTCCAGTATTATATCTGACTTTGCTGGAAACAACAGACACACATTTTATGACAGACGGCTAACATGCGTCCATTTTTTCTACGCAAAGTGGTGCAAAAAGGATGATAAGTTGGAGTACTTCTGGCGTTTACGCTTGCTGCTGTTGTTTTAGCGAATAGGAGGCTTCGCATCATGAATATACGAAGCGACACACCCAGTAAGCAAATACATGCCTACTTCTGGAGAGGAGATGGCCATTCCGATACCACCGGGGTACTACCATGCCCAAGACAAAGCTGTTCACACAGGGTTAACAGCATTGACCGCGGGAGGCAGCATCCCATTGGTCTCACCCCACTCCTTACCTCCGAAGAGGTGCGGCGGCGGCCATCGCTGAGCGGACTTTAGACAAGGCATAGCCAGATATGCCTCAAGGTAGGAAGCTTTAAGAACTTTGTTGCATATGCGTGATTCGGCTGTCAGGATCCCCCGCAACAACAACTTAGTATAGCCACTGAGGAAGGCCAATGGGATTAAGATATCAAACTGCCAACACCAGAGCTGCAGTGGCAAAGGGTCCCTTTTAATTGACTCTCAGGGCTTGCAGGAGAACGTCGGTCCAATTCTATTCAATCGCGGGAACCTAACGGGCGGCGTTTATGGTCTTCGTCTAGTGTGACAATTTGCTGGCTTCTCTTGTCGATACTTCTTGATAAGTTGGTGTCATCGTGCCATTGCATTAACATGTACATTTTGATGTAATGGTTTTTTGTCATGATGTTGCTGTCATTTTTTGCTTCAACTTAACATGTTTGAACATTTCAGTCTGATAAATCGGTTAAATACAACTTTCTAGAATTTTATGAATCAGATAATGAAAATGAATTTTTGATCTTTGGGAAGTTAATGAAATTAGCTTCTCTGTCGATATGAAGTCATTTAGATTCCCAGCAGTTCATTCGGTGTAGGCCATTTAGGAAAAGTGCATGTTTATAAGCTTTAGAACCAGCGCTCACGGAATTCAAAAATTTTGATAACTGAGAGCGGTAAAGTCAAATATCATTCATTATCTAACGCGTCAAAATTTAGTGGCGAAATTCAAACAGGAAATAGTTCAAATTTTATGATAAAAATAGTTTAAAGAAGTGTCAAGATAATTTTTGAGCGGTGTAATTAGAATGACATATCTGGTCAATATGAAAAGAGGCGTGGAAATTCGGTGAAATAGCCCAGGAATTTGAATCTTGAAATCTGGCCGCCACCCTGCATAGAAACTGTTGTGTTTTGTCAGGTTCACAGATTCCAGGTGACGACTTGATAATTTGTTGCTCATGCAAACTCTGCACGTGCACCTAACCATGCTCATTTCGTCTGTTTCCATCCTCTTCCGAGTTCTCACTTTAAAGGATCACGAATTCATGTTCTCATAGACACATTGAGCACGGAACTGATGCCCTTCTATTGCTAACATCGAAACGCTACACGATCGGATCGGTTTCTCACTTATTCAGCTCTCAAGCAAGCAAATATTATTCTCCGTGAATTGAGAATCAATTTTCAACTCTTCTATTGTTTTGATTTGCATGATCATGACCCACCTGTGTCATCCAGCATTCAGTGATCAAATACTCGTAGATAATTCACTAGAAGACACAAGTTGCCGTTCAGTCAAAGCGAAATCGATTTATTCACTGTCGCAACTGATAAAATGGAATTTAATCAAAATCAACATCTGCTGTCGACATTCTGCCCTAGATAACTCGGACATTGTGTCTTCAGGAACCAATATTTCATTGATTAATACGATGTTCCTGTCGTCCCACGAACTGAGTCGGCTCTTCATATTCAGGTATTTCATGATGTAGAAAAGTCACGCTATTTCCCCAGGCACGGCTTGTCGCTCAAGGAACACGCCAGGAAAATATTAAGGGAGAATGCTTCTCAACATTGAATGCCATCTGGCTGTAATTGATGTGTCTGTATCATCTCACGTTTGTCTCAAGATTGGAATGAAAGAAATACGGAACTCTAAATATGATAAGATAGAAGATTATGTACTGATGCGTAATTAATCTCTGCTAATGTCTCCGTTAGTTCAGATGTTGATTAGATATAGTTCCATTCATCTGATAATGGAATTTGAGTGAAAGTCAATGTGATAACTCACTGCTTTGATCATCTCACTGACTAATTTGCATATTACATTATCCATATACATCTGTATCACTATGTTGAAAGGGATCATATTGAAATGTGCTCTTAGGTTCATTAGGATCATGTGAAGATGGCAAACAAGATGAACGTAATTTGATTTCCTGTGATGTGTTGATAATTGAAAGGTTGTCAATAAAGGAATTAAAATACATGCATTCTTCTGGCTGCTATGTGTTTCCTCCGGATGAATTGATTATACATACTCATTGGTCAATCCACGACGATTTTGTGGCACTTCGTCTTCGATTTCGCTCATTTTCTGGTAGATGTTCACCACTCAATAGAAAACATCGAATCTGAGATTTTAGCCTTCAGTGTAGAGCTATTTAAAGAAATTTTTATCTCCTCAAAAAATTTGGAAATTCTCAAATTTTAGGTTTTACGCCGCTCTACTTTTTCTGCATCTTCTGAAGTTTCGATGAAGCATAAGCTTGGTATATAGGAATTCTTGCATGAATTTCAACGGGAAACTGACATGGAGAACGGAGCTACATGGTTTCTAAGATAAAATAAGACATGGTATATTACGCATGGTGTGTTGACATCGATATTGAGCAGTACGAAGTGCAATTTTAGACCACTGAATAGTTTTGTAATCCCGAGCAGCTGAATATTTTAATTGAAATGAATTATAACCTAAATATATCAATTTAGATTTTTAATTCATGTATCAATAATTCTTAAGATAATACAAACCGAATTTTGGAATCAAGTAGTGGATCTTCTTTAGAATCTGCCCGCCACTATTATATTAACCTCAACATAATACATCGATGATGTTTTTCTCATTTTCAAGGATATATGTATAAGCTACGGATCTATTACAATAGTGTGATGAGCTTCAGACATTTCTTTCGCGATGAAGTAACCAGTGGATGGGAACTTGCCTTGTAGTGGTTATACCATGGGCCTATATACCAAATATAGATCCTCAAATTCTGTACTCCATGTAGCTCTCATCAACCTAAATTTATGAAACTTTATGTTTTCATGGATGAAATAAGAAGAGCAACCCCGAATGGAAGAAACAAAGAAATACTGAAATGAAATGGGTATCCAGTACTTGTCTTACGGAGAACAACAAGAAACTTGCATCGACAACTATTGACATGTAACCAAATGGAGAAGGGCAAATTATTTCTCCATTTACAATCAAGTGAGAAGACATTTACATAAAGGCAAATGATTTTATTTCAATTTCTTGTGTATCCAGAATCATCTCATCTATGCCTAATAATGGACATGAAAACTGACAGTGTCGGGCACGATTCGATTATTGCGCGATTCCGAATCGTGCGACTCAGTGCGAGGTTAATCGAAACTCGCGCTATTCTGAATGTTATGAGATTTTCTCAAATTCAATGATAAGAAGTTTACAGTTGGTCTGGCCGGCATGTATCATATAATTTTCAGGTCTTAAGTTTAATCACAATCGTCTAGATGCGATTCGAATCACATTGTCAAAATGTTGATCCCATGAAAGAGAATCACACCACAAAACACCTAGAATGGTAACACAATTTGTGAGCTCAATATTTGGATATCTAAAGTCATCCACTGAATCTCTAGAGCATCTAAAAAGAAGCTGTTTACGCTTATTCAAATTTAGAATCATGTCTTTGGAATGAATTCATTTCTGTATCGCATTCAAATTTTTCAAATCAGACCCACGGACTCCTGATGGACTCCTAATTGGAGGTGATGTAAATGCGCATGTGGGCACGAACATCAGCGGCTATGAGGAGGTGCTCGGTCGGTATGGTTTCGGGGAGAGAAATGCAGAAGGTGCAGTAGTGCTCGACCTCTGTAAGAACCATGGTCTACGAATCCTAAATTCGTTTTTCAAGAAGGACAAAGAAAAGCTCATTACCTTCAAATCGGGCGAAGCTGAGACACAAATCGATCTCTTGTTGATGCGAAAGAGAGCAGGCGCGACTGTCCTAGACTGTACAGTGATTCCTGGAGAGGCATGTATGACCCAACACAGGTTGGTCAGAGCTGCTTTACGGATCAAAGGACATGTTGCAAGGAAAAGAATTCACAAGAAGAAAATCAAGGTTTGGAGGCTAAAGGATGAGGAAAGGAGAAGAGAATACGAAGAGGAATTTGCCAGAAGTGTCAAACAGGGAGATGGAAGTTGGAATTCACTGGTCGAGTGTGCAACGGAAGCTGGCATCAAAGTGTGTGGAGAAACGAAGGGACAGCGAGGCAGAGAACGCGAAACCTGGTGGTGGAATGAAGCGGTTCAGCGTGCAATCAAGGAGAAGAAGGAAGCATACAAAGTCTGGCAGAGATCTGAGAATGAGACTGACCGTCATGCATATTGCAGTAAGAAAAGAGAGACCAGAAGGTGTGTCGCAATTTCGAAGAAGAATGCATGGTTCAGGTGGAGTGAAGGATTAACAACAAGAGAAGGGCGTAACAGGATGTACCGAGTTGCGGCACAGATGAAGAAAGATCGTGCAGACATACAGGGGACACGGTATGTCAAGGACGAAAGTGGTGCTATAAAGGTGAAAGAGACGGAGGTTAGAGAGACATGGAGAAGGTACTTTGATGGCATATCGAACGAAGGCAATGACATCACTCTGCATGACATCCCCCCAGCTGAAGGCCCAATCGCTTACTTCACGCTGGAGGAGGTGAAAGAAGCAGTGATCAGCATGAAGAATGGCAAAGCACCGGGCCCTTCCAACGTAAACGCCGAGATGCTTAAGTTGGCTGGTGAACCTGCAGTTGAGGCATTGCATGCCATTAGAGCTTGACGGTCGCACTGTTTAAAGGGAAAGGAGATCCTCTGAGCTGTCACTCGTATCGGGGACTGCGACTACTGGAGCATGGAATGAAGATCTTTGAGAAAGTCCTATAAAAGAGATTGAGAAGTTTGGTCAGCATTGGAGAACAGCAGTTTGCATACAGCCGAGGAAAATCGTGTACGGACGCAATCTTCATCATCAGAAGACTTCAGGAGAGATACATGGAAAAGAAAAAGAAATTGTTTCATATCTTCGTCGACCTCCAAAAAGCTTTTGATCACGTCCCACGAGATGTCATCAGATGGGCACTCCGACGACAGAAAGTGCCAGAACACCTGATAAACCTGTCATGTCCTTGTACGTTGACACAACATCGAAAGTGTGTGTTGCAGGAGGAATGTCAGAAGATTTCGGCATAGGTGTTGGTGTTCATCAGGGATCTGCCCTCAGCCCCCTTCTCTTCATTCTCGTAATGGAAGAAGCTACGAAAGATCGCAGAAAGGGAGGGTTGATGGAGATGTTGTACGCAGATGACCTGGTCCTTACAGGCGGGAGCAAGGAAGAAGTGGAAGAAATGTTCAAGAAATGGAAGGAGGACATGGAAAGCAAAGGTTTGAAAGTGAATATCCAAAAGACGAAGATGTTGATCAGTGGCAGCGAAGAATCTTCTCCTCTTCAATCAAGAAGGTTTCCTTGTGGTGTATACGGTCGCGGCGTAGGTGCCAACTCCATTCTCTGCCAAAGCTGTGATAAGTGGTGTCACAAACGCTGCAGTGGACTGAATTCTCTCACAGGCGTCACAAACTTCCAGTGTTCGATGTGTGTAAACAACGCAAGGAGTACCGACGAAGATGAAAGATGTGTGATAGACGGTGTGGAGATCGACGTAGTGAAAGAGTTTTGTTATCTCGGGGATGTGTTGAGCTGCAAAGGAGGATCAGAGCGAGCGGTGCGAGCGAGAATTGCGTCCGTATGGCGCAAATGGAAAGATCTGGCAAGTCTCCTCAGGAACCGACACGTACCACTCAAATGCCGCGGACACGTGTATAGCGCATGCATCAGACCCGTGCTGCTCTATGGTGCCGAATCATGGGCCCTCATACAACACCTGGCCCAACAACTGCGTTCGTTTGACAGACGGATGCTGCGGTACATGACCGGTGTCTCACTCTCCGATCGAGTTGATAGCGCTGAAGTAGCAGGCAGGTGCGGCCTCAACCAGCTGGAGGTCGTACTCAGAGAACGAGGGTTGAGGTGGTTCGGGCACGTGAAACGGAGGACAGAGGAAGAGCCGATTTATCGCGTGCTCAACGTGGCTGTCGAAGGTCCCAGGCCACGTGGCAGACCAAGAAGATCATGGCTGCAGACCATCCAGGAAGACATGAAGGAGCTGAGGCTGACAGTGGAAGACACAGAGGACCGCGCCCGTTTGAGGAGTCTCATCACGTCCAACCCTCACCAAGGAGGAAAAGCAGACGTTTAAAGGAGAAAGTAAGGAAAAAGTAAGAGCCACGACGATGTAGTTCTACGAGAGCAAGATCATCAGCAAATTTTATCAATTCAATGTCTTCACCTTCTGATAACCCGGATAGAAAGAGGGCAAAAAGGTAAGGTCCCAAATCACTGCCTTGAGGAACACCTGAAAATACCTCAAATTAAAGGCCTTGAATACCGTTAACATAGATACGCTGACTGCGAAGTGATAATAAGAAATGAGCCACTTCAAAAACCATTGTTCACGCCAGCCAAAATGGTTCAAGGTATTCACCAGGCGATTATGCTGCATCGTATCAAAGGCCCTGCTCATATCTAAGCACGTCATGCGAACAGCCACTGCATCTTTCGAGTCCATGAAACGTGTCACAGCGTCGTGTATAGCGATAAGGGCACTGGTATTCGAGCCATTGGGGCGATAAGCCTGCTGATTCCTACCATAGAGAGAGATAAAGTTGTCTTTCATAGAGTTCAAGACCTATGAAAAAAAATTCCCTCAAAAATTCTCCTTAAAATCGGAGTTAGAGATATTTGTTTGTAGTCAGTTATGGTAGGATTTCGCTTCTTCTCTAATGGTCTGACAAACGGATTTTTCCAAAGTACGGGAAAAGTTTTTGTTTCAATAAAAGCTCGAAAAATATCAACGATTGGCCCTCAAATTATCTTAGCGCTCTCCATGATCAACCTTGCTGATAACCGATAAGGTCCTTCAAACTGCTTAGACGAAATACTCTTCAGGTGTCTTAGAACAGTTTCATAGTCAACAGATATTGACCAATCTTGATCGTTCAGGTCACAAAGCACATCAGGATTGGAATCGAGCGACTGAGGGAATTTATGCGTTAGCTGCTCAATGAATTCAATGTTGAATAGGTTGTCATTCGTCCAGTTCCTCTTTCCTTGTATTTCTTGCACTATATTCCAAACATTGCTATTCACAACCATACGATTGCTCCAAAGTTGTTCAGCTTTCATAATCTCGACT
This sequence comes from Prostheceraeus crozeri, assembly GCA_907163375.1. Taxonomy (NCBI): domain Eukaryota; kingdom Metazoa; phylum Platyhelminthes; order Polycladida; family Euryleptidae; genus Prostheceraeus; species Prostheceraeus crozeri. The sequence continues at coordinate 168,582 of CAJQUW010004489.1, read as the reverse complement.
TTGACTTTATCCCTCAGGTGTTCACAAAGCGGCCAATGTTTAGATCGTAGCTCCATCCAACGATCTTCGATAAACATCTTTACCAATGGTGTGATCAACGGTTTATCACTATCCTTCATTACAAAAGTACGTTGCGGAATAACACTCAAAGCATTGAACATAATTTCACAAAATTTGTCACACTTTTTGTTCACTCCGGTACTTTCATGAAAACTTGTGAAATCACGTTTTAGTGGATGATCCGAAAAACATTGGATATGATGATTCCGATAATCAAAAAGTTTTTCAGTTTTGGCAGTGGAATTGTTAGGGATGTGAGTTGAACATGAACGAAGAAATACACTGTTATAATCTGATAAGCCAATGGGTGAACCAATGCAAGCAGAATGAGGATGATAATCAGACAGAGTTTCTGGTATCCAAATCTGATCGAGGTGACCATTACCACGTGTAGGCTCAGTCACTTAATTGATACACAAAAAAATCTGTTTAAATTCATCGGTTTTGTAATCATTAAAATCACCACAAAAAATGACCTTAGCATTAATGTCTTTCTCAAGGAAATTGTCGAAAGTATGCATGATTGAGCTGCTAATGCAATCATGAGAAGATGCTGATTAATTCGATGGAATATGTAAACACCAAATGATTAATCCGATGTAAGGCGAAGCGACTGCAATTTGTTCAAAGAACCACAGATTGGGTAGCGAGACTGAACGGGGGTTAAATTCCTTCGATAGCCAAAGACAAACACCACCACCTAGTCGATTTGCTCGATCATTTCTGAACAATAAAAAGTTGTCTATCATAAAGGAATCATCTGGAATCTCATCAGTGAGCCATGTTTCAGTGATTGCAATACAGTCTGGTTGAAAATTGGATACCAAAGTACGAAGTTAATCCATTCCATTACTTAAAGATCGAACATTCGTGAGGAAAACAGATGGATATGTCGGTGATGGTAAAATTAGTCTCGAAAATGCTTCAACGTATACTGTACTATGAAGCTCAACATGTACTCTCCGATTGTATGTCACACCACTGAAGAAGCCTTATCGGCGCAACATGTCTAGTGCTATCAACCCGCCTTTTGTGTACTCGAGTTCGTGGCTATTAAGGCGGGGACAGAGCGCGCGACATGCGTCGAGTAATGTTTTCTGGTTCTACTTTTTTTGGTTTTTGCTGCCTTTTATTTGCATTTCCGAATTTTGATTCTTTTGGTATTTATCAACCATATTATATCGAACATAGCAGTAGACAATTACCGCTTCCTCCATCAATCTTGTAATGATCATTATCTAAAAGAAAGCAACCGTTAACACCTCACCGATTCTATTTCTCTGCAAACTTTTCAAATTTCTAACTCTCGCCAATAGAAATTGAAATTATACATGACCTATTCAACAATTTGAATCTTTCTATCAGTGTATTGATTCTCGTAGGTGCGTACGGCTTAGAGAAGTCAATTTGATGTCTCTTTCGCCATCGTTATGCAGTTTTCATGGACTATAATGAGTTGACAACTGATGAAGTAGCTACCGTAGCATCTTTTTCCTCCACTTTCAACTGTGAAGGAGCTTGACGATTGTCTCTTAAAAAGAGCTTGAACCTATGAGACTAAAACACTTGATTCTTAAAAACATTATCTTCCTCCGCGATCTCATGAAGGCTATGAGTCTACCTGGAGAAAGAGAGAATGAGGTTAAACAGTTGTTTAAGTACGAAAGTCGTGCTTTCGAGCGTCAAGTCTCTGGGCATATCAACCTGAAAACCCTGCATATTGCACTTTGGACTACGTAGTACCGATGTCAACGCACGGTAGAATTTATAGACATTTGTTCACAGTCCCCAGACATAAATTTTCAGCATTCGAATTTTAATGAGCACAAGTGACCAAGACAAAAGCGGAGCGTTTCGGGGTTTATTTTGGATACTTCTTCTTTATCGTATAAATTTCGGCTAAAGAAAGACCATTTCTGAACCGGGATTCAATCCTACTTGGTGGGTTTCACCATGAGCACAAGAGTCTGCTTTTGGTATTATTTGCTTGTCATCGGGAAATATTTTATTGTCCATAGCTTGCACGCGGCTATAGATTTGTTCAATATTCATTTATCATCATTATAATTCTGTTAAGCAACGAGTACTATGCCATCATTAAAGAATGCAATCAATCAGTTTTAGCAAAGAAACTTGACATAAGCAGGTACAACTATGAATACAAGTTCATAGTACTAGTTGCTAAGATGTCCCTGACTTTAGGTAGTCATTTTGTGGGAATGAAATCTCAGTTGAAGCATTTAAAGGGAAACGCATATGAGTCGATGGGTTTGAAGTGCACAAACAGTGTTCAAGGCACGATGCACTTAAGTTTTCTCCTGTGGTATGTAAAACATTCCGCATTCCTTTAATAGGGAAGAAAAAATATCGCCATCATGTTTTAACTTGAAGAGCGTCAACAACAATTTTTGCACGTTGTTTATTTTTGCAACGATAGTGCCACACTTTGAAACAATTTGAATGTTTTCCAGCATGTAACCTCTAGTTTACTTCTCAAATTACAACAAGAGGTTATTATTGAAATCATAATCTGCAACAGTGGTTCTCAAAGGTGCGCGAAAATGAAAATAGGGGGTGGGTTGGGAAAAAACTTGAATAGCATTGTTTTGCGCGAAGATATGGAGTAAAGAATTTCCGATGTAAGTTGCTGTGAAAGCAGTTTCATATCATTCCCGAATAGCAGAACTTGACATATTTCAAAATGTCATTCTTTTGTCATTACCTTTGATCAGGGGCGTACACAAGATTTATGTTCGGGGGTGGAATTTTGACCATTTATTTATCTTACATCACATGCAGACCAATTCTCTATTGATCTGTCTCTTGTTATTCACACGTTTGCAGAAAGTAGTAGGCGCTTGGGATTCTTCTTATCACCTCATTCGTGACTTTTGACAAATACTGTAATTTTTAGTTAATAAAGTGTTATAGATTATGACCAAATCAGTTTCAGAAAGTTGGAAATTGTGTTTATTGACTAATTGAACATTGATAACCAATAGCCACAAAATTGGACGAGATATTAACAACTATCGATACAGAATTACCTCAAGAATCCATTACAGTTGTAAAATTCTGACCCTTAATACTCGATTCAAGCGGTAATGATTATTTTTGCCTTTTTCTGAATTTATCTTAAATATTTTCGGGGGGAGGGTAGCCGCCCAACCGCCCCCTTCGGTGCCCCCTGCCTCTGAGAGCTGTGAAATCTTCATGTTTTCATGCCAAAATGAACAAAATTGCATCAAACATGAAAAAACTTGTGTAGTCAGTCCGTGGTTGAAGAAACGACGCCCACAACCTAGGCGGTTGAATACTGCTGCTTGGTTGAGCCTGCATTCATTACTGTAAATCACTCGCTACGTAGAGAAAAGGAAAGACTTAACGCTGTTTCATGTGGAGATATTCGCCCCTGTTTGAGTAGCATTCAACACAAGGGATATGAAGGCGCAAGGCTCGCGTCAGTGAGCGTCTTTCTGAGGTGCAATTTTCAAAAAAAGCGCTGATTATTGTAATACGAATTCATTTTCATTTATTTGACATGTACAAATTTCAAATAATTTTGGTGTTAAACGTATTGCATTATGCATTATGTAGCGTTATGATTGGAACTTCTCTAAAGCTGGCTTCTTCTGGACCGCGCTGATCGTCTAGTTTCTAAAGTTTTCCGATTTTCGGGGGATTCTTATTTTGATAAATGTATCTGATATCTATGACTCCTTGTCATCTTAATCATTAATTTTTTTTACAGCAACTATCAGGTTTAATTCTTATAGGCGTGCCGAAATATGATTGGAACAAGTAGCACTTTCTTTACATGTGCTTCGTACGTTTGGTATTTACCTATATTTACCTTGCTCATGTGCATGTTTGTACAAGTTGATCCAAAAGGTACAATGCTAATTACATCCACGGTTACGCATCCGCATGTAGATGAAAGCATCACCTCTAGATCTTCTAGCCGCATCGGAAACCAGGCTAGACAAGTGTCTTATCTAGTGATGTTACTCCTGATGGATGCATATTTCAACTACTTACTTTGATTTCAACAGATGGAAAAAGAACCTTGTCATACATCGTCTTAGAGTTTATGCCAAGCTGATCTCCAATTTGATTACATAATCATCTAAAGACAGAATTCGTCAGTGCCATTGCAAGTAGAGATATGCAGTCAATGTATGAGATACTTGCAAGGCAAAATTAATGCCGCAGGAGAACCTGGGAAAATAAAAATCCAAATTAGTCGACACTCTACCCTATTTCGGTAGAAGCAGCTCTTAGCAAATGAGTGCGTGCCCAAACCTAATATCTTCATAGTCACTTGCAAGGCTATTTAACAATGGAATGAAATGAAATAAATGATGGATCAAATTGCCACGCAATCTATGTACGGCTGGTAGGATTCGAGCCTACGACCCAGGTTAACTGGACGTGCACTCGAACAACAAAGCTAGGAGCGAGCCACCTACAGTGGTCCTAATGGTAACGCGAATTCGCGTGTTGCGCTAAAGGCGCGAAATGGGAACGTCACTACGCCAAAATTTTATAATGACAAATTCGTGACATTTAGAGGTCTTCTTGATATTTATCCTAATTCTGCTGAACAAAATTGTTAAAAACAGTTAAAAAATTGTTACAAAGTTCTCAATTATTGTTGTCAAATGATGTAACTCAACGTTATGTGGTTTAATTCACCACAGGTTGGAACTATTTGATATAAATTTCTAGGCTTGATTGATTCGGTTAACAGTTTAACGTAGATTTTGTCTGATATTTATTTGCTGTAAGCACCGGTACCCATTGATTAATAGCTTTCTACTAGATGATTTCAACTTATAGGGTAGACTTTTTCTTATATGATGTAAGTCACGAATTTCACGATAAACAGTGTAAGGAATCTCGACGTCTCATGCTTTGTCCAAATAAATTTCATTGTATCAATATCTATCACCGAATTCGCTGTCAAATTTCATTCTTTCATGATTTTACGATAAGCTTTAAATAATTTGTTAAGGTAAGTCTATGAACAATCGACGTTTAGCGATATATCTTTCCGTGGGACCGATGGGAGCATTTCGATGAATTCTCAATAATATTCCAATTTTCATCACATTATATACAAGACAAGTACAAGGTACAAGGCTGTACGCCATGCTTTATCACAGTAAATGTACAGTCAGTCAGAATGAGATGAATTATAATAGAATGTGAATTCCAGTTTCTGTTTTCAACACATGTATGTCCTAGTCGGGTTATGAATTTCGGTCTTTTTATGCGTATAGAACTGCATGTATAATATCATAGTAAGTTCGTCGTATCTCAATCATATGTCGGGTTGTTAACACTGTCAACATTAAAGACGTTTCGGCATTCACTGAAGTAAAAAAATATTGCTAGAAATCTAGCAATAAATTTTACTTCAGTGAAGGTCGAAACGTCTTTAATGTTAACAACATCATTTCGTGTTTTCGCTCTTTTTATCACACATGTGCTAAGTGCGCATTGCTTTGAGTTAGGGAACTACTACTAGGCCTAGTAGAGACTTGAACCAAAACACTGAATTAACACATTAAGTACTGAATTCTTATACAGCTTTTCTTCCAACGAGGTACTCATACCTCGTATATTGTAGTTTGGGCTTCTCCGAGCGATGAAGAGTCCTCGTAAAACGAAACGCTTCTACGACTGCCAAGGAATTCAATGCTTAAATCGTTCAAATATGCAGACATTTTTTAGTATATGCTGAAGCGAAATCGCACTCCACTCTACTTCAGTCAATCTAATTTTTGGTCAATAGTTAATTAAACTTAGACGCCATTACTATGAGACATTGATCTAAGACATTTGCCAACCATGTGTGTATGAGTAATTACTATTTACGATCCACCACAATTTCTTAAGGGATCGTAGGCTCTACAAATAAGGAAATTGTAGCACTAGGTTCTTCACTGAAGTCAGTACAGTATGAAGATGCACCCGAGCTTATGAGAATGAAGAAGATATTGATTAGTTTTGCAATAAGTTATTTCAAAATTTCTGTCTTATTGCCATCTGCTTAGGGTAAACGGAATTCTGTCATTTAATAGGACAAAATCACTTGGTTTTTTATCAGGGACTCAAGTTCGTTTGTTAACCGTCCGGCTCCAAGTGTTGTGCATCATTTGAGATTGCTGTAATTCTTTTAACTTATCATTTAGAAGAAAGAAAGATGAATTTAAGATCTTAAATGCTTGTATATTGTTTAGTGTACGTGAAGAAATTCATTCGCCTGACCATGAGTGCCGGTGGCCGGCAGCTGAAAGTTCCCGATATAATGTTATTTTACTTCATGAGGGCTAACATCGTTTTCTGCGGGTGCCTCGTGATGAATTAAATCGATCTCAAGTCCCTTATTTCAATATGTAATAACCATAAGATACCTTAGTAAATTTCACCTTTATTTTAAGTCATTACATTTGACATAGATGCAATCGTTTTTAGTGCCTAAATCAGTCTTTTTATTTTCTGGTGGCTCCAAGTTCTCAACGTGGTCGCACGTGTCTTTCACTTATTCGATGCCCTCTTCTTCTTCTTCGAAGAAAAAAGATGTGTGAACGAACGCACTAATAACATTTATAGCACCCTCAAAGACTAGAAACCTTGTTTGTCCTTGAGTTCCTCTCCGATGCACTGAGACCACTACATCAATTTGAACTTCTATTTCAAAGATCAGGATGTTTTGTTCACGAATTGCATGAAGCGATTGCTAATTTATACCGGCACTGGCTTCTAAGGGTTATCAAACCGTCATGCATCAAGCGAAAGTGTTGGAAAACAGACGTCGATAAAGCTGAAAATTGGCTCGGTCACTACAGTATAATCATAGGCGGTAAAGTGCGAAGGCTTTTGTGTGAGATGGCAGCCCATGATCAGCTGGTTTTCTGTCAATGCTGTGCAAGCTTTTCATAACTAGCTCAAAGAAATTGAAAGAATATCTACCTTTCGGAAATCGTGTCCTGAAGTATTGTAAAGTTCTTGTAAATTTTTTAGAACCTGGCGAGCACGGAGACAAAAAGCCTCGAGATATGGGTGACGAAATTGGCGCGCGACATGTCCACGGTGATTGAAGAAGCTGAGAAGTCTCAGTTGACAGTTGAAGCCAGATTATTCCAAGTGTGGCTGACTGAGCGATCTGTTGACAAGAGTTTTTTCGCGTGATATTAGTACACATTGGGCAGAGGTTGAGAATGTCGAAAAATTCCCTTTGCTTACTAAAGTTGCGAAATTTGTTTCTATATTGCCACATGGGAATGCGGAGGAAGAACGTGGCTTCTCAACACTTTCCGATATTGTTACCAAAAAGCGAAAGAGTCATCATCTGGAAAAAATCAAGGCTTTGGTCGTTTCAAAATCTATCTTGAAATGTAAAGAGTGGACTAATTCTATCATACCTGTTACTCATGAGTTGAGCCGAAGTGTCGTGACAACTTATTCTAAATAGAACATGATGATTCACGAAGGGCGTGAAGAAGAGGAAGCTGAGAAGGGTGAGGCATCAGAAAAGGAGTTAAGAATCGAAATTTAGAAGATGAAGAAAAATGATAAAAAGAAACAGAATTTAGACACATTGACGAAGGCAAATGAAGAACTAACGCACAAATTGAAGGAAAAAACTTTTAGAAGAATCTCAGCGCCAAGCCTTAAAGTCTGACGAACAACTGGAGGAACTTAGAACGGAGCAGCACAGGCTAGGCCAGAGGCAGAAGCGTATATCTGAACAAATTGTGAAGGTTGCGTTGAAACGCCACGCCGATGTCGCAGTACACGAAGGCCCATCAGCTTAACGGCCCAGTTGCAGAACGAACTACTTGTATTGACATGCACTTTGATAGATTTGCATACATCTTGACGAACTATTTACATACCTTTTCACGGATTTTTTATCGATGCAAAAAATTGATTTTGGTATTAAGAAGTTTTTATGCAACTTTTATGGGAATAATAACATGTGCAGTACACTTCTCAGGAATACTTGGGTGTGTACGTACTCTATGCTGTGTACTAAAATCATAGTGTGTTTGCTGTATAGGGAGTCAATGAGGATGAATTGAATGATACTAAGTATTGACGCGAAATTTTTCGCGATGCGCGAAATGGAAGGCAATGTGCCATTAGGACTACTGCGCCTATATTTGACCGTCACAACTGGCAGGTTCAAACCATCATCGCCACATATCAGTTGTCATGGCATTTACAATCAATGAATAAATATTTCGTCTCAAATGTGACCTCCGACATTAATACACTCACTTGCTATCGTGGTCATAGAATACACACGTGCAGTGCATCGCTCGAAAAGCGTTGTTTGCACGTCGCAGCTTTAGAACAATCCTCCTACGATTGCTTTCCTTCATCAATACGACGTTAATACTCTCGAGAGGAATATGAACAGGTTTCTGATAGAACTAAGTTAGAAATGCCTTTCGAAAATCTGATAATATCATCTTGCTAATTCATAGAAAATCTAATTCATCAATTTCCTTTCATTGGGTAACCCATATCTTCATTCTCGACTTTTCATTGTCATGAACGATGGAAATTCTGTAAAATAATGAATGAAGTGGTGGAAAGCAAAATCAATCAGACATTTTGTGATGAAAATGATTTTATGGCTTAAATATTAGGTACTTCTATTCTTCCCCCCCCCCACATTTCTGTTGTTGACACCCGGAAGTTTTGCATCGTCAACGATCTTCTCTTGCTCCTACGGGCAGTCGCATAGCGTTGAGTGTGTAAAACTCCTCTTATCTGACTTGCAGAACATTTGGTTAATGATCATTTCCAAGCATAGCCAAAAATGATCCAAGCATAGCCAAGACTTTTCTGCCATCAATCAGATTTCCCAAGCGAGCCAAACTTACGCTATCCAAGCATAGAACTAATTAGAAATCAAGTTTCAGAGCTCTACGACACAAAAAGCCGGAGATAGACGGCGTTAAACGCCTAAGCATGGCCAAAAATGATCCAAGCATAGCCACAATTTTCCTAATATCAATCAGATTTCCCAAGCGAGCCAAACTTGCGCTATCCAAGCATAGAACTAATTAGAAATCAAGTTTCAGGGCTCTACGACACGAAACGAGTTCGATCTTTTTTAGATGGCGTGAAACGCCTTCGGTTGTCGAAGACATGCAGACAATATTTAGGTCGATCCAAGTAAGCAGACAGAACATTTCCTTGTTCCAATATATTTCTCAATCAAGTCATATCTAAATTTAATGGATGATTAACGCTTTTTATTCAAGGGAGCCAGTAATCTAGGCCTTTTATTTGCCAAACACTTGTAAAACAACACTTGGCCATGCTTATTTTTTGCACATTTTTGGCCATGCTTAGGCGTTTAACGCCGTCTATCTCTGGCTTTTTGTGTCATAGAGCTCTGAAACTTGATTTCTAATTAGTTCTATGCTTGGATAGCGTAAGTTTGGCTCGCTTGGGAAATCTGATTGATGGCAGAAAAGTCTTGGCTATGCTGGGGTTTTTGGCTATGCTTGGATCATTTTTGGCTATGCTTGGAAATGATCATTAACCGAACATCTACAGCCTCAGAATTAGACAACTGCTCGTCATTTGTCTGTTATGTAGACAACAATCACACCAAGTTCATGATCACAGCTGTACCTTGTATTCTAACTGAGTGAGTATCCAAGGCACCAATCCTTTATCCCAGGGTTCAAGAAAGACTTCTCAGTCGTGTTGTAGTGTCACTCAGTGACAGATCAAGTCTATTCTAAACCCAATGTGACTAACTTTGGCGAAATTTGATGATTTTGGAAAACTTGAAAAAGTGGGGTGGGGGAAAGAATAGAAGTAACAAAAATTATTATATTATTATGTGAAGTGAGAAAATGCAAGTGGTGATCTCTATTATTAGTTTGTCAAGTGCATTTCAGACATGTTGGTGACGTTATTTGTGACATTTAATTCTAAACATGCTACTATTGCACATGCATATTCCATCAATGAACGTGTGATTCCAAGCAGCGCATCTGATTACACAATCACTCATTCTACTCACACGTTTGTTTATGACGTAACAGACGTCATACTGTTTTTCTGTTGAGTAGTGGTACAATGTGTGTGCTTCCATACATAATGAGTTTACATATGGGAAACGCAACATTTGCATGATGTCTGACGTATCTTTTTTGACGCATCTTTCAAGACATATCATTACCTATTGAGTATTTTGTCAGCCACAATGTGTGAAACCCCGCTCGTCTAGGTTTGAATGTTCAAGTTAGGAGTCGAAACACAACTAAGCGAGTACCTGCTGATGACTGATGAACTGCAGCATTATATTTTATATCCCTTAATCCGTAACTGAAGGAGTGGTCAAAGGAGTATATTACGAATCACACCATTGTGGATGAAGACGAATGAAGAAATGTTGAATTCCATGAAGTATTATAGGCGCATAACTAGCAGATTCAAGTGATGAAAGAGTATTTTCCTTGTGTAGTCTTAGGTTTAGTTTGCACCATTAGTTCGTTTGCATCCACATTCCATTATCCACCATGTGTAGTCGTAGTTATAGTGTGTAGCATTAGTTCAATTATAATATGCGTAGTAGTATCATGGCAGTCTACTGCCTACCTCAACTTCCATTTTTATCCATTGGTTTCCTGCTGTTTTATAAAATTCATATCTAATTTACTAAACTATTGGTGACCCTTGTCCTTTTCTATTTCCACTACCAGCATTGTAGTCGGCACAGCATATTAGACGTCTGTGTTGAACGTGTGTGCGGCATTGTCTGGAATATATGTTAGTAGTATATTAACAGTAAGAATGAGTAGTGCTACAAATCTTAAGATTTCCATTTTTACCAGTTATTGGGCCAAAACTGATCAATTTTAATTCTTTGCTACGAGAAACTCCATTGAGTTTTCTATGATATTGACTGCTGGGATGATTTTCATAATCGTATGAGAATTTCCACATCCTGTTTCCTCAAAGACATGATGCCTAGAAATTGTATAGGTACGAGTATTTTCTTTGTAGTTAGTGCTAGATCTCTATATCTATTTATCATGATAATTTGTGGGGGAGATGCATTAAATATTTCATTATCTTCTAAGTACACACCGACACTGGAGACAGTCACTGATGTATCATTCTAAGAATGAGGATGTCAAGCGTTGGGATAGGCATTTCTGGAGAGAGGTTGTAGCAACTAAATACGTGTATACTCCTGGTCTGTAGTGGCAGTATACAGAAATGCATGCACAATACACAAATACACGCATACAGTGCATGTGTTCCACCATAAGATGCTCTACATTATTAAAGAAGAAAACGTCGATTTACAATGAGAACTTCATTTGTTTGTAAACGATTTGACTTAAAAGTGTGTAGCAAGGATGCATGCAACATTTGGCCTTTGACTTTTTGATTTTAGATTTTAGCTAGTTATTATATACCCACTTTTTCTCGTTTTTTAGTGGCCGTGCCCAATTTAAACTATCATAATAAATGAAACAAACTCATAGGAGTTGTTGTATTATCATCATTGACGTAACATAGAATGAACATGAGAACATGAGTAAAGACATAATCTCGACAGGCGGCAGTAAATTGTCGGAAGGACAGCGCTACTACGCAGGAAAAGCAAAAAAGTCATAATGTATCTATGCATACATGTGTATACCAACATGAACATCTATGAAATATCTCAAACAATTCTTGAAGTCTAGCCTGATTATAAAATATCCGATTAGTTGCTGAGAACTAAATTAGTAGCAGAGTGAACATAGAAAATTTCTTTGAAATGGGGACAGCACACGTGTTCCACCGTGCACACTTGCTTTGAACAGGCTTTGCGTATCTACAATTATTTGATGTATGCTAGCGGTTGCCATCCTGCTTTCTTCTCCTTGTTCTACTACATAGCGCGTTTGCTTTCCACTTCTATCACAAAAGTTCTGTGCCGCAAAAATTAAATCATGTCCTTTCTTTTGTTTTAAACCGGTGGTGGACAACCAAGTTAGGATAGGGGTCCACAAAAGTGACCAGCGAGAGACCTCTATCAATTTTAAAAGTCTGCTAGATATATAACAAAATTCTTTTGTTTTGCACTTTTCAGCGATTAGATGGGCTGCTGTTCATCGCATAGTGGTGGTCGCATCCCCACTTGAAATAGCTGCACATGCAAAAACATGCAGCAGCATTCCACAACTTATCAATTTACTGTTAGGGAATGATATTTTACATTCTATCCTCTATGCAAATGATGAAAGTGCATAGGACTAACTAATTACGGAAGCATATATTTTTGTGTTATTAAATTATGATAATCTGACCTTTTTGGTAGTATGATAACATGACCTTCTTTAATCGAAATATAACGTGTACACAAGTCACGGAAACATCACCGATTTTGCAAAAACCGCACATAGGCTCCTCTGATTGCACTCGTGCGAAAAGACCATACGAGTACGAAATATTGGTAGTAGTATGCAAAAAAATCCTACTAGAATATTTGAAAGAGAAATTGGCATATGAAAATCACATAGCCTTTACATCTGCAATCATAATCTCCTGCTGAAATCTGAATACGCCGGCATGTGGGCTACTATCAAAACAACTTTCATGCAAATCAGGGAGACATATAGTTCATTTAGGTATCAGTCCTTAATATTTTAAATTCCTGTGAAGATCCTTCAACCTTAGAATCACATTATAGAAGTCAAAGTCAAAGTGGACCGATTTCACATAACCGCAATTCAAATAATGTCTGTGGGCCACTCTAGATATGAGAAATGCTGGTGGGCCACCCAACTTGTTCCAGCAGACAACACGCTGCCAACCACTGCTATAGACTTACGCAGTTTATGATATTCGCCTCGAAGTAGTGCTAAGCAGATCAACGCTTGCTATCTCTTCGGTAAGATATCTCATCTACAACGCCAATGAAAAATTAAAATGCAGATGGCTTTTATCCATCGGTACAATAAAAAGAACAAATGAAAGATCAAGTTCCTCATTGAACACATTGAGAGAAAGATGATAACTCTCAGGAGCTCTGATTGCTATTCGATGAGTCGCTGAGCATCATCGGGAAATCTTGCATCCTGCTCAACCTCCAATCAGCGATTTCCTCTATCATAACATCATCGCTTCTCACATGAATCTGCATTCGACTTCACATCGGCCATGACAAGCCGGCCCCCGCGGCGTCCTAACCCGGCCCAGCCCGGGCATGCCGTGCACATGAAGAGCAGTCGAACAAGCAATGTCTCTAATGGATCTACAACCACCAAACAGCGCAGTGAAATGAGCAGCGATACATCGACCAACCATGAGACGAATGACTCCTCGACAGATGTTATGAAATCGTTAATGTTAGAGCTCCTCCATCTACAGACAGTGCGGATGACAGAGGTAAGGAAATCGGTTCGGGAAAGATTGTAGGGGTAGAGATAGAAATATGGAAGTGAGGATTCATGTCATATCCCATTAGAAAAGGAAATTAATAGAAAATCGATTTTCCCAATGTCTCTCATACATCATCGAAGCTTTAACTTCCTTAAGTTCGATTAGATATTGCAAAGAAAGTTTTGCATCGAGTCACATTTGTTTACAGTTGTGCAGAGTTTTTATAGCCATATAAGATGAAGGGATGTTCCGATATCGGCAACTTTCATATCTTATCGGTTATCGGTCCATATCTAAAGGAAATTCCCATGTTAATGAATTTGAAAATTTTAAGGAGTTTACATGCTTTTAATGATCACCTAAAATATAAATGTAGAGTTAAATAAATACTGATCAATATTTAAGTACAATTATGCATGCACAAATGCACACTGTACATCGAATATGCACAGTATGTGACTAGCATAATGACTGAAATCTGATTTGGTGACTCATCCATCTGACTTCATCAATGGCAATAAAGCAACAAACCGATCAAATTAGTGGAAAAAGTGTAACACTATTTTCTAAATTGTACGATGATCCTCTATTTTCTGTTACGAGGATTAAACGTGCTAGTACTGAGTTGGATCACAAGTTTAAAGTAGATTGTGGAATCTAGAAAGTCTACAACTATTGTTAACAACATTTGTTCAGTTGGTGTATAGCATAAATTGAAACATTAATTTTCACTGTAGTGAGACATAGAATGACAACCCACGAAGGAGAGCAACTGATTTTCTTACATCATAATATACTGAAAATAGAATTTCACTATTAGCACGGAACTCAGTGTTATTGTTTTTGTTCACCTTCGTTAGGTGATACAGCTTTCTCAAGAAAACTAAATTTTCAATTTTTTATTCGACGATGTTTTGCCTTTTTCTCTTTAAGACATAGTTTCAAGAGGAACACTAGTGCTAAATGTTAATGTCAGGCTTACTATAAGTCCACAAGAAAGCATCGTTTGGGCATAACCAGTTAATTATCCCAATTTGCGAACATTAACATTAATGGTTCTGTTTTAGTTGGAAATATTCAAATTGGACTGTGTTTTGCAGTCACCGTGTGAAAAATTAAATATGAAAATATGATATTGAAAGATTTATAGGTTTAGTTGCATATTTTGAGTATTCTGAAAGGTGGGAAGGTTGCATGCAGCCTACTGGTACATGGCGAGCATAATTTTACGGATATAGGCCTATGTGTGACAAACAGAATATGTTATGAACCGCTATGTTTCCATTGCCGATATATCGGAATATATTTGATATTTTTGCCAATGAATTATCGTTGTCAGTTATCGGCAAATTTTCACACATGAGAACATCCCTGATAAATAGTATTTCAGTGTTTTTTGAAATGGAAAAAGCCAATGCTGTTGATGTAATTTTAGCATTCCCAATAATTCGGTTTCTCAAGGCGCGTTGGGGGAGAGGGGAGTAAAATTTAGTTTGTATCGTCTTATTTTGTAAATCTTTCATCCCTTCTTTCCCCTGACGTGACTTGGGAATGCAAAATATTTGGAATTCTAGAATTACATCAACATCATAGGCGTTTTCCATTGTAAATAATTACAGTAATTCCATTTTTTATTTTGCTATTATGCTGTTCAAGCGGAACTACACAGCTTTGTGATCTCTGTAATGACCTAGGCATGTGCATGCCAGAGGGCCAAATGGGTCATCGACGGTGGGCCGTAACTGATAAAAAGGAAGCGAACCGCGCGTACTTTCAAAGTGGCCCGCTCATAGTTTGTGAACCTAATAACGATTTCGATATTTCGCTGTTGCATGTAAATTTCCATACAATTAGTAATTGTAAAAGACTCCTTGTCACCGTGGTAAATTTTCAATTTCATAATTTTCTAATGCCAGGAAATTGCCTTCTTTTAATCAATAGAGATGATGCTCTGCTAGCTGCCGCTTTGTCTTATTTTCCTACGGAGTCTATATTATCAGCTGTTAACTATTTGGCTGAAAACCAATCAATACTTGTTTTGGCATCTTTCTGCTTTAAACGTCTTTTTTCCTCTTCTGTTGAGGTTTGGACGATTTGAGACTGCTCCAACGGGTGCGATCCTGTGTTTCAATCGCAGATGCTTCCAGGTTCACCATGTCTTCATTGATCACTTGGGGCCATGTCTTCTTAGACCTTCCATGATTGCGCTTCCCTCATCTCTGCGCTTTACATGGCCTATAACCACTGTGGCCTTCACTCTCTGATAGCTTCTAATGGTATAAAGTATCACCTTTTCGCCATTGATCTGTTCAGACATTGAGTCACCACTTATGTAGCGAAGCATCCTTCTGCCGCACGAAAGCAGTTTTGTGAATCAGATGCTGTGTGAGGTTCCATGGTTCAACTCAATATGGCGATGATTGAGTTGCTTCTTTGATAATCATTTAGTCATATCTCAAAGTATCTATACATGTAGTATTGGAGCATGTATTTAGGAAGAGTTGACATCGACGTTGTCCTTCACATTCTCAGTACTATGATAAAGTTACATCAACTATGGTATTTGATGGCGTGATGACAGTATCGATAAGCGGATGAACGCTAGATTTCAATTCCACTGAAAAACCTGACTGGAACCGGCATTACGTAAGTTGATTAAACCAAGTACTTTTGCCCATCATTGTATAAAGTGGTTCTCAAATGATCGCCAATATTATCCCCTTCTTCATTCATCGCACATTATCCAATAGTGAGCTCACTACTCTAATGCATTGCTAGCTGTGTGATAGTGCCCCATTTAATTTTGGTTATTAAGGTTACAAAGGACACCCATTACCTCAAGATACGCCGATTTCCTTCAAAAGATTACTCAAGGAGAAAATTAAAATCAATTGCCTTTTACAAAAATGATTAATGAAATAAAGTTAATTTTCTTTAATCTCTGTTTCACGCACCATTCGCTTCGTCCTCTAGATTTTGCTAGGTTGGAAAATCTTTACATGTTGTATAACCTTGTTTTATGAATTTCATATTGACTGCTCAATTTTCAAATCACAATTCTGAGAATCCTTTTTATTGAAAACCTAGCGTAAATTTCGTCTTCATTTACGATTAGTTCTATTACCTTAAATCGCACGTCTACTTACAACACATGGGATGGAGAAATCCTGTTCGGTCCTATTTTAAGTCTGGTAAGACAGCTTTCCCTGCTTTTCCTGTTTTGATCTTTTGGTGAATACATGATTGCGACCGTCACAAAAAATGCCATCATGCTTTTTCTTGATGTGTAATGGCCGAACTCGGAAAGTATGTAGCTGACCCTTTGATTATTGGCCTCGGATTAAACTTCCCCCAATGTCTAGCCAATGCCATCAAATAGTAACAAAGTGGCAATTCGACACTTCGACTTCATGATGCCGATCATTAATTGCTCAACATTTTTCGAGTCTAAGTCTACTCACCGTACATCTTAGACATGCTCGACAGTAAAAGCTAATTTGAGAAGACATCAATTATTTCTCTGAGATGAATATCAGTTGGGAAAAATCTTTCACGGTTTTGTAGAGAATAGGATTTTCTCGGTGTCTTTTGAAGTTTAATACTGATCTCTCTGTGTATTTCAATGATGCAATGAAAGCCTCTTGTTAATCTCTCGGGTTTTGTATTGTAATAACAAGTTTTATGTTGGCTGTGATTGCCGTTGTTGGACTCACGCGTTCAATCATGTGCTCCTACTCGTGAAATATCGAATACAATCTCATTTGTGGGAAGAAAGGATTGAGAATTGTTTTCACGTGGTTGCTGCCAAGCTTGATTATCTCCTCAGCCTGGTGAGATATTGCAGGCGATTTCATAAGATTATCTTTGGGAAGAAATGTGACATTTCCTGCGCTAACTTTGCAATGTTTGAATGAAGCAAATCGTTTGCGGTTGTTTGAATCGTCTGACTTCATTTTGACATGCACATAAATGAAATTTTACGTCACTCCTCCCCCATTGAGGGTTTCGACGATCTGTGCACAGTCACGCGCAGTGATCGCAATTTTCCTTTTTTCCCGTCTTTTCCGTTTTTTGTACGAAATTAGTCTAATGTAAATATTTCAAATTTATGCATTCAAACCCCGGTTTTTCCCTATTTTCCGTTTTTTTCCTGTGGCTAACTGCGATCCCTGGTCACTCGTCTCCGATGCAGTATGACACTTTAATCCGGATGCGCTTCCTGCCGACTTCCCATGATGTTTTCGGGGGGAGGGGGCTAGACCAGCAGACCAGTAGATATTAGGCCGATCACTTAACTACCGTGCCACTAAGACCATATCAACTATAGTCGAATCCGCCTTTGACTTGCATATCACAGCCCGATTTATATTGCTGATTGACTGTAGCACCAAATCATTATCTATTGGTGCTACAGTTTAGTTGACTTATTACTGTCGTTATATTTTACAACCTGCTTGTATTCACAATTTTTGGCACAAAAGGAAATTCGATTCTCTTAAGAAGCAAGGTTAGTAGCTGATCCTTCTGAGTTTACTAATGCCTCATAACAAAACTGATGTCACACAAAGCTGATAACATTGAATTGCATAAGTTGGAAAATGCACTAAATGTCGCACTCCATTTTTAGCAAACTCTTTTTTGCGCAACGTGGTATGTGAAAAGACTCGCCGCTTCAAACAAAATAGGCCTTTTAGTGGATTGATGAGGGATTGATGTTAATGACGTTTTGGCATGTTTTTAATTCCGAGGAATCGGTGCTGTGTATTGTACATATACAATTACGAATCATTAAAACATGTCACATGAAAATGGATTGATTGCGCATAGATTTCTTTCAAATACTGTATTCTCATTTCGAGAGTTTTGCAAGGAAACGCTTTTTGATATTTTATGAGCGATTTGAAGTACGTACTGCTATTTAGTATTTCACACATGCCTTGCTCTTCGCATGCATCCGTTTGAACTGATATATTTAACTACGGAGTGTCTTATAACAAAGTCGATGATTTTTTTGTACACTGAATTTGTAGATATTAAAGTGGTCTCCGTGGCACAGTTTTAAGTGCTTGGCCTGGCGATCTTTTGGTCCAGAAGTCGAGCCCCGAAGCTGTCATTGGAAGTCGGCAGGAAGGGCATCCGGACTAAAAGTACTACAACGCTCCAGAAGTCTGACTATGTCAGCACCGTCCAAGCCCCAAGTATGGGGAGTAATGACGTAAAAAACTTCAAAGTCAGCATTGAACTTAAAACAGAGAAATTGTAAAACAGATACCGATTATTGCGACGTAGACCAAAATCCATTGTTATTGAAATTGCTTGTTGATTAACACAACATCTATCGACCGTTTTCTCAAATATTAAGCCGAGTTTTCTGCATTATAGTGCTCTAAGACTGTTGCAAATAGCAAAGACATAATTTTATTTCTTATCTTCCAATTTTTTTTTGTAAAATTCTTGAAACACATATAAGAATAACACAAATTTGTCACATATAAGAATTTCCTTATACGAGTAATTTGTCTTTTTTTGACTCTTGTGATAATTAAGCACATTTCTGCCGATATTGCTGTGGTTATGATGGAGAGATCAACCACTTTCTAACTGTGCAGCTCCTAACCCCCCGCACGATGTTTAAAAAGCCAGCAATGAACGTCTGAAAACATTTCGAAAAAACTCAAATTTTCGAAGTTTGCTCTGAGATGAGTTAAGAAAAATAATTCCAAATTTCTAACAGCTTCAAGCACAGTTACTTACTTAGCACCGATCGCCTCACTCATAGAAATGGATGCGGTGCAATTCGAAACATGGGTGCTAGATCCATGTCTGTGGTTTCATTATGCACTACAGCGGTCGTAAGGGATCATCAATATAGTTTGCTCTACCAGATAGTTAACCACAGGAACAAGTGTGTGTTAGGTACATGGGAGGGGTGCAATCAATGATAGCGCACTTGTTCCTTATTCTGCACGATGGAAGAGCACCTAAATCTATCTTGAAGAAAATGTATGTTTTAAACCGTTTACTATAGCAAATTCATTGCAGTATGACAGGAAGTCAAGTTATTCCAAGAATTGTGAGCTGAGAATTGATGAATCCTCAAAATCTTGCCTTATTATGATAATGGCCTCACTTAATCAATATTAGCTCTTCTTAGGATCGAGAAGGGTTTGAGGCTTATTTCAACATGCGATGTGCTTTCCATGTCTTGTTGTGTTTTACAGAAATAATTTAACTGCCCTGTGTCATGACAAAGCTTAAGTCAATGAACAGTTAATTTAGAATGTTGCAATGAATGACTGGATGTAGAGTGTGGGGCTGACCGAAATCCTTGACCTCAAAGCAGGGATGCGGAGTCCTATCATTTTGATAGGACTCCGACTCCGAGTGGCAAGGATATATAGCCTAGTTTTTTGAAAAAACTGGTTACCTACATCATAGATCATGAGCTTACCTTAACCTATCTTTAGTGATCATTGTTGTATCAATTATCAATCATTTCGATGAAAGTTTATCAAATGTCGCTTTCAGTTGGATGCATGCGACTCGGCTCCTCCCATCTTCTTGATATGTGCTTCACATGGTTTTTCTCCAGTCTCTACCATGCAGGAAAATCCCCATCCTTCTAAAAAAATGAGTACACTTTCGATTTTAATATGCGCTTTAGAGGACCCATCACACGATTAACGTGAGGGTTGTTCTCTTAGCAAGCTAGTATTGCATTTTTGTCTCTGACGTGACCTTTGGTGCGTAGGCTAGGAAGGCTTGTCTTTCTACTAAATGGCCGAGTGAAAAGACAATCCTTTTTCACTATCACGGTTCATTCCCTCAACTATTACAAACTTTGCATGCAGCAGTGTCTCTGTACTTTTGTTTGACGGAGAAAGTTGACATCAAGACAGTGACAGCTATGCACGAGGATAAATAATTTGCTTGTATTATATTTCGGGTCTAGTTATCACACGGAGTCCTATCATTTGATAGGACTCCGACTACAGCAAAAATGATAGGACTCCGGGACTCCAACTCCGACTCCGCATCCCTGCCTCAAAGTATTAGTTCGATGTGCTGTTGTTGATTGTCATATATTCCTTCATTGTCTGTCTTACTTTCTGAGATCGTATTGAGTTTAAACTGATTCAATTAGGAAAGTGTAAACAGTGTTTGCAACAGCTGAGCAATCTAAGTTTCCTGCAAGTGTATTTTATGCTGTAGAATGGCTGTTTATTTGGCTGAATTTGGGAGACTGTCCGTTTTCTGATCAGACAGCCTTTCTCACATCTGTTGTTTCATGGAATCATTTTACAATTCCTGATATATGTTGAAGTCTCTTTTCCCGGCTAGAAAATTGAATTTCCTCTCTGAACTGAAACCACTTTACATTCGTTCAACTGCAGTTCAGTATTGATAGGATAAATCAGTGCTTGATTTACTCCAGTTTCTGTCACCAAGTCAACCATTTCATAATATGACAAATGGAACACTTTCACTTGACACCGCAGCGGCCTAGACACACCGATCAATTATTATAATGTAGGAAGTTAAGAACGCGACGTACAAAGCGTAGACATCAACATTAACGAATGTACTTTGTTTGTGTTTATTCTCTGCGTGAGGAATTTGATTTCCTATCAGACAAACTAAGCTGCCTTCGAATGAACCACAGTAATGAACTGCCTGGCCAAACGGCAAGGCGCAGTGAATGAACACAAAATTGTGTATTCATGCATTTTGTTCTTTTGGTCATGTAAATTGGAGGCTCCGTTCGAGATTTGTTCTTGTTTTCGCGCTCGGAGGAATGCTTTTTTAGTGATAACAAAGATTAGTAGCAGGCAAAAAATTTTGAGATGTTTTGATAACTTAGCCATATTTTGTCCAGGACTCCTGCACTTGTTTTGATATTGCTAAATGAACTTTAGTAGCGATAGCTCTTGTGACTTTAATTTTCTGCATATTCCTGAAAGTGATAACCAATTCTAATTTTATCAAATTTGGCCCATGTGAACATCAAAAATAACAAATTAATCGATTTTTTTGAAACAATGGAATTGTATGCACCTTTAATTACTGCAATTATTCAAAGCAGCTGCCTGCTTTTACAAACGACGGAAGATCGTGACAATAATGTTGACAAGGATTATATAAGTAACACCTGCTCCTTTTATCCAATGATGGAGTATTTAGAACACAATTCTTTAACTTGAATAAAAGGGTGTGTACCTTTGGCGTGATCGGAATTTAGAAAGTCAAATAACTTCCACGAGTGCTAGCTGAAATATTTGTCCTATTTGATAGCAGGTGTATTGATTCGTTCAACCCTTTGGCGTGAGTACACTGTCCTAGTGATGCATTGACGGCTATTCAATTATATTTTCACGGCATGTGGCGTGCATGTGACCACAATACTAACATGAAGATGGCATAAAAATAGAATGCATTATTACGAAAGTACAAATTTCAACGTGGTGAAAGCAAAAGCAGACACGTACATAGACATGATGACAAAATGCGATATGAAAGTCATACTATATTTAAATCTCATCGTCAATGTCTTTCTTCTTCAAACTTGACTGTAGAAATGTGCTACCGGCTTCAGATCGTGGTGAGCCTTCGCGAATGTCACAAGGTGCTTTATTAAAGAAGCTCGGTCCATAAATTTGAAGCGAGTTCGGTCCAACTTTTACTATTTTTACATTTGGTTGAAAAAGTTATATTTCGATGTGTTCTAGGTCACATGTGCAGCTGCTTTTGGAAATGGTTCAGGACGTTTCAAAACAAAAATTATGAGAACAAATAAATCACAAAGAGGAATTTTCAGAACGTGTGAACTAGAGCTCTTTTTGCTATTTACAATAGTAAAAAATGACATTTTGCAGAATTTTCTATTTAATTTTGATGATGTTTCTTATGAGAGTCTAGCATTATACTTTCAAGTTTTCTTCATAACAACATTGAATTTCAGCCTACATGATAACACATTTTTAATCAACGTGTGGAATATTCAGTTATAAATAGCACACTATTATGCATTATTTGAAAACGAATGTTAGATTTACTAGTGCTGCATGACAATGGTTTCATGACAGTGTACTGGACACAAAAGTCGGATATTTTAATTAATCCTAATGCCATACTTTGGTAATTGGATTTTTCACAAAAAATTGTTTTTTTTTTAAACTTTCTTCATGACATTAAAAAAAGATAAAGCAAGACTTAATTTTCATTTTTCCATTTGCCAAAATGAGAAGCCTCCCGTTGATGGCCATAGGATTCGCTTCCTAATGCTATACTTAATGCTGTTGCTTTTTGAAGACAGTTTTCAATCGAGAAAAACAATGTATATTGGTGCGGCGTGATACATGACAAAAAAATTGTATTTCTGCCCGACTTTTCCGATACAGCTATGTATTTGTTCTGCTGATAGTGCCACAGCATTCATTTCAGTTTGTTTAAATTTTCCATCTGACAGCTCATTTTTGTTCAAACTTGAGCTTGATTTTTACTGGAGAGTATACGACACGAATCTATTTTACTTGCGATTCTCAATGTCTCACAGTAAATGCGATTTCGTTGATGCTATTTAAATCATACAAAGAAAATAAAATTGAATGGAAGCAATCAGTTTGGATAACTCGAATTATTTAAAATATAAATCTTGATAATAATTTTTCACTTCAGTCGTTTGGTAGGTGTCTGATTCAAGTTTGGATATCTAACATGAATTGTTTGACATGTAAATCCTGTGAATAATCAAGCTTTCAATTATCCCTTGTAAGTTGGTTGTTACGAATAAAAGTTGTTTTTTTATTGCTGAATTTGAAAGGTCATGTAGGTCGAAAATACAACATCCAAAATCTGTGATTCTGGAAGAATAAAGCGTATGTCAGATAGCTCATGTGCAAGATCCAATACAAATTAACTTTTCTATCCTGATTCTCATTGTCCAGATGAGCTGCGTACGATCGATGTTCGTGTCATGTTAGTCCAGCGGAATAGAAAGATCGTCCAACGGCTATAGAAAATAATTTTGCGCTGGATTTAAACTACTGATCTCAGGCATTCTAGATCAACGCTCTATCAACTGAGCTATCGACGAGCGACAGTGTGCCATAAGTCTTCAATTGAAGAATTTCCATTGTCCAATCAGATGATTTCATCCCCAAGACAACATAGCATTTAACGTCAAGCCGAACTTCTAATGCCAAAATAACAATCATTCAAAGGCATCAATTGCTACACTTTGATATGCTATATCTGTGTTATATTGTGTTGTAGATAGCAGGCTTGCCGTGGGAATGGGAATTCCCATGAGATGGGAATCTTGCTTCAGGTCATGGGAATCCCATGGGAATTAAATGAAAATTTTGATCACCAAAATAAGATAAATTTAAATCTTATTTGAAAGTATCAACTCTTTTTTGGTTTGCAAAGGTTGTGAGAAAGCGAGAATGCAGGCTGTAGTTGCACTCATCTTACTGGATGACTAGGTGAAGCCGCTCATGAATGACGCACAGATTGAAGTGAAAATACAACATTTATACATGTACATTGTACAGGTGTGTCTACAGTAAGCAGGCTGTCCTTGTCTGAAAAAAGCATGATTCTGTCAGGGTGACGAAACACGGGTCGGTAACCATCATCATAACAATTCTTTTCTTGGCTTATCAATCTTATAAGAAGACTAATATCGGTATGAGAGAGAGAGAGAGAGAGAGAGAACCTGGATTATGTAATTATTTGTTGAGGCTGTCTGTCAATTCGCATCGTCAACCGACGGGAGGAGAATCAGTATCCATGTCAGTAACCGACCGATTCTCTCGCCCCGTGCGCTGCATGATCAATTTCACTTACGTAACTTTTGACAATTCAAGTGAGGGAATGTGAGCTCGCAAAAAATTCTTTTCCCCTGATTGACGCTTGGCGATGATTCATTAAGCTGCAGACCGAAGAGGAACCGAGCTACATGATGTAATTATAATCGTCTGCAACTTGAGTTCCCACTCTGAGGCAGGTCGTCGCTGCGATGTCTTCGAACAAGTTCTTCGAAGTAGACAAAAAAACTCTGCAGCAGCACATTTCTGCTGCTCGTGTATCTTTTGTTCCGTCACTGAAGTCATTAACCAGTGGTAGTGCCAATCTTGATTCGAGGATAAAGGCCGTGCAAGTGGACATATCACCGGTTGCCGAGAGCTCAGGAGACGACAAGAAACCATTGTTGGCCCCTTTCCTTTATTGTGATGCCTGTAAGAAATCGTTTCTTTGGTTTAAGAAGACAAGAGGACAGTGGGTCAACCAGAGTGGGGTCAGTGCAATAAAGCACCATCTCGAGAAAAACTGCGCACCGGCGACGTCGACGTCCAATCAACTCATCATTCACCGAAGTTTTCAGTGTGCTCCATCAACAAGCAAGCCTCCTCTTCCGAAAGAAGCAAAAGAGCAATGGCAGCAGCATGTAGTGAAGCTTGTTTGTGCCCATCCGACTGTGTCCATCAACGCCATGGCTCAAATTGCATCTTCTTGCGCAAACGTCGCTTCTTCGGTAACGCACAGAAACAACAAGTTCAATTCCATCGGACGAACTTACATTTCATCGGGGTTAATGACTGAGGGAGAGCAATCCCATGCGAAGTTGCAACATCATTTTAGAAACAGTCTCAACGATCCGGATGCTGGTGTATCATGCATGATTGATTTTTGGTCTGGGAGACATGAACATCGACTTTCTTATTTTGCTATTGTTGCTTGTGGACTCGATAAAGATTGGCGTTGGTTCAGTTATCCACTTAAGATTTGTGATTTGGATGATGTACCACACGACGCTTCGTTCACTTTCAAAATTCTCGAACAATGCATTAAGTCACCGGATGATGAAAAACAGGGTGAGCTCCAGAGATGGAACCGGTAGCAGTTTTGGCTACCGGTACCGATACCGGTATCTACCGGTAAACTTTTCCAAGTGCATGGATTTAGACAACATGTCCCTCATTGCTTATTTTTGAGTAACTCCTTGAATGAACTGAAAACTAGTACATGTACCGGCATTAGTTCGAGAATGTTACTGCATTAAAAAATTGTCACCATTTTGACTCAGCTCAATCATAGCAATTAACAGCAAGCATATAGGCCCTACATGTAATTGCAAAAATTACTACATTGGCCAACAATCATGTACATGCATCAATAGTATACATGGAAAATGGAATATCCGACTGTATCAAATTTATTCAAAAACAGAAAACTCAAAGTGTAAATGTCAACATGTGAATTGTGAAATTACCATAGTCCTGCTTTTAGAGCACTGTTAAGGGTGACCAACTCCTCGAGATGCTTAGACTTTAAGCGGTTTCGAGGCGCGGTCAGGGTCAACCCTGCATTACTGAAAACGCGCTCACTTTGCGAGCTTGATGCTTGGATTACCAGCACTTAGCGAGCGACTTTGCACAAAGTTGGGTACAGTTTTTCATTTGCTTTCCAAAATAATAGAGGATTTTCATCCCTTACAAACAAATCCTCGCTTTCGCTCCCCTGGAGTCGATTTCG
Organism: Prostheceraeus crozeri; assembly: GCA_907163375.1. Lineage (NCBI taxonomy): Eukaryota > Metazoa > Platyhelminthes > Polycladida > Euryleptidae > Prostheceraeus > Prostheceraeus crozeri. The sequence continues at coordinate 142,569 of CAJQUW010004489.1, read as the reverse complement.
TAAACAATACTGAATTGCTTCCAAACATGCAGCAATTATACGTAATAATAGACCATTTTGGGACCACTGTTGTTTTCTCTTTTCATGGATGATTTGCCCGACTTTGTAAATACAAAACCTATTGTTTATGCCGATGACATTACCTTGTTGCATTTTGATTGTCCTAGTATTAACTCTGACTTCTACTCTGATATAGATGTTTTCTGTGCATAGACAAAAAAAGAAGCAACTGATTATAATTGTTGAAAAATCTAAATGTATGACCCTTTCCAGGAATATTTCTAATTGTAAGACCATGGATATTGTAATTAATAATTCCACGATTGAACAGATTGATTGTATAAAAATTTTGGGAGTGTATTTTACCTCAGACCTTCGCTGGGACGTTCAATTCGCAAAACTGTATGATAAATGTTGTCGTTCCATGTCATTTGTACGCCGTTTACGTAATAATAACAACCGTGGTGAAGTCGTTTGGCAGGCTTTTGTAAGTCTTGTGCTGTGTCATATAACATTTTGTTGGTCCATCATTTGTGATGTAAGTGTAAAGAACTTTAAAAAACTTAACCGTCTATACCGTCTTGCAATTCGATGGTCAAATGTTCAAGGCAAACCCCATCTGCGTGACTTTCTGGACAAAATGTGTATTAAACTAATCAAAAAGATCAGTGGTAATCCCCATATTCATCCACTTGTCGAATTTTTTACTGTAAGAGACCCTGCTCGTGTTGTTCGTCGCTCCCGGAAATTGCTACCTCAACGACGATCCTCCTCACTCTACAATGGAAGTTTCGTGAAATACTCGAGATTCACATGATGTAATTGCTGTAACCAGTCATACCGCTCGTTGTATTGATTGAAAATAAAGCATTCTATTATTATTATTATTATCACACGGCGATTCATTGCGCTTTCTCAGAAAATCACCAGACTTAACTTTTGAGCGAATAATATCAGCATCAGTTAGTTCCATTGCGGTGCGAATTGATCAAGAAAGTGACGAATTCAGTCTCACACGAGGACACGACACTCGAGTTACACGACGACAATAAAGGCAAGTAATGAATGCGTAGTCACAGACAAACTCAGACAGGCAGACAAATACCACAAAACATCAGTTGTTTTACGCTGTTGTTGTCTGATCACTATTCGTAGCCAATCACACTTGATTTAAGTGTTCCTGTACTTTCCCATAAGGCAGGCATTGGATATGGTTGACTTTGGCGTGAAGCAAGCTTTTATATCGCTGTGGAATCGTGTTAGGTGCACCACAACACCTGCATTGTCTCGTCATATGTTTATTGCAATACTTGGCAGAGTTTACCGGTACCGGTGACCGGTACCGGGCCGGTAATACCGGTATCGGTATTACCGGTGGACCGGTACCGGTAAACCGTTTCCATCTCTGGTGAGCTCTCTCAACCCATCTTTATAGTTAGTGACAACGAACCGAAAATGGTCGCAGCGTTCGACTGCCGTTATCCAACGACGCTGAACTTGGGTGGTAGAATTGGTTGTACCGAACATGCCTTGTCGACTTGTGTCAAAGACGTTTTCGAGAAGTCTCCACCAGAATTACTAAGTGGCATGCTGTCTAATCTGACTTCTGTGGAATCTTTCTATAATGTACGCGACCAAAATGCGAAGCGACTGAAGCGTGCTATTCCTGATAAAAGCACGACTCGCCCATGGCGCTTTCAACATTCTCGACTTCGATCTGCGGTGGACAACTACACTGTATTTCTGTCAGAAGAAGACTGTCATGTATCTGGCAATTTGCCACCTTTACCTTCACTGAAATCTCTGTTGGATATTATGGAAGCCGTCAAGTGCTTCTTTGACAGAGTTGAGGTTGATGAGCCAACTTCTCATCTATCTTACCTGAACTATCTTACTTTGGATATTCACTTGTTCCAAATGCAGATAAGTGAAGAAGTGCCTGCCATCGCTCGGGAGACTTGCTGCCTTCTACGAAACCAGATGAGAAAGAAGCTGTGGCCATATTGTGGTTCATCATTTGCAAAAGCGGCTTGTTATTTGTCAGGCATTGATGTCTGCAACACGGCTTTGGATATGGTGATAACTCTTAGATATTCCAGCAAAAAGACCCGAGAATTGCAGGTGTTCATGAATGAATGGGAGCAGGAGATGCAAGGATTCAAATCGAGTGTTGTGAACTATTTGAATCAGCTGCTTGATTCAATGCATATATCTGATATCCCCACGGACAAAGTCAGTGATAACCAGGAACGTGAGCCCTCGACATCCAGCGATCCGTTTGAGACATTGTTTGCTCCACGCCCAAAGCGCATGAAGACTTCGCTTCATGAACAACTTGAAACAGAAATGTTGCTTTTTGAGACCATTCGTGTGGCCTCCAGACATCCGACCAAGGATTTTTGGAAAGAGAGAGGACCACAAATGAGACTTTTGTCAAAGTGTGCAAAAATTCTTTTTTCCACCCAGTGGCTTCTGTAGAAAGACTATTCAGCGAGGCGGGGATTCTCTTATCAAAGCTTCGAAAAAGGCTCAAGCCTGACAAGCTCAACGCTATGATTTACACAAAATATGCTTGTAAGTTAGAGACTGTATTATAATTCAGTTCCTAGGTTTGCATGAACATTTGTTATTCATTTGATATATTTCATAACAACGTTTGTTAATCCATTGACATTTTTCTAGTGCATCGGCTATTCTCTAGATTTTCATACCCGTAGAAACGTTTGTTAATCCATTGATATTTTTCTAGAGCATCAGCTATTCTCTTGATAGCCTTCATTGCCGCATGGTAGCGTTTTGCGTTTGTTAATCCATTGATATTTTACTTCAGTATCTGCTATTCTCATGATTGTTTTTATACCCGCATTTTGTTTGTTAATCCATTGATATTTTCTTGAGTATTTGCTTTTGCCTTGATGGTTTTCAAAGTGACGCTTGTTAATCCATCGATGGTCTTCATTCGGCATCACGCGGGTCTCAAAGTAACGGTTGTTAGTCCATGGATAATTTATTGAAGATCTGCTATTCTTAGATTGTAGTACTGTCATTCGTAGGCCTTTATACATAACAGGGCCTACATTGGAGAGTTTTTATAATATGTAGCTTTCATCAATCCATTGATATTTTTTAATGTTTGATGCCTTTTTTAGCAGCAACGTTTGTCAATCCTTGGACAATTTTTCAATGAACGTTTGTCTCTCGAATATAAATTTGTCTTTTTGCATTTGTGGCTTTATCATCAAAGTTAGATAGAATTGGAATTACACCTTACCTAAATGCATGGGATGCGAGCGAGCGTATTATCACATATTCATAAATCAGTAGTTGTTTTCTGTTGATAAGTCATAGAAATATGCGTAGGCGAAGTATTGACTTCATTGCTTGTATACAGGCACTGACTGTACTTGTATTGTAAACTTAAATATGATATTGCGATGAGCTAGAAGTTTGCCATGTTCATCACAAGTACGGCACCGCATGAAGTGAATCAGAGTGAATGGACATGCGAATATGTGTATGTATAGGCCTATATGTAATCGAAGACTATTTCGATGAAGTCGTCTTTATTGATTGACTAATCCCTGAAACAAAATGATAGATATTTTTGATAATTAGTAAAAACTTGCAATTTTTGGAAATTACAAAATAAGATAGATTGATATGCCAATATTTTTTCATCCAAAAGATAGGTCAACTAAAAGCGCTTAATCTCATCAGTTCAATTACGAAAATCCGTTAATCGACTTGTAGTCCGAAGGAAGAGAACCATAAACCGTATATGGGAAGAGTAATGAGCCATGGGAATTCTGATGGGAAATACTGAAAAATCCCGTGGGAATGGGAATTCAAAATCAATTCCCAAGGCAAGCCTGGTAGATAGACTTGCCGACTGAATGGATTTTCCGTCCCAATTCCATTCCCACAGAAAAAAAGTGATATTTATGGTATTCCCATCCCATCCGATTAAGCCTGTATTATTACATCCTTCATTCCAACCCTTTTCTCATAGCTCGTTTTCACAAGTATTCAAGTATCTATTTGTTCTGTTGGCCTTTTTGCGCACAATGGGGACAATGGATGATATTTTGCTCCTCTACGATTTGGGATTCGGCCATTGCTATTGCAATACTTTTACTTTTCATGCTCTGCCATTGCTATTCCGCTTCTGTTAGCACTAATTCGACTACTTGGCTGTAGCTCCCTAGTGGACACGGTGAGTTCACATGCATATGCATGTGTAGGCCTATACATTGTCACTCGTTATCTACTTTAAGATCGCCAGGTCAATGATTAACACTCTAAAAGTACCGACCGCCCATCTTAACCATTGCGCAATAATCTAATAGAACATCATTATTATCTGAATCCATACGCTTACTCACTTTTTTAGTAGAGCTGACGGCCCTTTAATAGTAATCAAAATAATTGATGAATTTAGCAAACTTGACTTTATCTGCTGTCTGAAGTATTCCTTTTCTAATGTGAGAAGAGCAGTTGGCAGCTGGTATCTAACGAAAACTTTCAAATGACTTGTATTATGCATGTATATCAATATATCAATTGGACGTGTATATCAATATATCATATACAGCATGCACAACTGCGATAATTTTTCTTTATTTGAAGATCCGCAATTCCTAGAGTCGTGCATGGTTTTGAATGCAGGACTGAAATTATCAGCTAAAGGTGGCCGCGTTTTACCAAAAAAGCGAGCTTTTATTTTAAGAAACAAATGAGCTGGGCAATTTATTTTGACGAGTGAAAAAAGTGAAGTGTCAAAGTAGACCGTGGTTCTTTTTTCAAAATTATTGTGGCTAAAATCAGTAACAAATGAAAAAATGACACTTGTGCTTGCAAAGCTTTCTAAAAGTTGTAACTTTTACATAGCGTGAATATAAGTACTTTTTGTGACCAGTACTTGCACATCTTTCCAAACTTGCACTAGTGTAAGTGCTACGTTTTAAATATAGATTCAACAAACCTAATAGGCCTACTTTCCTTTTACGAACAGAAAGAGAAAGTACGGCATGCGAAGGCGTGCTTTCTCTCTGCTCAGCATCGATGACGTTTAAGATGTATCTGTCGTCAATGAGAATGATGATAACAGTTGCGTGTATGTGACCGACTTTGTCTGCTGACTGACTTTCATCGTCTCCATCGCCAGCAAGTAGTTATACAGAAATTTAGCTTTTATGTCGAAAGTTTTCCCATAATCGCTCTGTATGAGAATGAACCCAAACCAATGGCCGAAACACTCATTCCCATTGGCAAGTCTGGCTGTAGGGCAAATGTTGATTTCATATTGTCTGCAAATTGTTGAAATTAGTTATTAAAATCATAAATAATAGATATTGAACTTTATTATGGCTACCAAATCATTAATTTTGGCTTCTTGAAGTGGCAACACTGTATATCACGATTTTTCCGGACCGCTAAATAGTGTGGTCAAATGCAGGGACGCCGGCAAGGGTGTTGCAGGCGTTGCACACGTGTCTTCTTCATATGGAAATGCTCCTTAATAAACGGCAGTTTTACGAATTCCATAGCAATGCTGATTCGAGGTTCATACTCATTGACTGACCTTTGTGCGATGAATTACAGTGCATGAAGCGTTAACATAAGTAGTATATATATATATATATATATATATGTAAAAAAAATTTTTTTTGTTTAGTCTCAGCAATTGGTTTGATATATTGAAATAATTGAAGTGAAAACACATGGAATGCACAAGTGCTTTCTATATTCTTCAGGTGCAAAGTGAAACAAAAATCAAGATCATCATAATTTCAAATTTTAATAAAATAATTTCAATCTAATACATAAATTAGATATCGTTGATGTATTTTAGCATAATAAACTATAACAAAGTTATTTTTCTATTTACTATGCATGTGTATGTCCTCCTATGTAAATTATCTTGCAACATCCATATCTATGATGAATGTATATTTGAAATTATGATGATCTTGCTTTTTGTTTCACTTTGCACCTGAAGAATATAGAAAGCGCTTGTGCATTCCATGTGTTTTCACTTCAATTATTTCAATATATATATATATATATATATACGTGTCGTCACAGTTTACCGTTCTGACCCGCCATAGACATATTCAAGGTATCCCTCAATTCCTAAAGCTTGTCAATGGTGTACAGAAATTGCCTTAAAGGACATCCATCGTTTGTAGCTTCTCTCTCCCTAAAGACAGTCAAATTGTGATAACAATACGGACTTTTAGTTTTGTAGCATGCTTTTGTATTGAGCATATTTTAGAAGCTCCCTGATTTTTTTCATGCTCATTTCGTGTGTTGAGATTTAATCATCAAGTTAAGGATTTAAGTTGTTTTGCATATCGTTCTATTGCATACACTTCAGCAATATAGTCTAGAAATTTATCTTTGTTCCAGAATAAAGAACTATATGGAAGTATAGAGTATTACATCACATTTTTTTATTTGTTTTGTTTTTCTTTGATTCATCGCAATTTAAATACAAAAGAGTACTATTCGGTGTTTGCAACAATTAGGTAAGAGTTGCAATTACTTCAGAACAGGCTTTGTAGTCAAAATTTCTGTCAAGACTCGTTTTATTGGCATTCATTTCATAGGTCTACTGGAAAAGCAACACAATAGAAGTTCTGCTGCAGTTTCTACTGGATAAATGCAAGCCATTTCCAAGTAAAAAGAAAACATGTTACTTAATGCAAGATCTATTTGAATAGAATCAGACAATTGTATTTTTTTATTTGTCTTGCAGCAAAAGGGTGTCACGTCAGTTATGCATAGCGCAGCATATTTGCAGAATTTATCTTGCTGGAAATGTGTTAGCTCTAGACTAAAATTGACAACAAAGTGATTTTACTTATTTGACTTACGTGCTCATACATACCAGAAATAACTGTTGTCCGATGAGTATGGAATAACTATCAATCTAAAGTCAACAGGTGCAAAGCCTATATGCGAAACTACGTGAAAAACGTACTATGCAAAACCTTGATAGGCTGATAACGCAATTGAAATATTAAGGTAGGATTTGGGACGTTGGGGCATCCTAGGTGCCCACCTTGAGGCCGGTGCAATGCCTGCCTTAAACTCGTGCCGGCACCCTTGGTCAAATGGCATCCGACTTATCAAATCTTGTTTGGAATGAAAATCGGTGGAGATTTTCTTAATGACCCCAATAGCAACCGAAAAACCCACTCAATACCACCAAAATCCACCCTTACATTTTTGAGTTGCAGCCTGATGTTTTATACATGTACTTAATCATATATACTTATCATAAAATACTCTTTTTTGCTCAATACGTAGTCATATAGAACACCGGAATGAGGCAAATACAAAGGAATGTTCTCGTGTCAAAGTAATAAAATAAAGAAAAAATGAATTTAGAAAATCTGACAAATGCCTAGAAGCGAACTGCCGCCCCAAACTCCGAACGATGGCGCACTCATGTGGGATGGTCTTCGAAGTTTCAACCAGATAACACTATTTTTGCATGTTTTTAGCTATGAAGTCTTGTAAGAAATGCAACATGAATGTCAACAAGCTATTAATAGGCCACAATAGATTTTCGATGACGAAATTTGTCTACCACCTGTCTTTGACCATTTGTTGCAGATCCACAAGCACAAGCTGCAACGATCCTTAATTCTAGTTTCATTGAGGATATGAATTGATTTCTTCATAGAATTAAGCTAAATCAGACAAAATTTTTGACAATATGAAATATTTTGATGCTGTTCCCATGACGAAGATGATGCGTGAAATCATCCATGACCTATTGAAGTCTTACGTCATAGTTTCCATCATTTGTGCGAGAAAAGATCTAAGCTTGTCGTGCAATTTGAAGATAGAAATTATACGCTAGGGAAAGTGTATCATGTATGCTAGGGGTACATTGAGCATTCAGCTAGGCCGAAATTGTTCATTGTGAGCCACTCCATGGGTTCGGCTTAACTACTGACCTTTTCTACATCAAGACAAATTTAGATAATACTCCTTCAATAAAATATTGTTGTTCTTAAATGAGTTTCAAGGATTATCCTTGATAGTGGATTTCTAAACATTAGCAATTACTTACGCTTATTGTATCTGTGAGTCTGTGATATAGCATCATTTTTTTTACTTAAAGTTCATAATGGATGAATATTTGTGTTATCATAGAATTTCATTAGCTATCGTTTGGTGGCCATATTAGCCTAACCTGTAATGAGGTTTAGAGAGACGGAAACGAATGCTCAAAGCGCCATATTTAAATATTAACAAAATATAAAAGAAATTGATATGTTTACAGAAGGAATTTCACAATGATCTGTGTTGCAAAAACAGTAGGATCTCACCTCTCGCAGGTAGTAAGCAAGAGTGACTGTCTTCCCTAAGTTTTCCGGTCTCGAAAATCATTCCGAGTAAGCTACTAACACCATTTACACAACAAAACATCCATCAATAAAATTCCCTATAATGTTGTTCCCGAAAAACTCAAAGTTTACACTGCTGACTATTAATACTTGTATGTGATTTTCGTGACTTCAGAATTTTAGAAAACCCATGGAACTCCGCGATTCTTTATGTCGTGCGTATCATTAGGTATCGCCAAGTTAAGAATGCAATGTCATAGACGTTAAATCGCTCCTTTTGGCACAGCGTCACACTCTGTCTATCCATTGTAGTCCACCTCCCTTCCATTGTTGTAGCCTAAATAACCAAAATATTAGAATTATCACAATTAGTCATAGAATTAACATCATATACGTGATAAATGTTGGATTAAGTTATTTAACGGTGCATACAGTAATGGAATCACTCTGGAGAAGATGTTCACTGCAATCCTCTAAGCAATAATAACAAAAGTGTTCGGCCTGCTCGGTTTGGCCAAACTTTTTGTTAAGTTTGCGATTGTGCTGGTTCGGCCGAAACCGAGACTCGGTGCTCCCCTAGTGCATACTATTGAAGTGCAAATTTCTGGCCATTTTGTACGCTTCTACCGCAGCGATTTATTCAAAACTTACTGTGGTTTTCACGCACAATTAATCGTAAACTTGCTCTTACATTTCTATCAAGATTAAAAGTGTGGCTTTTTGAAGAATCTACTTGATTCTCTTTATCTGAGGGGAAATTGGATATAGCGGCTTCCGATGCACTTTTCCGGCCAGTATTAAGATTGGGAGGAGAGATTGTCATAACACCGGTCTGTGTAAATCACTATATAGCTCATGTAACTTCGAATGTTTTACATTTATTGATTTCATCTTTAATTTTTCCGAATATGCGATGTCATTATTATGAAACAAAGTGCTTGCAATTTCAACAATGAGCCTTTCATATGACCTGACTCATAATCAACTGCTTGACCAAATAGATATCATTTCATAAATGCATGAACTGTACTGCATCCAATGCACATGCATCACTAATCGCTATATTTTGTCTATTTGATTATAAATTTGTACAACCAAGAACATTGCTTACTCTTCTTTAGCGACTCATCATTACTTACTAAATATTACTAGTATTTGTGTGTCACAATGTATTTCACAATCAATGAGATTGATAGTACTGCACCCTGATGAAAGACGCGAATCCTTGCCTATTGGAACAGAGAGTATACCGTTGTCTTTTATAGTGAGATTGTTTATATCAAGTGAACTGTTTTCATAGCGATCATGGATTGATGCACTAATCATCTAATCAGGGATTTGATTTTTCACTCATTCGGAGAAATTCCTAATTTTGCTTTTTTTCCTCATTTTTCCTGAAATGCATCTTCAAATGGTATATGAAATTTAGGCTGGTTGGTAGTAGCTCTTCCTCATTTTCAATGACGCCGTTTCAAAATGATAAGATGCCCTCATAAATCTCCAGGGCGCTCTCATGAAACCCTAAGGTGCCCCTTCCATAGAGATTTTGCACAAATCGGTGCCTCAGTCAACTTTTCTTCGTCTCCCCTTACACGGCAATCACATATCTGACTGATGCACTTCCCTAAATAATGAAGTTATGATATACACTCCTTATTGTCTTTGCGCAAGCAATCGTTATTGACGAATGTTGATGCAAGTTTGGAAGATCTCATTTTTATATTTTGCATTATAATACCGCATATATTTACACATTTGCATAAATTGTTTCCTACAGTACATTGTCTCCTTTCTTGATGAACTTATGAAAGTGAGATATATATGACATCTCAGTAAACTTGATGACATGATGTTTTACCGGAATTGTATGCATACATGACGTGTGAGGAGACTTTCGCAACTGGCCGGATAGGAAAGCGAAGCGAATGTTATTTGTAGTTTACAAGCGGATTTAAAGATAGAAAATGAGAAATCACCATTAATGAGAGGTACTAATGGGTGGTCAAAGTTAAGTATTTCTTTTGCCAAATGCATGAGAGCGATTACGCAAATCCACACCTTGATATTGTAGAACTGAGCATTATAAGAGATCTTTCTTCCACAGAACAGTAAGGTTTTGGACTATGATTCATCTGGATGTTTTTCCAACATCTGACAGTGTTGAAAGCTAACATTCACTGTCATCTGAACATGTTGAAGAGGGCTGCCAAGAAGGTTCTGCTTGGTTCCATTTCAGAATGGCAATTTGAAGAGGCTTTTGTCTTATATGCTTTTGTAGGCCTGTTTTTCTAAATGTTATCGCCCTTCATTATTACACATTTTACAACCATATCTGCTTCTTCACTTTTCTAATTCTTCACTAACCATTTTGCGTTCAATATTTCAGTTGTCAGCCTCCATGGTTGTGCAGTTATGAGAATTATTTATTTTTTCTGTTAACTGCTTAGTTTATCATTCATATGGGCGTTCTGCCCTACAAAAACACGTCTGCATTTGCTTCGCTTTACTGGAAGTGTGATTTATTCGAAATCGAGGCACCTCGCGGAACTTACTAAGTGGGCAAAAAGGAATTCCTAATACCTTACAGAGATAGGAAAAAAGTCGTGCGTCGCTTGCGGATTACTGTGAATTCCAGGAAAGTGCTTCGATTGCCACAATTCCTTCAGATTCGAATAATTCAGATAATTGCGCACACGTTTTCTCCATAATGGTGGTCGATCTGATCATTCAAGAAAATAGCAGGCGCAGGAAAATTAATTTTGCTGATGATTTCACCATCCTCTTCTCAGTATTCCTCACTGCATAGTGCAGAATGTAGCCAGATTGCGATGTGTTCTGGTATGTGTGAAATAATCTCACATCATGCACGACATTCACTCACTGGCTCTGGACGTTCAAACCCAGCTGACATCTTATTGTTTGCCATTTCCAATAGTGGGTGATCTGCGAATTTTCCATTCGAGAAGGAGCATTAGTTGTCTAATTCTGTGTCATTTCGATGTTAAGGACAGATACGCAACTTCCAATCTAGAAACCGAAGCGCGCGAAGATGAATCTAATTTTGTGGTAATTTGTGAATAATCGCAGTTTATTGATTGGTAGCTCCGAATAATTGCAACTTATTCATTGATTTGTAATGTGGAAGGTATTTTATTGACTGCTTTTCCTGCAACACCGTCATCACTCACAATCGCAAGAAAAACATCCCACCTTCAGAGTTTTAGTTAAGGTTATTAAACGTATATTCTACAACAACCGATTGCCTTCAAGATTCTTATCAGGAAGTATTTGGTGCATAACCTATTCAGTATCTCTGTATTACAATACTCGAGAACTTCTAAAACTTTACTTCATGTTATGCTATCCAGGTTCGTGTGATTATTCATTCACTCGTTCTAAAAATTGACTTTTCACTATAATTGTGATGCATGAACATAAGTTCAGGGCTGCAGAAGCGATTGATTTCTATTCGCTTCCGCCTAAACTTCCGCTTCCAATTATTGGAGACCGGACATGGTCTACACACCTCCCTATTTCGAGTCTCTTTTTCTTCTTTTTCCACTTTTTTACGAGTAATAGGTTCTGAACGTTAACACTTCGCAGTCTTCACGAACTTTCTGTCGAAACCCTAGCTGACTTGTATGCGTTTTTTGACTTGCCAGAAAGTCAAATATTTTTCAAATTTACTGAAAATTTTGACCTTTGGAAAATTGTGAAATATAAACGCCATTTTTTCCCAACACGCGTGTAGTATAAAAGGACAAATTAAATTTAAAAAATTAAAATTAACTAATTAAATTAAACATATTAAACAACCAAGAGAGTGTTTGAGAATGTTACAATGAAATTGTCTCAAGCAAGACACACCAAAGTTGTCATTGATAAGATGATACCACAGAATTAGATTCATCTGCGCGCGCTTCGGTTTCCTAGAAAGGAAGAATTGTATGCAACCTTAATGTCGAAATGGCACATCAACTTGCTCCTTCTCGAATGGATAATTCATGTATGGCTTGCTTATTGGAAATGGCAAACAATAAGCTGTCAGCAGAGGACAGTAGAGCCAGTGAGAGATGCGTGCGTGCTGTGATATCACTTCGTACACACCAAAACACACATCCCTGCCTTGGCTTCCAATCAATGTATGCACTATACAGTGAGCAATGCCGAGGAGAGGATCATCAAGTGAACTTATTTTCGTACGCCTGCTACTTTCTTTAATAATGATCGGAAGGATCAACATTATGGAGGAAACTTGTGGGCAATGATCTGAAGTCTTCGAATCTGAAGGAATTTTGGCAATCGAAGCACTTCGCTGGAACTCACATTAATCCGCACGACTTTTTTTCCTATCTCTGTAAGGTATTAGGAATTCCTTTTTGCCCACCTAATAGGTTCCTCTATGTGCCGTCAGTTTCGTATTAATCACACTTCTAGCAAACCGAAGCAGATAAACAAAATATTTAATTCTGTGGATGATACTGACGTTTTCTGATTTCGAATGTCAGTATTCTGAGATAATACACCTTCGTTTTCATCATACTGAGAAAATTAGAAGTAACTACATTTGGTAATACAGGTGCCAATTTGTAATTAGGTGTAATAGGGTAAGTAAGCACTGAATATGACAACTAATGCTTAACTCATGTCAAGACTTAAGGTTAAAAGTCAGACGTGCCTGGCCTCGCCCTGACACGCGAATTGCTCATGATACTTTCATGAAAGTATCGTGATACTTTCGGAAGCGGAAGCTATCGTCGGGCATTCGCTTCCGCTTCCGCTCCCACACTCCTGCTTAAGTCAACTAAGTTAATTTATCAATGTTCACATCCAATTGAGAACATGGCTATATGCATTTCATATAGGCTTAATAAGTCTACTCAAGTCACTATCCAAATTGATAATAAGCTATTATGCGACTTGCAAAGTATTAGGGTATATGAATTCTAATTCGTTGCAGTGAAATATTAAAGGAAAATAGAAAAATCAAGAATTAGTCAATTCAAAATTTAAATGGCAATGATCAATAATTGCATTTATTGCTTGCTTCCTGTTGCAAGGATTTCATCTTTTCGATCATTCAATCATTTCGTTCGGCTTGGCCTAACGTAATTGCAATTAATTTTTGATCACCCTGCTCGTTTAGGATCTACCGAACTAGTATTCCTGAAAAAATCGGGGAAACAGATGTATCGTCAATGAAATAAGTAGCGGATATTTTTGTACAATGCATGTGATTCTTAAAGATTTTTCAATCAACAAGTAATTCACTTCTGCGATGCGATGATATACTCGTACACGTGCTACTTTATCTACAAGATTTCTGCTTTCGGTAAGATTGATGGGTCTCTTTAGTCAGTCCATCTGATTCTTTAGAAAGAGAATTATCGGTTTTGCGAGGAAAATGTATTTCAAATTCCAGATAAGTCCTTGAAGTTATTGTAAAATGTAGATTTTCTTTCTTCAATTTTCCCGTTTATCATATCATGCATATCGCAATTTTTGTTAAAATGCAGGGTTCTGCATGATGCTTGAAACATCAGTTGATACGTTATTAGATAGCCATTACGAGTAGTAAATCAAGTCCTTTTTTGGATGTGTTTTTGTAATCGAACAAAATTCTTGTATCCTTAAATCTTTCAAGAAAAAACAAACATCGTGTGTCACCAAGTTTGAAGTCAAGGTCTATGCGTTAACTTTCGCACAGATTTCTTGACATCAGATATTCGCAAGAAGCCTTCAAACTAACAAACATGCACGCAATATCCTAGTTTGTTTGCTGCTTTCAAATATATTCAAGGTTTGGCTGCAATGCAATCTAATTGTTCTCTCGCTGCTCTTGATAATGTCCTGTAATGTAAAGGTCAACCATACTTGGGACTCGATTTTGCAGCAAGTATTGGAAATATTTGCGTTTCATAATTAGTAAGTGATCGATTCTTGCGCTGAATTTTTACAATATTTAGATATTCAATGACATTTAGCTATGAGAGGGCTACGCCTTTGCAAATATCGAATTAATTGCTTGCGCAGTCGTTGCGTGATTCTTCCTTCTATATGTTCAAAACCTTCGGTAAAATTGCTCCTTCTCTTCATGCTGTCATATTGTCTTCTGCTTTGATATCCTAATCGAGAAGGAGGGAACGACGACAGATCCTTCAACAGCATTATGCTCATTTTCAAAATAAGATGCTGACGGTGTAGATGATGAATCGCTAATCCATTGAAAAAATTTTCATCTTTGTCCTATTAAATACATTCAGCAAAAGTAAAAATAGAAAATGAGGAGTAAATGCTTCAATTCTCTCTGTATTTGTACCTTTCTTGAATAGCTGAAGTCACGGATATGCAGAGTCACTATTTTTGGGGTCCGTTTAGTTACTGCGTAGATGTTCTGAAGTTAATATTTTAGGTTAAAAACATGACCTGCTTTGAAAACATAGACATGTATTTTTGGTTCCAGATACACGTACATGAAAGGAGCATATTTGCATTGTTTTTTTTCTTTTCTAGAGTTATCAATTAATTAAAGATTTACTCATACCAGATAATAAATATTGGTTTTATCTGATAACATGCTGCCAGCTTTTATAACTGGCCTCAGTTTGATGAATTTGACGGTTACTCATTGAACATTATTGCAATCACGTTCATGATGTACAGTTTTGTACATGGATGTAGGCTACGCATTAACTCAATTACCGCAGATTGCATTTTCCTTAATGAGCAAGGTTTTTGATATCAATTGAGCAGCTGAATTGTCAAAGAGACTAAAAAAATTAAAGAATATTTAAATGTGGCTGTATAGCCGTGTTTTTTGCATTGTTTCAGTCATGGCTTTATGAGTGTATTTACACTTCACTTCTCGTTTTACGTCCTTGTCCCGTCGTTTGAGGCTGGACGGAGCTTGATGGCTCGTTTCCACTGTTCTCGATCTTGGGCAAGATATTCGCTGATATTGAGGGCATCCAGGTCTTCTTGAATGCAGCTGCTCCATGTCTTCTTTGGTCTTCCAATTGGACGCTTTCCCTCCACTCTCCCGATGACTTTCTCTTTCGCTCAAGAGTGTATTTTGAAAACCATGCTTTTACAGGTGGTTTTAAAGTCGCTTTTATTGAAGCGTTACTTTTTCATGTCGTATTTTTTGACATGTGCGTTCGTTGTGTATGTCATGGTCTCCTTCATGCTTTTTTACACCGAGACTATTTTGATAATAATGCTTTTGTTTACCTATCACTTGTTAGAGAAGCGGATGTGAAGACCTAGAATACCAACAAGGCATTGTATTGCTGACAGCAAAAGAACTAACTTAATATCAACAGTCGACATGGTAAGCTTGCAAATAGCATGTTATCAGCATTGCAAGTAGGGCAGCAAATGGCTTGTCTCTTGCAAAAAACGCGGCATTGTTCTGTGCTCACGACTTGGAGGAGATGATGATCAACATAGTCATATGATGCTAGATATAAGGATCAGCGAATAGGATTCCATCTCCTTCTTCGGATTAAGGCTTCCCAAGTCTCGTGGTAATCGCACATTCAGGCAGCTCAGCGCGTTGGTAATTTCTATCGTGCCACCATCCACGACCGCTTAACATACGAAGATTCATAGAAAATAACTCGCAGATACTAGATACATAGAGCATAGAAACTTGTCGACCGCTTAAACATACATAGGTACTTCTTTTCTTTCCCCCCACATATTCAAGTTTTCCAAAATCATCAAATTTCGCCAAAGTTAGTCACATTGGGTTTAGAATAGACTTGATCTGTCACTGAGTGACACTACAACACGGCTGAGAAGTCTTACTTGAACCCTGGGATGAAGGATTGGTCCTTTGGATACTCAATTAGAATACAAGGTACAGCTGTGATCATGAACTTGGTGTGATTGTTGTCTACATAACAGACAAATGACGAGCAGTTGTCTAATTCTGAGGCTGTAAATGTTCGGTTAATGATCAAGGTTAATGATCAGCTGTGATCAAGGTTGGATCTTGGATCTTGGGTCTTGGGTGATCTTGGGGTGCCGAACCAAGATCTTGGGTGACACCCAAAATTTAAAACACAAGATTAAAATATATATAGTGTAAAAAAATACAAGTGTAATACATACTTGTAGGCCTATGTAGAATTTACCCGGAAAATCAAAAAAGTCGTAGTCCTTGAAATCAGTATGTTAGCACCTGCAACCAAATCAGAGAATCTAACATTTTGAGTACTTTACAATATTTGGCCTAAATGTGTATTTGCCTACACTTGATTATTGTAGTCGTTTTGAGTCAAAATTATATCTACACATGGTAATCAAACATATGCCTATGTTTTACACCATCTAATAATAATTAGCCTAATTATCATTTTTGTATAGGTTACCGTCATTATATTTATAAAACCGTTAATATTATTTAGACCTACACTGTACTTCATTTATGGTGCATATGTAAAAACTGAGAAATGATAAAGGCTTAATACAATGCTAAGCTTTTTATCATTTGCTTTTATTAGCATAAACATTTAAAGCCTTGTAAAATAGGTCAAGTTCTGACAGAAAACTATAATAATACATTGATGAAGTATAGATATACCGTAAGCTGTTTAACTATAGCTATATACTAAATAGCTATAACTGTAGCTATATAACTGTTTTAAGAATGAATTGATATTTGTATTAATTTCAATATATTAAAATGATAGGCTCACAAATGTAGGCCCATATACTATGTATAGAAGGAGGTATACTAAGAAGATCATGATTACAAAACACGAATCTATTGTATCATCTGACACTTCACTGCAATCGTTAAAACAAGAATTTAACGAGTTCTTTATAAAAATACCAACGTATTCTACAAAAGAATCTTTCGAGTTATGTACAATCATCACTCCACGTACTGTATACTCTTGTTTGACACCGTGTTTAATAACCAAATATATTCGAAATAAGATAGGCCTGTAGAATTATCAGATATTTGGCTATCAATATTAAATCAAAGCTGAATATCCGCCGAATATTGTAAGCCAATTACGAATATCAAGCCAAGACGATGGATAAATATGCTAATAGAAAAGTATGCTTCGCATCAACAAAATAAATTTCAAAGTATGTCTTCAAGAATTGCCAGTTGTACATCTTTTACTGAAATCTGGTCAATCTTGGGTCAAATCTTGGGTGACACCCAAGATTATACCCAAGATCAATCTTGGTCTTGGGTCTTGGGGTGTACCCCAAGATTAGACCCAACCTTGCTGTGATCATGAACTTTGTGGACTTGTTGTCTACAGATTATGACAATCAGTTTTCCAGTTCTGAGGCTGTAAATATTCTGCAAGCTCATTTTACACTCTCAACGCTTTTGCGACAGTATAATGAGACTGCCCTTAGGAGCTAGAGAAGATTGTGCAGCGAGAGACGATGCAACACTCTTGGGTGTTAACAACAACAAAAATGTAGTATGGGCACTGGCTTGGACCATGTGGGTTTTATGTATTCGGCTCATAAAGACTGTTTATCGTCGGTTTTCATTTCTTATGTGATTGATTCATCAAGACAGGAAGTAAAAATGGACCATGTCCGCATCGGATGTAGTGGTTGTAGCAAACAGTTTTTCATTTGCTTAATGTGAAAAGTCATTCTCATGAATCCTTTTATTCAATTTCTGTACTGGACACTAATTGACAAATATTGCATTGAAACGGTCATTCGTCTGCACCACATTACTCATGTGTCCAATTCTTGCATTTGGTGCACAAGTCAATCGCCACATACATGTAGTGTAAGCTTGCAAACAACATATTGTAGATTCAGTCTTGAAACTGAATAGGCCAATATGAATATCAATTGTAAGCAGAAAGGAAACAATACTCAATAGACAACTGACCCATTCCGAGCCTGTAAGACCGAGCTGAACTGATTCTTAATCTCAGAATCAGCTAGGTGTTCGAGATGACAAATTTTCGCATTTAAATATTGGATGCGAACAGCTTGAACTTGAACAATTTTAATAACCTCGAACAATTCACATGCTACTAAGTACTTATCATACCTAATATTGTTACTTAAAAGCACCCGTTGACTTATATAAATATAGGCTATGTTATTGTTAATGGGAGTGGATCTTACGTGTGAAGATAATTATAATCGTCACATTACGAAATGACGTTGCACATTACGTGACTTTCGGGTTTTGTGAATGCTGATGTGTGGTCAGTTTTCATAGCTACCGAAGAGAGCGGATTGATGCGTAATCGGCTATTATAATGTGTTCGTAGTACTCTCCTTGCTGAAGACTTTATTCGGAATAATGACTTTATTGTCTTAATTTCATGGATATTGTGATGTGATTGTGCACATTCAGTCAACGTATGTGAATATACGCCTTTCGCAACATTCACCTTACCTAATCATATCATATAAGCTGACTTGTGCAACTGGAAAAGTTGAGTAACCAAAACCAGTTTCCGTTTATCTTTACATGCATGTTGCAAAGAGAATGCAGTTCATATCCAGTGAAAAACGACCAGAACTGAAATAAACCGTTAATCCTGCCAATCCTCTGCATTTCAGATGTTGCTTAATTTCAAGCTTTCAAAGCATTTCGTTGTTCATTGGAATAATGTCTTTGAATTGATGTCTTCCAACTTTCATTTTATTCATAGTCACCACAACATTGATGCATCATTCTTCCGTACTTTACGATTCATCTCCATCAATACTTCGGCCTTCTTCGATGTTGCACTTAGCAGTAGCTGTTATAATAGATATTCAATACAACGTTTTTGTGACAGAAACGCACAGGTAATTAATCTTATCATCGAATTAATTACCTTGGAAAGTTCTAGTTCTTTAACGGCTACTTAAGGTTACAGGTGGCTGATGGCGATTCACGGGAGGTTATTATATTTGAATCGTTCAAGCGAAAAGCAAAGGCACTCCCTATTCTTATAATCGTCTGCATCCTGTATGATAAAATATTTACAATTTTTTACTTGTTCACAGGTATGGATTGACAGAGGGCTTTGTTTTTGTCACATGTCCAATAGAATGTGACCGAATTAATGTTTTTTCGGTAGCAACAATGAATTTGATGAACTTAAAAGTCACAGAGGAGCATTAACTTCGTTTGAGTGAAATGGAGTGAAGAAGTCTTATTATTCTAAGAAGTCATTATTCTTGTGTTCCTTTTTTAATAGTAATTTGCACTACAGGGACATGTAAGATTGATATTTTTCTCTTTTCTTGCTTCCGCCAGGCAAATCGTGTTACTGTCTGTTCGCTTGTTCAAAGTTGACTTCGAACTTGATGGCCCAATTGCAACATACATTCTATGAGGCCTCATGTTTTCGATTGTCATGTCCAGATCGTAGGTTTGCTTCCGATGAAGCGCGCGCTTAGTAACACCGATCTAAATACAAAACAAATGAATATCAAGGCGATTTCAATAAAACTTAGTGGCATTTTTCACTGAAAACAAAATTAAACGTGTTCCTATCTTATGAGAAATAATGCAGTCCATGAATTCATATTGCTAAATTTACTCCGAATGTGCGTTTATTGCAGATTAACATCAACCATTAAAATTAATTTAATAAAATGACGATGATCACAATTGCAGCTAAAGTACAACGTCTTGGTGTAATTTTTCTCTTAAAACAAAATAAAAAAGTCCTTATTTTGCTCATGGTCTGCTTCGCTATTACCTTCAAATCTCTAGGTGCATGTTGCACACCTTCAATGGCAATTTTCTGGAAACTGCACTGAATTGATAAAATAGAAAATCAAAAAGTAATAAAAATTGATTTTCTAAACGGCTTCCAACGGGTTTCTCAATTTTGTCCCATTTTAACTCCGCTTATATATAATGTGAATATTGCGTCAGTGTTCAACTTTTGGAAAGAAATTAAGCATCAACATGCGACGAAATGTGACATTTACTCCCATCGGTATGTGACAGAATGTGACAAATCTCGAAAGTCAAAGTATTCCAAAATGTGGCGTCCCACCCCTGATGCTATCCAAGAGAGCATTATTCAATTCGCTCTCAATTCAATTCAAACTTTAAATTTTTGTATCATGAAGATGAAGCTTCTTGACAATCACGACTATATCATAATATAATCTATGCATTTTCCTGATGTTGTGAAAAAATGGCAAAAATTGATGATGATTCAAGTGCATGATAAATCACTCTAGGCCACGAAATCTGAATTCTCGCGATCTCAGTATTTCTAAATCTCAAATTGAAAGCTGCATATCCTACCGTTACCCCTCTTGCTAAAATATAGGCTACTTCAGCATTCTAGGGGCCAGCGTTCCTTCCTAGAGATTTTTCGGCCTCCGCTGTCATTGCAGCATCAGAGAGTAAGACTGCTTGAAGCTGAGAAATGCAGAGATGGTGACCGTCTTGCATAGTAATTGCAGTGATATTATTTCGGATCTTTCTACCGTACCTGATGTTTCCACGGATTATATTTTTGTATGTATTTCATTATTTTTTTTACCTTTTTTCACAGATATTTGTAGTTTCAGTTTTCATCTGGTTTTGAAGAATTGTAATAACACAGAACACAGCATCAACTGTTTACCGTCCTACATGCAAGTGCAGTGTGTTACATCGGAGTCCCATGCAAATACAATTAGCAAACAAAGTTCCACGTGTAGACAAATCATCTTTATGCTGAGAAAATTATGACAGGCCAGACAGAGCAACCGAATTCATGTCTCAAAAACAACAAGAGCTCTCATAGCATCAGTCATCGCTATTATGTGCGTGATTTGACGACTGGAATCTTCCTGTAAATAGGAAACTATCCTCTGTACGTCATATCAGATCATATCCCTACTTTGGCTCGTATACAAATGTTCCCTCTTCTGTATAATTCCTGCATCGTGTTCAATTTTGATAATATTTTTTTACTTTTGTCTGTAGAACAACCGCTTTCAATTCTTTTTGTGATAACCTGTCTCTGTGCTGTTTCCTTGTAGCCTTCTGACCTGTGATGCTATTAGACTGGGGGATTGATTCTAAGCATTCAAACATGATAATCAAATTCTAACTGCAGATTCTGAATCAGACGACAACAGTTTCGGACAAATCTCATTTTTGACGACGCAAATGACTCCATTTTCACAGAATCTACGTAAAGAGACCGTAGTTTGCCCACGGTCATCATTTGTACCTGAAAACTCCATATGTTGGTCTATCACATGTGTGTGAGAGAAGCCAGCCACCCATGACCTGAACTGTTTTTTTCTATTCAGGTATATTAGCACCATCAACCCAGTGATGCGAACTGTTGTTTTGACAAAGCTCTGTCAATTGTGGTTAACGGAAATGAATATTACATGATGGAATGAAGATCTATTATTTTGTGACGAAGTAAGCGATTCGGTTGAAGTGAACTGTTAGATTTCCTGATTGCAGTTTGTGAGACATCTACCAGTCCATCTAAACCAAATGATAACTATTTGATTTATTGAGATAATCAGCTTTTTCTACAGTCTACTAAGCAAGATATTCACGCGTGTGATCTTTGTAGTATCTTCGGTTGAAAGTTGACAATGAACATAACAAAAAGGGCATCAGTAGAATGTGATGTGTGGAGGTTTCAATGATAGTGGAAACGTAGGAGCCTTATACTCACTTATCTCAGTCTGTTACCTCTGTGGTTCACCTCAACTTTCCAAAGATAAAATGAAAAATAGCACTGGCTAATTTGAACATAGTCATCTGCATAGCATATGTTCAAATTACAACTTCCTAGCTTGTAAATTCTACCTTCCTTCTTTCCCCTGACGCGGCTTGAGAAAGCGAAATATTGAGAATATAAAATCAAATCACATCAACAGCATTGGCTATTTTCCATTTTATCACTAATCATGCTGTTAAAGCGGAACTACTCAATTTTCCAAAGATTGTTTACCTATCGCAGTAAGAATTGTTTTATTAGGAACTTGTTTTTTCCGCTTGAACTAATAATTTCTATTGTCTCTGTGCGACAATAAATGGAATTGTTGTTGATTAAATAGTTTTTGCATAATTATATCGGCCTATAAGCTGATAAAAGGGTAGTTTTTGACTTTAATTTTTTCTGGCTTTCTCAATAATGGAATCGACTGAATTTCATACCTCCTGCTTTTAGGAATATCTCAATAGCGGCTACTTATTCATGAAAGTGGCAACTAATGCATATATCCCAATTAAATTCATGGATGAACACCCTATTAATTATTGCAATCATTAATTCCATGCTTAATACCGATGCTGCGTAAAAAAGCAGAGAATCACAACATGAATCACAGATGCTTGTGGGTAGAAGGCTTCAATTTGTTATTTGACATATTGAGTTACACGTATATTATCACCTTTTTAACAAGACTTCATGATGTGATAATGTTGTGCTTTGCTGACAGAATGAATACTCAAAACTGGTCGGCAAAACTTAGTTTCTACTTAGATAAAAATTCATTTTGCCAAAAACTGTTGAAGGAGTTGCTAAAGTCAACCTGTCAACTATATATCTATATTGAATTATCTTCTGTGCTTGATATATCAAATACAAACATTGGCATCACATAGAGGAACCTATCTGTATATAGTTATAGTTAATGAAACTTGAAGCTGCTATAACTCATACCTAGGAAGCAATGAAATCTCATAATAAATGGCAGGTATAATTAAACCGCTTATTTTAATGACTTGAATATCACGATTTGTGATAGCAAAATTACTTGTCGATTAGTTCAGGGTCTTCTCATCCAGGGTGTGGGAGAGTACGTGTCGGTACTTATGGATTACCTCCCCCTCCAAACATTTTTAAATTTGTGTAATATCGGAAAAAATAAATCAATCGTCATAAAACTTCAGGTGCACATAGTTGAAGATATTCTCTGCCCATGCAGCAAAAGTTGTGCAAATTGGACAAGAGCTTTTTGAATTAGAGATGACAGCGATGTCAGCATTTTGGTATTTTAGTGTAAGGGATGTGGCCTGTCATTATCACTTCACGAGTTGCCGCGAAATAACTCTGCTCACCTAGTGCTAACTGACAGAGGTCAGACTCAGTCAGATCAAGCTGCTGACATCGCTGCACTTGACGCTATCGTCTCTAATTCACAAATTACTTGTCCGATTTGCATAAATTTTGGTACGCAGTTCAAAAAAATCCTCACCTGCACCTAAAGTTTTGTGACGCTTGAATAACTTTTGCGGATTTTGGAATAATTGGAAACAGTCCATAAGTGCTCTGGTGACTACTTTGCTGGGAGACGGAAGTAGCCGCTTTTGGTCTTGTCGTCGGCCATAACTCAACGTTGTGATTTGACTTCTCTCTTTTTTTCAGACTACATATATGGTTAAAGGTATCATGCTCATATTGCTATAGCTGATCCGCAAATTCACTGTGTATAAAACGATTTTCATTTATTTCAAATATACTTGTACATCTGCAGTACTTACCTTACCTTGCTTCGCGGGGAGGCGGAGGCTGTATTGGAAAATCCGCCACCACAGACCTGAGGAGGCGGCCTTTTTGTCTGAGACGGAGGCGGGATTTTGATATAAGTTGTAGGCGAAGGTTGTATTGGAAACAAAGTCCTGCTCAGGCCAGCGTAGACGCAGTCATAGGTGGAGATGGTTTTTGTGTAGGTTGGAGACAGCTTTTGGAAAAGACGCCTCAGCAGCCATGTTGAGCATTTCACGAAGTTGACCTATAAATCTGACGCCATTATTCCAAGAGCAAAATGCAGCCTCGAAGCAGACTTCACCGCTTGGAGCTTATGCTTCTTTTACATTATGCCTTGTCGAAAAGGTTTATTATCCGCGGTTTGCGACCGTCCTCCGGCTAATTATCAAGCGGCACTTTCGTGATCGAACTTCCTCTTCACTGTTCTGTTGCAGTTCCACATTTATGTCGCACTTGAAGATGTGACATATCCAACGTATTCACAGCAAGTAGGCGTCAGGTAGCTCAAGGGTCCGAACCCATCGGTAATACATAGGAAACTCTCCTTCTATGTAGACTGCCTGGAGTCTCAATTCTCAAGACTCAATTTCGCGACATCGAATATTCTGAGGGCTTTTACTTTTTGTATTTGATTAATGAGACTTATTCAATTTTATCGACAATGCCGACATCAATAATCACGTTTAAAAAAATAAATATATGTATAATGGCAATGGCTAAATGTGATACAGATATTTGACTAAAACGTCTCATTTGTTTACTGTGTGAAAAAAGAAGTGTTGACTAAGTCAGTAGCCAGTTTAGAGTTTAGAAAATAAAGTCAATTTCCTTTTCATTTCTCAGTTGGATATTGACGTAATTGTTTGCATCCATGACACACAAACATCATAATTTATCGTTTAGACGAAAATGTGAAACTTGAAAATTCAGGAAATGAAATGCTGCTTCTGAAGTCTACTTGTGAACGACTCAGCGCTTGAATCGGTCATAAATCGATGCATGCAACAGCAGCAGTGTAGCAGTGAAAGCTAGGTTTGTCGCCAGTATCAATGTTTCGAGATTCTTCCGAAATGATAGATTTAATGACTAAAAATGGAATAGATTGATAGCTCTTGGAGGTCAGTCTGCAATTTTGTTTTGTCTGCAATGGGAATAATATGACAATTGGAAAAACTACTATGGTGAAATAGCGATCTTGACTTGATAATTATAACGATCAGCATGATTAAGTGACATGTAGTCATGTCAGTGACAAATCCCTGCGGGGTTTTAGTTCAAGAGCTGGTGGAAGGGGATTCTAAGTAATTCCTTCCATTTTTTGGTGTTTGAATAACTGATTGATTCCACGTTCATAAATAATACATTTGTTATGAGTTATGCTTTGACACATGATCCTTCATCTTGTTACTATAAATAGAATTTCAAAATTTGAATTTTTGATTTTGTCATAGAAAATTGCGTCATTTTTTTAAAATCGAAGTTACAAAATACCACATGTCTTACTTTCAAAAAAAAAAATTTAGTTTTGGAAAACTTTGAATTTGAAACTCATATTTTGAATCTATTTGGTTTGAAATGTATGCCAATGTATATCCTAGTTAATTTAAGTTTCATTTAGATAAATATAAATTGATTATTGGTGATTGGAATCAACGCGAAAGTCAAATGAATTTTTCATTCAAGAATAGTACTTTCCAAAACAGCTTTCAAAATTGACCTTGCAGGTGTTCAAAAGTCTCCAAACTTTAGCAGATGATTCAAAATGCATGAAAATTTAGTTGAATAATTTTTCTTGATACTGAAAGTCTGTAGGAAGGGCATCCGGAGTCACAAGGTTCCATTTAAAGTCTGTCAGCACCTTTCGGTTACAGTTTGTACCGTCAACCCATTAGTATAATGTGTCGAACATTATCTTTTGAGTTAACACTTCAATCGATCCATGTTGAGAACAATCCAAAACAGAAACCTACGATCCATGTTCAGAAATGGTCACTAATGCTGACATCGCACGGTATTTTTTTAATCAATTATTCAGTTTCTCCAACTCTACAAACTCTTGTGAACTTTGTAGAATTAAAAATACACATGCACGAAATTGGTCTTTTACAAGATTTCCGTTTTCCCTTGCTTTTTGAGCTAGCTCAAAGGATCTCAGAGCAGTGAGGTCACTGCTTCTCATTTGCCACTTTGGTGCATACTGTGCAAACTTACTTGTACATACAGTGAACATACTTGTGTACAGTCGGTTTCATATTATTGCTAACACCTCTGAAAAGGTAGTGATTTTTATCTTAATCTTTTGATTTTCATCAAATAAAAGGTGGGAGCTCCGCGTACTTTTTCAATATTATGAAGGAGTAACATCAAAGTTCAAAACCTATTAAAAGGGAGGTGTGACCACCCCATGATCAGATTGCAGCCTGGATTCATGGTGGCATGACATGAATATTTTGTTTGTATGTTTCTGATATTGAACAAACTTCGTGCCACCATTCGATCGATTGTCTCATGAATCAGTGATGTCTTACTAGAAGCGTTGATAGCTGATAATCTTCGTTTCTGAACACCCCAACGCGTTTCAATTGAGTTGAGACTGCTTCAGGAAAGTCCTGCAAATCTATGAAGAATGACAGAGATCCCCATTATGCATGCACTCTCGATTCTGCCTACATTAGGCCGCTGTCAAGCAGAATAAGGCGTCTTTCATCTTTCATGTCATTCGCCTTTTTGCACATTCTTCATAAGGAGTTATGAGACGATTTTCATCTGCTATCTTCCGCCTTCCATGGTCCATCTTTCACGGACCGCAGTCTGCGGAAATCCATTCCGATATATTCATCGCTATTTTCTACTATTGATCGTTGCTATGACTACTGTCCTGATTAAAAGTCTAAATTTCGACCCCTCCAATAAGTATTCCTCATCTTTGTCCTCGTCCGCGACCAAAGACCAGTTTTCTGATACATTGCCTCTCTTCGCAAATCACAGCGAATATATATACTATATAACTAGCATATCTGTGAAAATTGTGTACTGGAAAAACGGTACTGGTTGTGTACCGTGCATCAAAAAGTCTGAAATAGAAATTCGCAATCGTGTCCATCGGTTTAACAAGATTCTTAAAGATTCCAAAATTGTTATTGTTTTTAGGACTACCAAAACTTCGAACATCTTTCATAGAAAGGACAGTATGCCTATTGGTCTCTCCTCAAATGTCATTTACAAATTTTCTTGTGAACGGTGTCCAAAGTGTTACATTGGTGAGACCACTAGGCAGTTGCAAACCTAGAATTAGCGAACATATCAAAGGTATTCCCCTGCCAACTGAAATCACCTTCCATAATCATATGAACGATAATTCAACTTTCTCTGTCATTGAATAACGAATAATACTCGCATCGCAGAATCTGTACTCATTGCCGCTACTGACAGGTGTTTATTGTTAAATAGCAATACTACTTCAGTACCATTGTTTTTACGTTAGTAACTTCTTAGCTTTCTATTGGACAAAATTTCTTTTTGATAACTTATTGATTTTGACATGTGCTTTTATATTTAAACCACTGATGAAGAAGACATTGTCTTTGAAATTGCAATTTGGTAAATGCAGTAAAATGATAGAATGAAGCGAAGTTCTACGAATAGTACTAACTGTACAGAGACCTGAACGCAGTCCTACCTTTGCATATGAGACGGCCTTCGCAGTTATCACCCAGTTTGCTTAAATAAACTGTACTGAGAGCGATGATACCTCCATAATTGGACAGACTTGAACCAGACATTCTACATCTCCATACTGAAGCGCGACTTTACAAGCTCAACTACGGCACTTCCTAAGGAACTTCATCATTCTCAACAATTCTCACTTTAATACATGATGAATACTTAGTACATACCGGTACATCAAAACGGTATATTATATCCAAAATGGTGAACAATCACGATAGGTTCATCAATTGTGTTTTTATTCGATATTGTTAAAGAAATGGGAGAACTGAGGAGGGAAAGGACTATAATTTTCCGCAATTTCCGTAGATCAGCCGAAACTTTTGTTGGTCCTGGTGATTCCACCAAAATTGTAATAAAAATAAAGTAGGTAGGGTTATCATTTTATCAAGATATATTGAAAGTTTATAAATAGTATGGAAATAAAGATTTGTTAATTTCCTGCAATTTATTCCTTGCTGTTTGCAGTTTATCAGACATTCTAATAGCTTTTGTCCGAATAAATAGTTCCATTTTCTAACACATGAAAATTTGTTAAAAGCAGGCTGATAATGAACCACTAGTAGAATGTGGCATAAGATGAACTTCTGTCATCATATCACCATCAAAAACCATGAAATATATCGAAAAACATGTTCATTACCCTCATAATCGAAAATAGTATATTTTTCCTCTACCAAGAAATCAGTGATGAAACATTTTGATCATATCAATAGTTTCTCTAAGTGGATCATTGGTAATGCAAATAACTGCATGTGAGCTATAATCGATATCTTAGTGTCTTTTCTGCTGCATCGTGATATAGAGGCAATATTGATGAGACTGAAGATTTCGATCAGACTTCGTGGCCAAGGATCATTACTAGGGCTAATTATAGTCCTTGGTGGGGTGTCTTTTTCACCTAATTCACCCGCATCAATTTTGTGGCGAAAGAAGCCTCTTTCCAGTACTTTTGTTTCTTCATACGACATAGATTCTGGACATTTTATTGATTTTGATCATTGTAAAGTTTTGTCGCGTTGTAGTAACCTAACTGTCAGACGAGTTTTAGAATATGCCTTTATTAAGTCCAGTCAATATAATGCATTGAATCATCACGATGGTTTTTATCGACATGATGTACTTATCGCAAACAGACTTGTAAATAGCGTTCATGTCCCATAACTGATGTAGCTTTGCATTCTGTCCACGTTCTGTCCATTCCACTTTTGCACTTTATGTAGCATCATCCGAAACGTCGTGACTTTGACCTTTTTTAAAAAAATTTCAATACATCTTCTAATTCAGTGCGGTATTTTTTATTATAAGTTACATATCCGAAGTACATTTTTGAACGCATCCATCATCTACACATTTATTTTTCTGTCATACAAACACTTGAAAGCTGTGGCATACTGGACTCGTATAACTCTATGCTCGAGCGTGTGTAATGAATTTATGGGGAAATGCAGGCATGGATGGCTAAATCCGAATCCCTTTGATGTCATCTTGCATGACATTGCTGCATTTTGGCACCATATTTGACTATCAAACTGTCAGTTGTGTTCGAATTTTCGCGCTAATTCAGTTTTTTCGTTCTATAATATGTTGAAACAAGTCTATGATTGAAAACTAATATCTAAAGACGCATTAAATACTTTTTCGATATCGATAACAACTTCTTTGCCGATATCTTAAGACAATGGGTTTGAATTGAGTGAGCAAAAAGTGGAAAAGATTCATGTAACTTTGTTTATAAAGGGCCATTGAACTACACTGCATGATTTGTTAAACACAATGGCCCTGAAGTACAATCATCTTGCAATCGATTGTGAAACGATTTGATTACATATTAACGTGTTTAATGTTTACTATTAACACCGCACATGTCTCACTTGACATTGACTTCAATGTCAATGATATCTACTATTTCGTCAGTGACGTCACTCTAAAGAAAGCGATTTGCCGCTTTCCAATCAACTGATAGGCGCTCTGCACATCTGATTGGAAGTTGCTCACTGCACGAAATATTCATAATCCTGTACTTCTGACCGCCACCTACCTTTCTTCACAGAATTCGTCGCGACTGCCAACAATGCTTCAGCCGAGTAAACCTGCCCCAGACTTCGAAGGCACTGCAGTTATGCCTGATGGAGACTTCAAGACTATCAAACTGTCAGACTACAAAGGGAAATATCTCGTGCTCTTCTTCTATCCACTAGACTTGTAAGTAGAACCGTTGTTTTCTTCCTAGAATTTATGTCGTAAGTTTTATGCTTTGTTAAGCATTAGCGGAAGTTACCAAGCATAAGTGAACGCAACAGCATAATCAAAAATGCATTCTCCTTATTAACAATAAGCGGAGATTAACATCAGAGTTACATAAGATGTTCCGAGACAGAAAGTAGTTGGTAAGGAAAAGTAATGCAATCCTGTCCCACAATAGCATACAGTCGCAATACTTAAAGTGTACTAGTCTGCGATGTCAGTAAATAGTCTGTTTTTTACTCAAGGGTTTTCAATCAATAAATATTTCATTGGAAAGGAAACCAATGATGTTTCTTGCATTTTGACGATGTTCTACCCTAAAATTGTGAAGCATATTCGAACTTTGAATCAAACTTATGAAGTAGAAACATGAGCAAGCTAAGCAGCATGGGGTGGAAGCAGAAGACAAGAGGTCTCCACCTACCCGTACTATTACAAGATAAAAGGAAAACTAAATATTTTCTTCGACGGCCTTAAGTAATAAAAAAAGAGAAAAATTAAACATGACTTTTTTCATTTTTTTATTCTTAAAAGCTGGGTATTATTTTTTAGGTCAGGGACCGGTGTATATTGCTTTAAATTGATTTCCGTATAGGATAAAATATTTCATAATAAATTATGAAGATATGCCTATATGTTTAGACAAGGAACCTGGCAATTGATAAATTTATCAAATCTCAACAGATGTAACCACCAAAATATGATGATGAGGCCCAACAGGCCGAAACATGTCTCGTGGTGGTTACATCTGTTGAGATTTGATAAATATGCCTATATATTTCCCTTCGTCTACACGTATGATAGGTCTGCATTTTACTACGTCCCCTGTTCTGCGTTTTTCGTGTACTATTGATGCCGGCATGATTATGGTTAACCAAAAATTTTAAAAGCATTTGGGGAAAGATATATGTAATGTAATTCGTTATCTTCAAACATACATAGCTAATAGACCTACTGAGCAACTTCAACAATTAGCACATTAGAAACAAAATTCATCGATTCGGCTTGTTCTGCAAGTCGACAATGCCAGCTCGTCGAAATTTTCTTCCTGATTGACTATCAATGATGTGATTCATTTTAGTTCTTCCATCTTATCAAGAGAATTTTACTTAATCTTAATCTGTGACAGACATACCGTTTTTTGGATCTCTGCCACTGATCTGCTATGGCTGCTGCATCCTTGACTTGGTATTTTGAAATTTTCACGAAGTGTACAATGGCTTGCTTGTGCTTTGCAGTATAATGTTTAAACTGTTGTAACTTAAATGTCCATCATCTGATACCCGCCAACTTGACAATGACTTGGATTTTGAAATACCGAAGTACATGCCATCATCAAAGAAAAGCTGGTGTACAATCTGCACACCAGTGCGGTCTTAAAAACACTGCTCAGCATAGTATCCGACGAAGATGTTTGCTCTTTTAAAAAAGGGATGATAGCATCATGATTTTGATTCGGTAGTGTAATTCTCAAGAAAACAAATTCGTTGAATCCAATGTTATTTAAAAACTTTTTAGAATTTACAAGAAGAATTTTCGTGCATTCTCAGGTACACTACGTCAGGTCAAAGCAGTAGACAACAACTAAACCAAAATTTACATATCGATGGCAAAAACAAATCACACCTATTCACCGCAGTCATTCCTCTCCTTTGCTTATGGTAAGCTTCAGCAAATAGCCGGTGGTGCCACTTCGTCTGCTTCGTCAACACCCTCGCATGATGCCAGTTGATCACATGATCCTTGTTTAGCGAATGCTCCACTAGTGCCGGTTTCTCTGGTTGATCCAACCTGCATGCCGTTCGGTGCTGATGTATTCGAGTGCGGAGACTGTTCTTGGTTTGACCAACGTAAACTATCTCAGTCTGCGCACAATCCGATCTCATACGCGACTCCGCGGCTACAATCGGGCTCCACAGGATCCTTAAAAGGGCCAAAGACCGCACTCAATTTAATAAAAGGCTTGAAAGAATTGGCCACATCATAATGGTCAAGCCCCTAACATAAGGAATAACAACACGATTAGCATTCTCAACAGAATTATTATCTCGATTAGTATTAGGTACACTATTTTTATAAATGAAATGAAGAGTATTTTCTTCGAATGATGATAATAAGCTTGTTGAAATAAATAATGTTTCGCAAGTTCTCTAACAATAATAATCCTTTTCATTTCATAAATAAAACTAGTGTACCTAATCCTAATCGTGATAATAATTCTGTTGAGAATGCTAATCGTGTTGTTATTCCTTATGTCAGGGGCTTGACCATTATGATGTGGCCAATTCTTTCAAGCTTTTTATTAAATTGAGTGCGGTCTTTGGCCCTTTTAAGGATCCCGTGGAGTCGCGTATGAGATCGGATTGTGCGCAGACTGTGAGAAAGTTTACGAAAGTTTGCAATCTGAGATACTTTAATGAGACCAACAGTTTTTAACTTTAGGCGTACATTAGACTGATGAAGTATCAGGACTGAGGTAACTGAGGGTAGTCAGTGAACTGATTTCAGCGTTTCAAGCATTTGTTTTTCCAGTAAGTTAAGAAGACCTTCAAGATCAGTGTTCTTGCGCATCCTGTAATGCAGGATTTCAGAGCCACACGGAGCCGTGGTAGTAGGTCGGAGCCGGAGCCGACAGGAAATACTGCGGCTCCGGCTTAATTTTTATATATATTAAGAATTTAGTCACTTTTCGAGAAATAGTGATTTGACAGTGTAGCTGAAACGCATGCAAGTGTGGCATCATTGTGGATCTCCCAAAAAGGCCTTCAAGTCCTCTCAATACATAGCCTACTGCCAATCATTTTCTTTTTTAAAGGAGATCACGGATTTCCTTAAGATTGTGTTCCAGCCGAAAACGCAGCTGTCGGGCGAAAGGCTCTTGTCAAAAAAACATGCACATGCATTCTCGCTTCAAATTCGATGCACTTATTCTGAAAGCACATTATTAATTTTTAATTATTATTCCCTTAAAAATGTATGGTTATTTTATAGGTGTCTCATTTTCAACAAATTACCTTGATAAAGTATCAAAATACTTCTGAAGAAGCAACTAGTTGACATAAAAGTAATTTTAGCTCAGTGTGGAAATATGTTTTCCTTGATTGATGAATATTAGAGCCCTGGCAGCTAAGTGGTTGATTTATCTCCCCCGACCGGCAGCACCTGTTTCTGCAGGGCACGAGGCTGAAAATTGGACTTTCAGAGATTGCAGTGCATCTATCCATGGTTGCCACGAATCTGCGCGTCTGCTGAGTTCTTCCAGGTTCCTCTTCTTGTCAGACACGATCAAAAGAGTGCACTATCATGTCCAACATCGTGCGGATTGAAGCTTTTGAAAACCCTTTCAC
The DNA here is from genome assembly GCA_907163375.1 of Prostheceraeus crozeri. NCBI lineage: Eukaryota > Metazoa > Platyhelminthes > Polycladida > Euryleptidae > Prostheceraeus > Prostheceraeus crozeri. The sequence goes on along the minus strand of CAJQUW010004489.1, from coordinate 109,425 downwards.
TGACTAAGATACCTCGATATGTGTCTGACTAAAATGCCTCTTTTTAATCAACGATGTCTCAGTCGAATAAAATATTTGTTCTCGCCTCTGACTAAGCGCTAACAGCTAGATCAGTACCATTTAAAAAGAGAAAATTTTCATGGCTCCCTCTCTGTGACTCATGCTACATAAAAGTTGAAAGCGGGAAGCACTATCTAAGTCACATTGGTCATAATTTTAGCGCATTGTTGTCATTTCTCTCCTGCATGTGTTCATGCCTCCGATCAGTGATATGTGAGAAAATTTATTGAAAGAATTAATAAGTTTCAGAGAAATCTTCATCAGGATGCTGTGTTTTACGACAAAAAAGCGATTTGATAAATCTAAATGTTTTTAGCTTCTTAAACAGTATGAACTGCATGACCTAGATATGGTTCTACATGCCGCAAAGCTTCTCACTTAATCACAGAAAACACAGGCAAATGTCATTTTACCGAAAACCTCAGCCTACTCCCATTGGATGTGTTTCCTGTTATCCTGTCTGACAAGAAGAGGTATCAGGTAGACCTCTACAAATGTGCAGTTTCGCAGTAGCCATCGGGTGTGCATCATTCTGTGAAAGTCACTTGTTCGGTTTCGTGTTGGGGGCTCGACTATATACTCACATGTCGAAGGGCTTTGGGTCGGAGCCGTGGTAGCTGAACCACGGCTCCGAAACCTTGCTGTAATTGATAATGCAGTGTAGCCTGACGTCCCAGTTTTACCGGGGCAGTTCCGGTTTTGACAGATAAATGTCTCCAGTTTACAGTATCTCAGTGCTACAATTCAGTTCTGTTTTGCTAAAAAAGAAGGTATCATTACATCTTCAGTTCTGCACGCAAACACACGTCGAAAGTGATATAGTGATAAAATGATATAGTCGAAAATGCCAATTATATTATAAGGGCTCACGAAGTCGAAGCACTGATGTGGTTAGCAAGAAAATACAATCGGATTCTCTCGAGATTCTGTTATTTATGTTGATATAGCTCGTAAAGTTTGGAAAACGCACAAAATATGAACAAAATGATGCATGAAATTATAGAAGTGCATGAGACCTATAAGAATATAATATTACACGAGTTATGACTTAGTTTTGAGCACCAAAAACATTTAAAATAATGTGAAATGCACCGATAAAATTTAAAATGTAAAATGATGTATCTAAGTTTAACGAGTGATGCTTAGTGCTCTGATAGTTATGTATTATAGACAGTCTGGTTGGAGGAGGAACACATGGTGACTACTTTTTAACTTTTTGTTGCACCTCATGCTATGAACATCATTAGGAATAGTTAAGTACATCATTTTTTAAGTTGCTATATTTTATTTTTTAACAATTTTTCAGAAAATTTGGAAGTCGAATGGCTTCTAGGAGTTTGATTATCATTGTTAAGTAATATATTGATGGCAAATACAGTTAATAAACAGCTTCATAACTTAATTCTATTTTTGTGCCTGTTGATGCAGTTGTAACGCTTTTTTCCAACGTATTAGTATAAAAGAAGACAAAACGAAAAGCATTTTCTATATATCTATTTTTGATTTTCTGCATCATTTGCGCGCCCGTTTAATGTGATCAGCATTTTCTCCTGAACTTTTGAGTTTGCAAGTATTGAAGTATATTGAAATTAGCGCCTTATCCGCCATTTATACTGTCTTACAAGGAGAAGCAAATCGGTTCCTATCAATAATTCAAAGTTGGCTTTTTTACAATGAATAAGTTAAGGATCTTCATTTCAATAGCAAGAATAACTTCTTCGGATACAAATTTTATTGCTCGTAGCTTACACGACGTTTCGCTTAGGCAAACTTATTCACGTGTGAATATTGGACACAGATTCACAAAGTTTCAACAATGAGATATTTTAACCAACAAAAGATCAAAACTAGGGAAAATAATTCATCAAATACAATAAACTACATAAAGTTTGAAAAGTACGATAGTAATAAGATAAAATAAAAGAAAAGAGGCAAATATTCACAAATAAAATCAAGAACTGTACATGAAAAATTACATCCCACACAATGGTTCATCAAAGAGAAGGATCGACTTTGGAAATATATGTACATCGACTCTAAATATCATCTCTTAATTGCATTTTTAATATTATCATGAAGAATTTTCCAGGCAATAAAACTTGCACAAATGTCAGCGCTGTGTTCATCACGAAAATGCAATTTCACAGCAGAAGAATTATCTTCACGGAGTTTGGTCTGTACTGACCTACCCGTCTCACCAATGTACACTTCATTACATAATTTACATGTGATTTCATAAATCAAAAATTTCATACGACATTTATTTGGACGAAGCGCACAGACCACAAAATTTGTATCCGAAGAAGTTATTCTTGCTCTTGATCAAACATTCCCGGATACGTGGACTACATTGTGATTCAAAGATCTTCATGTCTTGTCTGCTCACTATCGCCCCAATCTGACTGTGATATTGTTTGTCTGTATCTTCTGCGAATCTTGATTTTCGTGTCAGTCTCGAAATCAATGTAAGCTTTAGATGTAAGAATTGCGCCATAATTATTTTGTATTTGATAATGGGCGGGACCCAAAGATCGGTAATGACAAAATGATATCTTTTTATTCTGAGGGAAAATGACATCATTTTATTATTGAAAAATGATGTAGAATGATATCATCAAAAATTTTTGTTCCATTTTACTTTCTAATCATAGATTCTTCGCATTTTGTATTGAAGCAAGTTTTGTCTCTTTCGTTTGTTCTACCCATGTCCTTCCCCACTGGGTTATTCATGTAGCGAAAAGCAACAGGCTATTGTATGTCAGTCTGTCTATCACACAGATTGTCAAACAATGCTAGTTTAAAACCCCTAGTTTGACTTATTTTCTTCTTCTGACTTGTCATAGTTTCTATATTACGAGCATAATATAGGCTTATGAATAAATTATTAGTAATATGTAAACGAGGCTTTGAAATTTTGAACGAGTACGGTCAAAGCTCGACATTTCGGACTTGGATAATTAAGATTCTGGTTAACAAAGACCGCCGTTTTCTGGGACTAGCTATACATGTACACTTGTACAGTGTATATTTCATATATTGCTGGTTACTTCAGACTTCCAGTAGACCTATGATTGAACATTGAACTCATTAATAACTGTCTTGATATTTTTGAAGTCTTGACTGTAATCTAAATATTTTCAGCCTTTTTTCGTACTTTAGATACTGTTGGCCTAACGAACTGTATATTGTAGGCATATTTGTGATTCGAGTGTATAAAGCTTAAATCAAAACTTGCGATGTCTAATGTATAGGCCATAGGCCCTACCTAAGTTTTGATATACAACAAGATTTGTATGACTAAACTGCTTTCTCCGGCCTTCCATTATTTGGAATATATCGATGCTGTATACAATCTAATTTTGACTTAATTGCTAAGAGCAGTAAAAGTAACATGGTAGCAGTGCAAATCGAAAAATTCCCATGACTAGATCTATTTATGGTGCAGACCTAGGTATGTTTCACTAAAAAATGGCATGTTTTTGTTATAAAAGATTGATATCATTGCCGATCATAGGCGGGATCTATTGGCTCGATCTAAGACTCTGATATGAAAGCATTCTCTATCTCTAATTCAAAATCTATCTCTATCTCTTTCTTGTTTGATAAAAATTAAATCGTTTATAAGTTTTAATTTATTTCCCTTACCGTCTTTAGTTGAGTAGACTTGCCTTTATACGTATTTCAGTACCTGCTCTATACTAGAGTAGGTTACTCTATGTTGTCAGTATTATTTCATTCATTCATGACTTTTAATTACCTAATTATTTACAAGATTCTCCACTAGGGTAATTGTTTAACTTTGGCGTCTTCCGTTTCCTGGATCCTTCGAATTTTTTGACCGTGTCGTGTCTTAATTTGATCTTCGTGAATGCTTTAAAGTTTCCGACCCATTGATGCGATGTCTGCTGAATCGGTGAACCTTAGAAGGAGTCCGCCAACCGAAAAATGCTTCTTCAAATGTGCTTGTTTTTGAATTACTGATTTTACCACCGGCTGACTGAATAATCTTGAGTGTGTTAATATTCAAAAGTACAACAAAAGTTACAGCAGAAATAGCTAATCAAAAAATAAGTTTGAAAAAATATGAATACGTGTAACTGTATATCATTAGCAGAGTTAAATGGCGTGTCGATGTCATTCGTCCTGCTTGAATGATGTGCCGATACGTCCATGATGACAGACAAAAAGAGACATAATGTACACTGTGCAGCGAGGCAAAATGTGCAATCCTGACTTCTGTCGCATGAAAATTTTACAGGCGTAAACCGGCGTGATCATTAAAGTTTTCTTGCAAATGGATTTCTTTATTTGCATTGTTTTTTGGCTATGCTTCCTCAGGTTTAGAGAGTCCTTCCGAATCGTTTATTCGATGTCGCAGGTTTGGCCCGCCATGTAGCACAGGATGCAGGCTTAGGTCCGAATGACTCCAAGTCACATGATTCTTCTCTCATGACTCCTTACATATGAGTAGCTATACATGCATTTTTTAGTTATTTCACTTATGTGAATCTTCACTAGAATTTTGGTTAGCATCTCGTCGTTGTTTTGAGGTTTAGATTTCGTCCTTGGGTCATAAAAGAATTAGTTTTAATTTCCCATTTGAATTATGTATCTTACTCATCACAATGGTATGGATCTCAAAGCTTGAGAATTAATTTAAGAAAAGTAGAGCGTTGGGGTTTCTTCTAGGAATTTCCACTAGGTCATTTGTTTAACTTCGTGTTTCTTCCGTTCCGGGGCCTGTTACAAAAATAGTCGTATTTCTAAAGAAAAAAATATTTGAACTTTTATCCATTCCGAATACGTTTCCTGAAAGTGGATTTCCTATATCGTCGGAAATTAAAGTTGATTTGACCCCAGATAATTTCATTTTGTCACAAGGATGACTTGAAATCTACATGTTGAATAATTATTATGTCGGATGGACACCTTGTATCATCTTCTTAGGGATGTGACATATTGATTTAGTTTTTTTATGACAGACAGATAATCTGCTGTGAGCCAGATCATGTCTTCATGAAACTTCAAGAATAATATAGAGAGCTTGCTGCACATTCAAGTGTAGAATTAGGAATTTTTGAAATGTGATGGACAAAATTGTGTCCATCCGACATAAACAAAGTACTTGAAATGAATTTCTTCATGTCATGTAATGGATTCTTCTCTTGAAAATGTCTGAACCTATCAATACTTTATCAATGAAAAATATTGTATGCCCTTCCCCCATCACGCAAATCGTATCAACGTTATGAGATCGAAAAGAAATTTCATGTCCATCCGACACAAAATACTGTAAGTTAACAAAACCGCCAAGTTATCAATGGAAATCTGTCGATTCGAAAATGCAAAAGGTCGCTCTGCAGGTCAGTGTTAGCGATGCAGCCTCTCTATTGACTTCGAACATTAAGGAGCTAGAGCAGCATATTTATACAAAAGCACAGCAACAAGTATATGAACATCTAAAATCAAATCTCTGACATGACGAATTAATTCTACATGTAGATTGCGCAGAAAATTATGAGAACAAACAACAAGATGAGGTTCAGAGTGCTTATTTTGGACATACACAATTCAACATATTCACTGCATTACAGAGAAGAAAGTGATGACCATCTCAAGAAATATTGTTTGGTTGTCATATCTGAAGCAAGTGATCATTCTCGCATCGCAGCGCATTCGTGTATAATGAAAGTACTCAAAAAAATGCAAAATCTGCGTCCTCATCTCAACAACCGGTTGAAACATGTTCATCTATGGAGTGAAGGTTGTGCTTCTCAATTCAGGTCTCGATACGTCTTCAAGCTGACTGAATACTTTCCGACTTCATACAATGTGACACGGTATTATTGTGAAAGGCATCACGGAAAAGGGCCAATGGACGGCATCGGGGGATGTGTTAAACGTTTTGTTTTTCGCGCGGTGTTGGCAAGTAAAGTTGTCGTGCAATCCCCAAGCGATTTCGTCAAGTATGCGGATAGCAATCTGCGAGGAATTCATTGTTTATATTTGCCAGTGAATGAAGTAATGATGGAACCGGAGTCTGTTTTACAAGTTTCTTATGTTCCAAAAATGTGCACTCTTGAAGTACATATGGGGAAAGACTTCTTACCAAGGCAGGATATTTTGGCCTACAATTCTGCAAACAGCAACTGACTCTGTTCCATTTTACACGCATTGGTATCAAAGAGCAGGTGGAGTTGATCCATGTGGCCATCTGGATATTGACGAAAGCTGTGATCTGAACACATGTGCCACATGTTTAGATGATGAAACAGGTTCACCATGGATTTGCTGTCCTTTATGTGACCAGTGGTTCTATGAGGAATGCTTTGAACTGTGAGACTTGAAAGTTACGTTTAGTTTGTTCTTGATTGTTTCGTTATAATTGATTAAAACTATGATTTCGTAGAATACGTCTTCTTAATCGAACAAGGTTTGTTACGAAATATGTGATAATGAATTAAACCTTAGGTAGTATTTAAAATAATACGACTAACAGATTAATAAGCTTATTCATTATTGCAATAAATTAAACGATTAGTATAAAGTTCACAAAAAAGTTGACAGAAAGGGTTAAATGATAAAGGAAAACAATAGAAAACATAAATAACTTCCGATCTTTAGAAAAAATAGATTTAGTCTACTATTTACAGAAAGGGATATTGGAAACTAATTGATAGGCCTATTACAAAGCTATCAACAACTGTTAATACAAAGCAAACAACATCTTTTGAAACTTAACTGTCTAATCTTTGATTGTAAAACCTTCTGTTGCATAAAACATATATTTACTGCCGTAACTCCATATGCGAACTAACTTTATAAATTTATGTCGGATGGACACTATATATGTTTATTCAGTCTGCCATTAGATGGACCAGCAATTCCATTCATTTTTATTACGGTCAGATACACCAGAGTATGTTATACCTTCCACAAAAATTTCAATTGATTTGGAAAACCTTGTATGAAAAGTCGCATTTGTCCATTCGACATAATTGAAACATTTTCAAATGTCATGCAGGACAGCAATACTTATGCACTTCGGGAAGTATATCCTTATCACAATGATTCAAGACTAACTAGTCTACTATTAACATAAGGCAAAAGCAAGTGACAACTAATAGTTTAGATAGAAATTGGCTTGAAGTAGAAAAAATAAAAAGTCAAAATTCTATCTTGTCCATCCGACATAATATTTCATTTGGCTCTATCTCATTATCATCTCATTATCTCATCATCATCTCATGTTTTTTGCATGGTTTGAGAGTGTTAGCCATGCTTTATAAACCACATTATTAATAGGTTCCTACAGCATTTACTTCATTAACAGTAAAGCATTAATGTATCAAAATATCCATCCGACATAATGCGAATTTTGTAACAAGCCCTCCGGTATGTTTGCTGGTTTTGGCTATGCCGTGTTTTCAAATAATTGATTGCATCACCAACTCTTACTTCAAAAGTTGACATCTCGATTTTTCTCGAATTTGAGATCACAACTTCCTCGAATGCGCAAGGCCGAGGCACACAGGATAGGGTAATAGCCGCAAATTGACTTCCGTCGTATACGTTTCAATGATAGCTGGCATATAGAAGCCATAAGCCTCCTTTGATTATGCTGGCACGGAGAAGGTGCCATAAGCCATGCCTTAAGACAGGTCGTGATATGAAATGCTGAAGATGCCTTAGGATTATGAATTTATGAATTATCTTGAGAATGAGGAAATGCCTCGAACATACGATTTTCCTACTTCTGATGATTTAATTAAGTTGAGATTCCTATACCAGACAATACGAATACCATGCCAAAATTGCACATGTATGCGTTGGCATAGTGGCTAGGGACTTGGACTTGCAATTTCATGCTTATGTGGTCGAGTTTTTGGCTGGCTGACTTTTGCCGAATGTTGAAACTAGGCTACAAATCTTATACACTTTTTTGTGATTGACCATACCTGGTTTGTCTGTGTGGAAGGAAAATTAGTTATCGCAGTGACCATGGTAAAATTGTGAGAATTTTATATGTATATTCATGAGAGCGCTAGATCAGTGTTCGCCAGGACCATCAAAATTTGCTGAGAATTTAGTGATCATTGTTTCCCTTATATCTATACTGAGTGCTACATACATCTTGAAAAGGAGCAAGTCATTTGAGTTCGACAGGAAAATCATCCGAATTGAAACAGTCATGTCAGTGATGTGGTTTAGTATCAGAATTCTTCGTATTGCAACAAAGACATGGATTGTATTCGTACTGAAAGAACGACTATATCAGCGTTGTCCAAGTAGGTGGAAATGAAGCTTCATTTTATTGTTATTTGAAATTACTAACTACGGCTAAATCGAGTAGTTTGCATATGATTAACCCTCAAACGTTCGGATTCTTTTACCATCATATTTCGTTCACCTGTCTACCAGTGTAGACAAGTCATTTAATATGATATCTTAGTGTTTTGAAGCGAACAAAAGCATTGCAAATTGAATCACTACTGTTTCTTATCTTTCATTATCAATATTCATCACTTAGTTTACTTTGTATAATGATTGTATAGCATAGGCCATTAATTAAATACATGAGTAGGCCTATTGGTGATAATTGCCAAAAATGAAAACGATCTTTTTATCAGTAATACGACTTTCTTTATCAACAAAATCATGAATCTTTCGTAACATGAACAAATTACTTATAATAAGATCATCTCAGTAAAGTACTATGAAAAACTGCAAATGTCCAAATGATATGGTGACATCAAAATATACCGTTCATACATGTATACACTGAAACACAACTACATACGACCTTACTAGGGCTGTAACTACTTTCTTATCAAAAGCGTGATGAATAAACATTGTTTTAAGCCTAATCACAAGTTTTTATGTTCACAGCAAAAAGCACTTACGCAGGATTGATAATTTCAGGCGCAGTGGAAACAGATAATGTTGTCAACATGGTGGATAGTACACACGTAAATAAAGCAGCGAGCACACCGTCTTCTTGTCGATTTTCTACATTGGGCAACTTGACATTTGCGAGGCTTGTTGTCTCGTGGCTGGGAAAGCCTTTGTCTCTCTGGTGGACTTATTCCAAGTGCTGTAAATGCATGATGGGTTTGCGCATAGATTTGACTGTCATTGAATCTTCGGTTCATATTTGCATCGGCAAGTTGTCGGGCCACAGATTTTATGAAGGTTGATCGACTTCTCGTGTATCCATTTTCTGACATGATGAGGAAGGAGTTGACGAGGGCTACGTCTAGCATATTGAAAAAATGTAGCAGCGGATAACGTCGTGTCTTACGTCGACAAGTGAAATCTTCAACTCGCGCGTCCATTACGTCCACTTCGCCTTTTCCGGAGTTATAATCAAGAATGACAGTCGGCTTCCGATCATCACGGGAGGAAATGCTGTTAGACGAATGTTGGGTACTCAAAAGTAGCACATTCTTGTTTCGTTTCGGGGCATATGATGACAAAAGTACTCTATGTTCATGATTCCATAAATTTCGTGTCTCGAACTGTGGAATGTTTCTAGATGTCTTCATAACAGATGGTACTTCACGTCGAGCGGCGATGATGGTACCAGTTATGGTCAGTCCATTTTCCAACAGTTCTTTAGAAAGATCAAATGAGGTAAAGTACCTGTCAGTTATGATGTTTCGACGTGTCTGATAGTACGGTTCAGCAAGTTGAAGTACGATGGATTTCGCAAGGCCAACTGCTCTCACTCCTGTTGAGCCAGAATACGGCAAGGGGTTCAATGCGTAGCCATTTTTTGCGTCGCAGATCCAGAAAGTTTTTATCCAATACTTAGCTGGCTTTTGGGGCATATACGATCGTCCGGGTGAATAACCACGGTAGGCATAGAGTTGCTCATCTACCGTAAGAGTTGCCGAGGGCACGTAGTGTCTTCGAAGATTCTGAGTAAACAAGTCCCAGAATTTCCTCACCGCAGCAGGCTTGTCAGTGATTTGTCGATCACGCCGTGTTACTTTGCTGTCGAAGGTGATGTGGCTAAGAAGTAATTTCAATCTGGTGGAAGAGATCGCGCATCTATAAAATGGGCGACTATCAGTCGAGTCATACAGAGACGATATATTAGACATGTTATCGCGATCAGCTCCGGCACGAATTATAACCCCGATACCTGCTTTGAATTCCTCGTAGGAAAATTTCTTTTTTTGAAGAGAACGCATTCTTCGATTGGTGTACCGCAATGATGTGCGGATCATCTGATCGTCGATAAACAACATAAATGACTCAAATTCAGATGCTGGGTTTACAGTAGGACCTTCGCGGAAGTTTATCACATTTCTTCCCAGACGTCTCGCAGGAGGAGCATTGAATTTCCAGACGATACCATTCGGAGATACTATGTCTGCTGGATCGGATATAACACCATCACTGTTGTCGCTTTCTCGAATTATTGGTTGATCAATAGATTCCAAATCAGACTCTTCTTCACTGTTGTTACTGTCATCACTATCGCCGAATACTTCGCCGTCACTGGATTGCTGATACACTTCAGAATCTCCTACTGATGTATCAGACTCCGAGTCCACGGAATTGTCGTCTTCGTCAGAAGTAAGTGGCTCGGAATCACTGTCCTGTCGAGCTTGTCGAAGCTGTTGCACTATCTCTTCAAGTGTTCTCCCAGGTCGCCGCATGACGAAATCGGTGAATGACTTTACTATCCTTGCTATAGAGTTTTTCAGCTCCATTAGTTGCGCAATCAGTCACTAGGAGAGTTCGGATCTTGGCATCAGTCCCATCAGGTAGACACGGTTAGAAGCTGACTCATTTTCACATGACAACTGGGCAGAAGTGTCACATGAAACCCAGTCATTGCATAATCATTCACAGATTTCCTTCATCATATCGCCACAGACTATTGTATTGGGAGCAGAGAGTGTGCTTGCTAATTACGCGTGCTGTGTGTGTATGTGCGCTTCCTGAATGGGTTTCAATAGTGTTGTGCACGTTCGCACGACAGTTAGTAACACTTACATATTCATCAGTTTCATGTTATGTATTTTGAATAAAGTTATTCGAATAGAAAATATATTATCTTATTACGATTTTAGATGTCTACACTGGTAGACAGGTGAACGAAATATGATTGTTAGTCATGTTCAGTAAGAAGAAAATTTGATAGAAATTTGAATTCATGGTTGTAGGTTCTTAACATGAAAAAAATCTTGGAAATGAAATTTGAAGTCGATACGTACATTTCTCTGGTCATGACATCATTTCAAAAATCGATTGTCTACGCTGGTAGACAGGTGAACGTTTGAGGGTTAATTTACCAACACATTCTACTGCTTTAGTGTGTTTTTCATTCAACCCAGGAGTTCCCGCTTCTTTCATCGATTTCATAAGATAGAGTGAATCTCAAACGGCAGCAGTAGCTCTTCATATTAGAAATTGCTCTTTCTATCAAGTGTGAATCACAATGAGATAGTTTCTGTTTTTATTCTAACTTACTGAAATAATTTATTTAAGTGTTCATTTGACGTAGTTTTTCCATGCATCTGCAAGTTATACTTGGTGAAAATAACTAGAAAGTGGTAGAATTACATTATCACCCCTCACTCTTCGTGCTAAAATGAAAGGAAATGCCTCGGCTGAAAATTTGAGAATCAATTTCGTCTCTGTTGAATTATTCCGAACTGCGACTCTCATTGATTTCTCAACTCTTGTACAAGTCAACCGTTCACGTTTACGACATGTTAAGCGAAATTAGAGGAAGACTTGGTTTGATTTAATTTCAATCATCGTTGTATACGAATAATGACAGTATACGAAATTACTTTTTGAGTGCATAACTCGTGCTACATTTATTCCACTTTTGAGAACATGATGAAATTCACTGTTATCTTCAGTGAACAGTCAATGAATAAGCAACTAGATAAAGTTTAAATTAGAGTAATGATCATAAAAAATGGACCATCAAAATTTTGTCACAATTAGATTTTGTCAATTATAGATACAAATTTGGCAGAAATGAAGGTTGAAGTCAATGAAAATAAAGTTTGAAATGAAATTTATTTTTTGTTCTGTGGTTCATGCTTTTGAACAGGTGGTTGAATGCTTCTTGATCTAAGCTCTCCTATTCTTACCTTAGCAAAGTCGACCTTACCTTCAAGTCGAGAAAAATCATCTCCAGGAAAAAATGATCGCCTCACACTGCGCATCAGTAAGCTCCAAACATTTTCAATTGGATTGAGGTCAGACATAAGATGAATTCGAAATCGAATGGAAATTTTGTTTACAGCTTATTTGGGTCAACACATTGATCTGCGATGCAGACGTCTAGACTAGGGATTGAGTAGAATCGTAAATATCCTATTACAAAGCATAGATACATGTTAATAGCATGTGATATCGGTAGGGACTGCAATCCCGAGATTCCGTCGGTTGGTGCAAATCCTGAAATCCCAGGATTAATATATTAATTTTGTTGTTGTTGTTTTGCCTGTAATTCATAGATGTTTTACTGCTTCACCATTGGAAACCGAATGGATGGATTTTCGAATTCTTTTCAATACCTTTCTTTGAATTACTAGTTCAAGATTCAAATACTAATTCAATACAGCTGTGTCAGCATACTTATATGTGTGATGATGATGTACTCACGCCCTTTGTCATCTAATCATTATGTACAGGACATAGATTCCACAACCCGAGGGTTAGCTCGATTCCTTATCCCGATACTCAATTTCGTCATGCTTCCAAATACTGTCGGCTTTGGGAAATGAAAAGCTCAGATTTAAGTCTCGACCTTTCTTCAAAATGCCTCATCAATGGATTATTGAAAGCGTAATATTGACGATCATATTGAAGTGTAAAGAGCCTGTATCTATCGTGGATGGATTTCTGGTACTTTTGTCTTCGGCATTCTTTAGACGGAACACAGCTATATTGCAAATTTCTGAATTAGACCCCAATCCCGAGATTGGAATCCCTAGTCTAGACACCATAGATATTGAAGGCCTGAAAATGACCTTGTTACCGCCAGAAGATGTAAACAACTTCTCAACAATCAACAGAAACTGAAAATTGTGATATGAATTCGGGACATCACAACTTCTCTAACTGTACACCGATTTCGACGAGCAATGCGTCAAAAGAATGCTCAGAGAAAGTCCTTTCACCTTGTGTCTGATTCATTATCATGCTCACATCCTTCCACATTGAAATTTTGAGATTTCTAAAAGTGGCGATTTTCAAATTTTGATCAAATTTTTTAGGCAATGACGGATACAAATGTACAGTTGCTCATTGAAAAGCTGAGAATATACGCTCTTGAATGGTGTATGGCTTATTAATGTAAATTGAAAGGCTGGAGAATCGATTGAAGTTTGACACAATTTGGGTGGTCCGTTTTTTAGGATCAACTATACTACTCCCCACTGGGTGGGGGGAGCTTGGTCAAGTGCTTATATAGTTGAACTTTAGAGGGAGCGAAAATGCTTTTCGTCCTAATGCCCATTTTCGGGGCCTCCAATGACACATCGGGGCTCGACCATTCCACGAATTGAACACATGACGACGCACTTGTGCCATGGAGACAGACCGTAATTTTAATAATTTACTCCCAAAGAAAAGTGTTGCTTTTCTCAGCAGGTTTTCTGACCAATTGTTAGCATCGCCCGCTTTATATCTCTACAAATATGCAATCTAAGACCTTATTTATTTTGTATCATCCTCTTAGAATTTATTGCACTGTTTTTCGAGAAAATTTGCATACCGGTATACACAAATATTCTCAGAAAAGAGTGCAACGTGACAAACAGATAGTCGACGTGCGCATATGATATGCATCAGTCGGTTCAATATTCCACCCATTTTCTTTTGTTGAATGTTCAACAGGAATGCAGAGTGCATCTCTCTTTTAATACCCTGGTACTGGTGCGGATAAGGCTTGAACCCAGGTTTCCGGAACGTAGAGAGAACACCATCACAAGGCCACTACTCATGATGCTACCTTCACTTCTTCTGTGATCAATTTAGCGGCCTAACCACAGAGCTCATCAAGCATCTTATCTCACATGTGGTACTGGGTCACAACTGAGTTCATTTAATGAAATAGAAACTGCATGCACATTGGGGATTGTATTAATACTGAGTTGCTACTCTACCTAATATACATGATGAACTATGTTCACCTGTCAAATAGGAGCTCTTCGGATTTTGTCTTGATGGACATTTATTATACAACCGACAAATCTATTAGCGTGCTGTATGTACTTGATCGGAATTTGCAATCATACGATATTTGAAGGTTCGCACTTTCATGAGTGTCAGACACGTGAAACTCAGTTGCCTATGATGAACAGTCAAAAGTACATAACCTGAAGACTTGACCAGTCATTTCCCTTATTTGATAGCCAAATGTCTCCGAACTTGTGGCATATTTTCATAAGTCTAATGTTGTTTGATGTACAATGTATTATTTATAGTGGTAAATTTTTAATCGGCATATTTTGGAGCTGTATAGTGCGACGCATTGTAGCTAATCTTCCACGTCTCAAATGATTTTATGATTCTATTGTTGGTGCATACGGCTCGTATAAGACGGATCTTATGCAAAGTAGTTAAGCTGACTATTTCGGCAAATGTTGAGAATTTTATTATTTGACTTACGAAATCTGGAGTTCGCTGAAAAAGCTTGCGATGACCGCACGGAAACAGTGTTAGATAGTGAATTATAGTAACTAGCACATTTCATTGGACAAGTGATACTGTTAGAGACTTATTGGCACTAATTATTGGTGTTTCTGTGCTGTTGGTCGTGAGCATTTGCAAGTTTTTACTACTTGATATTTTAGCTTGTTTCTGAGAAACTGTATACATTGAGAAAATTGTAAAACTCAGACCGTATTGTGAGAAAAATATGATTTTGATTGCTATTTGTCAAGTTTCAACACTGATCTCAATCTCGAGCACAGCGTTTCTGAATCTTCCGATATTTTGTCGTACTAGGTCACCCTGACATCATCCTTTTTTATCAACTGCCACAAAATCACTAAACGAAGCTTTTACGTCAATACCAACCTGCCTTTAATGTTTGAGAGTTTTGTCCAAGCTGCTTTCATGTAACACCAATACCATGATTAAAATGAGACTAATTTTTTTTCACATCAGTTGTTTTTTAAGAAGTATCGTTCTGAAACTGGCATATGTGTTATCCTAGGATGACTTTGACGGGGATCATCATTTTTCACGTTTTAAAAAGTCATTAATTAATTTTATTTTGGAATTTTAGTCAGCTCAAAATAATTCGATCATTACGAACTTGCCATTCGTAGTATAAGTTGAGCATTTCAATAATAAAGGCTAAACAGTGACGTAGACGGTATCCTCTCTTGTTGTACTTTGCAGTGCCTACTCCTACTATTTTCGATATTATCATGCATGAATGCTAATTGTTATGATTCCTCTGTCATAGACATGATATTTTACAATCATAATGCGTGAAGCACTCCCCAATTTTATCGCGATATTTGCATCAATTTGGAAACTACGAGGTAAAGACAAAGGGGCTTATGCCCTTGATGTCATATGAATCAGCCACCCTTAAGTGTATTCCTGAATCTTCCAGTTGCATCGACAAGATCATATACTGTCTATGGGTCTTAATAATGAGAGAAAAATCAGCTTAGCGTATAGACCGTTAACCGTTTTATTCATTACCCTCATTTACATTGCTGCCTCGATCTTTTCATTAGTGAACGACCAAGGATTGATTTTATAGAACCGATATAAAATTTGCAAAAGGTGGTCCAAGTAAACCGGTATATTACGTAGCGGTTATGGGCTCAAGGAAGCTGATTGCAAGCATTGCAGTAAAAACAAATTTATAGATATTTTCGAACTACTTGTATATTTAGTTATCACGTAAACGTAAATCGTGTTTCTTTGAATTACTTGTATGATGTGAAGAAGTGACCCGAAAGTGTCATTGGGAGTCGTCAGGAAGGGCATTCGGACTAAAAAGATTGCAACCTTCCAGTCTATGTCAGCACCGTCCAAGCCCACAGTATGGGGGGGTGGTAGTGACGTTAAAGCGTCATTTTCATTTTTGCTGACCTGATGATTTTTCGGGTGCTACTTTTAAGGATGGATTTCTTTTTGTATATCTTATGGACATCAAAGTGCGATCATTAAGCATCATTTCTAACTTTGAATATTCCTTTTATATTTCAGCACATTCGTGTGTCCCACAGAAATCATCGCATTCAGTGATCGCTCAAATGAATTTAAACAATTGAATTGCGAGGTACTCGCCTGCTCCACAGATTCGCAATTCTCCCATTTAGCATGGGAAAATACTTCCAGGAAGATGGGAGGTCTAGGACAGATGAAGATTCCCCTTCTTGCCGATAAATCTTGCCAGATTGCTCGCAGCTACGGAGTTCTTCTGGAGGACGCGGGCGTTGCATTTCGGTAAGTCTAACTTCTATGGATTTAGACATTTTCAGCGTGTAATACGTTGTCCTCTTTTCTGGACATGAAAGATGAAAATAATAAGCTGTTTCCTTCTTCAACGACATATTTCCTTTAAAGATCGTATGCACTTTGATAATTCGTTCATTTCATGAATAACAAACCAGTATGCATTTAGCAGATACCCCTATATCATTCACAAAAGCGTGATTTGTCTAATGATGAATTGACTTACGTGGTGTGATCCAAAATGTCCCGGACTAACCTACTTGCAGATAACCTGTGATAACGAATACTACTTCAGATGTAAATTTAGGTCTTTAAGGCATGAGAAATATGGTCGCCGAAATTTTTCCGGTCAGTTTTCTATTTTTAAAAAATATTTTTACATTTTAACATGAATTTCTGTATTTTCTGAATTGATCGAGATCCGATTTGTCTTATTGTTATAGTTAGATTGATTTTGATTTGTACCTTATTTGACGGATATCTTTGCCATGAATATTGCACGTCTTTTGTTAATTGCTTCATGTGTTACGATATCAATCAGTGAAGTTCATTCAGCACGCATTCATTAAGAAATCCGTGTCAACGATGGTTCTTTGTTCTATCAGTTTTCATGATGGATGTGACAAGCGTGTCTTCAGTCGAATATCGCAGTGTGATACGATACCTCCTGATCCGCGGCTTCGCTAATGGTGACATTCTAAAGGAATTAAGCCTGGCATATGGAAGCAAAGCTCCATCGAGAACTACTGCTTATTTCTGGATAAGCGAATTTAAACGCGGAAGACAATCTGTGGAGCAAGATTTTTCAACTGTTGGTCGGCCGCAGGAGATTCCGGAAGAGAAATCGAGTCAGTGCGATGAAGTGATTACAGCACACAGAAGGATAACCATCCGTGAGTTGTCAAGAGAGTTGCGAATCAGTTATCACTCCTGTCATGACATCATCGAAAGACTTGGATATCGCAAACTGGCATCACGTTTCGTACCGAAGTTTCTGTCACCTGAAATGAAGGAGAACAGACTTCTGGCGGCACAGTCAAATTTGGATCTCCTCAAAATGCACGGAGATCAGTTTCTGAACTGCATCCTTACAGAGGATGAAACACCTTTAAGTTTGCATCTGCCTCAAAGTAAGCGAGAATCTGCAGAGTGGCGAAAATCAGGCGAGTCTGCCCCTTTGAAAATGCGATCCGGAACATCACATCGCCGGTCGTTGATGCTGACGGTCTTTTGGAACGCTTCGGGAATCCAACTGGTTGACTTTGCGGATAAAGGAGTAAGAATCAATAGCGAATATTATTCCAATCTGTTATCTGAAGCGAGGAAGAAAATAAGAAAGCCACGAAACATTCCCCTCTACTTGCTTCATGACAATGCTCCGATTCACACCTCGCAGGAGACAACCAATGCCTTAACGAGAAACGGATTTCAACTATTGAGCCATCCTCCTTATTCACCTGACTTGGCCCCAAGTGACTTCTATCTGTTTAGATTCCTCAAAAAGCATCTTCGTGGACACCATTTTGAATCGCCAGTTGAACTGCGGGATGCAGTTACTGAGTTTTTTGATTCTTTGACACCGGAATTTTTTCATAAAGCTTTTTGTGAATTGAGACTTCGTTGGCAAAAAGTGACGAATGCTAACGGCTCATACATTGAAAAGTAAACTGTTTTCTGGAACAAAACATTTGTTTTTCCGTTAATTATTAGTCAGGTTATTAGTGATAGCTTAACTGTCAAGTTAATCTAAATATATTAATTCTAAATCGCTAGAATTTATAGGAAAATCTTGAAATTCAGACAAAAATGTTTGAAAATTTTGAAAAAATAGAAAACTGACCGGAAAAATTTCGGCGACCATATTTCTCATGCCTTAAAGACCTAAATTTACATCTGAAGTAGTATTCGTTATCACAGGTTATCTGCAAGTAGGTTAGTCCGGGACAATTTGGATCACACCACGTAAGTATTCTTCAATGACAAATTGACGATTGCTTTCTTGCAGCTACAATCGATGCTTTATGATTTAACGCAGAATTCACTCCTTTAGGAAAAATGCGTGATTTTTAAAAGCCATCCGGTTGAGAGATGGGCACATAGTTTAGGAGTATATACCCCTTTGCTAGTTTCCTTTATGTACTTTGTGTTTTGTGCAAGTATAATAAACCTGTGCTCTGAGGATTCTTCTCAGCCTTGAGTAACATCGCTCGGGATAATCAGAGTGGGGATTCACAATTAAGTAGCGTACTTAGCGTACTATTCATAGCGTAATATGTCATACAAACTACTGCAAATAAATTAATTAGTAGACTGTCAAAGTGGCATTGTTATGTTTTGGAAATTTGATTGTCTTTTAAAGGCAGTCTTTGTCAATATTTCTGAACATTTACTGTATACCTACAGAAAGACCTACAGAATCATCCACTTCTTGATTTGCAAGTAACCAGTTCTACAGGTTAACACTTGTCTGCCTCTCATCAAAACCGAAGTTAAAATATTACCAAAACATAAGAAGGAATATCAGTGTCACTGAATTTCAGATTTCTGCTTTGCGTCAAAATCAAAATTGTTTTGTAGTTCAATTGTCCCCCTGATTAGAGCAAACCGATTGAACACTCACTCACCTTCTCATTAATTTTGTAACGTTTGTAAATTTGCAATGCTTTTGCCTTTCTACAAATATTTGTCCAAGTAGATAAAGTTAATATTATCATCAACTCGGTCGGATGACTGACAGCTCTCCTCCACTCCTCACTGTTCTTCACTGACGACTAATTTATTCTCAGTTGATTGAGATCTTCATTGAAACGTAATTGAAGTGTGAAATTCCTGCACATGTAGGCATGCATAGTGCATGTAATTAATGCCTTAACAACTATGTGGAAGTCGATCAAATTAGGAACGGGAAGCTGCGAGTTAAACATCCAAGCTTTAAAGAAGTGAAATACGACACCACACGTGTATAGGTTCGTATAATTGTAACGGTGAAGTTAGGTCGATTTTTTGCCTTTGTCTCGATCCGGAGTTAAACAGGACAGACCGCCATGTCAAGTAGTGCCGTCGACTTTACATTAAATTGAATCACCATAAAATATTTAAGATTCAAGTCTCATGAAATATGCAAGAATTTATCAATAGAATCTCTGATATTATATAACTTCTCGTAGGACTTCAACTCCTTCGTTTACTCTAAAGCTTTTAGAAATTATGGCGAAACAAAAACCATTGATAATTTATTAGACACAATGCAAAATACACATTTATTGGCAGACATCTAACAGACACACTCCAACCTGAAAATGGCTCTGGCAGAGGTTGTATGAGCGTGAGAAAGTGAGAATGATTTGACGCTGAATCGATAGGCATTCACTTTCAACTCACATCATGCGAACTACCGACATGTCACCTCTAAGTCAGTTGTTAAATATATTAAGAGGCAGGGACTAATACTCGTACCTTCTCTACACCAGCGATATTGACATCGTAAGCTGGCCGCATTGACATCGTAGTCTTGAATTTTGAAGAAATTTTGTTTGTGATTTATTTTTTGTTTCTACGTAGGCATTGTACATATAGATCACAAACTTTATTCACTTGGATGCACTGCCTGTATTTTGTTTGTCATTCTATAATTCAAGAAGCAATGTCAGGATGATTATTTATTCACAAATTATCTATACAAAACTGCTCTTTATATTCATAAGAATTTTTTCAATTATATATGTCTCTATGCATAATCACCCCATTGATTCAGCACTTGATCAATCTGAGGTACGAAGCATGGTGATCTCGAAACTTCATATCAGAAAAAGTCAAGTCAGTGGTGTAACAAGATCTAACATACAAAGGGGAATCTATGGAAGGTAATGAGAGCTCATAACTCCAAGCGCAACGATTCAGATTTGCGGAATGTTTTGAATTCATGTCCAAATGAAGTTGTGGCTGCCAAGGACATCAATTTAACTCTGATAAGTTTCCGTGCTCAGCCTGCGTGTAGACCTTCTAACGGAGAAATTCAAATTTCTGAGAATGGTGACGCCTGACAAGTAGGTACTGATATTCGAACTGCTGAAAGGCAATTAAAACTTGCGAACTGCAGGAAAGCTTATGACGGCAGTGATGATATTCCATCGAAGCTTTTGGTTGCTGCAAGTGACTATCAGGTCCTTCAACACACCTGTACAACTTATCCATTCAAGATCATAAAGTTCCCAAACAATGGAAAATCGCCAAAGTTTTGTCAGTTTCAAAGCTCAGAAATTCATCGTTGAATGATTTAAGACAAATCTCACTTCTACCAACTGTTATGAAAATTTTTTGAAAGTCAAGTAGTGAACTCTGTTATGAGCAATCTCATTGAACTATATGGTCCTCTTCAATTCGTATTCCGTCGCAATTCGTCCACGTGTCTTGCCAATGTCAAATTACGTGGCTGTGCAACTGGATTATTTGATAATGCCAACGTCTACGGGGTAATAATGATTTCTTTGAACTTTTCGCGAGCGTTCGACACTATTCCCCATTGGAAGCTGATCGATGCTCTTACTAAGAATAAAAAGCTTCCATCAGATTTCGTGTTATGGATCAATACTATTTTAAAGATAGAGAACAGTTTGTGTCAATAAATGAAGCACGAAGCTCTACATCGTCTCGGATGTCCCTCAACTAAGCACACTGGGGCCATACCTATTTGGTGCATTTGCTGTTACCCTTAATCCGGTACATGAAGCAACGTGTATGGTCAGGTACGTCGATGACTTGGTTTTACTAATAACTTACGAAAGAAATTTACAGAATCCAGACATCATTGTAAGTGAAGAAATTGACAACGTCAAAGAATGGGCGAATGAATATGGTCTTCAATTGAACACAAATGAATCCAATTATGCATATTTATTTTGAAAAATCCAACGTTGCTAGACGACTATCAATTGCTTTAGATCAATACCATCAATTGAAAGTCTTGGTCTTACATGCGATTGTAATTTCAAATGGTCATCACATATCCATGAAGTTAGTAAGAAGGCAAGCCGCTCAGAAACTTGCGGAGATATTTGACGAAGAGCTTGTGCTAGTGTGCACTCTTCATCCGATCTATCCTATAATACAACTCACCTGTGTTTGTGGGTACAAATCAAGAAGATGCAGACATTCTAGAGCGATTACAGAGACGATTCCATAGAATTATTTGTGAAACAGGTTGCAACTGCTCACTATTTAAGACTCTTTATATACAGCAAACCAATTGTACCTTAAAACTCTTCCAAAATAGTTCAAAGTGTCAATTTACTGCAAGAACATTTCCCTGCTTTTCTTCAAAATCATGCCTCAGTTAGTGATGCCAATCATACGCACTGGACGACGAGCTGTCTTTCTTTCCTTTTTGCATCAAGGAGTATAACTTTAAGACAATGAATGTTGAACCTATCATGACCTATTTATATTATTATTTCATCTTCTTCTAACTTGTATTGATGATTTTCATTCAAAAGCATATGCAGACATTATTATTATTTGTCATAATTTTGCGGTTGACGACTCCTCGAGATTACAGACAATATAAACTGTAAATGCCGGATCACCGAAATTCTTGATTTTCCTTTCAAATTGAGTCGGAAACGCACTACATTAGTTGTAGTGGTCAACATGGCCTTCGGCAGTTTGTCTGCCTTTGTTCTTGATTAGTCTTCTCTCCTTCCATCTATAAGAAAATTGCGCGTTTCAATTTAGAGAAAACTTCGAGCAAACTCGCTCCGTCGGGGAAAGGGTTTTTAACCAATTACATCATATCAGACAATTTTTGAGGACTGACAGTGTTGCTCTTTGTTTAAAATTCAGACCAAAACTTTGTCATTAATTGTAAACAAAGAAGATTACAAAAGTTTTTTCCAAGCTAAATGTACATCATCAGTGCATTTGATTGAGTTGTTCAGTGCTACTATATCAGGACATTCACTAATTGCAATTTGAACTAGACGCAACTTCATGATTACATTTACTTACTTCAGGAAAATGGAATTGCGCTGTTTTCTTTCTGATTGGATAATATCATATGATTTTTCTTTTAACTAATTTAGAATTACGCGTGAAAAATCTATGTGACAGGTCTTAAGGCAACATAGAGAACAAGTTAATTTCGCTGATATTGTATACATGTTCATGTTCAATGTTCATTACATGCTCTTCATTATTACTGTGTCATTAAGTTTTTATTTCTTGATGCCATTTGGTATTTGATTAGGGCTGTTGCATATAGATTTCTGTATTATTATGACCGCTATTAGAGTATAGTGTTCTTGGAATATTTTCATTTCGCTTGATATTCTTAGTATGCTTACAGCATATTTGGCAGCAAGACTGCACGCCAATCATCTGTAATCATGCGTTTGTAGGATGGAATTGTAACGTTAAAGTTGCTTTTCATATTTACATCTGTGTTTTTATAAAGCTAGTGCTTAACTCATTTTCAGTGGTCTCTTCATCATCGATGGAAAAGGCATTCTCCGACAGATAACCATCAATGATATGCCAGTCGGGCGTTCTGTGGACGAAACATTACGACTGCTGCAAGCATTCCAATTTACCGACAAACATGGTGAAGTTTGTCCGGCAGGTTGGAAACCAGGCGAGAAAAGCATGAAGCCAGGAGTGAAGGAGAGCAAAGAATACTTCCAATCACAGTTATGAGGCCAGCATTTTATCTGGCTTAGTTTTGTGTTACTGGTCACTATTAGAAAGTAACTGTCACATACTGTGTACTTTATGGTTAAGTAAAATAAAGCATTTTGTACTCATAAGATTTCGCATTGTTTTCATGGAACTTTATGGAAAGGAAATCGATAGTGTAGTTGAAATCAATAGTTATGTAATTTGAAGTCTACTTTTTTATCAATATCGCTCCTTTTTTCTCTTAATTGTTACGTAAATACGGAATCACGCTGATTCAGAAATCATCAATTAATTGTTTCTTAGAAATTTTGCTTGCCGCAAGTGCAACACCTAAGTATATATGAAATGAATTCATTTTTGTAGGAAATAAAATAGCAAAATGACCACTTTTCATCGCAAATTGTACTTAAATAATTTTGAACGCAAACCAAGGCCTTTCTGTAGGAACAACCTACCGTCATCAGGGAAACAATCTAACTGAAGTGTACATGCACATAAATTTCTACAACAGATATTCAAAATTATCAAGCTATAGAGTATTATAAAACCTAGATAAATCTATGATCAGCAAAGACTATGTTCAAAACACCAAAGAAATGATATAACTACTAAAGGCAAAAAACAGAAGAGGCATCAGAAAACAGAAAGATAAAATGAATTTTATTTTATGCTCTTCATAAATAAACAAAATAAATAATGCTCTTCATTTTATCTTTCTGATGTCTCTTCTCTTGTAGATGGCAAGGTAGCGATTTTGTGGATAATTTTTTTAAAGGTTCATTTTCGTGTAAAAACTATCTCTGCATGTAAACATGGTCATCATCTATCCAAAAACATGTGTAAAATTAAAAAGCGACAGTTGGAGAAAAAGTTGCTATAATTAGTTGGTAGATATTTGCTTACTAATGCGAGCTGATTTTTCGCCAACCGGCGAAATCGTGGATATTGTAGCGACTAATTAGTGGTAAGTAGCAATGTTCGTATATTACCTTTACATGAAAATATATTGTATACTCAGTCTGATCTGATAAAAAGGGATCTTTTTTAATTCACGAAGGCTTAAACTAAAAAAGTATTTATCTTCCATAAATGTCGCAGTAAATACTATTATATTATTCAAATATGTCATTGTTGTAAATTATTGAATGTCAAGAGATGTTATGAAAATTGATATAAGCGGATTCTCTATATTCTCATCATTATCAAAGAATGATAGTCTACACTTATTTCTTAGATCGATTAGCCATATGTGGGTGATGGTGAGGAGGTGAGGGAGAAAATAGAGCCTCGGCTGTAGAGGCGGATGACTAAAGAAAATAAGAAAGTCAAAAGTGAAAGGTGGCATACAGAGCGCGAATTGTCGCCGGCGAATATGCTAAAAATTATTACTGAACTATTGCATGTAGCTGATTATCTGCCAGCTTTTCGCCAGATTCGTTCCCACAGGGGTACGACCAGTGATGCAAATGGAAAATTTTCCAATTTTTTCAAAATTTTCCGGAAAATTTTCCGATGGAAAATTTTGAAATTTTTTTTTCGGTGATTCACGTTTTTGCTTTTGTTTTGGAGACTTGTTGCAGTCGTTTGAAAAGACTATGTAATATTCAAAGTTCGAAAACTTCTCTATCATCCATGCATGTTAACTTTTGGAACCAACTGCACCCTCTATGTCTATTTCAGATCTTTCCAACTGAATATCAGACATTAAATGGATTTCAGATTTCTCTAATTGAATTTCAGATATTTGTCAGAAACTCAACTTTGAAAGGATCTTAGATTCAACTGGAGAATCTCCAATTCATCTGGAAAAGTCTGAAATTCACAGATCTGAATTCGATTTGGAACTATCTGAACCATCTGAGCTAGAGATGGAAGATGTGTAGCTTGTACTCCACGAAGATATCGGACATTGCCCCAGAAGTTAGAAGCTATCATATAGATTTTCTTCTACTCATCACAGATATCTTTAGTTTCCAAAGATCTCACGAATTTACAGTCTTATCTTCCAATATATGGTCGCTCATGTATAATGTTGTGTTGGACTTTGTGCTTGTGCTTCGTTCATCAACACATGGAGAATTTGTATCATTGCAATCAAGGCTGCATAATAAAGCTTAACTTTAATCCATAAACAAGCTCCCAAATAAAGTGCATTATTTTTGCTACAGATCTTTCACAATGCATGAAATTATACCCCTATCGTAAAGGAAAAAAATTCACGTTGTCCCAAAAGATGTCTGTGTTATAATATTAAAAATGCCAACAAATTGCCACAAGCCACTGGTGACAAAGGAATGCTAAAAAATCCGCGGACTGGATTCGTATTGCTACGATTGTTTTAATCGAAATGATATGATGAAATCAAGAGTTTTAGAACAATTCTATTGATGTTTCTATGCCTCGGCTGTGATAGAAAACGTAAAAATTATATCACAAAAATTCAAATTTTTTCATTTTTCAAAATCGGTTTAATCAAAATGATGATCAAGATCACCTTTTAGAACCATTCTATTGGTGAGTAGCTGCCTCGGCTGTAGAAGCGGTCAAAGCATAGGGCATATCACAAAAAATCAGAACTTTCAAAATTTTCCAAAATTTTCCGATTTTTCCAAAGTTTTCCAATTTTTTCCAAAATTTTCCATGGAAAATTTTGATTCAAAATTTTCCGGAAAATTTTCATCACTAAGTACGACTAAAAGATATTTGATGCAGGCCAATTTCTGCAAATTAACTTGCATGGCAATTTGGTTCGGAAGCCTGCATGAAATTTTGGTATGAAGCATCAAATAGACTAAAGTGGCAAAACAAAAGTCAGTGTGATCATGCACTTGTCTTTGATGATGATATTTAACTCTTTGAAAGCTAGCGTGTGTGACATGATCAAGCCAGGCCCTACCCTGATCAGGCTATGACGCCGGCAAGGGACCTGCCCTAAACCAGGTGTTGCATGTGTGCCCTCTTCATGAATTACCGAAATATCCCTTAGACCTGCAGTTGCAGCGTGCGTGCTGTGATCATGTTTACCGTCCTGTAAGTAGTGAAAACTGTGCCCTACTTGCGACGGATAGGTACATGGATAGGTACATGTAAAATTTAGTGTTATCAATAGGTACATGGATAGGTACATGTATAATTTAGTGTTATCAATAGGAACATGGATAGGTACATGTATAATTCAGTGTTATTAATAGGAACATGCATGACTTCTGTTTTACTGGATAGGTACATGTGTTTGGTACACTCGGTTGAGTACACTGTGTTTCGGAACGTCTATGAGCGAACTTGTGCGGTTTGGTTCTGAGCACTTGGGTACGTACCGATAGACGTCCGTTGTTT
Organism: Prostheceraeus crozeri; assembly: GCA_907163375.1. Taxonomy (NCBI): domain Eukaryota; kingdom Metazoa; phylum Platyhelminthes; order Polycladida; family Euryleptidae; genus Prostheceraeus; species Prostheceraeus crozeri. Next base: position 82,902 of record CAJQUW010004489.1, on the reverse strand, counting down.
GATTTTGAATGGGTTTGCTCAATTGCGACTATTGTGACTATTGAAACCATTGTAATCAAGATGACACATTGATTTTCCTTTTACGAAGACAAACTAAGCTATAAATATGAGATAGTTGTTTGATGACATACATAATGATGACTAGTATCCCAACGTCGTGGGTTGTCGCAAGAGACCTTGGATATTCGTTCAAAGCTATAGAAACTGTAACAAATCTCAGTGAAAATATCAACGCTGGTGATTTAGTTGATCGACTAATGGATCTAGATGAGCATGCAATGAATCACAATTTGGATCGTAGGTGGATAGAGGATTTCTCCATGCTACACTGCAATGATAGTGAAATTAGGAGGATCAAATTGGAACGATATGGAAAGAAGGAGACATCTGACAGTGTTTTAATAAAAAGTTCTCCCAATAAAAGTGACTTCAGAAGGAAATTAGAAGAAGAGACATTTAAATTATTATGTGAACAGAACTGCGTTAAATGTTTTAAACAGGAACGATCCCTTCTCTTTTTGCCATGTTCTCATAGCGTTATGTGTTCTACATGTTATGTACCCTTTGAAACTTCATCTTGTCCCCTTTGTGATGAAGAAATATCTTCAACAGTCACTGTGTATCGTGCATGATGAGTCATCATGCAGGTCCGTGATTGGTCACTATTGTGTCTTTGTTTGACTTTTCTATATAAGGAGGACATTGTACCGTTCTATTTCAAGCATAATTTGAGGCTAGTACAATGTCAATCAGTATGTCGTTCACTACCAACATTCCCATTTCAATAATTTACCGAAGTCAACTCTTCACCGGCAATATATTTTATTCTGCCGTAAATATAACTGGCTATAAAGCGGATTTGGTGGATCTGATGGAGGAAATAGTGAAGTATTTCCGCTGCGGAGAGGACGTTGTGGTGCAGAGAATGCTAATGAGAGTCGTGAACAACGCTCTTACACGAGTTGCAAGATTTTGGCTCAATGAAGTATTTCGCCCACTAGCTCAAACGGAGATTGTACCGGAATACTCTCGCTGTTGGTGCAGCAGTATCCAACGGAAACTCAACACATGTCTCCATGACATTATCACCTCCAGCTACTATGACGAGAAGGGTGAGAAATGCAAACTGGACTTGTTCAGTTGACCGACATCAGTAAGCATCAATGTGGCTGCTCAAGGACATTCTGAGGTAATCAGTTTGCGGGCATACTATGCCAATATACTAAAGACTTTCCATTCAAAGCCCTGCTGTATGTGCTGCCCAATTTCAAAACATCTAATGAAAGACATTGAGCAGCTCATAACTGCTACAAATCAGACTCTAGCCGATGTGAGTGTATATCAGTTTCCCTCTACAACTTGTTAAGTGTTTTATGTAATTTTATAAGTACCAGCAACAAACTCTGTGTGAATGCTTGTAAACTTTTGTGTATAATGTTGTAAGTACTAAGCAAAAATTGTAATTGTATTATCTATTTCCATATTAGAATAAAAGTGTCTGTAAAACGGAAGGCATCTTCTCGTCAATCGAAACGCTCCTTCAAACCTTCAAGTCAGTTTAAAAAGGCGTTGCGAAAGTTAAACAGGATACATGATAATAAGAAGAAGTGTAAATTGATTCAAAATTCAAGTGATGATTTCATTCGTGATTTAGCTTTTGCAATACACAAATGTCTACCTATTTACAAGCCTCTGTTGAATGCTGGCTCTTTGAATAGCATAAAAAAGTTTTCAAATCCAAGGAGTAGTGATAAGAAAAGGCGAAACTTAATTCAGCGCGGTGGTGGTGGGTTTCTAAGTATGTTAAATGATATTGGAAACAGTATTAATCGTGTAATCAATAGTCCGCTTGGAAGGATTGCAGCAACTGCTGTAATGTTAATATAAGGTTAGCGTATCATAAATTGACACGTCATCACTTTGATTGATGAGTCATATATAGGTGTATATAAGGAAGACGCTTTAATGATATTTTACCACTTTCAAGTGACAATTCATTTGCGCTGGTTGAAAGCTCCGAATTAGTACTTGTTGAAACATGACTCAGAAAATGTATACAATCAGAGAGGAAGGTGACGCTTTTGAGCAAGATCTCTTGAAGCTTCGTCCGACACGAAAGGTGCAAGGGATTGGAAATACATTCTATTTTCAAACCTTGAATTATGGTGATGATGGCTTTTATCTTCAAGTTCCATTCTTCCACCTTAATGGTATGTCTACATTAGGGTATAGCAATATGAGACAAATGCGAGTGACTTTTCCAAAATGGCAACAGGTGATTCTTAAAACTATTGACTCTTTCGCGAAAGAATGTGTTGAGCTGCCTGAAAGTGCTCCCACTCATTGGAGAAAGGCATTAGAGGAAGGAGTTGGTTACAAAGAATTGCCGGAATTCGATGCACTGTTTTTAAAACTATCGGATCATTTTCAAGCATTCGATCTCTTTACAAACGCGATGGAATGTGAGGATCTCAAACGGGGTCGCTATATGGGCTTAGTGCACGTTACCGGACTTTATATTGGCTCACATGGTTCGACTGGTAAAGTCGCATCTTTACAAATGAAGGTTCTTCAACTAGTCTATGAACCACTACCAATTGATAAATGCTTAATTAACATTGATAAGACTGCTTCAAGTGATGGGAAGGAAGAGAGCAAAAAGCGAGGGCGGAAATCTAAAGATGGTAATCCTAAATTGAAGTTGAAGCGCCAAGATGCTGACTTGAAAACTTTCTATAATCCTAATTGTGATGAGGAAACACAAATGTTTTAATTTGTAAATGTAACTTGAAAGTTTCTATTCTGAATGTAAATAAACGTGATCTGGAACATGTGTCTGTTTTGTTGTTCTAAGCAAAATTAGCGGGATGATGAGTTTAATGTTAATGGAATTATAAGATGACAGATTTTCGTCTATTCACTGATCGCACAATGTGTGTCGCTGGACCAAGTCAGTCCGGTAAAACTACATTTGTAACTCAATTGCTACAATAAAGAAATGAAATGTTTAACAAGGAAATTAAGAGAGTCAAATGGTATTATGGAATATTTCAACCACAACTACATTCTGCACTTCGCCAGAAAGGTTATGAGGTGAAGCAAGGGTTGCCATCAACTGAGGATATCAAAGCAGGTGACTTACTAGTATTAGATGATCTATAACGAGAAAGAAAATCTTCAAAGAATGTAACTGAAATGTTCATTCAAACTGCACATCATAGGGAAGCTTTTATTATCTACATCACCCAAAACATCTTTGATGGAGGGAAAGAGCAAAGAACTAGAAGTTTGAATACGCATTATTTGGCAATATTTAAAAATCCAAGAGATAGCAGTCAGATACATCATCTCAGTAGACAGATATTACCTCAACAACCTAAAGTACTTTCAAAAATATATGAAGATGAAACAAAGAAACCACATGGTTATCTATTTATTGATCTAACCCAGGAATGTCCGGAACGACTTCGATTTCGAACAAATATCATACCTAATTCCGCTGAACCAATGACAGTTTTCTCGGTTCACAGCTAGTTTTAAGAAATGTACTTTGTTGCCTCATTATTTTCAAACATGTCGTATTCAAAGATGGTAGTCATTCCTCAAGAGGAGTATGTACAATTGACTACATTACAAAGTGCACAGGAAGTCAAAAATATAGATCAACCTATTACGAATCAACTTAAGGAACTGACACAAAAGGATATGGAAATTCAGAAGATTAAGGATCCCTATCGACGAATGCAGTTAGCAGCTGAAAACATTGACGAGAGGCGACAGATTCGTGACAAGTTGCGACGATTTATAACCTGGTCAACACCTCGACCATATCGTGTGCGCGCTGAGCGATTATTTGACTTCATCGATCCACATGTGAAGTTCAATGAGAGAGGAGAGGAGAGATAATAGATGAAACAACTGGTGATGTTATTAGAAATAGTCACATAGATGACCTTCTGCAATATGCTGTCAGAGATGTAAGGCGAAAACTAGGTGCACCACAAGGGTGGTCATATTTTCAGAAAATTTTATCTGATCAAAATGTACCTCACAATATTATTGGAGGACCGACTGTGAATGAATTGGATAAGGGTCACTTACAAGATGGATCGAAGAGTAAAACACCCACGATGGTGGTCAAGCGAGAGCTTCATGATCCCGATGATCCCGATGATCTGCAACCAAGAAGAGCTACTAGGCGCTCAATGCGTGTTGCGAAGGAGTATAGTAAATATTAAGCAAATATGAATTAAGCCTTGCCTCTCTCATATCATGTCGCTACAAAAGTTTTGCTGCTGTTTGAAATCTGCGCTCGAAGGTAAAGGAGAAGAGGGCATAGAGGTTGATATCAATTGTGTTAGCAGTTGCTGTGCGAGTAATACGCGTGCAAATCAGAACAAAGACGATGAGTACAGCAGTGAAACTCAGAAAGATTTATTACGACTTAAATCATCCCGCAAGTTTCAGTCGTCCGGAGGTTCTAGCTCGTGCAGCAGGTGTGGGAATAGAGAAAGTCAAGAAGTGGTTAAGGAGTCAACCGACTTACACTCTTCCCAAAAATGCGAGAAAGCGGTTTCCAACAAGAAAATATGTTGTTAACAATATAGATAGTCAATGGCAAGCGGACTTGCCTGACATGCAACAGATATCACAGTACAATGATGGCTATAAATACATCTTAACTGTAATAGATATTTTATCTCGCTATGCTTGGGCACGTGCGCTGAAATCTAAACGAGGACCAGAAGTTGAAGCGGCTTTTCAGAGCATTTTCGATGAGGGGCGTGTTCCGCAAAGAATACAGACCGATCAAGGGAAGGAATTCGAAAACTCTCATGTTCGAAGTCTCCTTAAAAGTCATAATGTGGAATTGTTTAGTGTCAAAAGTGCTTATAAAGCTGCCATGGTTGAGAGGTTCAATCGCACACTGAAGACACAAATATGGCGCTATTTCACTGCAAAAAATACACATGTTTGGGTAGGTGATCTGCAGAAATTTGTTAAGAATTACAATGAAAGCTACCATCGAATCATTAAGATGAAACCAGTTGATGTTACCCCAAATAATGCGATGGATGTATGGCTTCGATTGTATGATAAGAAAGCGAAAAACATTTCCAATGAAAAGAAAATTAATGTTGGTGATAGAGTTCGGATTTCAAAGGTTAAGTCTACATTTGAGAAAGGGTATCTACCTAATTGGACTGAAGAAGAGTTTTTTGTGGATGATGTAAATACAAAATTTAGACCCACCATGTATAAATTAATAGATTACCATGGCAATCCAATTGAAGGAAAATTTTACTCTTATGAATTGCAAGTAGTAGACAGAAGTGAAGAGGTGTATATGATTGACAAAATAATTAGGAGGAAAGGTCATGGCAATCAAAGGAAATATCTAGTTAAATGGAAAGGATATCCTGATTCATTCAATAGCTGGATAACGCACCAGGATCTACAAAATGTGGAGGTCGGAGACACTCGTAACTTTTAAGCTAATATAGCATGTGACTTCTTCCATATATGAGTTCAACATGTCTACTAACTTCAACATCATTCTTCCAAGCAATAGCAACCCCAAGATATTCCCAAGTAACAAACCATCTCTATACTCTGTTGAATTCGCTAATCCAATTACTCTGCATGGACCCCATGAAGTTGCTCTAACTGAAATTACTTATTACAACGATATCAGTTTGCTAAAGAACAACTATTTTGAATTACATAAAGAAGTGCGAGAGAAGGATGATCGTTTTCGCATATTTCACAATAGTCTACATGGTACATTGGCTTTTCATCATCTAACTTTACATCCTTTTTCAACATCTTCACCATCTGTCCAAAACATGATTAAAATTCAAAAGGCATTTGCAACGTCAACTTTTGATTCTAAGGTTCCCACAATGAGCTTGCAAGATAAAGAAAAGGAAATCGGTAGAATGTTTGAACGAATAAATGATCTCTTCAAGCTGACTTTGAATAAATTCTACAAACCAGTCATAAAGGGATCAACAAAATTGATGAAGGAAGGGAAGCATGTTCTTCTTGTATTAGGTAAGGATTTGAGTCATACTTTTGGGTATTCCAGAACAACTTTCTCATCAAGGTATTGGTACAATGGACGTGGGTGGAATTCGGAGAGGAAAGTCACTGATTTTCAATGTAGAATTGTGCCATTGTATGCATTACAAAAAAGGAGCATCCGAGTAAAAAATCATTTTGAGGTCATTAGAAGTGTTGAAGACTTTGCAAGAAAGTTTCAAGGATCAGTGCCAGAAACGTTAATGACTTGTGAATATAAGAAAGAAAAAGTAACTTTATTTACTGTTGAAACGGAGGCAGAATTTCTTGTTTTTACTAAAAAGACACCATTGGAAAAGTCTGAGTCCGCTGTTATTGAATTCGGATCTGAAATGATTGGGATGTTTAAGGGCCTTGAAAGCGCACCTTGGTTGACAGAATTAAATGATACATTCAAGGTTCAATTGTCCTCTTCTAATTTCAAAGCATCAACAAATGCTTCATGGGATATCCATGTATACAGCGAAGACATATTGGGTGATGAATTGTCTACTTCCAGTGAACTTGTAAAAAGAGTTAATTTGAACATTGAAAGCTTGAAAACGCCATCTGAATTGTGTACAAAGTTAAATGAGTTTGGTGTAGATTACCTTGATGCAGATGAATATCACTTTTCTTATAACCCACATAAGAAACGCATGATTCTAAAGGTAGGGAAGAACTCTCTTATCAAACTGGAGGCGTGTTAACGACCACATTGGGATTCTCAAAATCAACTATTTATGAAGGCACATCAATAGGCGATACAGCCCCATCACTAGAGCGTGATATAAGTAACTTATACGTCTATTGTAACATTATTGAATATACAAGGGTTGGCGACATTGAGGCCCCACTTCTGCGCACATTTCCTCTCTCATCCGTAAGGAAGCAACTAATCAATCGAGAATTTTTTAACACAATGTATCTACCAATCAGACGAAATTACATCAATAGAATTGACATATCAATTCATGATGACGCAGGAGAAGTAGTACCGTTCTGTGGTGGTGTTACTGTTTTGACCCTACATATTAGGTCACGAGAATAAGGCTTTACGCTATTATGACTTCCATAGTTATTCAATAGTCATAATGACAGGCATTTACAGTAGACCATCATATCAGAGCGGTTATCCCGTGTTTGTTGGAGGTAGACGACAAGTTGGAGGAGGCATATTTGGTGCACTAAGACGTATGGTTCTCCCAACACTCAAAAAGTATGGCGTACCAATCATGAAGCGTGTTGGAAGCAGGGCTTTAGATTTTGGTGCAAATGTTGCAGCTGATGCGCTTCAAGGTGAGGATATCGGTGAATCTATGAAAATGCGCGCGCAGCAATCTGCCATAGACGCATTAGATGATTTAACAAAGACGAGACGTACAGTTCGGAAGATGCGTAGGAAGTCAAGACAAGTTGGATCCGGTCGAGTTACTAAGCAAAGACGCAGGAAAAGTAAAAGCCGACTAGAGCAGCACGTTCTAAATCTAGACGTCGAGTGAAAACAAGAAAGCGCAAACGAAATTCCACTGCGACTGGAAACAAGTCAAAACGAAGGAAGACAACATATTTGTAGAGCTAATACGATGCAGAGTATCAATTCGGCTTTGTGTTTCTTCGATTCTCCCCCTTATCAGACAGACATCATCTCCTCAACAATTGTAGACATAGTCCCCACAACAAATATCGATGGTAACCAACAGCCTATTCAGTTTGATATACCTGCCAATCCTCAAGATTATATTGACTGTCAATCCATTGATTTAGAGTTGTGTATACAAATTAAGAAGACTGATGGTACAAATATCGATTCATCCAAGGATAATGTGGGATTAGCAAATCTTCCTATTGCCAGTCTGTTCTCAGATGTGTATCTAATATTGAATGACAAACAGATTGAAGGAGGGGATCGAGCATATCCATATGGAGCATATATACATACAATGACTCAATTTCAAAAGCAAGCTAAACAGTCACACTTGCAAGTTTCTGGGTGGTATGATGATCAGCAAGGGAAATTTGATGATGTCTCAAATACGGGGTTGAAAAGACGAATGGATTTAACAGCGGATTCAAAGGAATTATACTTGAAAGGACCCGTCTATCTTGATTTCCTTCGTCAATCTAGATATCTGCTATCACAGGTTAAAATGCAAATAAAATTTATTCGTGCAAATCCTGTGTTCGCGTTAATGGCTTTTGGAGCTACAAACTATCAAGTCAACATAAGTAATTCCGTGCTCAATGTAAGGCGAGTAACAATGAACCCGTCAGTCATCAACGAGCATGCGACAGGATTGAGGAAAAACAATGCAATATATCCAGTTAATCACAGTGTGTTGACAAACTTCACAATTGGTGCGGGATCATCCTCACATGCCAACCCAAATCTTTTTTCCCACTGCAATGCCAAAGGCGGTGTACATCACATTTGTGGAAAAGTGAGTCGTTTATTGGTGCTTTTGAAAAGAATCCATTCAATTTCCAACACTTTAATGTTAGCAAACTAGCACTCTATCAGGATGGGAAATTTGTATCTTGCAAAGCATATGAGCCTAATTTCAAAGATGGCAAATTCGCACGTGAATATGGTTCTACTTTCACCGCCCTGAACATCTTTAATACAGATGATTCAAATGGAATTACAATGGATATGTACAAGAATGGCTACTTCTTCATTATGTACAACCTCACAGCAGATGCAGATCTAGGTGGTGAAAGCGTAGGAGTTACAAAGCCTGGAAATCTACGACTGGAGGTATCATTTGAGTCACCTTTGAAGAAAACAATTACTTGTCTCATTTATGCTATCTATGATAGCAAAGTTAAGATAACAAGAATGAGAGACGTGACTGTCAGCTATCAGAGATGAGTAACTTAAGCAACATAGAAATCTTGAGGAAAATGAGGAAAGCTCATCCCTACTCCAAGACAATATTTCTCAATGTCTTTTCTAGAGATAATTTACCTGATTCAATTCCTTTCTATCCTTGTTCGCTTATCATCAATACGGATACCAACAATCTTCCCGGAAAACATTGGATTGCTGTATACATCAATCGTTATAAAGTGGCCGAATATTTTGACTCTCTTAATCAACCTCGTTTACATGATATCGCATTATGGATGAACAGGTTCTCCTGGACTGTTAGGAAAGTGACATCGTTCCCACTTCAAAGTAATACATCTCTAATGTGCGGTGGCTATGTACTCTATTTTGTCAATGAGAGACCATTGAAAAATAACTGTAAAAGTGCTTTAGAACTATTTTCAAAAAACTGTGATAAAAATCATGTAATTCTTACTAAATATGTCGAAACAGTTTTGAAATAAAGTTTTATGTTGTATCATTAACTTGCTCTCTTTTTCCAAAACAAGGGTTTATAAGGAAAACAAAAATATGTTTATATTTCATTATCTATTCACATATATACAAAATCTACGATTTGGTTTTCATGAAACATTTTTTCAAATCATATATGATGGGAAGCACATCACTTATGTCTTTAATGCCGGTTATCACAATCTTTCCATTATGGAACACATGAACATGATATGGATGCCAGTTAGTCAATTGAGCTGCTGGAAATAACTCCACTTCATAAGTTAGATTATGTGATGATGTAACTTTACGGAAATCATAGTGATAGTGTAATTCACATAACACGGTCATTGCCTTCACTTTCCAATCAGATAATGAATCACCAAGTAAATGTTCCAAAGTTAAGTGTAGATATGAGAGATCACCCTCCATGACCCTTCCAATACATTGGATTGTTCCATATGGAAAGAATAAGATAGTGAGAGATCTATCCTTCCTCTGAATCCTCCATGTTAACATTGAGGGTCTTCCAAGATGTAAGCTCGTTGTCGGCTTCAATTTGCGTTTTATCAGTAACCATTGTTTTCGGTTGGGTATATTCCTTTCGATCTCTTGTAGATTGAGTTTTGAGTTTGCTTTTGTAGTTAACATCCGATTTACAACTTCCAACCGTTTGATGTTCTCCATCTTTAATGAATGACGTTATCTGTGGTAGTATCTCCCTTGTAAAGGTTTCCATGTCACGTCACTGAAACGAAAAAATCGATATTCAACATCTTCACGTTTTGGTGAACAGACGTATAGTTTGTCTGATGAATCACACTTTATCCACACCTTGTCATCGAGAGGAATCTTGATCCGAGTCTTATGGTTGTCAATGAGATCCGCAAAGTCTTTCAGTGAAGGCAATGAGTCAATACTAATGCAAACGCCACGATGTTTTCGATCACTATTTGCTATTGAATGACGAAATGCTATTCTTTTAGAATTTTTTATGTGAAAGTTTTGAACGTCACTAAGTTTCCATGTTCTAATGTAATGAGGCATGTTCCGAAAGCTATGTTTCAAATTTAGGTTTAATGTTTGCCTAAAGTTTGTTATTTTATTAGCTCAACATATCGGAATGATGTTGAGTACAAATTCTTCACATATTCATTCACATTAGGACTACCTATTTATTAGTAATCATTTCTACATATCGGAAAGATGTAGAAATTTCAATTTTAGTAAGACTACTTATGTATTAGTAAGTGTTGCTACATGTCGGAAGATGCAGCAATCGCAAGATCTATTACAAGTGGAATATTATATTGTTTTTATTTAGACTTATTCTACATCACCTGTGACAGGAAGGCATCTCCTTCTCTTCGACGGTGGGGAAAGACCTAGGCTGTAGTGTCCATATGGTAATGATAAATTTTTATCCAGCCAACAGCGCTTATCCTCCCAAAGTGAAAGACCTCGCTTCCTAAATGATTTTGTGCTAACTATGTGATTTTTTGAATTTATAATTGTCATATCTTCAGTTGTATCATTCTCACTATAATAGACACTCCTATAGTCATCATGTTTCAATTTTTTAACTGCTGCTCTCTGAATTCCTTTTGCACGTTTGATGCTATGATTCGTAGAGTCTAGATATTTCATTGAATACATTTTCGGTTTTAGTAGGATCATTTCCTCAAGCAACTTTCCAGCACACTCATCCTTAAAACAACCTAATCTAGCTTTGTTTGTAGTTGAGTATAGTCGGTGATGACTATCATAGTTTGAAGAGTCAAACTTTTCACCGAAGTATAGAAGTATATCTTCCAGACGGACAGATGGTGATGTGTATAAACATAGGAAGAAACTGTCGGTATCACCTCCACAAAGCCGCGTTCTATTTATCAGTGGACACCCTTTTAGATCATTGTAATATAATTGATACATTTCCAACTTACTATAGTCAAGTACTGCTTGACCAACATATATTAATTTATTTAAAACTATTGAAGGTTTGTACATTTCCATACCAACCAGATCTTCATCAAATATTTTGTGTTGAACATAGAGAGGATGATTTGACAATTTCAGTAATTGTTTCTCATTGTTGACTAGTTTAAATTTTTTCCTTCTCCTTACATTTTCCATTGTTTTACCATATAAAGAATTATTTTTCAATTTGTAGAATGACTTTTTGAAGTCAGTGTTTGATTGAGCCCTCTTTTGAGAGTTCATATCAAAGTATGTTTTTAACCTAGGCTTTTGTGTGAATTTTATGCCACTATGAATCTTCTTGATTCTCATGCCCATGGTCAAGTAAAATTTTAAAATTGAGTAGTGGACTACATAATTTTCCCTATCAAATTGATGGAGCAGAAGTTTCTTGATAGAAGAAAAATGTGTATTTGGTCTTACTTTTTCATATAGATTTTTCATATAGTGTGAAAACATTATCTTTTCAATCATCTGCATTTCTGGAGCTAATGGGAAATCGGCAGTGTCATCATGAATGGCTGCAGGATACTCTAAATCTAAATCAAAAATGTAGCCGATTTCGCCATCATCATCTATATTTTGAACATTTTCTTCAATTAAAAATTATCTAATTCACTTTCATTCAACCATTTGAAATTTGAGTGGGGTAGATTCCTACTGAGTGAAGACCGTAAAGGTTATTAACATCTAAGTAGGTCAAATGTCGACTTTCATGTGTATTATTTCCTAATTCTTCAACGCGTGCACGCGCTCGGTGAATGTTGGTGAAAGTCATACCCCCTCTAATTCCTCGTTCAAATAGATTGTACATATTTTTATCTTTTATGTAGTGTGGGGGATCATTGGAAGAGAAATTTAGTGCTGAGGTAAAGCTAAGATGTGGGAGACTGACAAAATGTACAGGGTCGACTTCATCCTCACGTTGACTCAATGCTCTAAACACTTCAAATATGTCTGCCAACAATAAAACATCTAACTTCAGATATGCCAGCATGTAATCACCAAATGTGCTACAATTAAATTCAATCCATGCCTTGTTAGCGTGTTCATATTCACTATCGGAACAGTGCTCACGAGTAAGATCATTATAGAATTCAAATTGTGGTGGTAGACAGTCTTCCGTCAACGTGTTTAAGTTTTTGAAGTATGAATATGGAAACACTCCCTTCTGATATAAACATTATCACTTAATTGTGGAAATTCTACCCTTAATGTCTCTACATGCTCATACGTTGGCAAGCCCTTGGGTAATTCACTCAAGGATGCACTTAGAAATTGATATGAGTCTAAGAATTTTAGTTTAAAGTATACTGTCTTCCCTTTGTATTCATTTACAGGGACACTGGCGGATAAAGTTATATATTTTTCAGCATTCGCTGCTACAACATCTAATTTCCAAGATATCATTCTTCCAATCGCTTTATAGCAAACGATGTGACTATCATAATTTTTAAAATTGTGGAAAAATATGGGGAGCTCCCGTCTGTTAAGTCTTAACCGGAGATTGCATTTCCTACATAATGTTTGCCTATATCGTCCGGTGATATGATCATGATCACGAACTTTTATGACTTCATCGCTGAATTTCGATTTACATTTGTTGCAACATTCTGCATTCTCATGGCGTGCTTTTTCATCCACTGACAGTGACATTGGCTGCCTAGTTGTTGCACATTGGTTGTCATATAAGTCTTGGGCTACAGTTTCTAAGTGGTGCAAGAAACCAATAATGCAATTTTCTCCCTCAAAGAGGTAATGCTTGTTTTCAAATTTTGATTGAAGGGCATTATGCCAGACATGATAGGCTCCAATGGCCGCAGGTTTATGTATTTTATCATCAATGTAGCACTCGATATCTGCATAAATTACTAAAGGAGGACTTAGTTGATATTCCATGCTACTTGTTAGTACTTTTAGATCCGATGGCATTTTTTCTATTTGTGCTTTTCCTCGAATACAAAACTGGAAGTGTCGCTCTAGTGTTGTTTTATATGTGAATGACTGAGTGCATCTTTCGCAGAAGTATTTATGTCTTTTTAAAGTTCTCCTATACAATCTTGACAGCTTTGGAATTCCACAATAGTGTGCTGCTCCATTGTTTAGAATTAGCAAAATATTAACCGTTTGCCTACCAGTAAAGTTACTATTGTAACGAACACCTTTGAGTCCATTTTCATAAAAGTGAATGTTAATTTTAATATCATTATTTTTCTCAAATTTTGGAATATCTTTGATTGATACTGGTGTGGAAATGCCTTCCATATTTAGCTCAGATGTCCACTTACTATATGATTTTACTTCATTCCTTGAATAAGGTACTTCATTATAATGCAATATTGATAAAACTGCATATAGGAAGCAATCATTTGCATTTGAATTAACATTAATGACAGCTTTAGAGATTTTCAACTTCTTTGGTAGAGGAAATGATTGTCCACCTGACACTATTGGACTTGTTATTACATTGAACTCTATATTTTGTACATCATCTATAATCCAATTGCTACCCTTTTTTGTGAAGGCTTCAATATGATTTATTAGACTATTTAGATGATCCTGAAACCAAGCATCATAGTCATAAATATAGTTTGAGGATGATGAGGTAAAGTGTGCGAGAAAAGTTTCTTCTTCTTGAGGATTAGAACGGACATAACGCATTTGTGCAATCAGACGACCGCGCAATTGATAGCTCCTTAGTAAGTCAGACACTAAATTCCCTAACATGGAACGCATGCTTTCTAAGAATGATGTTACATGTATGTCAACAGTAGGTGTTGTTGGCGTGATATCATACACACGTGCATGGCCATTGAGTGCGCTTTCGCTGAGACTAACAGTTCCATAGTTATTATGCATATTCATCTCACTATTTGTGTTATGTACAATCATATGCTGTCGAAATCTACTTATAGAGTTATACGTTTTGCCACACCGAGAGCAGTATTGCATAAAGTTTTGTATGTTAGTTGAAGCGCTGGTTGTTGGCTTAGAAGTAGATCTATTTTGATTATTTGAATTTGACTCTGTTATGCTATCATTCGGTTTATTATTGCATACAAGTTTATGTCTCTTAAGATTATCCATCCTATTCGTCTTATATGGACACTTGCTACATTGATATGTTTTTCCTAACTTACAAAATTTTTCATGTCGTTGCAAATTGCCTATGAGAGTGAACACTTTTCCACACTTGGTACAGACAACCATGATTATTGATGAGGATTGAAATTAGCAAGCCCTTAAATACATCTACCATCTAATGACGTCAGCGTCATCACCAGCCAATACAATATGTTCCGATCTGTTGTAAAGAGAAAACATAAAATTTAAAGCAATCTATTTTTTTTTAAAAGTAAAAATAAGTTATAACTTCACGCATTTCACGATGCCACTGTGATATAGTTTCGTGGCTACATCTTTCATTGCAGCCACCCAAATCGTCCATCCGCGTCAGTCTTAGCCTACGGATGGTGTTATTGCTACACTCGACGTGGACTAAGGTCTCTTTGTCGTGTCGTTGGCTATTTGTTACTTGTGAGGCCAACAGGAGGTTTGATTGAGTTATGTTTTGTAAGGACTCAACCAAACCTCTGTTGTCCTCCATTAACTGAGCCTCACGAGCCTCGGACTGTTTCAATCGCTCTTGACACCGCCGTAACTTGCTTTCGATGTCCTCCTCCTCCGTCGTTGCGTCAAGGTCTACGTTGTACTCGCGTACTGGGAGAGGAGCCTTAGGAACTGCGGCTGGGATAGGAGGTGTTGGAGAGGAAGGAGCTGCGGCTGGGATAGAAGGTGTTGGAGAGGAAGGAGCTGCGGCTGGGATAGGTGTTGGAGGTGAAGGAGCTGGGACTGGGATATCAGCTGCTGAGGATGGGGCCAATGTCATCATCGGCGACAATGGTAGGTGGACATTCCAGCTAGGAGACGCCCGGATGTTGGAGAATGAGATCTCCGCTTGAGACGCAAACATCACGGAGTCCTGTAATTGAAAGGAACAATTGTTTATCATCCATTTACCAATTTTTTGACATTAATTAGATACAAATGTGAATTCCTCTTACCTCCTGCTGGATTGCGGTTTCTTGATCGGATCCACTCGCCTTGTTAGGAGTCACCGAATCATTCTGAAAGATGAATTAATCAATTGTAGACGAATATATTAATAATCAAGTGTGTTTTAAAATAAATTTTAATGAAAACAATTCTGTACACATGTAGTTAACCAGTCATATACTTACATGTACATCAGAATCATCATCTTCGTCGGAAGAGGACGTCGGAGATGAAATCGCTGAAGTAGTGGCTTCATCCTCGGATGAGGAGTCCGAATCCTCCGATGACTCGCGAATTGAGTACGGTTTCTCCTCATTGTCCTCTACCGACGTTGTTGTCGCCGGCGTAGACAAGAAGCTTCTGTGATGCTTCTTCAGCGACAGAGATCGCATAGACTGCAACGAAAAATATGATGACATGTTTGCAACTCATTTACGAAGTATGCATGTTTTTAAAAATACTTGATGCATTTTCAGTTATTGTTGACTGAGACCTATGTAATGACACTTACGGGACTCGAAGGTAGTCTGCTCCTCGGTGAAGGTAAGCGCGGAATTTTTGGGCAGCTTTGAACACTAGGAAACATCTGAAAGTAGGAAAAATTCATGTTTAATTTCACATTGAGAACTAATAAATAACTGAAATGCTTACATTTCGCAATTTTTCGGTCACTATATCCTCGTTAGTCTTTGTCGGGTGAGGTAGCTCACTCTGAAATGTTTAAGCAATGTTGATTTACTTTATGTATAGAAATAATTAAATTAGTCAATAAATGCTTACATCTTTAGCGAACAGTTTTTTTCTGAACCAACACCTTGGCTCTCTTCGGTGGGGGCATCAGTACATCCTGAAATGTTTAACAACATATAATCATTTCATACATAATGAAGTAGTATTTTTTTATTTTTCTGCTGTGAGCCAGTTATCCGTTGAAGCTAGCATGTAGAATTGATGGCACTCACCTCACATTCACTAAAAGTCTCATAGATGAACTCCCGAGACTTAGGAACTTTCCTCTTAGGAACTCGAGACTTTTGAGACTTATCCTTTGGAGCAGGTTCATATAACTGGGAAAGCACGCCTTCAGTCGGTCGCTCCTTCCCAAAAAGACGCTCCAACTTCTTCTTCTCAACTTTGAAAGTTAAGTTAATCCCCTTTCTTCCATTTAGTTGAGCACAAGGTGTGTGCTTGGCAATGAAAGCTTTCGCGGAGTCACTATTCACCTTTGCATCGCTCTTTTCATACCTCTTACACGTGAGACAGTACAGGTAGTTGATAACTCAAACAAGAATTGGAACAGCTGGTTTATTTTTAGCCTTAGAAATGGAAGTGCCATCATATGTGTTGAAAGATTTCTACATGTAAACAGTAGAGTGAATTCAAAGTAATATGAACTGATGGACTGATGTATTATTTGATATACATGTTATTATTAATAGTCATATAATGATTCATATTTGAAGATATAAAACGTGTGATTTGAATAGAACATTAAATTTGAATTAAGCGCTAAATTTCGAAAATTCAAATTTCGCGCCAAAATGTGAATAATCAAATTTAAAGACTTTTTTTCGAAAATTTGAATTTCGCGCCAAAATTCAAATAATCAAATTAAAATACTAGGGTTAGGGTTAAGGTTAGGGAAGCAGGAAGAGTATCTATGGCACCCGGAACCCATGGGTAAATAAATTTCGAGTGTTTATTTACCCTATAATCCGAAAAATTTCGAGGGCGCGAAGCGCCCGAGAAATATTGAGGCCTCCCCGCCGTGTATGAAGTGTATGAAGGTCAGAGGTCAAGGTCAAGGTCAAGTGTAGAGGATTGTATATTATGGTCATTTTTAGTTGTAAAACTTTAACTTTGAAAATTTGTAAACTTAGTCATTTTTGTAAAAAAACTTGGAATTTTTTCAAGTTGGATACAGATGCATACAACTAGGATTTTTTCATCAAATGGGTACATACAATATATCATTCGAATGCTCTTTTCATGCTGATTCTAATGGTGCATTGTATGACACATGTATGACATATAACTAGAGAGCTACATGTCTTTAAAGAATGGGCTAAAAACTTAGTGAATTTAAAAATCTAACATTTGTCTGCTTGCATACAGTTGCATACAACTAGGATTTTCCCATCGAATAGGTACATACCTTATATCATTCGAATGGTCTTTTCATTCTCATTCTTATGGTGTCGTGTATGACACATGTATGATATCATCCTGGACTGCTACAAGCATTTTAAAATTAACAACATAACTGTTTCTTTAAAAGTTATATGTTCCTATTTATTTCAAGTTGAAGTCTTCATATTTGATTTTTTGTTTCAATTTAGTTATTGAACATCATTAATTGTAGATAGTTGTTCCCCTTTCCCATTCAGACCTTAATTGAAGACCGATTTGTGAAATGATAAAACAAGTTTGTTTATATATACAAATGAATATTAAATGAAGAGATTAAGAAAAAAACACACTAAGTATCATCAAGGTAAGGAAAGGGTACAAGTTTTTTCAAGTCCACTTGCACATGGATCCTAGTCTTTTTGGGCGCACAGGGACAGCGACGTGGTGTGTCAAGGTCGATGATCGAAAATTCGAGAGCGGTTGTGAGGTTCCGCTCGTTCGGCTCCATTCGCATGAAGACCCGTTTCGTGTGGTATTTTTTCGGCGCGTTCTTCACTTTGACAGTGACCCTTCCGTAAAGTGGCGTTCGCATGGACTTCTTATTCATGTGACGCATCGTCTCGATTGATACGTCACTATCCTCACCATCATCACTCGAGTAGTCGAGCGATGCAGGGGCTTGGGTGAACACCACCGGCTCGTTTGGTGTTGTCGATCGCTCAATCGGAGATTGGGGAGGTGTATTGGTACGTTTCACTGGCGAAGTGGTACGATCAGCAGTACCGTTCTCAACTGCGGCTTTCTGTTTGCGATCCATTATGACTTGTAGATTTAAAATAATTGTAACTTGTAAACGTGAGGATTAGAACCTTTGATAAGAATTGGTACAAACCTCGGACTTATATACTTTTTAAACAAAGGAAATCCTAACAGCCAATCAGAGAGGTACCGAACTTCCCTAAAGAATATATATAACTATATAAAGGATGTCATTGTTCCAAATTGTTAAGTACTTATCCTCAACGTTCCATAACAAGAAGCATGTCCTCAAAACCACTATTTTATTTTCAAAATGACAGCCAAGTCATTATGGGAGGTCAGTTGGATATGACCGTGCATCTCTGTTGCGGCTGCAAAGTGGCCCTATGGAAAACCTTGACTGTGTCAGCACTTCAAAGGCGGAGTGGACTACCGGTGAAGTGTCCGTACACGAGTGTGACCATGACTTTAGTAACAATCAGACATTTCATGAATGGTGTGATGACTTCCTGAAGATCATGGAGTCGCCTGAGGGACGTGATCTGTACCCGTCATTTATTTTTCACGCTTAAATTAAACTTACATTGTAAATCTCTTGTCTTTTCATTTTAAACATAGTTCTGGGATTGGTTTTCTTATTGGGGAGCAACTAAATCATAGCTGCACAGTAAAGTTTCACACCTAAATAGTGCTACATTTAAAATAATTGTCACAATAGTCGCAATTGAGCAAACCCATTCAAAATCAAACAACGGACGTCTATCGGTACGTACCCAAGTGCTCAGAACCAAACCGCACAAGTTCGCTCATAGACGTTCCGAAACACAGTGTACTCAACCGAGTGTACCAAACACATGTACCTATCCAGTAAAACAGATCTCATACAAGTTCCTATTCATAACACTGAATTATACATGTACCTATCCATGTTCCTATTGATAACACTAAATTATACATGTACCTATCCATGTACCTGTTGATAACACTAAATTTTACATGTACCTATCCATGTACCTATCCGTTGCAAGTAGGGCACAGTTTTCACTACTCCTGTAGCTATAGTCATGGTGTACATAAATTTGCCTTTATACATGTATTAGGAAATGACTTGGTTTTGTGAAGTGATAACAAAATTATTAGCAAACAAACCGTAGAATCGTTTGATGTATTGAGCAAATTATCTCGTCTTTCTAGCAACCTCCACCCTATCAACCACAAAAGTCGCCCAGCGGTCGCCGCGACGGCCCTCGGCGTCGCCGAAGTCGCCGCCGCCCGGCGACTCCTGGTGGCGGTCGCCTCGACTGTATGTGGGCGACCGATGCCCGGCGACCGCTGTCAGCAGTCGCCTCGAGTGTCAACGGCGACCTTCATCATATGTCTGGTTTTAGCATTTAACTAGCCTCCATGATGTCAGAAAGGCAATATTCCGGTTTCGCAAAACATAAATTGCAAAAATTTCGGAATCAGCTTCAGAGTTTCTAATTAATTAAGACTCAAATGTAGAATGCTTGTGGAAAAAGATGCTTCTGATGCAGAAATTCGAACGCATTTAATCAAACTAGATCAATGCATTTCCCGCGAGAAAATGAGTCGTGGGCCCCTCGTCAAAAAGTCTTGGGCCACATGAAAAAATGGGGGCCAACAAATTTTTCGAAAATGGCTTATTTGGAAGTAAAAATGCATGATCATGTCAATTTGTGACCGTTCTCTTCGAAAAATGACGTGAAATGTGATCTCTTAAAGTCGAGGGTTGCCCCCCCCAATTTTCACGTTTATCTTTTTGACAGGGGGTGGTCGTGAGTCGGCCCTTTAAGTTCACACGAGCTCTAATTTTGAAATAGAACGACCCCAGAGTTGTCACACACATTGAGCAGCGAATTTCTTGTGATTTCTAAGAAAAACGTATCTCCAATGTTAGTGGACTGGCCCGAAACTGTCATCGATCGGCCGTCTGGCACATCTAGGCAAGTTTTTCCTTGGAATAGATAACCGTAACTCATTTCTCTCAGTGATTTTCGCTACATGATGATATGATGCATTCAATCGTGAAATGCTGCGTCAAACATCTTTGGTTGCGATGCTTCATATATATTTGCATGACGCATCGATGACAATGAAAAAAATTGCTCAAAATTCTTGACTTAACCCTGAACTTCATATCATTCTGACCATGATTCTGACTATGCCTGAATTTCAATGCTTGTCAATTTTTTCGTCAATCAAGGTTGCAAGTTGTATTATTGTTCATTCATTAAATTGTAAATGAATGGAAGAATCCTCGATGAGTGTTGCATAATATCTCGGTCGCTTCAAGCCTGTGATACAGTTAGGGAGAGAAGGGAGAGAGAGAATTCTATTAATAGAAGTGATAGTTGTCGCTCATGAAAGTTAGACGAGGGCGAAGCCCGAGTCTAACTTTCATGTGCGACAACTAACTTGTTCTTAGTGTCTGACTTTTACGCCCCTCTCAAATGAAGCTGCGAATCTCCGACTCTCTTAGGAAACCCATTTATGCTTAATCTTGCCCCTCATTGTTCTGTCATGGCACATCTCTGAAAATAGAAGGAGCCGCCCCGCATTTTATTATTTCTAATATTGGACTTCTGGTTAAAGCGAGTTGCTATCTGAAATTTGCATACTTTAAAAGAGATGATTCATAGAAATGTGAAGGTACTGCGTGTTGAAATTGATTTGTACACAAATCCCAAAACAAACAAATTCTTCATCCACTTCTTGTATTGTTAAGTTAGGTAAAACAAAAGAAATACTGTACAAAAGTTAAAAGGATTACGATGACATGTCCAGAGGCCTTTCGCCGGTTCACTTCAGTGGAACACACCGGATTACGGAATGGCAAGTTGCGATGTCTGACAGAGAGCGGTCACGAGAGTGAGCTAATAAACATGAATATTAATCTGCTACCACGCAAGGTGAAGTTGATACGTTTCTTTCTGTACACAAAGAGCCGGCATCATAGCTTTAATAATGAGCGACTCTAGAATTTGTAGATAGCGGAAATTGTTACTACTACTGATGATAGAAAAGTAAGATGACGGACTACGATTTTTGTCAAAAGTTCTGCAAGATATAATGTGGCTAGTAACAGAGCTGGCAGGAGCATTTCTGGATCTTGGTCTTATACCCACAGTAATAGCCCATTTCGGGAGATGTTCAGCAATTCTCATGGATAAGCGGCGCTCAGTACGACCGACATAGCTGAGTCCACAGCTGCATTCGAATTTGTAAATTATATGAGATCGGTCGACTTTGCTCAGCTTATCCTTGAGAGAACCAGTCGGAATAGTATGGGCACGGAAAAGAATAATCGGATCCGCAGCAGGATATGCTCGTTTAACAGAAGAGATCAGACGAGAGCGAACTTCACGCGCTTTCAAATCTCCCTGAAAGGGGATATGAACAAAAACAGGTTTGCAACTGGGTCCGATCATGACTTCACGTTTGGCATCAGCATAACCGTACTTATTGATGAACCTATCAGGGTAACCATTCATCTTCAAAGTCTCAGTTAACATACGCAGCTCCTGAACTAAGAACTCCACAGAACATATCATCCTGGCACGATGGAAGAGAGCACGGACAAGGTTCTTTTTATAAGTCATAGGTACATAGCTCAGAAAATGCAAATGTAAACCGGTCCAGGAAGGTTTGCGAAACACTCGGGTGCGAGCATGACCAGAATCGCCACGAATGACAGAAACATCTAGAAAGTTAAGGCAATTTTCCTCTTCCATCTCCATGGTAAAACTGATATTATCATGAAGGGAGTTCAACGAACGATAGAAAGCGTGCGCATCATTCTCAGACTTGCAAAGAACGAAAGTATCGTCCACATAACGAGCATACTTCATCAGGCCACTACCAGCTGAGTAATTAGTCAACATCTTGGTCTCTAAATGACCAAGAAAGATGTTGGCTAGGATAGGGCCAAGTGGACTACCCATGGCCACGCCATCCGTCTGCTTGTACAGAGCGCCATCAAAACTGAAAGGGATATCCTTAGTGCAGAGGAGAATCAAATTACGAAGAGTATTAAATGAAAATGGCAAGGTCATATCATTTTCATTAGCAATGATCTTTATGATGTCAACGGTTTCCAGCAAGGGCACATTTGTGAACAAGCTGCAAACATCAAACGAAAACATGCTGCACTCGCTGATATCAGCGTTATGGATTCCCTCAACAAATTCGAAAGAATCTTTGATGGTATGAGTATTGACACAATTCTCAATGGGAGACAGAAGACTAACAAGCCACTTAGCAAGGTTGTGGTAAGGCGTGCTCACCATACTCAGGATAGGCCGCAGGGGGACGTTGGCCTTGTGGGTTTTTGGCAAGCCATACAGCCTCGGGAGGCTACAACCAACAGGCTTCAACCTGCGATATGTAGCATCCGAAATAATGTCAGTGGCACGAAGGTCTTGAAGAGCAGAGTTTATTTCTTGTTCGATCTTGATGAGAAGAGTTCCCTCGTCCCCATCAAGTGAAGCAAATTTGG
The DNA here is from genome assembly GCA_907163375.1 of Prostheceraeus crozeri. NCBI lineage: Eukaryota > Metazoa > Platyhelminthes > Polycladida > Euryleptidae > Prostheceraeus > Prostheceraeus crozeri. Next base: position 60,082 of record CAJQUW010004489.1, on the reverse strand, counting down.
AACTGTCGCTAAGGATAGTGGACATCTTCTCGACATAATCAGACTTGTCAAGGAGAACCACGGCATTACCTTTGTCAGGACGGAGGATTACTAGATCATCATTAGCCTTTAACTTTTTCAGAGCAGTAATGTGATCGATGCTGAGAACCCCCTTGCTGGGACGGTATTGACCGATCGACTTGGATAAACTGACCAAGTCCGCCTTGAGTCTAGTCACGGAGTCTTGCGAAACTATCTTCAGGGTAGACAGCTGGTCGTATAAACCTTCAAAATCACAGTCAACGGTCTGCTGGCGGCACTTGCTGGGAGTGGAGAAATTCAGACCACGGGAGAGCGCTTGTTTCTCTATGACTGATAGAGGAACAGACGACAAATTGGTAATGTGCTTATCAAGAGGCTTAGGATAAAATCCCTCTGACCAAGGGACGCAACGATCAAGAAATACTTTGCTGCGAGCAATGCTTTTATCTTTAGTATTACGAATAATGGCAGAACTGAACTTAAGGTCGTACTGAGCGCCGCTTATCCATGAGAATTGCTGAACATCTCCCGAAATGGGCTATTACTGTGGGTATAAGACCAAGATCCAGAAATGCTCCTGCCAGCTCTGTTACTAGCCACATTATATCTTGCAGAACTTTTGACAAAAATCGTAGTCCGTCATCTTACTTTTCTATCATCAGTAGTAGTAACAATTTCCGCTATCTACAAATTCTAGAGACGCTCATTATTAAAGCTATGATGCCGGCTCTTTGTGTACAGAAAGAAACGTATCAACTTCACCTTGCGTGGTAGCAGATTAATATTCATGTTTATTAGCTCACTCTCGTGACCGCTCTCTGTCAGACATCGCAACTTGCCATTCCGTAATCCGGTGTGTTCCACTGAAGTGAACCGGCGAAAGGCCTCTGGACATGTCATCGTAATCCTTTTGTACAGTATTTCTTTTGTTTTACCTAACTTAACAATACAAGAGATGATTCAGTCAGACTTAATATGATGCAATCAGACTGAAATATATTCAAGTTAAACAGAAAACAAAGTCATATCAATAGTGGAAGACCGACGACAATGGACACACGATTTACGTTCGTATCCACCCAAGACATTGACTCGTGCATTCAGAGGAGTACACCGAAAAATACCATCAAGAATACCTTCGCAACTCATGTATTTGTAATATTTGTAACTCATGTAATATTTGTATGTGTACTGATACTGATGATGAGCATTAACGTTTAGAATTTAACATCAGAAACAACGGGTTTGATATGATATTCACTTGTTTATTTGAAAGGTAGGAATCTCTCCTCTCGTTTTGCCCGTCACCATATAGCATTCGATACGGAAAGTAGCGCCGAACAACGATTATCTAATAATTGAGATTCTGTCAAATTGTCAAACTTCAAGAAATAACAGTCAACAGCCCCTCATTGAATTTGTCTCACACCTCAACACCGCCTCATCTATGCAAACTTCGAAACACCAAATAGCGCCCCGCATTAATTGCCAAACAATGAGCTAGGTGTGGTCAAATCGCCCATCTCCAAAAATCACAGCAGCCCCTCATATGATGTGGCGCCATTCAACTTCACTGAACAACAACCAATTCACTGAACGACAATATTTCAACTGTTGGTTGTACGCACACAAGAGCGCTTTGTCCAGTCCAGCCCGATAGCAGATAACTTTCTCGTGCGCCTTCGATAGCGCAGCGCAATCGGAAGATCACATTTCAACTCGAGGGGTGAAATAGAGGTCATCGCTTCATTTCACAAAGAGAAATAGCGCAGAATAATCTAGAAGTTTCATTCGTGTCTCTACTTATTTGGAGTTGCCTGACTGACACCTCTGGACATCGTATGTAAATTGATTGATCTTATTAATGGATTATCAACCAAATTACAATATAGAAAATGCGAGGAATATCTTGAGCCGAAAATATTGATATAATGGATTACTTATCAAACGAAATTCGCAGCAGGTAAGTCGAATGAAGTGATGATAGATAAATTTAGTAAATAGCGGTTTACCTGCGCACTACACATTATACCAAACACTGAATTGACTGAAATACATGTATTTCAACAGATAACTTTTGAATTAGATGTGATGTAAAAAAGTGTTCCTTTGGTTATAAATGTTTGACTATAGGTAAAGCAAGCCAATTTTTCAGGACCATTCAAATAGAATCGTGCGGACAGACTGACATCGTTAACGAATCGCTTCGCATGAATACAGTGAATCCAGTCGAAGCTCGTTAATTCAGACACGGACAATTAAGACTTCGGTCAATTAAGATCATACGGCCGCGGCATTTTTTGTATATTTGGCGGCTTATATAAGATGCTTTTGAATTCAGACTTTCAATAATTAAGAGATAGTAAACCTGGTATTTATACTCTTGATTATCGAGCTTTGACTGCAAGATACTTTGCACAGCGTTGGCGCTAATTGATGGTTCGCTGCAATGAGATAAAGTCAATTCTGGTAACTTGACATTAGACGGGCGTGAAGTAGACGGCCATAAGACATAAGGGGTAAACATTTTCGAGTAAGCTGCAACGTTTAAAATATTTCATTTAACCAACCTCATCCCCACAGAGATTTCACTAAGTTATCTCATTTTTACATGTTACCACTACATTTATGCATCATCGCGATAGGCGTACCTCTGTATAGCTGAACATAGACGAAGCTATTGCTGAATTTTCTTAAATTCGCGTGCTTTACGTTTGCTCAACTTCATCGGCAAATTAGTCTTAATTATTTTTAGTAAGCTTAATGAGTCTCATCGATCTTCTTTCTCTTTGAAAGAAGATTTTAATGTTTTACAAAAAATATTTTGCAATTTTCAGGGATATCTGTGAAATTGATGAGACGATAATTTGTCAATATAGATTAATTGATATTGTTGCTTGAAGCAAGTGATTTCGTCAGATTGAGAAAGCATGTCTTAAGTCGATTGGAATTAAAGCGTCTATGCCGGTTTATAAAAAGTGTCTAATCATCGTAAGTATACTTCATCCAGGCTCGTGAATATCCCATTCCTTGAACTGCGAATATAAAAGGGCCATAACACAGAGTGCCACACTATTAGGTTTAATCGTTTTGAATCTGTTCAAGTTTTATGTGCGAATGTGTAGCCTTCAGAGTGCAAATTTAAACAGATATAAATAATGAGAGCTATGCACAGTTAATTGGATTTTTCAATCGTGGCAGAAATCTTCAAAATTTTTGTTTCACATATCTTATCGGCTACAACGGCCAGAATTTTAGCTGAGCTGATATTTTCTATCTGAAGCCTCGTCTAGCCGTAAACCGTTCGCTCGCCTTTGGCCATGTCTAGTCACAATTTCTCCTGTGGCCACGTCATCAATTCTATTAGATAGATCTCAGAAGAAATAGAAGAGCTGTATTAAACTTTTTGCATGTTAACATTTTCTAACAAATAATCTGATAGCTGTTTCAAGATGCGAGCGCTGCAATTGATCACAGTCCAGAGAATGAATGTATTTCCGGTTGCGTATCAATCTTCATAACATCTCATTCTATCAACAGGAAATTGAAGAAATTACCGGGTGATTTTCGAAAATATTGGATGAGTTGTTTCAGACCTCCAATTCTATCTGATAAACTTCACAGCCTATAGTGATGTTTTTTATTCCTATCCTGCAGGAGCGCATGATATTGACTAATTCTTTCAAAAGACCGGTCCACTTATTCCTTGACTTACGACTGTCATTCAACGGTTTCGTTGCATGAATAGAGAGAAAGATGAGTCGCGCAAATCTGAGCAAGAGCACCGAAATGGCATTTCGCTCACTCACTAGCTCGCTACAACGTTCAGAATTTGGCAGTGACTGCTTTCTGTCTGGTTATTGAAATTGGTCGTAATTCCTGTGGCTCAGCAGATAGAGCTGGTCTGAACAGTGTTTCTACATCAAACTTTATGCAGACTTGCTTTTATGCATAATTAAGATTTATATTGACCTGGGGTCTAAACAGTGTTTCTACGTCGAACTTTATGTAGACTTGCTTTAATGCATAATTAAGGTTTATATTGACCTGGGGTCTAAACAGTGTTTCTACGTCGAACTTTATGTAGACTTGCTTTAATGCATAATTAAGGTTTATATTGACCTGGATGACTAGTTGACTACTTTCAATATTAGGCACACGTGAGATTTTCAATTCAAAATAAAGGCAGAAGGTGTCACTGTCATTTGCATCGCTCAATGATCGTCGGCATTAAAAGAGCGGTGCCACGCACGACCTGATTATCAACTGAATCATTCAAATGACTTTTGCAGACACAAATGATTTACTGGAATCACAAAGCCACTCACATCGTTTTAAAATTATTTGCTGTGTTTGATTTAGGTACGCCACAATGAAGTGGAAATGTACTGACGTACGTAGAGAAGCTTCACCATTTTAAATGCAGCTTTATTTTTCAGGCAAAGCAGTTCTCACTGATCGGCGGCAGCGGACTAAACGAAATATTTTAAAGGATTTTGGCTGCGGATATTTCGATGAAGTATTCATTTCACGGCAGGAACAATAAATTTCCATTCAAGAATTCCGGAATTTATCGTGCGGTATCAAACTTTCTAGACCTCATGTGACTGAGAAGGTTAATAGAGGCCTCTCTGCAGAGCGTACTAAAGCACGCAAAAGATAGATCTGATGGAAGGAGGCACCAACGCTCCCCTGCAGCTGAGTAATTGTGCCTGATACTCCTTTTCTCAATAGGTGACTCAATTTTTCATCTCTTGTATTTGGTGTTATATCCTGGTTATCTGTGTAGCTGCTATTGTGCATATAATCTAAATGGCAGGAACTTTATTAACAACATCAAACCTGCATGTTTCTGTCAAAATTTTATCTGGAAAATCGATGCTTTTTTCTGACAATTTGGAGTCATCAAATTTCAATGTAATTAAGAAAGTTCCTGTTATTTAGATTGTACTACGTAATTATGTCTTTCGATGCCTTTCATAGAACATTTTGTAACCTCCATAGAACAGTTGTATTTTTCGATCGTTAATTTGTACTTTTGTATCTTCAGTGCTTATAAATACAATTTTCATGTGTGCACATTAAATTTTCATTGAATCGGTGCAGGTGTATTGCAAAATATTGTATTCTGTGTAATTTCGCTTTATTTCTACTACTCCTCATAGGAAGCTTATTGGTTTTCAGTGGAGCAGTACTGATGCACCTGCATCTTAGGGAGACAGCTCTAGTGTTTTACAAATTAATAGCGCAATGGGAAATTTCAACTGAAGGGTAGGGGCAAATCGGTAGAATCGGCGACCGCAGCTACCTACAGGCGACCGCACCTCATCTGCTAGGCGACCGCTGGTAGACCTCCGGGCGACTGCGCTCCGGCTCTTAAGGCGACCGCCTCAGGCAGTCAGGGCGGTGGACAAATAGGAATCCCCGGCGACGCTGAGGGCGACCTTTAGGCGACTCCGAAGGCGACTGACCATGGCGGTCGCGGCGACCGCTCTGGTTGATAGGGCATATTCATTTTAAATGATCACTGACGTGATGTTGCTATGATTTTCGGAATGTGTTTGACAAGACAAAATATTGCAAACTCTTGTTATTTAGACAAACTTAGTCTACTATTATAAAATCGACATGATTTTACATGTGTAGATAGTGATGCAAATGGAAAATTTTCCAATTTTTTCAAAATTTTCCGGAAAATTTTCCAGTGGAAAATTTTGAAATTTATTTTTTGGTGATTGACATTTTTTCCTTTGTTCTGGAGACCTGTTGTAGGCGTTTGAAAAGACTATGCAATATGCAAAGACCAAAAACTTCTCTATCATTCCTGCATGTTACCTTTTGGAACCAACTGCACCCTTTCCATGTCTATTTCAGATCATCCCAAATTGAATTTCAGATATCTATCAGGATATCTACCCAACTTTGAAAGGATCTTAAATTCAACTGGAGAATCTCCAATTCATCTGGAAATGTCTGAAATTCATTTGGGTAGATCTGAAATCGATTTGGAACTAGATCTGAACCATGAGGTAGAAATGGAAGATGTGCATGCAGTTTGTCCTCAACGAAGATCGGACAATATGCCAGAACTTAGAAACTGTCATAGATATTCTTCTACTCATCACAGATATCTTTAGTTTCCAAATATCTCACGAGTTTGCAGTCTTCCAATATGGTCGCTCATGTATCATGCTGCGTGGACTGTGTGCTTATTCTTCACATATTCATCAACATATGGAGAATTTGTATCACTATGATCATGGCTGCACAATAAAGCTTAACTTTCAAGCTAACAAGGAAACTCCAAAATTATTTTTGCTCCAGATCTTTCACATTGCATGAAATTATACCTCTATTGTAAAGCAAGATTCACGTTATCCCAAACGGTGTCTGTGTGATAATCAAAAATGCTAACAAATTAGCACAAGCCACTGGTGGCAAAGGAATGTTCAAAAATCCGCGGACGGAACTCGTAGTGCTACGATCGCTTTAATCGAAATAATGATGAAATCAAGAGTTTTAGACCCATTCTATTGGTATGTACCTGCCTCGGCTGCGGAAGCGCTCAAATTATAGGGCGTATCACAAAAATCAAAATTTTCCAAATTTTACAATATTTTCTATAATTTTCCATGGAAAATTTTGATTTAAAATTTTCCGGAAAATTTTCATCACTATGTGTAGGCCTACACTATGCGTATATTTTTGAAAAGCAATTTGTATTTTTCCAAATATTTTGTATTTTATCGTACATGCCAAAGCTCCGAAGTGTGATGATGACAGTGCGGATCTTTGTGGCCTATTTTGTATTTAACATATATTAGAAGTTCCGGCCTTGATCTTTCAAGCATACTTTTCATTGATTACATTATTTTTCTATATATTTTCACTACATATTTTTCTACTACATTGCCCTTAGAGCAACAACATTATTTCTTATTAATTTCTTTCTTATTCTAGGCACGCACGAGTTTAAGTGAAAGCTGCTAAAATTTTTGATTTTCGTGGAAATGTAATCCATAGAGTGTGTCGACTCAAAAAAGTATCTGCATACAGTAAAAATTTTTATATGAAACGATTCAGTTTTTTGCGGAGATTGCGTTCCCGCGGTCCAAAAAATTATTTGAGCACTTTTGAAAAAAGTCAAAATTTGCCAATTTATATAGTACCGAGATGACTCCTCTATATAAGTAGTATGAAACACGTTGGATATCAAAAGGAATGAATATTTGATAATAAGCATCCCAACTAAGCGGAAATCAAGCTGATTATCAAGGGAATTTCATGATCCGTATCATAATGGAAGTCTTCATGAAAAAGTCATGATATTATTCAAGCTTTCTCACCTGAAATTTCAAGTTTTTTATTCAATTCTCATCGGCATGATTCTATGATTCACTAAATTCATGTTTCATTTCTTGAATCTGAATAGTGATGTGGAACCATTTACATCCTTCAAGGTTTAATGAAGTCATTGTCTTTGATTACGTGATTTTACTTTGCCAGTGGCTTGCCTCGTTGCCTGTGATATGAACACGCTTAAGAAAATGCTCTAATTGAGGTTGAGCATGAAAGTACGAAACCATCGAATTTCTCATTCAACAGACATTGAATCTCCAAGGCTGTCATGAGAATCTGTGAAATAACATCATTCCTTCTGCATTACAATCATGACCACTCAATTCCGTTGTAATTTCTGCAAAACTGCAAAAATTTGCATATTTCACATTTGGTGACAATACCACCAGTATCTCCCTTGAGTTCATTTAATAAAATCGAAAGTGTACGCATTGTGGATTTAATAAATGCGGAGTTACCACTCTACCTAATATAACTACTCTATGGTCGACACTCTATCTACATATCCCTACTCTACCTGGTGAAAAAAAACTGTCGGGAACTGTCGGTCCATTGTCGGGAAGCCGACTCGGCTTCATGACGGCAAAGGTCCTATTTCCCCGACTATTTGCCGAGGAAATGGGTGAGCCGACAATTACCCGACAGCTTCGCCGACACGCTACCGACAATTCCCCGACAGCCTCCGACATCTAATTATACGGTCACATTTTTTTGATGAAATTACAGTTATATCCTACTTGACGTTGTAGTAAAATATTGAAGAAATTTGCTGTTGATATTGATGAACATTGTTGATCAAAGTCATCCAGCTACGAAATGCTCCAAGAATTAACAGCAGAAAAACTCATGCTGCTTAAACCAAAACATTCGGAGGCAGTGACAAATAATCGCACCAGAAATTACTTTAGCGACTCACCTCAAAAAGTAAATTTCGTCCTACAGAACAGTGGTATGTTCCTCTGCCATCGGTTGTGCTGGCTTGGTAGTGTTCGGTCTCCATTTATGATATTTTTTTGAGAGACAACGACTTTGGTCTAAAATGCGCAGTAAGATGCTTGATGCAAAAAAATATTGAATATTATTGATGCAGAAAAAGAAGTTACAGAATTTGACATAATCAAAATAGATAGGAAAACATTTAACATAAAAAATAGGAAAATGGCATGAGCTTTTTATTCACCTCATGTAATTATGCTGCTTACAGTCGATAGCATTACATTAATTACCCGACCTGTGTCACATTTATTTCCGGCAAAAAATATAAAACGACGAGAATCACCATATGTATTACATGAGCACTAGACAAGTTCCGATGAAAAATGTGTCATAAAACAAATGACGGAATTAGGATGATTACGAAGGAGTTAAAGTGTACAGTCTGGAAATCTTCAGAAGCAAATATGCAGTGACGACCAGTGTAAAAAGGAAGTACAAGTATGACAAATATATATCCATATGAGAACATGATTGCGAGTGTGGGCCAATAGCGCAACCTTGGAAATCTTTAAAGAGAATTACAAACAGCTAACAATCACGAGATGATGCCTCTTTGGTTGGACATGTTAAATAAAAATGAAATTAGGATATGATGCTAATTCATTAGATCATGAACCAATTAATTTCAACTATAATGAGCGTAGCCATTTTCAGGATATAGAAAAATGAGAATGCATTGATGAAATTTCAAGCATTTAGAAATACCTTTGCGCATATTCTTCATTCGCATTTCTGTAAATGTCTACAATTCCATCAAGGCTGTAACAAATGTAATAACATTTGTTAAATGCAAATTAATTTCTGTCTTCCTCACGAAGCTATCTTCAGGGAACATAAATGTTAGCTTATGTTGAATCAATTATACGTTAGACAAATAGTCCGGAAACCAGAATCTTCTGCAGGGATGAGAACCCGAAAATGAGGTTTTCACAATGATTTAGGCTACACCCGATGCCTACTAGGACTCAGCGCGTCTGCCGAGCTCTAGGTAGTTCCTCTTGTCAGACAGGATCGAAGAAAAACGAATTAACAGTTTTTATGCAGATTAAAGTTTTTGGTAAAAATGCGATTTTCTCTGTTTACTCTTAACAACTGAAAAAAATAGAGCCATAATTTTTGACATGGACATGATATGAAATTACCAAAAGAGATATCATGCCGAAAATTACAGCTCTAGACACAATACTTTTCAATTGATAAGAAAAAACATAGAAGAAAATTTCATTTTGTCCGAAAAACTTCAATTTGCGTCCCATTGGAAAACATTTGTTTTTCTTTGATCCTGTTTGACAAGAGGAACTAGAACTCGGTAGACGTGCAGATTCGTCGTAGCCATAGGGTGTACCACATCAATCTGTGGAAGTCTCATTTTCGGCCTCGTTCCCTGCATAATTCGTTCTTGCTGCCGGACTACAATATTTATGTTCCATGAAGATAGCTTCGTGAAAGCAAAACATTAATTGCCATTGATTTATTTTTCATAAAATGATGTAATAACTAACTTGGCATTTCCTTACTTTGAAATGTTTACATTGAGTGTACGCATTTTTTTTACAATTGCATCAGTTATGGCTTTCCTATTTTCATTTGTATTTCGATAACAGCATCAGTGTAAAAAAGAAGCAACGAACCAATGGAAGCATGATTACATTATAGTTTAATTGAGAATGTCAATAGGGTCCTGTTTCCACAAAACGGACCATGCACTTTTTTACATGCAGGATTTTTACAGTTTTTATCATCGTTGTGTTGTCACTAAACCAGTTTTAGATAAATGAAGATTGCGACGACACAATTCAAAAGTCTTTGTCATTCAGTAACTCTTCCGAAACGTTTAGCCTTGGTTCATCAGGCCAAGAGAGCCGATAGTGTAGGCCTAATCACTGCAGTATTTTCACTTTCACGTAGAAGTGTTATAACCTATTTCGAACACGAATACTTACTATCGCTTTAATGTTGATTATTGCTTGACATCATTGATTATTTATCACTCATTCTTGAGAAGAAAAAATATTATTAATATACTTATTCATAAAAAGGATTAACTTTTCTTTATTATTTATATCCATGACCTTTATTAAACCACATCTTTATTTACTGAGTTAAAAGCTAATTAAGCCGATTAAGCAATCAAGCAGATTTTTAGAGTCATATAATCACACATTTTCAATAAAAGTTGACGTATCTTGATGAACAATACGTCAAATATAAGCCTAGGATTTGGCTGTTCATCTCATGCTGGTTTCATCTCTTCATCTACACGATTATGTTTAAAAATTATGATTTATGAAGTGGGTTTTACTTCTCTAGAGGCCCGTAAGGTAATGAGTAGACGTATAATATATACTGTCATCAATTCATCATGAAAAATGTCATTGTAATAACATCAGGATAAACTTCTGAACGATGTAAAATGTAGAACGCCTTCATTTCTCAACAAATGTTGCCAGTGATAGGGTAGGTGGGAGCAAGAGTCCGCACTTAACGCGTGGGTTCGAAAGACTATTTTTGCTTTTGGGGTATGGACGGACATACTCCGGAGAAACCATGTTAGACGACTGAGATGTGGATGATCCTTGAGAATATTCCGTAGATGGTTTATTGGAAATCTCTTTTTCATCTGCATCGCTCACAGCGATGCAATTTTCATTTTGATCTACTTCCTCCTCTTCAACCGTCTCAACTACCGATGACGGCAAAAATTCAGAATCGTCAAAGATTTCAGAATTAAAGGGAAAAATTCCTGTACATCCAAAGCTTTTCTAGCTACTTCTACAGTGGCAGCTTTACCGTATGCAACAGAGATCAAAGTGCTGACCTGATATTGCGTGATCGCTCTCCCTGGATGACTGGTAATCCAATTATCACATGCTATACCGCAAAATTTCTTGAAGAGACCAAAGAAACAGCGGTCCAGTGGTTGGATCCTATGACTCGAATGCGGTGGAATAGTCAACAAGTGAATATTTTTTTCTCACAAAATTTAATGCCTTCCAAAGACAGATGTGAAATATGATTGTCAAGAATAAGAAGAACTGGGTGCTCTGTCGATGGCCTAACATGACGCTGAAAATGCTTAAGATACTCAGGGAAAATTGTTGAGTTCATATATCCTGAGTCGGTACATAATCCTGAAGCACCAGCAGGCGCATTGTCAATCAGTTCCGGTTTAAGACGTTTGCGTCGAAAAATCACTACCCGTGGAATATACTGACCAGATGCGCTCATTGTGCAGACTATGGTGGTAGTTATGCCTCGTTCCCTAGAAACTACTTTACTGACGGATCGCTTCCCCTTTTTAGTTAGAACTTTTGGGAGCTTATTGGGTACAGTGGAGACTCCACTTTCATCCATATCGAATATCTGATCAGAGCTGAAGTGATATCGATCGCATAACTCTTTCAGAAGACGGAAAAATATTTCACAGCTCTGTTTAGTAAACGAGGAAGCACGGGACAAGCACGGGACATGTTCAGGTTTTCTTACTGACATTCCGGTATTTCTATTCAAAAAACCTTTCACCCAGTCGATACCTGCCATTCTGGTATCCTTATCGAAAGGGTTATCAACATCGTAAGTTTCAGCCATATCATAAGCCAGTGAACGAAGGTTCTTTATAGTCAAACCATGAAATAATTGGTCCATTTTTAAACAGTATTCGTGAAGTTTTTGCTCTACATCTGGTGTAAACACAGTGGAATCTTCCTAACGAGATTGGCGCTTGATCCTGAAATAAATAATAAAATTCAAGACATAACTGTGAAAGAATAGTTATCGATATGGCTTACTCGTTTCAAATAATTTCTGATGGTTTTCTCGGATACTTGGAATTGTGTTGCCAATGACCGGCGAGATTATCCATTTTGAATTCTGTTGCATATTTCAATGCGCTGTTCTTCACTTAGATTCTTTATTTGAGTCCTCCGATTGTAGGTACGCATTTTACACTGAAATCAACAAGAATGTGGATGATTTTATCTGAAATTGCATGAAGAAGTATCTACTACCATAAGCATCATTTTAGTTACTTAGGTCGGCTATGCCTTATAAATAAAATCTATTTTTTCTATGCTTCATTAGAAAAGGAGCTCTACATGTAGAATTGATGAATTTACAATAATCTACATGCGATCTAGAGTTTGTAGGCATACCGTAATATAGACTGATTTTAAAATATAATTATATCTGAGAGTATTAGATAATACATTATCATGATACTATATCATTATGACCTGATAATTCAACAATATCATTTCTAGGGGCAGGAGTACGCAGTGCGGATTGCTGCCCCAAAATTAGCGCGGACTTTTGCCCCTGCTGTTATGATTATCTTTGATATGAATGTTCAAATGAATACCAAGAAAACACAGGAGCCAGCTGATTCAGCACAATTAATAAAGATATGAATACTGATGCTGCAATGTTAATTTTTCTACAAGCTTTGAAGTACACAGTAGGGCGCATCATTTGTGAAAGTTGAACATTTTATCAAACAAGGTAATCGTTAGATACTTACCTTAGCGATGCACGTGACACGACTGGTGACGCATAGCGTGTGAAACGGTTAACAATCTTTTACGATTGGATGATGATCTGATTGGACAACCAAACAGCAAGCATGGAATGCTTCCCTTTTTTTAGAAATCAGAAGGTGCGGACTCTTACCTCTATGCGGACTCTTGCACCCATTTACCCTATGCGTACAATAATCAAATTACTAAATCCTGTTCAAATTATAGCTAGCAACCGACGCAGAGAAATATTTATGGATCAGCTTACCTGTTAACAACATGATTGATCGTAGTCACAGCAATGACTTACATTTTGCATAAATTAGTCAATTCCGTTTCTAAGATTGTGTCCTCAGAAGACCTCATGATCTTGAATTGTTGACTTGTTTTGATCAAATCATTTTCGAGGAAATGCAGAGAACAAAGTCGCGAAGACATGGTTGGAACGAAGACGCTTCTTTGGCCAAAATTATCGACATCCTCTCGTTTAATTGCTCATATCCATTTGTCGCGAAGAGCCTGGTCATGAGAAAACGAAATGTGCACATTCGTTGAGCTATCTCATGTGCTTTTGTGCACTTGCTGTTTATTATCGTAGACTGATCTGCAGAAACAGGCTGCATTCATAGCCCATTGGCGGCGCACGAATTGATATGTTTTGAGACAAGCTAACCAACTTGATGCAGCGGGATGTCTATGATTAATATCTATGGTATTCTAGGGATTGGAAACTCTCGATCTGTGGACGATTAGCGGAGGCCAGATTTGAAATAATTTTTCATAGACTTTGGCAGTCATTTAATCTAAAACATCTCAGCAAATTTGCTGTTTTGCATACTCCGGTAGACCAAGTTCATATTTTGTCAAAAAGACAAATGTTGCGCAAATGCAGCGTTTTGAATTGTGAATCAAATAAACGCACTAGACGCAAGAAATTTGTAAAGGCATCAATTAATCGATTTCCCTTGAAGGATGAAGAACAACTTAAAACGTGGATAAAGGTGCTGAAAAATAGAATTAAAAGTGAAGCGATAACAAGGAACATGTGAGTCTGCTCATTGAATTGGCCTAAAAATGCACCCAAAAAGAAATGTTGTGGTGGAAAATCTGTCCCAGTCACGTCTCCTTCAGTATTTGAGGAAAGCAACTCTATTGAGAAATTGAACGAACGCAAGCTTGGACGACTTTCAGGCACACGAGGATTATTGGCTGAACAGCTAAATTTTGTTCCAGATAAATTGGAAGATTTTAATGCGCATGATAATTATCAAATTTCCAGACCTTTAAAAAGGATATTCAAAGCAAAAAGTTCCCAATCGATATCATTATCAAGGGAGATTACGTACTCTTGTTATCCATTAGTAGCGAGCTTGAAACAGACTTCATCATAAAGATCTCTTGCGACTTCTCAATCACTGCAAAACGCATGTTTGAAAATGTCAGGTTAACAACACAGTTGCTCGGATTTCAGAATAAGATCGAACGATGGTCACAGTGAGAAAACATTATCTGCTTCGTGAAGAATTTTGAAACGAATGTCATTGATCAAACAATATCCTTGAGAGAAAAATGCAACTTTGAAGAGAACTCCTCAATTCAAGTATGCTCGAAGTACTACGTTATGAAGTAAATGGTCGAAGATATAATTCATCAATCATGTTAATGGCACTGAATTTATTTCTAATAAACAGGACTTGCTACAAAATGCTCAGATCTTATCTTCCACTTCCGACTCCCAAAACTCTCACAAAAAATATTGGTTCTTTCAACGATATTGGTTCCGAGACTGAAGCGGCTGAAGTATGCAAAACAATTTTCTCTTTTTGGCATGAACAATGTTAGCAAATTGTGTAGAGTTATATTTGATGAAGTGCGCATTTTACTTTCAGTGCGACTGAGAGGTGGACATACACTAACCCAAAAAATGAATGTCGCACCTGACTTTCTTCGACTTAAATAAGGTAAAGCTGTCAATTGGAGTGCTATATTTGTATTTTATTTGCTTCAGAACAGCTACGGTAGAGGTAGACCATACAAAATATCGTTTTCAAAATATAGAATGCTAAGAAAAGTCAATAGTGGGTAGGACCATCTCTCACAGAAATGACACTCCTCACTCTTCAAGGTATACTTAATATCAAATTGTCAATCGTCTCTTGTGGAATGGCATACCACTCCTCTGAGACAACTTTCTTCAGTTCAGCAAGATTTTCGATGGAAGATCGTTCGGAAATTTTTCTTTTCAACAAATCCCACACGTGCTCAATGGGATTAAGATCCGGAGATCTTGCTGTCCACTTGTCCAGTCTTCTCCGAGTTTCCCGCAATACATCCACCAACGACGAACGATGTGCAGGAGCATTGTCATCTTGGAAAATGTAATTTCCTGGAGTGTTTGAATCACTGAAAATATCCTGTAGTGTGCTGATGTATGAAGACCCATTTAGGAATGAAGTAAGCACTTTTAATTTGTTTCGACCACCATGCCAAATAGCGCCCCAAACATGGATAAAGCACCTATTACCTGAATACTCCATCGGAAGTTTGTAAACTCTTTCACTCTCCGGCGAGTCTCCAAACTCGAATTCGACGATCGTTCCTCTTCCGTCGAAAACGAGACTCGTCTGAAAATATTACCCTCTTCCAAGCATTTCTCCATGCACATCTTTTCATGGCCCAGCTCTCCCTTAACTTCATGTGAGTAGTTGGCAGATGAAAACACTTTTGACACTTTTGACAAATTGAAAGAAACAAGTCTATTGTAAACTCTGTGCAGTGATACGATCTTGCCACATCTTCAGCAAATCTCCGACAGAAGAAAACCTATTCTTCTTTGCCAGTCGTAATAGCAAACTGTTGCTTCTTGTGCTGGTTTTGAGTCCTCTCCCTGTTGAGCATGTCTTTGTGGAAATGTCTTCTTCTTCTCCAACGCTGTGTGGACCTTCAACTTACTTTGAGCAACTTAGCAATGTTGGTAATGCTCATCTTTCCAATTGACAACCCGACTGCCAAGCCTCTAGTGTATGCTCTTTTCTCCTTCTGATGTTCATTAAAATCTAACTTCATTTTACAATGCCAACTTCAGTAGTAGTCTACTTTGATCAAGAGTAAGTGATATCAATTTGTATGAAAGATTCAAATCTCATACTACAGTACTCTATATGAGCAAAGCTGCGTATTCATAGATAGCCATCGGGCATTGCATTTTGTTTTGGCATTGAATAAGGCTGCATAGAAATGATATGAAGCTGTGATGTCACATGTAATCAACAAAATGCAATTCAAAGTGCGACATTCATTTTTTGGTTTAGTGTATTTTAGGATACGCTTGTGATGATTCAAAACAAATGGCAACAAATTACATGAAAAAGAAAAACAATCTTCTCTGCGCCGAACGAAACTAACATCAAATGCACTGAATCCCAATGCTTCTGAAAAACAAAAAGGTCATTTAGTTTTGAAAGTGTTTGATGATAAAAAACAATTGCAGCCTTATGTCAGTACGGCAAGGAAGAGACAACATGCTTTATTTACCACATCCTCAATATGTGGTAGCATTTAAATAATCGAAGTTTCAGTGCACATCTACATCTGAATGACAATATTCCTGCTCCTGTGTCACATGCTTCTCAGTTGGAATACTTGTCTAAAATGAGTAAATCATTCAAGCAAATTACTCCGAGTCGTGGTGCAAGGAGAATGCAAACATTGACCGTCGAAACTACGTTGGCTCTCACACAAACTTTAGATGGACTTACATCCTGTCAAAACATCTTTTGGCGGTGCATAAAGTGAAACATCTGCTTCTTGGCCACTTTCAGAGTGACTGCCTTGAAGGCGAGTTCGGATATTACAGAGAAACGTTTACTGGACTATATTACATTGCCTTTGAGCAAGTTCTGATTGCTGCCGAATTCCGCCGTGTGAAGATGTTGCATTAATTGGATTGCTTAGATAACGGAAAGTATTCTCCAACATCGAATACATGCTTTGAATGTAGCAACCTTGATCTTTCTGATGAAGAATGGAAAGCAATTGACCAAGCTCAAAATAAAGTCTGCAAACTACCTCAAACTGTCCACTCGACATTATTTTGTGTTGCAGGATACATTGGTAAAAAAGAAAGCGTACCGAGTGATCCCAACCAAAGCATGCGTGATGATGTTGATCCTGATGACATAGTCTTTCTGAATGGTTTGAATCTAGTTTGAATCTTGGTGGCATTACCATCAAAAAAGGGTTATTTTACTGCTGTTTGCTCTCATACAGCTTCTTTTTAATATCCAACAAACATCTTTGTCTGAATCGTTTGGTGTATTGTCTCACCATTTTACATGACACTAATTTTAATTTTGAAAAATGGAGGGAATCGTTCACAGATTAGCCACAACAATATTGTCAGGTTTTATTCGCAAAGAAAATGATCAGAAACACGAAGCTGATATCAGGAAACAAAACAAATTATCCAAATAAACATTGAAATTAAGTAAGTATGCTGTATTATACATGTACATTGTTGTATATTTAATCTTTTTGCCATTATAACATATAAGGAAAGTACTGGGGAATTTGATGAATGCACAATTCACGTATCATTGCATAACATAATTATTTCATCCTCGTGTAAACTTCATGACGGAAAATATAACTTATTAGTTATTGTTAGTTATTGGAATAACATATGATAAATGTTGAAATTAATAATGAATACAGGAATATTTAAAACTGATTTTCTGCATTGATAATTGCATCCAGCGATTGAAATATTTTGTAAAAATCTGGCCTCCGATAATCGTCCATAGATCCAAAGTTTCCAATCCCTAGAATACCATAGATATCAATCATAGATATCCCTGGTTATAGTAACGTATCGATCAATCAGATGACGCTTGCCTCACATATTTGCATGCAGATTCGGCATATCACTGTGAGGAGGGATAAGGGCAAAGGCAGTATTATGACTGCGTGTGCACACACTGTTGTGCTGTCCTGTATGAAACTTCCCGTGAACAGCAGCGCAATGAATTGCGATTTGCGCTATCGAACAATGAAATCTATCAGTCCTGACTCTGTATAAAATGTGGACTATTCGTGAAAATTTAGGAGTTGCATATCCCGGTGCTCTAGATATCCCACAATGGTTAGAAATTTCGCAAACACACAAGCAATGTCCATATTTTTAAATTTAAATGCTGTTTTTTTCTGATCCACTGAATTCATTCATGACATAGCTTTTTGAATTTGCATATTTCTTTAGAACAAGTTTTATAGTTGAAACTGTAAAGACGCATGATATATCAGTATTCATTTTGCACTGGAGAAGCAATGAGGCCTACATAGAAATTCTCTTGTATCATCCACTGGATATTTGCAAGTCTATCATTTCCAAGGAGAAGGAAAGGGTGTTGCATAAAATTTATAGTTCGTGCAGCAAATTTACAGAATTTAACTTGCTGTTTAATGTGCAAGACTTACTCTAAAATTGACAACAAAATGATTTTCGCTCATCTGATTTACGTGCTCTTGCATGTAGTCAAACATACCGGTAATAGTTGTTGTCCGATGAGCATGGAATAGTTATCAACATAAAGTTAACAGAGGTCATTCGGTGGGCCCTTACAAAACCTAAGGTCTCAAACATGAGTACCGGTATGCGGAGTGCAAGTATGGGATAGAATACCTCAAATGCCCTCCTTCAGATAGATGCAACACCTGCCCTAAAGTCGTGCCGGCGTCCCTGGCTATACCCAAGTGTGATTATACCAAGCTGGATCTTATCGCTTCAATCGAAATCAAATTTAAACCTCATAAATTTATGGACTTACGATTTTTATAAGCTATTATTTCTTCTATTTTGCTATCTGATCATAGCCAGGGTCAATCCGCGGTGTGTCAATTGGGGTAACTATGTTAATTTCACCAAAAAGGCAAAACTGTAGATACATCTTACACGTGGTGCTGCGCAACAGCAAAAAATCATTTACTCGAAATCGCATTCGAAATTGGAAATTTCATAGCATTGTAATTAGTAGAAAAAAGATGATAACTTTAGTGTGGCTTTAATTGCCGTGACCATAGACATCGAACATCAGCTCCTATCCGCTTCATTGAAATTCGTGGCAAGGTCATTTGGTCGACCAAGAGAGGCTTTAATTCTGATCTTTGCTTTAAGTTATTAAATTAGCTGTCCGCCAACTCAAGTTTTCGATATTTCTTGGAATTGCGAATTAACCATTTCTTCAAAATAATTCGTATGATATTGATTATGTATTATTAAATCGGACACCAGGAGTTTTTGTGTTCTGTCTTGCTCGCACAATTGGAAAGTTTCTTTTAGACGCAACTTTGCTCCGAATATTGCGTGACTGACGTGGCTACTGCAATCAGGAATATATCTAGATAAACACTTCGCAGTATAAAGATCACAGAGTGCCAGTATTGACTTGTTGCTTTTTCTTCCTTAAACTTTGTGCTTGGTCTTGCTTCGTCCCTTTTGGTTCTTTTTGGAAATTTAATGATTTCTCATGCGAATCAAACTCATTTTCTAGATAAAATCGACTGCGAAACAACCAAAGTTAATAAAAATGATTTGACCGCTTCATTATTTGCTGTGAGTGATTTCTATTTTATATTTATGAGACAATTTTTACGGCCCCCTCCGGTGTAATAACCACTGCCACTCTTTTGACCACTTTTTTTGTTTTTGTGATTGTCTGAAATTCCTCGGCGTAGTTCGGTAAACTTCTGAAGCGTGTTTTGTCTCTGAAAATGAAAGCATTCAACCACTACGATTTACTGTCACTTTCCCACCTGTCAGCATGTTTTGCTTGTAAATTCATGTCAAGCAAAACTGAGCTTTCTGAAAAGCAGAACACCTCACACTAGACAGGAAGTTCGCTGTTGTTGGCTGATGCAGTAGCTTTGTAGCATGCAAGTAAACAAAATTTTAGATGGACCAAAGGTAACCAGAATACTATCGAAAAAAGATGTCGAATAAAATTAAATGAATTCAAGATTGCCACCCAAATAAAAAATCTAGAACCGGGAAATATTCCGCTGTCACCCTGGATTTCCCGATGCCATATAATGTCCAGTACTACAAACAGTAATCACAGGCTTGTATGTAATTGTACATGTACAATTACATTTCATTGCCTGTTCATGCCAATTCATGATAGAGAGACTTTCATCTCAATAGTCAATCAAAATTCTAAGCTGATTCTGCAATTCTATTTCTATCATAGGCCCAGAGCGTGTTTTTTGGAATGATTCATGTTAAGGCTAAGCGCTAGCCGCACCTTCTCGCACCGATAAACCTTTCGATGCACTGAAAATTGTAAAACGTTACACCGAAGCACAAGTTAAAGTATAGCCGACATGTAATTTCGTTCCCATTCTCATTTGTCCTATGATGGTGAACTAAGACTTCAAAATCTTAAAAGTGTGATCCATGTTTTGCACTTTAATGCGAATTTTATGAAGCACTAGGAAAATTCTTTGAGCACTAAACAATATGACTTATATGGGCCTCTTTTTATTTAATTTTACCAAAACTTGCAAATGGTCCTCATCATGTATACGCATCCCGTGTGTCTGTATGATAGCTGTAATGGATTTTTTAAAAACCAGATCTAAACAGAAATATTAGAGATGTGGAATAACTAACGGTGAAAGTTAAAATGACTAAATAGCTAGGGCATTGGTTCACGAAACGTTGGGTCTTTAATAGATTCTTTTTAAATGCACATAGGCCCTAAATTCTTTCACCCGGCACCAAAAACATCAATGAAGAGTTTCTCAAGCAAAACAAAGCACTCTCTTTCTCTTTCTGATGTCATTCGGGCGGATCTCTGGACCCACGGATGCTACGATACATCTTAGCAAGATGGGCAAGTGCAGGGCATGGAGTACCGGTATTCATTAACGGAGTGCTCACTATGAAATTCCGAATTTCTGAGGTCTTGGTTATTGAGATTTCGTGGTCTAAAATGATCTATCATGAACTTGAATTATCTAAAGTACGTCTACTTCTAAGGTCAGCTATAGTATTGCTATGCTTATCACAAATATACGATAAATACAAGAAACATGCCATTAATGCAGTTGAAAACTGAAGGTTTTTTATTACTTGGAAAACCAAGCGTTAGATGTAGAGCAGCTTGGTTCTCTTCACTTTCTAAATACATCACATAAAAGCTATCGAACTCCCTATTCAATTAATAGGTAAAAATCTCTGGTCCACGATCTCTAATTTGGTCCGATTGTCCTTCAGCCTGTTTTAAGTTGAATTAAAGCCCCAGTAAATTAGTCTGTGATTCTAGTCAATTTCTGACTCAATTTTAGATGAGGATTTTCAGTTTTTAGTGATCCTAGAATAAGCTAAGGTCTGCTAAGTCAAAAATGCCTAAAACACAAGTTTTGACTTAACAGACAGACGCTTGTAAAGATGATTTTGACTGGGTTTGCTGCTTTTGAAGATGATTGGAGCAAGAAATGATTCAAGGATCAGAAGTTTTAATACGTTTCATGTCCATATAGGTATGTCTCACAATGAAAGCATTAAAATCTGAAATAAGATTTCACAGAATTAAGCCTACATCATGAAAGCACATTTTTAATGTGCATATGTAAATATCTCACCCAAGTCAACTTGTATTAACTGAATGCGACTAATCAATAAATTGATACAATATTGTTAGGTTGTCTAGACTAGCCTAACCTACATCTAGGAACATGGCGTATAGGCATTTTATAACTTTGTTAGTAGATGTGACTTACATGTGTTGCTTTAGATATAAATTTGATTAAAAATCATACTGATTCTGTTTTTGCTGTGTGTTGCATATGGAGGTCAGTGCATTTGTATTGGAGTTGAAAAGCTCCACTCCGGTGATACAGGAGTTCTGATGCAAACGCTGACTCTGGATCTACACAGGGACAAGCGGGGAATTAGTCCAACAAAAATGGCAATCTTAACTTTCAGCTTGTTTCTGCAGACATACATATATGTGATAGTGATAAATCGCAAGAATAGAATTTTCTTTGGTATTTTGTTTTCGCCTACTTGAACATCAGTGCAGCAAATAGTTGTTACTAAGCAACGATTTAAGCGTGCGTTTGTCTTTCAAAAGCAAGGTGCTGTATAATTTTTTAAAGACCAACTTATACTTTCAAAATTCTGAAAACACTGAACACATCTACAACAAAATCACGGACTGTCATATATTGACAACATAGACGACCACTACAAATGAAACCTCAAGATTTGTAAATTGGTCATGAAAGTATTGATTGATACATGTATACATGTTTTGATGCTAGCTAAGTCTGTAAGCTTTTGCATCTTCCAAAATCTCTGTTACACTGAGACTGGAGATTCGAACTCCAGATGCATGAAGACCGACATGATGCTGATAGATGGCAATTGATTATCTCCTACAGGCCTAATTGTTTGAATAGTACACCAAGGAGTGCTAACTAAGATTTTGAAGAATTTTTTGTTTTCTCAGGAGAATTTAGGTCTAAATCAAATATTTTAGATCAATAAAATTGAGTAGAAAATTCATTTTTCTAAATAAAACCGTAGGAATGATAATGTGGTAACGGGGGCCCAACGTCGTTTTTGAGGCTTAATTATAGTTACTTCCTAGCTTGCAACTCACTCTTGTTATTATCAAATCAATAAAATGTGGAATAGGCCCCGATTATAAATTTGCAAAGGAATAAAGATGCGAGAAAAATGTTAAAAACAAATCTTATCTTCAACTCGCGCTTTAAGGTGAGCATGCACCTATTTGAGATTTCTTGAATGGCAGTGGCCACTGAGCTGTTATCTGTACAAGGGTGAACCGAACTTACTTTGGCAGGCTTTGGCGCACTGGCACTTACTTGGTTTCTGAAATTCTAGAAATAGATCACGCGTCTGCCGCGCAGGTAACGTTGTATCTGGCGCGCTCGGCTCTGGCCTCATCTCGCTTCACCTTGGCTTCGGTGCGCCTAACCTCATCTTCGGCGCAATTTTTCAGGTATCCTATAAAACATCATAAATCTGGCGCATTCGAGCTTCGGAAGAATCTAAAAATGAAAACTGCAGTGCGCTCTATGTACAGATTGCAGATGGGAGTGTCATTACTACGCCTGGTCCGGTGCAATTTTGGTCTTGCGGCTAATGCACCAGCAGATCAGCTGAACCGTTGATATTGATTGCTGCATAGGCAGATAAGTAATACAGGAAACAAATTATCTACAAAAAATCGCTTAAAGATGGGAAATGAGTTTGCCATGCTACAAGGGTCACAAAGTTTTTCAAAACAACTTAGAAGACGAAGAAAACAAATCAGCCTTTCAAGACACACTCTGATGCTTATTTCTTGCTATACTGAGTTATTTGGAGTTATCTAAAGCTGCGAAACATGAGGCGTGGTAATAGAAGAATGAAGAATAATGGCTTTAAGCTCATCCAGTGAAATATCCACTGCCTTACTGAGTTTACATGTGGAAATACAACATTTACATGATGCCTATTTTTATTTTATTTTTTATCATTACCTATTGAGTATTTTGTCAGCCACTATGTGTTGGACCCCGCTCGTCTCGGTTTGAGTGCTCAGATCAGGGGTCGCTTGTTTTTTTCTCGCTTGGATTATGGAAGTGTCGTCCTTTCTGGACTTCCCAAGATTCAGCAGAGGCGACTGCAGGCTGTTCTGAATGCATCCGTTCGACTGCTTTGCTCTCCAGAATTTGGTGTAAGTCTTCCCCCTCATGAAGGATCTTGGTTGGCTCAGGTTCCCAGACCACATACACACACAAGTTGCCTCATCCATCGCTGTCTGCGTGGGAACGGACCATTCTATTTGACTGAATCCCTGGACTTGGCGACTGAGAACAGCCACACAAGAAAATTGCGCAATAGTAGCAGCCTCTACCTTCTCGTCTCCTACATACATTCCCTTCTGCCTCCTACATCTCACACGACACTTGGGGATCGAGCGTGGTCTGCAGCTATACCTCGAACGTGGAACCGCATCCCTCAAGGAATCAGAGACATTGTGAATTTCGCCTCTTTCACCAACGCTCGGAAAGCTGATTTTCTAAACCGCCTTTCCTACTTTTCAGTTTTAATGTTGCATTTTATTTTACTTTGTGTACATGCTTTGGTTCATGTGGCCTTGGTCACTGACGAAACGGCACTAAAAATAAAAAATCGTGCTCTCTCACTGCTGCCATTTACCACCGTGTGTAGTCTCAGTTATAGTGCAGCATTAGTTCACTTGTTGTTCACGGTGTATTAGTATCATTGTAGTTATATGATTTACTTCCACTTTTCCATTTTGTATCCATCGGCTTCCTATTGTTTCCATTTTTAAGTTCCTCGACATATGGTGACCATTGTCCTTCTCTACTTCCAGTACCAGCATCTGTAGACGGTACAGACGATATAGAAGCCTGTTTTGAGCGTGTTTACAGCAGTGTTTGGAATCCATGGCAGAACAATATGCTAACAGTAAGAATGAGTAGTGTTATAGGTCTCAAAATTTCAAATTTTACCAGTAATTGTGCCAAAGCTGATCAATATCAATTCGTTGCCACCAGAATGATGCATTGAGGTCTTTAAACTGATTAATCCAATGCATAAAAAAGCAGTGCACTGGTGCATTTGCTGATTGGAATGCTCCATCAGTCCTTATCAGGACTGCTTTAATTAATGACATAAACAAGCAAGCATTATATTCTATTATAAATGGCTGGTGGGATGATTTTCATTAACGTATGAGAATTGATAGATTACCGTCATTAGTGTCTCGAGCCTGATCGAAAAAAATTGATCTAGTGCAAATGATGATAAGTAGATCGCACATATTTAGTTTCTTCGCTTTCTCTGATAATCATCTATGTATAGGACAAACCACGTGCTTTTGTGGATACATATGGAAATTTCAAAATATTTCAACTAATAAAACAAAGATGTTCGACATAGTGTGGCTTTAATTGCTGTGATCATAGACATCGTATTACATTATTAGGACTAGACCGGACAGCGCCCATCTAATACACTATCAGCTGATGGCCACAAGCGAATGTTGCTACCGAGTGGCTTTAATTCTCGAAAATTGTTTTACTATGCTATTTGTGTAAACAACAGCAGCGCAATTTTTAAATTAGCGAACATTATTAAATTTCCTCTTGGTGTAGAATGCTGTCTTTTGAATATCCAAGATAATATGCCTTGAAATGACTCCAATCTTGAAAAGATAGATCGAAAACGAATTCCTGGCGTGAATAAAATCGTTCGAGTAGATTTCGCATAATCTTCAGAGTACAGTTTCTACACCACTAAGTGGTGGCCACCTGCCATAGGTACCATTGAAATATTTTTGTAATAAGCACAATCACAAGTGTTTTGATTATTTAGTCGTTAACTCTTAATCCAGAATTCATACAATTCACTTCCGAATAATGCAGATGGCCATTTTGAAGTGTGCTATCTGAGTCACGCATGCTCCATGCAGTGAATAAAATAGAATTGATTCGATTGATTGATGCGTAATCCACACAGTCCAACGACCTATCCTTGCGAGTAATGTGAATGATGCAGGACCTCAATTTATGTACGTGTGTAGTGCAGTTTCTTGTTATACATCTGAAAAATATGAAATTTGTTGATAGGTAGGCGATAATCCTACCTTGTATTTTGGCAGAAATTGGTGTCTGACTGTGGACACAGTTTAGAAGAAAAAACCAAATTTACTCAAGATTAGTTCTACTCTCCAAATCTAGCTGGATTATGAAATTCCAGATCCGGTCCACCCCTATTATGCATGCATTAACCACAATAAAACCATTTCTGAACATGTATATGTTTGTTTTCCATTTGTTTTCCAATTCCCGCGCTGCACAATAGGGAAACTTGTCACTTTATGAATTTCTACTGTTACTGGCTATCTTCTGAAAATTCCCTGTCACAGATGTGGCAGAATATTATCATCACAAAATTAATTAATGATGCATTGCCCTCTGATGTTCATCAATGATAGTCGCTGTAGCCATCGTCATGGTCTTAGCACCTTTTTTGAATTTTTGGGGCATGGACACTTAAGTGTTCTCAAAATAATTTTTAAAAAAAATTGTCTTAAAGTTTTATTAAAGTCGCATGCAATAAATTTCAAGACATTACAAAATCGCTCACAAAATAGAAAATGTAAAAGTAAAATGATGAGTATGTTCAAAATGGCTCAATCGATAAGTTAAGTTACTAAAAGCGTTGAATGAAAATTTTTAAAAGTTGGTCTCAAAATGTCCTAAAATTAAGTCTCAGACTGTTTTGCACTGCAGACACCATGTCAACAATTCTAAAATAAAAATCGCCGTGAAAGTGTACATTTTGAAACTATTTGTGGAAAAAATAGTCACCATTCTAAAGTACTCTTGATGGATGCAATGGTTGGAAGTTCTCAACATGCCATGTTAACAAAAAAATGAGCCTAGTTTGATTTTCAAATTAGGCCGCATGTTTCAGTCGCCTAGTTGAGCAATGTTGTTTCATCACTGGAAATGACAGCAAATGTTTGTTGCTAATCTAATGGGAGTGGATATTGTTACCCATAGGCTATTATTTCCACTTGAAAGTGTCATTCAAAATATGCACCATCCCGACTTTACTTTTGCTTTAAATGCAAGTTTGGGTTGCCTTAGTGTTTCCAAAATAGTAGCTACCTGACAATATAGTAGGCACAGTGTCAACTCAAAAAGTTGATGTATCAATTGATGGTGGCACACGGGAGGTTCTTCATTTCAAGTTTTGTTTCACAAAATTAAAACTGCGCTCCCTTTCTTTTTAAGCCGAAGTTATATTTATTGATTTAAAATACAAATGAGACGGGTCGACCGGTTTCTGCACTCAGTGCCTTTCTCAAGACCCAACACTTAAAAACTTGCAATGGATCATGCATTACATTTAAATACGAAGACATGATCACTCACATCAGTTCATCTTTCCGATTGATTTTAGGCTTCAATTTGCGTATTTGAGTGATCATGTCTTCGTATTTAAATGTAATGCATGATCCATTGCAAGTTTTTAAGTGTTGGGTCTTGAGAAAGGCACTGAGTGCAGAAACCGGTCGACCCGTCTCATTTGTATTTTAAATCAATAAATATAACTTCGGCTTAAAAAGAAAGGGAGCGCAGTTTTAATTTTGTGAAACAAAACTTGAGATGTATCAATTGTATATGAAAGAATCACTTTCTTTGCGGACATTATGTTCGTGGTGTTCAAGAACTATTTGACAAATATTTGAAAACTTAAATATTTGAAAATTATCCCTGTGTTTCCTACATACTGCCTAGACGATGTGCAATGTAGGCTTGTTCATATTTGAATAGCATAGAACGTGCAAAGTATCAAGCTTGTTACAAGAGTCTCAAAGAATGTTTGACTTAGAATGAAATTAAGTTGTGGTGTTTCATCAATTATCCTTTTTCTCTCTCCTATCTACATTGCACTTTCCTGCATCTGTACATGGATGTGATGACTGATGACGAATGACTAATCCTATGGCAGTGACTGCGGGCAAAGCTGAACATTATCTCTTGCTCGAGTCGTAATGTATTTTGAACGCTCACTTCCAAATCTTTGTCCAGCATCAGCAAATTCCCATCTCCTAAAGCTGTGTGTGAAGTGTGCGCGCGTTGTCTCGCCTTGACTAAAAACACACAACTCGCGAAGTCACGCACACACCACCACAGTACTGCCGACCTAAGCAGATTGCATGTTTTGCATAAATCGAACGAATACATTCCTCGTCTTTTTATCATTGATCCGTGGTTGCGAAGACATAAAACAATCCTTACACCTTAAAGCCACTACAAAGTTAATTACCATGGAAATTTACAGTGGCACATCTTGGTCGTCGTACAAAGGTTCGAAGATTATTCATATTTTGACTCAATTTTCGGGTTTGTAGAAGCTGTTCCATGAAACGGTAAAAGATTGATTAATTCGGATAGCCTACTTAATAAATTATCGGATACGAAAATTCCAAGTACGGAAGTATTCTAAATCCATGTATATTCCACCAGGATGTCAATTGATGAAGCAATTAAGTTACAAGAGTACAATGAAATTACCTCATGAGATTACAATTTCGCTAAGAATATCTCCGAACGCAGATGTCCAAAATGCTCATTGCCACTTTTACAAGTCTGACGCTGCTTGGCTCTTTTAGAGTCAGGGATTGAATGCGAACTCCTATAGCACCAGAGTGGAGTATTTCAACTCCGACACAAATCCACTGACACAAGAGAAGCACTACAATAAAAGAGCATCAACGTGATTCTTAATTACATACTTTAATAGCATCACAATATGATGCCTGCACACTAAGTTATACATGTAAATCTACTCGACATGTTTGATAGTTTAGAGATAGTTTAGGTTGAAAGCTGATTAGACTGTGCTAACTAACAACATCATTCAAATTTATTAAAGAGTTATATTTATTTGCTGTCAGTGCAAATAATTTGGCAGAGAAATGCGCATCGTTCAAATTGTATAAGAATTTACAGATTTGATGCACAAAGTAAATAAAGAAATAGCAGGATCACCAAATGTAATGTACAGAAAGCCATATCAACTGATTCTTTCACAACCGGTGGTTCGAATCCATCAGCCACAGTGAAAAGGTGGTTCTTTGGTGGGTACAGTGATTGATTCAAGTTGATGAGGCTTTTGACAACAATAACCTCACCTTGATTGTCAACCTGACATCTATACCTCACTTAGATCAAATTCACATGATAGCTTGATCACATTGTATAGTTTTCTCGATTCTGTGCAGGTTTTGCTGTTTCTTTTATTTTCTCTGCGTCAGAAATTCTAATTTTTTTCCTCGGAAAATTTCAGTCAATGATTTATTTCTGTTCAATACTTGACACCCTGCACAACATCAGCAGCCCTAAACAGCTAGCTTTATGTGAATCGCTTTACAAAGTGTTTGTAAAGTATAAGCCTCAAAAACACGATTTAAAGTTAAAAATAATTAATTAAGCTGTGTTTCTAGTAGTCCTTACAATCTACTGAATCAGATGTCACTTTCATATTTTTCAAAATGATAGGTGGACGTCCACCAGGACATGGACCAGGACTATTGATCAGAGTGGGTTACTGTCGCAAGATCAGATGACATTAATAGAAAGCACTCGGCAATCATCCTTGCCTGATGATCCACTTCCGTTTTGTGGCAAGTGTATTTGCAGATATTATCAATTAAAATAGGGTCAACGTAATCATGAAAACAGTTGGAGCTGCAACACGCAGGATTAAGTTTACAAAAATACGATACCTTTATATGCGTGTTTTTTAAATAAAGAAGACCTGTGCACGTTATTATAACTTGAGCGCCTACTGTTGTTATATGGATCTTTTGTGTGCCCTGTGTCACAAAAGGTTTAGATAAATCTGTTTGCGTTGGCATTCTGAAATCTGGTTGAAATTCTGAATTCTATGCCAGCACCAGGCGCTCCAGATTCTATTTCGGTACGCCAGCTCACCAGATTCGGGTTGACGCGCCAGAGTGCCAGATCCGACGTTGACCTGTCGTTATACTTCTCGTATTTCTAAAAACAAGCGCGAAGCCAGTGCCAGGCACAACACGTTTTTCAGGTTAACGTGCCAGCGCGCCAGACGTAAGGGATCTATTCCTAGAATTCCTGAAATTATGCTTGCCAAATACTGTGCCTGGCAAGGTTGACGCGCTATGCGTAAGATCTATTTTTACAAACTTCAAAACCGTGCGCGACAACGCGCCGAGCGCCGCCCTCTCAAAAGTGCACCGGATGTGGATGGTCGAAGTTCCAAGAACATGCACCTTTCCTGACATCCAAAGCTCCAACCTTCAAAATGAAAGGTCAGGTGTGTTCTGCTTGTGTCCGCAGCGCGATGATGCCCGGGATGTAGGCCGTGAATTGCGATCAGATCATGAAGATTGAAAGAACAAACAAGGCAATGGTGAGACGAATGTGCGGTGTGAGACTGGCCGATGGACACAGAAAGACCTAAGATGACCTAAGAAAGAAGATGAACTAGGAATGAATTTCCGATGTTCTAAGAAGAAGAAGACTGCGGTGTTGCGTCCACATTCTGAGAAGAAATGACAATCATTAAGAGGTGACATTGCGCAACACTATGCTGAAACCACGCGATTCATAACCACCATCAAGGATTTTCGGTGATCATCAACCGAAGATCAATAATTG
Source organism: Prostheceraeus crozeri (assembly GCA_907163375.1). Classification (NCBI taxonomy): domain Eukaryota; kingdom Metazoa; phylum Platyhelminthes; order Polycladida; family Euryleptidae; genus Prostheceraeus; species Prostheceraeus crozeri. The sequence goes on along the minus strand of CAJQUW010004489.1, from coordinate 29,942 downwards.
ACATGATATTACGCCTTGTAACTTGATTAAGCTGTGACATTGCTGGCTCATATGTTCCTCAAATAACTACATCAGGTCGATAATATAATACAGTAAACCTACGTACGTAATTAGGAAGTGAATTTCCAAGCTCAACAGTTTTAAAGTTCGACACAGACCGAAATGTTTGTTGCGTTCAGAGTAGATAACTTCATTGCCAGTATGAAGCATTATAATGCTCAATTATCTTAAATATGCTTGTTACTTTGCAAAAAGACATGACAAAAGATACTTTTTAAAAGGACATATCTTTCTACGATTCATGATTTCACCTAGATGATCACATATCATCTAGTTGCCAAGTCGTCTGCTGCATGTACGTAAATGTCTACAATGAACAACAGATGAATAGTGTGATAACTTGTCTGTAATTGCTTCGGAAGTGTAATTGGGATCCTAAAAGTAATGTTCAAGGTAGCAACTCCAAATGATAAAACGTGCATTACATCATCAGCTGATCAGAGACATGTTGTTATCGATATTTTCAATTCCCTCATACAGAAATTCGCTTAGACAAATGTAACAGTTTTATGCGCTGTATGGTGGTCTTTTACTGTGTCATTATCTCATGAACTTTTATTGCGTGCAGATTTTAAAAGTGTGAGTGCTGTTTGGTCTGAGTTTTAGGTCTGCTGTTCTGGTTCGGACGGAAGTCGGCCAGACGCGAATAAGTCATCCTAAGCTAATTGAATGTCTTCAATTCCATCCGCAGTGGATTGCGAGTTTAATTGTGACGCGGCATCGGACGCGGAAGAGGGTCTACGCCTCTTACATCTAGACGGCGAGAGCCGTAACCTTGAGTCCTCCAGTTGTGCTACGTCTGGTGTTGGCGAAAGTCGGCAGCGACTCAAGAAAGTCACGTGGGCAGACGAGGCCGAGGAGGAAGAGAAGGAGGCGCGAGAGCAGCGAGCGCGGGCATCCGAGAGGGTAAGTTATTGTAACCCATTGAACTCATTTGACCGCGGAACTAGGCCAGTTTCAAATGGTGGCAGCGGTGGCCGTTCCCACGTTCAAAATGTTCAAAACGTCAGATCTTGTTTAGATAGGTTCTACGACAGATATTCCGTAGAACATCTGGTCTCTTTTTGCGGAGGTAATTTTGCTCTGTGGTATCGCCGTTTTAGAATGGCGTTAGGAACTTATCCCATGCGGGAAAGGAAGTTGGTTTTGTGCTCGAAGCTGAGTGATGCAGTTTATGCAGAGTTATGTCGAGCACTTGATGTGGGAAGAGTACAGGATACTCTTGCAGATATATTAAATTTCCTGCATATTTTTTATGCTGAGTCTGATCGGTCGAAAGACTGTTCCTTGCGAAGGGTGGCGGAAGCCCCCAAATATACGCGTGTGTCATTAAAAGATATTCCTCATTTCAAAGGAGGTGATTTTGATGTTTGGTTCAAAAGGTTAGATTCTGTTCTCAACAGTTATCAGCCGAAAGAGAGGATTTTTCAGCTCAATTCACTTTTGTCCGATGAGGTGTTCGCGTTTGTAAGCAACCGTTCAGAGGTGGAGCAGAGTGATTTGGGACTGCTCGTCAAGAGTTTGCGACAGCGATGCTCTAAAGCTCCTAGTGCCGCTCGAGCGAAAGAGTTATTTTATACGCGTACGCAGCGAAAAGGTGAGTACTTGCGCGAGTTTGAGGGAGAACTTAGGAAGTTGGGGCGCGTTGCTTTTCAGAATTTTGGGGAAAAAGAACGAGAACGGTGTATCATTGAAAGAATGATTGAGGGCACTACGAATGTAGAAGTGGTCCGCCACTTTGCATTGTCGCCACCTGAAGAGGTGGGTCATATTTTGAAGGTTGATGATATATTCCGCGAAATTCCACTTCTGTCTGCGGAGTCATTCGTGCCGGATGTTGCGAATAATCGCGAAAGTGTGGTAAGTCAACTCAACCATCCGGTGCAGTCGCAAGATAGCAGGGTGCCTGGTAATGCAGATTCTGACAAGAATTGGCGTCAATCTCGAGGGGCGTACCGAGAACAGCAACCCTTTGCTAGACTGTTCCCTAGATCTCCTACACCTCCACGTACGGAAGCATCTCGCGCAGGCGATTACCGTAGATCTTCTGGGAGATGTTTTGCGTGTGATCGCGAAGGACATTTTCGACGGAATTGTCCCTTTCGTGATTTAAACGAATAAGCGAGGCCAATGAAGTAAGTTTCGATCTTCCTCCAGGCGAAATTGGTCTCGCGGAATGTCTGTCTGGAACTGCAAAGAAGAAAGTCAGTAAGAATGTAGTCCAATTTATTATTGCCCATCGTAGAGGATGGGGTTTGTTAGATAGCGGCGCCGATCGTAGTGTGTGCATATTAACCTTGCAAGAGAAGTTGGGGCTAAAATTGATAGCTCTAGACGGCCTGCGCTTCGGGACGCTGAGAAAAGGCCTTTAAGAGTTGCAGGAATTAGTGAACTGAAAGTGAATTTGGGTTCTGAAATATGCACATATGAACTTGTGGTAGCCAATGAGATAAGCTACGATATTATTTTTGGACAAGATTTTTTGTCAATGTTCGACATCGACATTTTGAATAGCCGAGGAGTCGTGGAGTTCGCAAGAACCGGCACGACGCTAAAGATGAGAAGTCGTTTTGATGTTGTAGATACCGAGATAAGTTTGGTCGAGGAAACGACAGTCCCTCCTGACGGTCTTATCTATTGTAAAGGTATTTGTCAAAACTGGTCCAGGAGAGTGATTCTGGGAGTGGTTACGCCTTTGCAGCAAAGTTTACCGGAAGGTATTCTTATGGCAAATGGTGTAGTGCGGACAGATAATGGTAAAGTATGGCTTCAATTGCTTAACATTACTCATTCAGAAGTTAAAATTCCTTAGTAATGGGCAAAAGACCGTTCCAGGGCACCATAAAATTCAAAAAAATAGTATCTTTAAAAACGACATAAATTCATGAATTTAGACCCTTTTTCAGGTTTTTAAGACCTAAATACATGGATTTAGTCCATTCAAAAAGTACCATTTTTTCAAAAATGGTACTTTTTAAAAACGACATAAATTCATGAATTTGAACCCTTTTTCAGGTTATGAAGACCTAAATTCACAAATTTGGGCGTTTTTAAAAACACCCAATTTTCAAATTTTTCAAAATCTCAAAATTTGAGAATTACAATTTTCACCCTCGCTTAAATCATGACCGTTCCAGGACACCGAAAAAATCATAAAAGTTAAGAATCTCAAAATTTGAGAATTACAATTTTCACCCCCGCCAAAATCATGACCGTTCTAGGACACCGAAAATTAGTATTTTTAAAAACGTCTTTTAAATCCATTTTTCAGGTTTTTAAAATATATCATGTGACTAAAAATATTTGAAGGAATTGACATATTCTTAAGAATAAGTTTAGGTACTTTTACAATTGTCATTCAATTGTAGAGAACATCTGCTTCTCGCATTTATGAATAAAAGGCATTTCAGTGTAAAGAGCTGTGTCCTCCAACTCAAACATTTGAAAGGAAACAATGTATGAAAGAACAAACAGCTGCTACACCCACTTAGACATTTGTAAGACATGAAATATATAACCAGCAAATCCTACTCCGGCTGCAATGCCGTGTAACAATACACAACAACAATAATCGATATGGCTATTTCAAACAATTGTGCTGAAGACTTATTTAATTTAACAGTGTTTCTTGCCAGTGAAGGTTGTGTCAAAACGCTCTCGTCATATATTTCTCAAAATGAGACAAGATCAATTTGAAGATAGAAGAAAACAATCGTTGACAGGGAGGATGAAAAAATTACGGGAGGAATTGGAGAGGCATGAATTTACAGATTCTTTGAGTGATTTCATAGAGCCAAATGGTGGAGTCAATAATACAATTGTAAACTTACACAAATTCTTGTTGCATGAAAAAAGAAACAATTCACTCAGTGTTATGTGTAAAATTTTTATCGGTAAGCACTATCTGCTCTCTGTTTGTGATAATGACAAGTCTTATTTTTAAAGTCTCTTGAAGCAAAATCATATCAATTATTCACGCACCTAAGTTTCATTTGTTATGAAATTAGGTAAATTAGCAGACAAATTTCCTACGCTTTGTTGGGTGTCTGTTTCTCTTGTACTTTAAAAGTCACGACCTAATGTTAACGGAAGATTGACTTCATTGTGTAAAGCAATTATGTGACATTCCAAATGATTCCATTCTTCTCTCAAACAATGGTGCGTCATTTAGCGATAATACCGCGCTGACATATTCAATGGAATTTGGATGTTAAACTCCGCTATTGTTATTGCGATACGGCCGCAAGACACTTTATTTTCAATGTTAGACCATTATATTCTCTTGAATAATGGTGCGCCATTCAGCTAAAATACTGCGCCATTCAACTAATCAAATGACGCGCTGTGAAGAAAATTTATCATTCTTTAAACCCCTCTGTTTTAAATGCAATGTTATTTCCTCTTGCACATGTAAATACAATAGAGTGTTTCATCCAATGAAACCTTGTCCTCGCGTGGACAGAAATCCTATTGTTTAGAAAATTTGTATCTGTCGGTTTTAAATGCAATGTTATTTCCTGTTTTAAATGCAATGTTATTTCCTCTTGCACATGTAAATACAATAGAGTGTTTCATCCAATGAAACCTTGTCCTCGCGTGGACAGAAATCCTATTGTTTAGAAAATTTGTATCTGTCGGTTTTAAATGCAATGTTATTTCCTGTTTTAAATGCAATGTTATTTCCTCTTGCACATGTAAATACAATAGAGTGTTTCATCCAATGAAACCTTGTCCTCGCGTGGACAGAAATCCTATTGTTTAGAAAAATTGTATCTTATATGCAATGTTATTTCCTGTTTTAAATGCAATGTTATTTCCTGTTTTCAATCATTTTCATTATGTTGTTATATGCAATGTTATTTCCTGTTTTAAATTCAATGTTATTTCCTATTTTAAATGCAATGTTATTTCCTGTTTTAAATGCAATGTTATTTCCTGTTTTAAATGCAATGTTATTTCCTGTTTTCAATCATTTTCATTATGTTGTTATATGACGTCATTTTTCTCTCATCCAATGAAACCTTGTCCTCGCGTGGACAAATTTACATGTAGTTCAATGTATCCAAATTGAATGTATGCAAAGTGGTTGTAACCAAATTGAAATATCCATGTGTTGTTTTTAATTTCTCATTTACGGGAATATAATAGAAACATTGTATCTTCTATAAAAATGAGAAACATTAGAGACATTCTAAAAATATACAGCAAACAAAACCACATTAAATTTCGATTTAAATGAGATTGCTAAGCAATTGGGAATAAAGAATTTTCACATATTGATGAGTAATGAATTACTATTGATAAAAGATGAGCGAAACACCAACTCTACTGCTACAATGCAACAATGTAACGTTTAAATTTAGATTAAATTAAATCATTTCAAAATTGAATAAGTAGTAAGGAAAGACATCATTAGAGACCAGTTTTAAATCAATACCCCCCCCAAGTAGTAAGGAAAGTCATCATTATAAAAATGTTTTAAATCAATACCCCCTTCTGACTAAGTAGTAAGGAAAGACATAATTAAAGAACAGTTTTAAATCAATACCCCCCCTGTCTTCTAGGGGTCCCTTAAGAAATTTTTTTATTATAAAATGAGCAACATAAATGAGTTTTTTAAATTATATGGAACACAGACAACAACGAATTTCGATTTAAATAAGATTGCTAATCGATTAGGAATAAAGAATTTTCACATATTGATGAGGGATGAATTACAATTCCTAAAAAATAGGCCAACAGGAACCTTCAGTTCCCGGAACAAAGTTCCATCAATAACTGTAAATTTCATAACAAATCTTCATACGTCAAATGAAAAAGGTGTACATTGGTCAGCAGGCGTTAAAAATCATCAGCAGAACTATTATTTTGATTCATACGGTTTGCCCCCTACAAATGAAGTAAAAGAATTACTTGGAACGGGAACATACAATACGTTTCAAATTCAAACACCAGGCACTACTTATTGTGGACAATTATGTCTTTATGTTTTATTTAAATTACAGGAAGGAGTACCATTTCTAGATATTATGTTAGAGTTAAACAATCTATAACTCAAGCGAAGCTAGCTAAAGCGCCACCTAGAGGTTAAAGCTCTGTTTTCTGTAATTCATTTTGATAAAAACGGCCTCTGATATCCTCATTATCTAAATCTTTAATTTCATAAGTAATCGGATAACTTTGATTTATTTTAGAAACTTCAAATATTTCTTTAGTCCAGTAGCCAACAAAGCCTTTTTCAAATTTATTCTTATATTTAAATATTCTAACTCTATCTCCAATTTTAAATTTCGGCTTAAGTTTCTGCAAATTCGGATTACTCTCATTCGAATAATTATTCTCGAATATTTTCTTTCGTATTAAATCAGGGTCGTCAGAAGCATTCTTTGGGGTTTCTTCAATACCTGAATGAACTTTATTATTGTACTGCTCTACAATTCCTGGTAATATTTTTAACCATTTCTGATTTCCTTGCTGAGTAAATTTCTTGAAAATTTTATTTTTTAACGTCCGATTGAATCTTTCTATCACTACAGCTTTTCCAGCGTTTTCAGTTGAATAAACTGAGCCTTGGCGATGACTTTCGTCTGTTTCAAATAGGGGCTGAACGTTTCGGTTATAAAATTCCGATCCTTTATCAACAAACAATTTCCTTGGCTTTCTATTACTTTCTTTAAAGATTTCTTCAAACGCATATTTAACTGATAGACCACTTTTATTTTTTAAAGGTTTTACCCAAGCGTATCGTGTATATAAATCTATAACTGTCAATGCGTATTTGTAGTCCCTTTCATTCGGCATATGAATAAGATCAGCACTCCAAATATCATCTTTATTAAATACTTTTACTTTTAAGAAATATTTAGGCTTTCTATATTCTTTATGAATTTCAGATGCATAAACGTCTGAATTATGATTTTCATTTAAACCCTGACCGAATAATATTTTAGCTTGTAAAGCTTTCTTAACAAACATTCTTTCAATTTTTTCTCTAAATGTAGGATTCTGAATACTATCTAATTTTGAATCATCTTCTTATCAGCTGCATGACGAGAACTTAGATCATGATTTCGATAAGCTAAATCATGCCTGTAAGCGGCGGCATCTACTCTATTTATTGGTTCTTCACCTGGTTTCGGATTATTATTCTCATCTAGTCTTATATCTAATCGAGTTCCTGGCCCAGTATATGAATGACCAGGAAGATGTTTTTCTTTCGAATATTTACTCCAAATAAATCCAGGAAAGTTTTCTAATGTTTTTTGTATGTCACCTCCAATATGCTGACAGTTTGAGGTTTTATTTTTGTTTAATAGATAATTCAATAAATCTAAATTAGAAATTTTTAATTTAATTAAATTTTCGGAATTTGTAGAATTCATTTTAAAAGATAAAAAAATTTAAAAGATAAAATAAAATAATTGTTTTACCGAAAAGAACCAAAGGTTCTGAGGTTATTACCTTATCATACTAGGACTTAGATATATTCCAGAACCATCTTTAGTTTCTTTAATTTCAATTAAATCATCAACATTGTGGAGAATATTTTTAAGAACTCGTTTTCCTTCATCAACTAATTTTAATTTACTAATAAAATTATCTACTACTCCTTCACCCCTAGCAACTTTCTCTAACTCTCTGTTATGACGTTTTTGTTCTTCTAATGCTGCCTTCTATGATTTATTTTTATTTACTGCTTGGACAATACCAGCTTTCCCACCTGCAACACTTCCTGCTGCTGCTATGCCACCTATTATTAGTGGAATTAATGGGAGAATCCCGCCATTCTTTTCTTCTTGTAATTGAATATTCTCTATTATTGGTTTACTTATGTAATACTTTTTTTATTAATCGTAATAGTTTAAGGGGTATTTTTGTCAACAATATTACGTAATTTTAATTCAACAGTTTTATTATTATTACTTTTCGCTTGCGACATTTTTAATAAAAAAATTTTAAGTTACGAAAATTTTAAGTTAAGAATTTTTAATCTATTCTAGTTATGAAAAAATTTTAAGTTACTGAAAAAATTTTAATCTATTCTAGTTATCAAAATTTTAAGTTATCAAAAAAATTAAATTAATAAAACGACGAAGTCTTGGGCTTTAGCTTATCCTAGACATCTTCCCATTAAGACATTCAATAGAATATTTTACATCTTCTAGCAATAAACCATAAGCCATCAATGAAGTTGTGGAATCTTTCTTTTCAATATTAATTGTTACATCACAACCAGTCTTGATAATATCTTCAGATTGTGCACTTAAATCGAAACAGAAAACAGGATATAAATGTCTCCAATCTCCAGGAGTTAATTGTGGTTCAACTCCAAATTCTATACAAAGATTTCGATAAGAATCATATCCTTCCATAAATTGATTATTGCTATCGTCAAATCTTAATGGATCAATTGGATAACGGGTTTGATTTAATGAAACTTGTAAACTTCGAATTGTATTAATATGGAAGAGATTATTGTTCTTATCAAAACTTGGAGAATTATTTCTTTGAAAAGTTAGTAATAAATATCTTTGAGTATTCGCAGTTCTAGTAAAATGCCAGTTAAATCTTTGTTCGGAAAAAGTTACTGAACTAGCAGTACGCTTTAGAAAATTTACTGGAATTGGTTTGTTAATATTTAATCTTTTTGCAATAGCTGTTTCAATCTCTAAACTAGGAGTAATATGCTTAATCCACCATTCAAGTCTATCAATTTTTAAATATGCTTTTTTTCCAGTCTTACCAAAAAAGATTAATTCATTATTTGCTGTACGATGAATTATTAATTTAAATTTTAATTGATAAGATATTTTATCATAATCTAAATATCCGAATAATGGAGACAATGACCAATTAACTGTCTGTTTACTTTTTTTGTTAAATTCACGTCTTTCTTTATATGCAACATTATTTGTTTTATTTAAATGTTTTGCAATATTTTCTACATCTTTCGCAATTCCTGCGGCATCTGTTCCGGCGTGAGTTAAATCATCAACAATTATACCATCATTAGTATCAGGAAACCAACCTTCGATTTCATGCTTTTTATTATTTTCACCAATTGTTACAAATCTAAGCATTGTATCAATTACACCTGGAGAATCACTTATTGTTTCTATATTTTGAGTTGCAACATCTAAACGCATTTGTGTAAATAATCTTGGAAAAAAATTATTCTCTAGTGCAATATTATCGGTTTCTGGTAATGGTGTTGTAAAATTGGCATCACTATACAAAGAATATTCACAGTGTAAAAATGAATCAGGTAGATATAAATAACTCTGCTGATTATCAACTTCAAAGATTAAATCTCCTCCAGTATTTACTCTACTGGAAGATCCGGGATTCATAGCAATTCTTATATAGTCATTCTTTTTTTGATTGTAACTGACGAACGGAGGATCGTCTAATCTAAATTTATTTTCGATAAACGAAGACATTTTTATAAAAAATAATTTGACTTTTTGTTTTTTCTCACAGACAGAAAAAAATTTTACTAAAATAATTTTGCTAAAAAAATTCTACTAAAAAAATTTTACTAAAAAATATATTTTAGAATTTTGCTAGACCAGCTCCGCTACAGCTTTGCTGGTGAAACCGAAGGTTGCTACTCACGCCATTTCCTCTTATTTCTTCAATTGTTTTTTTATTATTTTTATTTTCATTATGTTTACTATTAGACGGAGCTCCGCTCCTCAAGGTTTCCCCAACAGCTATGTTAGCAATTTTGTTTTTTGTTTCCTCTGAAAGTTTTTTTAAATTTTTTAGTTCTTCAGAATCATTCCTAAGTTTACGAATAGCTTCTAGTTGTTTTAATTCGTTTTGAGACTTGACAGCATTTGATATTGCACTAGCTGTACTACCTATAGCAGCTGCTCCTTTTGCAGCAGATGTAATCAAATCTTTATTATTTTTAATTAAGTTAACGATACTTCCAATACCAGAAAAGATGCCAGCCCCTTCTTTTTGGACGGCACCTGCGGTGCCTAGGAACTTTTGTGTTCCGACAGTTTCTACACTATCATAATGGTACACAGGTTTCTGAGATGGTTCATGAGCAATTTTATTATTTGATGCAAAATGTTTAAGATTGTGTTTATAAATTATAGGCATTTTTTAGGAATAAATTTAACTTTTGGGAAAAAGATCTACGTGTTAAGATTTACGTTTGTGAATGGACAACAACTTCGAGATAACTTTATTAATTGATTGTTGCACTTTATCTATTGCGTCAAGCAGCGTGTGATGTACTTTAATTTCTTTTCTATTAACTTGCATTTTCACCTGATTCATCTTCAACGCCGTTTTAAGTGCATCTAACTTAATTTTAAGAACATCTAATTGTCTTTTAACAGAATCTAACTGTTCTTTATTTTCTTTAGAGTTTTCTTGTAAATTTTTCTTTAATTCATTTTCTAAATTGATTTTAAGAGTTTTCATTTTATCAACTTTTTGATTAAGTGAGTTTACTTCATTTATTATTCTATTCATCTTTTTCATTTGTTGAGTAATTTTAGAACTTAATTCATCAACACTTTTTTGGAATGTAGTTTGTAACTGCTTTAATTTTTTTTAATTCTTTCAGGTAGTTTTTCTATTTCATCTTCTAATTGTTCTTTCAATAGTTGTATCTGATGTTTATTTTTAATTACAGCAGATTTTAACTTTATAGAAAGTAATATTAAAATTTTTGATTGTTCAGAAATCTTTTTAAAAAGTTTTGCTATATCTGCTTCTAGCTCTCTATCCTTTTTATCAAGTTTTAATAATTTTTCGTTTAATGATTTGTCATTAAGTTTTAGCAACTTTAATTCATTCATCAGTGGAACCAAAACATCGTTTATATATTTTTCTTTTAAATCATTGATTTGTGTATCAACATATTGTTTATTTGTTAACTCTGTATTTTGTTGCGGAAGAATAGAAAGATGCAATGGTCCAGATAAAACGTCTCCAGTTTTCATGATATAATTTTCTATCTCTATTTCTAATTCACGATTATTCGGGATATATGCACCTCCACCAACATTTGGTAACATCATTTTTTAACAATAAAAAAATAAAATTTTTTCTAATAAAAGTAAATTTTTTTCTAATAAAAGTAAAATTTTTTCTAATAAAAATAAAAAAATGGAAAATCCAAATTTAAAAAAATTATATTCGCCCGCATCATCCTGTTCTTCTTATTCGACGAGATCAACGGGATTTGAAAATAAATGTTTTGATAATAATAATAATAATAATCCATGTATAGATGTTAATATTTTATTTCAATTACAAGCCGAAATATTTTGAGAACAGACTAAAGGTTTACCTTCTATAGAAACTAATTATTGTTTATTTCCAGGTGATCCATTTATTAAATTTATTGAGATTGTAAGTAAATATAATGATGTAGCTTATGTTGAATTAAATAAAGAAAATATGGTTATAATAGGTCATAATAATGTTTATGGTTTTATTAGAGCAGTATTACCAATTAGTAATACTGATTGGATAGAAACTAAAATTATTAATTATATCAATATTAAAGAATTAGTTAAAAAATTAAAATCTTTTTCGAAAGAAAAAATTAGATTATTTGTTGACGATCAAAATCAATATAACATTCACATAGAGAGTAAAAAACATAATGAAGAATTATTATGTCAAGTTTATTATAGAGACACAATTTATAAACAAGAAACATTAGAAATGCCCCAAAGATATGATGATGATACGTATATAGGATTATATTCCAACTTAAATATTAATTTTTAAAATCTTATATAAATGGTTTAGCTCAACAAGAGAAAATTTATATGTGGACTACACCTTATACTATTAACAATGACCATAATCATAATAAACGAACTGAAGGTTCTAGGGCTTTGCCCGATCTTAGAGAATCTTATGATAATAATGATGATTCTGTAACATCTGAAAAAGGTGTAAATGGTAAAAAAGATTATAAAAATATTAGTAATTATAAAAATTTATCTAAATTTTATTTTCTTACAATTGAAAATAATAATAATGATGGTATAGTTGAAGATACTGTTAGACAACTATGTGTCGGGTCTACAAAATTTAAATTAGGATTTACATCTAATCAATTTAAAATTTTATCATCTTTAACAAAAAATAAAAGTGATTCAGATGATGGTGGTGTTATTAAATTTTCCAGAAGAGATCAAAGACCAATATTTTTCTCTATTATATTATTATCAGATAAAAGATGTAATTTAGAATTAGATATTCCAATAAGAGAATGGTATCTTATCATGGAAGGGCATCCTATACCAAAAAGTGTAATTTATGATGATGAAGAAACAATTTATGATGATGATGAAGAAACAATTTATGATGATGATGATGAATCAATAGTTAGTGAAAAAAAATTTAAATTATCTTTTGATAAAACATTATATGATGAAACTTAATAAGATAAAACTTAATATGATAAAACTTAATGTGATAAAACTTAATGTGATAAAGAAAAAAATAACTAAAGAACGTGAAATATATAATAATATAAAATAACACTCAAGTCCTTGATATTAGAATGTTTATATCTAAAATTAAAACACAAATTTTTTCTTAAATTTTCTCTAAAAAAATTAAAAAAATGGAAAATACCAAGTTTTATTGTGTCTTATGTAAAAAAAAGTTGCAAACAAAAAGAAGTTATCAATCTCATCTACAAAGTAAAATGCATTTACAAAATGTAGAACGAGTTAATGAAGGAAATATATTAAAATTAAATAGTTATAAAAACTATCTAGAAACATTGCCTACTGATATAAAAGTTAAAAAAATGTTTGATGATTATTCACATTCGGAATATAAAAAAGTTTTTAATAGTGAAGATGAGACCATACAAACCGAAGGTTCTAGGGCTTCGCCCGTACCAGATGGAAGATATTTATTTAGCGATACTGATGAATTTGATGAAGCTGAACGAAACGATGAAGCCTTAGCAAATATAAAATATTTATTTAATCAGTCTTTTCGCGGGACATCGGAGATGTCTTCCAGGGCTTCGCCCGTTGAATATAATGAAACCGATAAAACTTTTTCTGATATTCTAACCAACTTTTATAATATATTTAAGAAATCTTTCAAATGTTATATGAATGTAGAAGTACTTTATACAAAAAATGGACCTGATGGAATTCCTGAAGAAATAATACAAGGACATTTTACAAATTCACAGGAAATTCATAATGTAAATGATATACAACTCATATTTGGATCGATGATACTTAAATTAGAAAATTGTATAATTGAAGCCCAGTTATGTGAATCTGGTTGGAGATTTGTTAAAATACTATCTAAGAAAATAGTAATTGATAAATATAAAAATAATACTGGTGGTAGTTATGTTTCTTTACCTTTCAGTTCACCACAAATAATCAACATAAAAAATGAAGATGATTATTGTTTTCTGTGGAGTATTATAGCACATTTACATCCTGCAGAATATCATAAAGAAAGACTAAGTCATTATAATAAAGAAGAATACATAAATGAATTTGATCTTTCTGATGGCTTAGATGAATTTCCATATGATTATAATAGATTAATAAAGTTTCATAAAAAGAATAAAAATTTAATAGAAGTAAATGTTTTTGAATTAAATGTGAATTATGTTTCTATTGGTAAAATTATTCCACTTTACTCAGATTCAAAAAAATTTTATTTGAATAATAAAAATTTATGTCAATCAGAAATAGTATATAATGATAGAGGAAATTACATGCATGATAATATTTTTTACCAAGGAAATATAATATGTACTGAAAAATTTGAACTTGTTAAAACACTATCACCAATAATGATTAATCATAATAATTATAAAGGACGTACTGATGATTATAATTACAAATATTCATCTTTATCTTCAGAATATCAACAAAAATTAGAAAATTTAAATAAAAGTTTACAAAAATGTAAAATAGATTATCAACAACAAACAAAAATGTTACTACAAGAATATCACCATAAATATCAAAATAAGATAGAAACGATTCAAAAATTAAATGAAGAAAATAATAAAGAATTAAATAATGAAGAAAATAAAGAATCGGCTAAAGCCAGAGGAGCTTCGCTCCGATTAAATGAATGTTTAAAAAAATGTCTACATCAATATAAAGAACAATATGATAAAGAATATAGTTATCAGCTACAAATATTAAATCAAAATTATCATCAAAATACATTTAATATTACAAAAGAAATTAATGAAACACATGAAATATATAAAGATGAATTTGTAAAATTAGAACAGTCAAAACAACCAGCACAAGCGAATATATTATATTATCAGGGTCATTTTATATTGTGTAAAGATGTTTCTATATTTACAAAAACTTCAGATAATAAAAATTTTCCTTGTCTTCAATGTATGACAAGTTTTAGAACTTTAGAAGAAATGAATAGACATTTGGAGAATTGTCAACAAAACGAAGCAGTTCAAAATACTTTTCCTAAAGATGATTATTTAGAATATAATAAATGGTATTTTAAAAATAAAGTACCCTTTACTATTTATTGTGATTTTGAAGCATATAATGTTAATATGACACAAAATCGAACGGAAAGTTCCAGGGCTTCACCCGATTCTGAAAATTATAATTCTGAAAAAAGTGCACCTGGAAAAAGTTCAGCTGAACAAAGTAAAGAAAAATATTTATTTGAACAAAAACCATTATGTTGGGGAATGTACATTCATTCAAATTATCCTGAATTATTTAAATCAGAATATTTACAATACTATGGTGAAGATAGTTCAGAAATGTTTACAAAGAAAGTAGAAGAATTACAAGGACGTTTTTCACAATTGCTTGAAACAAATATTCCAATGATGCCATTAACAGAAAAAGAAAAATTAAATTTTATTAATGAAACAAAATGTTATTACTGTGGAAGAGAATTTACAAAAAATTATAAAAATGGCAAAGGTAGATATCTTGATAGGCGAAGCGACGGCTCTGCCGTCAAGGTAAAAGATCATGATCATCTAAATGGATTATATAGAGGTGCAGCACAAAATTCTTGTAATCTTAATGCTAATAAATTTAAATATAACTTTGTTCCTTTATATTTCTACAATGGTTCTGAATATGATTTCCATCTAGTAATGAAAGATTTATTTTCATCTGAAAAATTACAGCAACAACAAATAAATGTACTATGTAAAACAGAAGAAGAATATTTTTCAATGCAATTAGGTTGTATTAGAATTTTAGATGCATTTAGATTTTTTACTCCTTATTCATTAGATGTTATGGGAAAAACTTTGAAACCTGAACAATGTAAAATATTAAATAAATATAATTTAAAACCTATAAAAGGAATATTTCCGTATGAGTACATAACTGGTGATTTTAATTCTGTGAATAAAATTATGGAAGAAAAACAACTTCCTCCAATAAATAAATTTAAATCGACATTAAAACAATCACAATTATCTAAAGAAGACTATGCAGAAACTGAAAAAAATTGGAGAGAGTTAAATTGTAAAACAATTTATGATTATACAATGAAATATCTACAGATAGATGTATTAATCCTTGCTGATCTTTTTGAAAACTTCCGTGATATGTGTTTAGAATATTACGGAATAGATCCATGTTATTGTTATTCTACACCAGGTTTAACATGGTTAGCAGGATTAAAACATACAAATGTTAAACATAAACATTATAACGAAAATGCATATGATAAATTATCATTTTTTGAATCTGGAATTAGAGGTGGAGTTTCATCAGTTTTAGGTAATCGTTATGTACAGTGTTACAATAAAAAAGTAAATCCTGATGATTATGGAATAATGAAACCTTTATCTCCAGAAGAAAGCGATCAGTTTATAAAATTGTTTAATCAAAATATAGAAGGACTTATATCAAATGAAGATAGTCAAGCAGCAGTTGATGAAATCATGAGAGAAAACTATTTGTTATATTATGATTTTAATAGCTTATATTCTTCTTGCATGATTCAAGAATTACCAACAGGTGAGATGGAATGGTGTAATATTCTAGATTATCAAAAAACATATGATGGAAATTATAATCATGGTTATATATATGAAGTTGATTTAGTATACCCTGATGAAATAAAAGATAAAACAAAATATTTTCCTTTCTGTCCCGAAAACAAAATACCCAATATAGAAGATTTTTCAGATTATCAAAAATCTATAATTCCTAAGAAATACAGACCAACAAAAAACTTATGTTAACACAAAGTAATAAAGGAAAGTATGTTGTTGAAGGAAGAATGCTAGATTGGTATTTAGAACATGGAATGATTCTCACCAAAATACATCGAAAACTATTTTATCAAAAATCTAAATGGTTAAAAAATTATATAGAGTTCAATATTGAAAAACGCAAAATAGCTAAAAGAAATAAAGATGATTTTGGAAACGTGTTCTTCAAATTAATGAATAATGCATTTTATGGTAAGACTTTAGAAAATGTGCTTAATAGACAAAATATTGAAATAGTTTATGATAAAGATAGGTTTCAAAATTTAACAAGGAAACCTACATATAAAAGAACTACTAGATTTAGTGATGAACTATGTGCTGTACATTTACGTCGAATTAGCGTAAAACATGATAAGTTTAATTTTATTGGTTTCACTATATTAGAATTAGCTAAACTATTTATGTATAGATTTATATATGACTATTTAGCACCTGCTTATGGCAAAAAACTATAAATTACACTTTACAGATACGGATTCCGTTTTCTTAGAATTAACAATACCGTATAATTCTACACTTGTTAAAGAAATAGATAAAATAAAAGATATCATTCATCCTTCTGATTTATGTAAAGTAAAAGATCAATTAGAAGGAAATGAAGATTTCATAACAGAAGCTATATTTTTTAAATCTAAATGTTACTGTTATGATACAACTAATAATATTAAAACACATAAAACATTAAAAGGAATTTCAAAGGCATCAGTGGCTAATCAAATAACATTTCAAGATTATAAAAATGTATTATTTAATAATGAAATAAAAACAGCATGTAATTATAGACTTAATTCAAAGAAACATAAAATGTATTTAAAAGAGGAACACAAATTAGCATTAGATCCATTTGATGATAAAAGAAAAATTTTACCTGATGGAATAACTACTGAACCTTTTTAAAGTTTATTTATTATTATTTAAATCCGTCTAGAAAAAAATTTTTATTATTCAAATCAGTCTAGAAAAAAATTTTATTATTTATTACTCAGTAAAAACATTTTTTTATCACTCAGCAAACAAATGTTCTATAACTCTATCATGAATTTTTTATCAATATTAATTGTAATGAAGCCATAATCTTTTGACCAAGCATTGTTACACGATTGTTTAAATTCATCTTTATTTCTTACGCATAAATCTCTTAGCAAATCACTTAAGTTTCTTGCATTTATTTCAAATAGTATAAATATATTTGCATTCTTTCTAATAACACTTCCGTCTAATGAATACATACTTTGTGTTAAATAAAAAACACTGCAGTTATTATGTCTACCTCTTGTGAAATAATTTCTCTGAACTGACTGATTTCTATCATTAACACAATCATCAAAAATTGCACAATGTTTCATTGTTTTATCTAGTTTACTAGGATCTTGCATATTACCACTATCATCTATTAATTGTATCTTTATATGCTTTTTTTATTGGATTCAACTAACTGATTATTTTTTGCTGCTTCTTCACACCACGAACTTATTTCTTCTTCATCTTCAGATTTTTCATATTCTTTGAATAATGAAGCAATTGCTGTTTTTTAAGATTATTTTCAAATCCATATTTTAAAAATTGATAGACGGGTTGTTCTGCTGTTGTTGTATAAATTATGAGATTGTTATAATCCAAAAAATTTGGAGTCGTTAAAATTTTAAATAATAGATACGTTTTACCACATCCTGATCTTCCGCAAATAACTGACAAAACTTTATTAGATAAATTTGGATGATGATTAAATTTAAATTTTTTTTATTTAATGGTAGTACTTCACTCATTTTTTAATAAAAAAATTTTATTTTTTATTTTAAAAGAAGAAGAAGAAAATTAAACTTCTCTAGCTTCGCGTGGGAGTTTATACCTCTCGAACGGGAGTTTATACCTCCCGAACGGGAGTTTATACCTCCCGAACCAAAAGATCTATCATAATCTCTTCACCTCCAAAATTTATTTCTTGTCCTTTTTCATCAGTGATTCTAATGTTAATGTTGTTAATAGTTTTTCTTGTAATAGGGAAATATATTAATGTTTGTGGAATTACATTTAATCTATAACCAATGGGTACAGTAAAAGCTGGAAAACTGAATATCAAATTTGACAATTTACCATTTATATATCCTCCTTCAATAATGTCACAATGTACAACAATTGAATTTATTTCAGTTATTTTTGGAATCTTCTCACCTAAATGATAACCTTGACTATAGGTTTTTTTATTAAATCCTAATAGCTTTGACAATGATCTATCATGATTATAATCAACTTGATGATTTTCGTCTAAAGTAAGAGAAAATTTATTGACTGCCGGTTCAACTGCAAAATGTAATTGTTTCTTATCTTTAAATGGTATACCTAAATTTCTCTTAATTTCATTTGATATTGATTCAACTTCGTAAGAACCAGGAAGAAAAGTTTGTATTTTCCATGTTTTGCCTTTATCAGTAGAATATCTAAATTGATCATTCACATCTTTGATAACGTTTTGAATAGTGTTAAATGTAGAGAAACTAGTCAATGCAATTTGATAATCCATATTTTGTTCCAAATGTAGAATGGGTTCTAAATTACAAGTGTGTGAAGAAGTAGTTGTTATAATTTTTAACGTCGTACTAAATTTTGATGAACCCAAAATCTCTGTCAAATTTTCTAAATGATTATTAATTTTGTCTAAATCTGCTGAACACATTTTTTAGTTAAAATTTTGAATAAATATTTTTTTATAAAAAAATTAAAAACAACAACATATTTCAGCTACGGGCGAAGCCCTTAAAGACATCAGAGATGTCCGGTTATACTTTTATAATCCTCTTCATTTAGAATCTTCTTTTCTAACAGTCTTTTTAATATAGCATGAATTTCATTGAAACTAGAATTATGTCCTTCTTTTATTGCCGATATTAAAATATTTAATCTATTTAGTAATTCTTGTGGATCATCTGGTAAGAATACAGTTGTTTCAGTTTTAAAACCTTTTCCTACTTTAACTCCTGTTGATAATAAATTTTCTAATTGTTTATAACGTCTAAGAGATTTTACTGCACCAACTCTGTCTAACATAGCTTTATATTTTATGAGATCTTCTACAGCATAATTATTTAAATCTGCTCCTCTTAAAAGATCAACAAAATTTCTATCTAAATTAAAAGGAGATTTATCTGGTGAAAAAATTAAACCTCGAAAAGGTTGTGGAAATATTTCTTTTTGTCCGAGATAAAATCTAGGTATTGTTTTTCCATCTATAAATGAAATAGAATGTTCAAATTGCATAGATTTTGGTAATTTTTTATTAATGTTTGATTCTAGTAATCCATAGTCATCTAATATAGTTTTGTGCTCTGGATCTGTTATATCAATTTGTTTATCATTATTTGTAAGTTCTTTTTCAAGAGTTAAATGGTTTCATAGTTTTTTCAAAATCAGTTTTTACTTGCTCGGTTTGCTGCATTTTTTCAAACATATCAGATTGAATACCAGCTTTTATCATTCTATGTTGAAGATGATTTTCTTTCATAATATTTCTTTGTTTTATTAACTCTTCTAATTGTTTTATTCTTTTAAAATTATCAGCTCTAATTTTATCCATTTTTAAAATATAATATTTGAATTTTGTGGTAACATTGGAATACAGCAAAAACATTTTACTGAACAAATTATTTTTTATTGCTTTGTTCTCTGACATCTTTTCGTTTAAAGTTTTCTCGTTTTAAGTTTTGTTTAATAAAGTTTTGCTTAAATTTTCGCTTAAAGTTTTTAGCTCTTCTAAAAAAATTTTGTCATTTTCTTCATTAGAAATTTTACCATCACTCGAAATTTTGCCATCCTGTTTATTCTTATCATCAACTTTTCTGACTGTAATTGAAATGATATTTGATTTACTTCATTAGCTATTTGATCAAATTTTTCAATCTCATCTAACGTAATAACATTATCATCACATACTCTTTAAAAGTAGTAGTGTAATTTGTCATAAACTTCTTTAATATGTAAATGCTTAGTTTTTTAATGATTTTCGTTTCTTTGATATTAAAGATTTTTCTAACATTGTAACAAGTGAAGTTGCAAAAACACCGGTACCTGTTAAAGCTGTAGCAACTACTGGAATTAATAAAACAGCTGAAGATATAACAATTGTTAAAGCACCCAAACCTATTGTTAAACATGCTCCAACTTCTTGTGTCACATTCTTAGCTATCGTCCATCTCTTTCTTAATTTATTATAATGCTCTAATCTTAATAATAATTGAGATTCCTTATCTTTCATATACCTAACTCTATCTTTGTGTTTTTCTTTGTTCATTTTTTCAATGTCCATTAAAGTAGAACTACGTTCATATGATAACGAAGGATATATTCTTGCGGTTTCTTCCATTTTTGTTTCTTCCATTTTTTAAAGAAATATTTTTAGACACATAATTTTAGCTATCTCATATTTTAAAAACCTGAAAATGATTTTCAAAGTAAAAAATGATCTTAATCACAAATTTTAGATTCTTAACTTTTATGATTTTCGGTGTCCTTGAACGGTCATGATTTTCAAGGTAAAAATTGTAATTCTCAAGTTTTGAGATTCTTAACTTTTCTGATTTTCGGTGTCCTGGAACGGTCATGATTTTGGGGGTGAAAATTGTAATTCTCAAATTTGAGATTTTGAAAAATTTGAAAATTGGGTATTTTTAAAAACGCCTAAATTTATGAATTTAGGTCTTCATAACCTGAAAAATGACCAAAATTCATGAATTTAGACCATTTTAAAAATACTATTTTTTTCAAAAAATGATACTTTTTAAATGGACTAAATTTATGAATTTAGGTCTTAAAAACCTGAAAAAGGGTTCAAATTCATGAATTTATGTCGTTTTTAAAAATACCATTTTTTGAATTTTATGGTGTCCTGGAACTAGTGATGAAAAAAGTGGGCACTGCTTCGGCCCACTTTGTAAAGGCGTCCACCATTGTGAGAATAAATCGATTTCCGGAAGCCGGTCTATTTAAGGGACCAATCATGTCCAAAGAAATAGGCGCAAGAGGTTCGTCTGCTGGTATTGGTTGGAGGTGTGCTACAGTCTTAGGGTTGGCCCGTAGTGATGAAAATTTTCCGGAAAATTTTGAATCAAAATTTTCCATGGAAAATTATGGAAAAAATTGGAAAATTTTGGAAAATATTGGAAAATTATGGAAAATTTTGGAAAATTTTGAAAGTTTTGATTTTTGTGATACGCCCTATAATCTGAGCGCTTCCGCAGCCGAGGCAGGTACATACCAATAGAATGGGTCCAAAACTCTTGATTTCATCATTATTTCGATTAAAGCGATCGTAGCACTACGAGTTCCGTCCGCGGATTTTTGAACATTCCTTTTATCCACCAGTGGCTTGTGCTACTTTGTTAGCATTTTTGATTATCACACAGACACCGTTTGGGATAACGTGAATCTTGCTTTACAATAGAGGTATAATTTCATGCAATGTGAAATGAAAGATCTGGAGCAAAAATAATTTTGAAGTTTGCTTGTTAGCTTGAAAGTTAAGCTTTATTGTGCAGCCTTGATCATAGTGATACAAATTCTCCATATGTTGATGAATATGTGAAGAATAAGCACACAGTCCACGCAATACATGAGCGACCATATTGGAAGACTGTAAACTCGTGAGATATTTGGAAACAAAAGATATCTGTGATGAGTAGAAGAATATCTATGACAGTTTCTAAGTTCTGGCATATTGTCCGATCTTTGTTGAGGACAAACTGCATGCACATCTTCCATTTCTAGCTCAGATGGTTCAGATAGTTCCAAATCGATTTCAGATCTACTTAAATGAATTTCAGACATTTCCAGATGAATTGGAGATTCTCCAGTTGAATTTAAGATCCTTTCACAGTTGGGTTTCTGATAGATATCTGAAATTCAATTAGAGAAATCTAAAATCCATCTAATATCTGAAATTCATTTGGGATGATCTGAAATAGACATGGAAAGGGTGCATGGTTCCAAAAGGTAACATGCAGGAATGATAGAGAAGTTTTCGGTCTTTTCATATTGCATAGTCTTCTCAAACGACTACAACAGGTCTCCAAAACAAAAGAAAAAATGTCAATCACCAAAAAATAAATTTCAAAATTTTCTGGAAAATTTTCGGGAAAATTTTCCATTTGCATCACTACCTGGAACGGTCTAAATTCATGAATTTAGGTCTTAAAAACCTGAAATAATGACATAAATTGATAAATTTAGTCGTTTTTAAAGATACTTTTTTTTGAATTTTATGGTGTCCTGGAACGGTCTTTTGCCCATTACTATTAAATCCCAAGAAATGTCAATGGTTTAAGACTGAGGTTAAATATCTCGGACATGTGGTATCGTCGGAAGGTGTCCATACCGACAAATCTACAATCGAGAAAGTCATGAATTGGCCGCACCCAGATACTCAAAAGAAATTACGGGCATTCATCGGACTGTGTAGCTACTACCGGCGGTTTATTAAAGGATTCGCAAGCATAGCCGAACCGCTCCACCGAATAACAGGTAAGAACGCAAAGTTTTCGTGGACGGATGAGTGCGAGGAAGCTTTTGTTATACTAAGACAAGCTTTATGCTCTGCGCCGGTTCTGACTTTGCCAGATTTTTCTGCGGAAGCAGGGCATTTTATCCTAGACACCGATGCCAGCGATCGGGCAATTGGGTGTGTGTTGTCACAGAAAGACGAGAGTGGATTGGAGAAACTGATCGCTTACGGAAGTAGGTGTCTTACTAAAGCAGAGAGAAATTACTGCGTAACCCGAAAGGAGATGTTGGAGATGGAATATTTTATCCATGATCTGCGAGCGTATTTGTTAGGGAGACCTTTCATTTTACGGACTGATCATAGTGCTTTGACGTGGCTGAATTCGTTTAAAGAGCCGACTGGACAAGTGGCACGTTGGATACAGCAATTACAGAAATATCAGTTTACGATCGAATATCGACCGAATCCGAAACATACAAATGCCGATGCGCTATCGAGGCGGCCACATCGTTCACATGGTGATTGTCCAACATGTTCTAAGGAGTTAAAACAAAGTTTTGAAATTGCAGCCATAACCTGGCCTTATGGGTGGTCGGCTGAGGACCTTAAAAGAGCACAGCTAGAATCCGCAGCCATTTCTCATGCCGTCTCGTGGATTCAGCAAGGGCGTTCAGCCCCTCCACAATTATCAAACGCGCAAGGAATTCCTGAGTTGCAAAAAATTATCAAAGAGTTTCCTTTTATGGCTCTGATTGAAGATATATTACATATTAGATACCCTGACGATGAGGGTTGGAGGGTTATTTTGCCTCCATCGTTCAGAGAACAAGCCCTTCATCAATATCACAATAACCCTGTGGGTAAGCACACAGTAGTGAT
Organism: Prostheceraeus crozeri; assembly: GCA_907163375.1. Classification (NCBI taxonomy): domain Eukaryota; kingdom Metazoa; phylum Platyhelminthes; order Polycladida; family Euryleptidae; genus Prostheceraeus; species Prostheceraeus crozeri. The sequence goes on along the minus strand of CAJQUW010004489.1, from coordinate 6,258 downwards.
GCAAATGGAAAATTTTGAAATTTATTTTTTTGTGATTGACGTTTTTGCCTTTGTTTTGGAGACTTGTTATAGTTGTTTGAAAGGACTATGTAATATTCAAAGACCGAAAACTTCTCTATCATCCCTGTATGTTAACTTTTGTAACCAACTGCACTTTTCCATGTCTATTTCAGATCTTTCCAAATTAATTTCAGACATTAGATGGATTTCACATTTCTCTAGCTGAATTTCAGATATTTGTCAGCAGCTCAACTTTGAAAAGATCTTTAATTCAACTGGAGATTCATGTAGATCATACCTGAAATTCATTTGGGCAGATCTGAAATCGAATTTGAACTATCTGAACCATACTGAACTAGAAGTGGAAGATGTGTATCCTCAATGAAAATGTCGGACAATAGTCCAGAAGTTAGAGGCTATCATAGATATTCTTTTACTCATTACAGATATCTTTAGTGACCAAATATCTCACGAGTTTACAGTCTTTATGTATTCCAATACGGTCGCTCATGAATGCTGTTTGGACTGGGTGCTTACACTTCACTTGTTCATCAACAAAGCTTAACTTTCAAGCTATAAGCAAACTCCAAAATGAAGTGCACTATTTTTGCTCCAGATCTTTCACATTGCAAGAAAATATACCCCTATTGTAAAGCAAGATTCACGTTATCCCAAACGGTGTCTGTGTGATAATTAAAAATGCTAACAAAAATGGCACAATTTGGTGGCAAAGGAATATTCAAAAATCCGCGGACGGAACTCGCATTGCTACGATCGCTTTAATCGAAATAATGATGAAATTAAGAGTTTTAGACCCAATTTATTGGTACGTAGCTGCCTCGGCAGTGGAAGCGCTCAAATTATAAGGTCTATCAAAAAAAAATCAAAACTTTAAAAATTTTCCAAAATTTTCCATAACTTTCCATAATTTTCCACGGAAGATTTTCATCACTAGCACACAGGTAAAGAGTCAACTTTCAGGAAAGTAAGCCTGCGTTTTTGGTGGCCAGGGTAGTAGTAAGCAAATGACAAACACTCGACCGGCGCCCCCCCCCCTCTGGAACGGCAGAGTGTCGTGGTCGGCCGCCGTGGTGCTTCGGGTCTGAGTCCCCCCCCCTCTGGAACGATAGAGTGTCGTGGTGGACTTGGGCGACCGCCAGGATTAGTGTTGAGGCTATAGTGTGTGATGTTTTTGGTGCAATCTGCTGAATGTTGGGTTGTAAATGGGTTGTTTCGAGTGGAAGGAGTGTTCGGATGAGAAAACGGAGTCCAGATTCGGAATCTACGTGAAATTTTGGGTTAGGAAGGATGTTTCCAGCGAAATCGGAGAGAAAAAATTTTCGGCTGACGCCCCCCCCCTCTACACAGCTTGCTTCGATTTTGGCTTCTAGTGGACGGATTTTGTCGTGCGATAGCTCGTTTGAAAGCTAAGAGTGAGACAAATTCAGTGAAAGAATCGGCTTGTTCCTATCTGTCTTCGTTTAGATGTGAGACGCCATTGAAGATTTTGGGACATTGGCGAAAAACGACAGAGTTAGAATTTGGGACGTTTTGGTGTGTAGCGCCCAAACGAAGCATCGGATGAGATAACGGAGGCCAGATTTGGAATCAGCGTGAAATTCTCTATCTGTATGGTGAGTTTCAAGTCAATCGGCGACAAAAAATTTTCAACATTTTTCGAAAAAACGACAGAGTTAGAATTTTGGACGTTTTGGTGTGTAGCGCCCAAACGAAGCATCGGATGAGAAAACGGAGTCCAGATTCGGAATCTACGTGAAATTTTGGGTTAGGAAGGATGTTTCCAGCGAAATCGGAGAGAAAAAATTTTCACTGACGTCCCCCCCCCCTCTGGACAGCTTGCTTCGATTTTGGCTTCCAGTGGACGGATTTTGTCGTGCGATAGCTCGTTTGAAAGCTAAGAGTGAGACAAATTCAGTGAAACAATCGGCTTGTTCCTATCTGTCTTCGTTCAAAAGTTAGAGCGGTTACAAGATTTTAGGTCGGAGCTCGCTTACCTGAAAAAATCCTAAGTGTCAGAGTGACTTTGTATGGGTAAAAATTTGAAAATTTTCCAAAGTGTGGAATTTCGACCTGGGACCGTCACCAAAACATTTTTCATCAAATTTTGAAATTTCATTGACGTCCCCCCCCCTCTAGACAGCTTGCTCCGATTTTGGCTTCCAGTGGACGGATTTTGTCGTGCGATAGCTCGTTTGAAAGCTAAGAGTGAGACAAATTCAGTGAAACAATCGGCTTGTTCCTATCTGTCTTCGTTCAAAAGTTAGAGCGGTTACAAGATTTTAGGTCGGAGCTCGCTTACCTGAAAAAATCCTAAGTGTCAGAGTGACTTTGTATGGGTAAAAATTTGAAAATTTTCCAAAGTGTGGAATTTCGACCTGGGACCGTCACCAAAACATTTTTCATCAAATTTTGAAATTTCATTGACGTCCCCCCCCCCTCTGGACAGCTTGCTTCGATTTTGGCTTCCAGTGGACGGATTTTGTCGTGCGATAGCTCGTTTGAAAGCTAAGAGTGAGACAAATTCAGTGAAACAATCGGCTTGTTCCTATCTGTCTTCGTTCAAAAGTTAGAGCGGTTACAAGATTTTAGGTCGGAGCTCGCTTACCTGAAAAAATCCTAAGTGTCAGAGTGACTTTGTATGGGTAAAAATTTGAAAATTTTCCAAAGTGTGGAATTTCGACCTGGGACCGTCACCAAAACATTTTTCATCAAATTTTGAAATTTCATTGACGTCCCCCCCCCCTCTTATCGATTGCATATTCACAGGGTATATAAGAACGGGATCGGGAGAGGAATTTCACTAAGTTGAGAAACTGACTACAGGTAAGTCGTTTCTCTTGAGGTCCGATATCGGACTTCTGACTTTACATTGCTGATATCAGCTAAGGTGTCAGACTTATAGGTTAGTCAGTATAGCATGACTGACCATTTGATGATAGTAGGCCGAAATCTTCAAACGGCTATAACTTTGCTTCTACAAGTCCTTTAGACTTGATTCAAAAAACATTCGACAGCGTTTGCTATGCTGAAGGTGACAGACTACTTATAAACGTTTTATGAGTAGTACTAAAATACTGAAAAATTTAAATTCATATTTAATGATAATAATTAAAGTTTTTGAATAAAAAGCAGTCGTTTATGAGTCTCTGTGACTTGGGTCGTTTCCTCTTGTAAATAACTCCACCGGTTTTCATGTCAAAACTGGGGCCCGGATACCAACACAGTGATATGACGCACGCTCTGTCCGATCGAGGTTGGATTTGTGGGTCGAGGCCTTGGAGCTGGGATAAGATCCCCTCTGAGTAACGCCTGTAACGGATTCAAGAGCTTAACACCCAAACGGTTGCTGACTTGCTATCAAATGTTTGGTGACTTAGTCTTTCAATGCATATCAGCAAGTAGTATCCTATAAACACTTGCTATCAAATTTTACTCTATCTTTACAGAATTATCATGACAAAAGCGAGTAATGCCAAGATGTTGGTGGGCAAGTGTAGCTGTGGAAAGATTGCTAGAGGTAGCGAACTCAAGAAACACTTAAAAGAAAAAGAGGGGACGATGGGCCATGAGAGGAAAGTGATGTTGAGGTTGTGTGTGTCTTGTCGGAAATGTGTGATGGGGGATGAGAAGGAATTTATGAAGGCGCATTTGCAGTGTGAGAGTGGGAACATCGGAGAGAAGGGGTTCAAGGCATGGTTTGAGGGAGAGTTGTTGGAAAGGGAAGAGGTGAGAAAGGCGGTGGCCACGATTCAGGACGTGATTGGGGAGAAAGTGGTGAGGAATGCGAGTGATGGGAGTTCGAGTGAGGAAGTTGAGTTGAGAGCGAATATGAAGAAGAAGAAGGATGATGTAGATTTGGATGCGGTGATGGAAGATTTGTTTGGAGACATAGCGGATTTGAAGGAAGAGTGGGAGGGGGAGGAAGTGGCTAAGCCGATGGCAGCGTCATCGCCACGGCAGCAAGAGGCGTATGACACGGAGGTATTTGTGAGAATGAAGGATCGTGTGATGGCTTTGGAAAGTAACAATAGAAAGGTTTTGAAGGAGAATGATGAGCTGAAGGAGGTAGCGAATGGGCGAGTGCTAGGTGTATAGGGCAAAACCAAAAAGATGAACCAAAAAAAAAACAGCACATAGGGCCAAATCAAGCACACTCAAAAAAAATTACACTAAATAAAAAAAAAAAAACAAAACAGACAAACAAAACACAACACCCAACAAGGGCACAATAAAAAAACAAGAAAAAAAAAAAAAAAACACACAAAAAAAACAAAAGAAAAACAAAAACACAAAAAAACCAAAAACACACCACCACCATGCACATACCCCACCCCCCCCCCCCCCCCCCCGAACCCCCACCCCCCCCCTTACCCCCACCCCCACCCCACCATCCAACCCCCCACTCCACCCCCCCCCGCCCACCCCCATCCCCCCCCCCCCCCCACCCCCCCCCCCCCCCCCCCCCCCCCCACCCCCCGCCCCCTCCCCCCCCCCCCCCCCCCCCACCCCCCCCCCCCCCCCCCCCACGCCCCCCCCCCCTCCCACCTCCCACCCCCCCCCCCACCCCCCACCCCCCCCCCCCCCCTCCCCCCCCCCCCCCCACCCCCCCCCTCATCCCCCCCTCCCCTCACTCCCTACATCAACAACCCCACACCCCCCCCCCCTTTCCACCCCCCCCCCCCCCACACCCACAAACCCAACCCCCTTCCTCTAAGGCTCTCAATCTCCCGTCCTGCGCCTTCCATCAGTGCGTCCCGGATCTGCGTTAGCAGCTGCCTTCCCTTAAAATGTAGGCGCGAATTCGGTCGCGAGTTTGTGTCGCTGCAGGCAGCCGCTCACGCGCGGCAGCTCCGCTGAGATGAAGGAGCCGGAGGCTGATCAGATCAACCATCCGCGGAAGCCCCCGGGTGAAAGCGCGCCAGCATGAGCGTTATCAAGTGTCTAACAAGCAGAGTAGTATGCAGTCCCATCTTCCCCCACTAAGAAGAACCCAATTTGCGAGCGCCCAACCATCACGGCAATCCCCACCGTAACCCACGCATTGTTCTGAGTGGCGACGTGAGTCCCTGTCTCCACATTAAAGCATGGGCCCGTAACTCGGTCTATCTCGAAATACTTCGTCGTCCGAAAAGTTCGGAAGAAAGTTCCCAGTAAGCTTCCTCAACATGATCATTTTTGTAGCTCATCTAATCTCCTATTCTTTTTCTTTCAGAGTATTTTTGCAGAAGTGAGAGGATGTCGGTGGACGGAGAACGACCCATGGGCTCTTTTAAGGGCCAACCTTCTAATGCAGCTAAAGCGGTCCCAAGCCCGCCACATATCCTCGGATATGGAATGCAGGGGGAAGAAAAATAATGAATGGAATGAAATGGGAGGACACTCACGCGCCACACGCAACATAACACACTTCTCTCTTCCGTAGTCTAACAAGCACTTTACACATGGATCGCAGTCGATTGCTATCCCTGTATCAGAAGTGTAAGCTATCTTAATTTTATTTGACACTATTTCATCTATCATCATCGTCCATATGAAATGTTTTAAGATTTACAAGTTAGACTAAGCGTGCTACTATTTCCAAATGAAAATGTATACATGGTTAAATCATCCACTTAACCCCATCCGTAGTCTAACAAGCTCTTTACACATGGATCGCAGTCGATTGCTATCCCTGTATCAGAAGTGTAAGCTATCTTAATTTTATTTGACACTATTTCATCTATCATCATCGTCCATATGAAATGTTTTAAGATTTACAAGTTAGACTAAGCGTGCTACTATTTCCAAATGAAAATGTATACATGGTTAAATCATCCACTTAACCCCATCCGTAGTCTAACAAGCTCTTTACACATGGATCGCAGTCGATTGCTATCCCTGTATCAGAAGTGTAAGCTATCTTAATTTTATTTGACACTATTTCATCTATCATCATCGTCCATATGAAATGTTTTAAGATTTACAAGTTAGACTAAGCGTGCTACTATTTCCAAATGAAAATGTATACATGGTTAAATCATCCACTTAACCCCATCCGTAGTCTAACAAGCTCTTTACACATGGATCGCAGTCGATTGCTATCCCTGTATCAGAAGTGTAAGCTATCTTAATTTTATTTGACACTATTTCATCTACCATCATCGTCCATATGAAATGTTTTAAGATTTACAAGTTAGACTAAGCGTGCTACTATTTCCAAATGAAAAGTATACATGGTTAAATCATCCACTAAGCCCA